>CM051037.1:51511481-52151481 GCA_027627225.1 Congeria kusceri
TTACATACCAGTAAATAGTAGGGTGACCCCTTGAAAGTTGTCCGTATATGAAATAGTTCGTTTTTTCTTCTGTCAAAAGAAAGAGAAATTTCGCATAACGGACACTGGTTTCAATAGTTATTTCCTGAAAACGACATGTCTTTTGTGCAGTTTGATATCTCTTGACACCGAATTACTTGAAATATTAGTATTCAGCAGTTTATGTATAGGCAGCATGTGCTTTTGTCGAAATCGCGAGTGTTTCTTACGGGCGACTAGGTGAGCTATCCTACTGCCCCTGGCGTCGGCGTCTGAATTGGTTGACAAAATTCAAAAGTCTTGTAACTTCAAAACTACATAAGTTATTCACTTGAAACTTATAACATATCTTTGTCGTTAACTCTAGTATCAGGGGCAACATTCCACATAACTCTGTTTTGTATTTTGACAGAGTTATGCTCCTTTTTCACTTAAATTTTCTGGTTGAAGTTTATATTCAAAAGTTTTGTAACTTCAAAACTACATAATGTATTCACTTAAAACTTGGAACTAAACTTTGGCATCAACCTCAGTATCAGGGGCAACATTCCCCATAACTCTGTTTGTATTTTAACAGAGTTATGCCCCTTTTTCACATATATTTTCTGATTAAAGTTTATATTCAAAAGTTTTGTAACTTCTATACTGCATAAGCTTTTCTCTTGAAACTTTGAACTAATCTTCGTCATCAACTCTAGTATCAGGAGCAACATTACCCATAACTCTATTTTGTATTTTGACAGAGTTATGCCCCCTTTTCACATATATTTTTTGGTTGAAGTTTATATTCAAAAGTGTTATAACTTCAAAACTACATAAGTTATTCACTTGAAACTTGGAAGTAACCTTTGTCGTCAACTCTAGTATCAGGGGCAACATTACCCATAACTATGTTTTGTATTTTAAAGAGTTATGCACACTTTTTACATACATTTTGTGGTTAAAGTTTTTGTTCGAAAAATGTATTAAGGCTTCACTTACAAGTTTTGTATTTGAACAAATTTATGCCCCTTCCACTATCCAAAAAAATGTACCAACTGATATACTTCGAATAGTCGAGCGCGCTGTCCTCTCACAGCTCTTGTTTATTTGAAGTATTGAAAAGCAGAGAGAACCATCTTTCCAAAGAGATCAGTCTCGCAACATCTGAATCGAAGATAAGTGGCGATGCCAGGAGATTTTGCTATTTTACAATGGGACCTTGTGGAGATTTCATTTACCTGTTTCTAACCTTCAGCGTGTTTGTTGAAATCAATAAATAAATACAAAATTCATAAAGTTGAAAGAAGTAAAAATGGGATGTATTGTATAATCTATTGTGCTTGGTAGACGAGAACAAGAAAATTACCGACAAAGTTTCGATTTCAATTAGCAAATTAACAAGTGGCAGTGCAGAAATGTTTTACTCTGATGTTAACAAAAAAGTGTCTACTGGCTTTGTTCAGGAATAATTCTTCTATCAGTACTAATAAGTGTTCTTTGGGAAATTGTCATTAACAAAAACACAGTTTATATTTGAGAGGACAGAGACATCCGAGTTAACAACATGTCTGATTTTCTTATTTGTGACATTTTAATCAAATTATTTTTAATTTTCATTTCAATGCTTTGACATTTTTCTAGTCAACCAGAATGTATTTGTACCGTATTAATATGATTGGGAATGTCTAGTCAGTTCCGCCATTATTAATAATACATATGTTTTCTGTATAGGTTCAATGTCTACTTAATGATATTGTATATGCGTTTTATCAACTCGTTTGATCATCGAGTCAAATATACGACGGATAAAAATGATCACAGACGCCGAATATATTTTCAAATATATTTCTTGATGATGAGGTTTCATATAGATCCTTCAAGTGCTTTAATTTTAAGTTGTTCCTTGCATGGTGCATATAAGGAACTTCGATCGCTTAATCAAAATGCTGACACCGTAGAAAGACCGCTGGCGACAAAAGAAACTAAAAACATGTGATTTATGATTGCATTTTTGCTAAAATGGAATCATTTGTTTGAATATTAGTTCAATTTCCCACTTTTAAACTTGATAATGTTGCGTCCTATTCAATAGTATACGACGTCATAGTAAAAAATATTTTTTAAGAAATAAACAATAAAAAATTTTCAAGCTAGTTATACAATGAAGACGAAATTATATACATGCCAGTCGACAAGTCAATCTGCAACGGGCCATGCAGAATAACTGATGAAGCGTAGTAGTTAGAGTAAAAAACAACAGATGTAGCTCATTATTAGGTGGTCTTATTCCAGAGCACTAAGGTGAATATTTCGGTTACACACAACATGCAAATAGCGAAAGTAGGGGTGTCATTAGTTTGAAGTAACATTGAAAATAAATTGACATTAAAAAAATGGAATTGTTATAAATAACATTATATACACATGACATACATTACCTTAAATGATCAAAAGATAATAAAACAGGTAGGAAGGTGCGACTGTTTGGAAAAAGGACCCGTTCAGTTTCGGTTTACTGACTCGTAGCCTGCAAAAAAAAAGTAGTTCCCCGTGATACCTTTTCTGGAAATTACCCTCTCAAAAGACCGTTGGCTTCCGCCACCAGTCTAAAAAGTTTTACAATTTTCGCTATTTCGTCTGATGTTTATTCATATAGTGATATACTATATCGACTATATTTTTGTCAGCAGTGTCATTTTGGCCCCTTTATATCTTATGGGTTTTTTTTCGGCGTAGCTGTCTAAGATCACTTTTGACCTAGATTTCTTGCGATAATTATGCAGCGGGAAAATTGAATGCCAATAGAATTAGGCAAATTTTCTAATTTTAGGGAATGCACACTTCAAACAATGGTTTAACGCATACCAATCACTGTTGCATACCTTTGGGGATTAAAAATTTACATAATTGTTTACATAAGCCTTTAAATTAAAAGATAAACATATCTTCGACATACACTCTAGAAATGAACATAATTATGAACAATTTTACTCATTGTATGTCATGGTCAGAATGTTATATTTATTCACATAATGAAATAACTATATTGTTTAGCCTACATAATCGGCGCGCTCTATAAATAGCAATTACAATGCTACAATTCAAGGGGACGACAGTCAGTCACAACCTACAATGTTGCCTGTTGAGCGCAAGCACAAAATATAAAGTGGTACATTTCTGGTATTTTTCTGATAAACAATCAAAACAAATATTATCAAATTTGTTGGGCTTATATTTCCTATCATTTTATCATTGTGTTAAAATATTATTGTAACCGACTGTCGTCCCCGTGAATTAATTCTAGCGAGTACAACTCCAACAGGAGAATCATTCTAAAAATAGCGCGGTAAAGCTGTGTTAATACACACGCATCAATTAGCGTCTGGAGAATCCTAAACCCGAGAATTGCAATAAATGGGGATTTCATAAACTTACTGCTCATTCATTCCCGCTATTATTTTCTGACAAAGTTAATTTGTTAAATTTGCCTGACGAATTCATGTATCAATTATGTTTACGTAAATTACTAGTATTTAGCTCATTCATGTATCACTGGTGAAAACATGCGGCGGTATATGATCGGTTTATTCGAGGTACATATTTTTAATAATTATTGAGTTTATCTCAAATTAATATTGGGGGCCGATACGTTTTCTGGTAGTCTAGTGTCCGAGAAGTCTCCTTAGTAGGGACCCAAAATCAGGAGTCCGAGAGGTCTTCTTAGTAGGGAACAAAAAATATGGGGTCCGTGAAGTAACAGCTTGGTCTTCTCGTATTATATTTAGGGCAAAAAAATGACATCTCAATATTAATTTCTACGTGTGTTTGTCTTTTTTTAAAGACATTTCTTGTTTTCTTTGGCATTTCTCTATTTGCCAATATATGAATAGTTCATTTACTATTATTTTCCGATATATTTCATGTACAAGCACGGGCGTACATAAGATTTTGCCCTAAATACGCCCCTGATATGTGTGTCTAGTCAATTCAGACATTGGTATTAAAGTTAATACATGTACTTCACAAATTGTTTTTAAAGCATTGCGTATTCAATTTTATGGTATGTCTATTATTAAAGCCAGTTTTACCATGTATAATCTTGGTTGTATCAATCAAGATGAAGAAAGTAATTGTGATTTTCAAAGATCCAATTATAATGTATAGCTAAATGACGATTTTTAGGTATGACAAATATTATATCTGACATTGGAATAAAATAATATAGTTTTCCTATCTACCGACCCACCTCTAAAATTTCGGGTCGGTAAAGGGCAAACAAAAGAATTTTTAATTAAGGCCTTATTATTATTATTAGCATCTAATCTGGTAAGTTCGAGGCCTCCGGTAAGTTCGTGGATGAAATTATGACGTAATTTTCTCTTCAATGACGTAACATCGCGTGTCCGAATTCTTTGCAAGTGTGAGCCGAAGAACAGCTTGACTTGCGTAAAAAACATCGACAGATAAATATACCATGTTAGTAAAGTTTATTATTGCAGTTATTTGTGTTTTAAACTTATTAATTGTTTAGAAAATTCAATCCCTCGTGTTGTTAATAAACATTTTATAAGTATTAATTTCATTAAAATCCAACAAAAATCAAAGGAAATAAATAAGGACATTAAAAACTTGCCGTATTTATATCAAAAAGCAAAAATCAGTGGAAGGGCCTCCGCGTATGACGTCGTAAAAAGTTGCCCACGAACTTACAGGAAGTTGAAAAAGATCATGGTTGTTGTTGGGTCATGTTTATTTTTAATGAAGATTACAGATTTCCAAATAAAGATTGGCAATTTTGATAAATAAAATCGTAAGTTTACATTCAGATCGATTTAATGTGATGTGTTTTTATTGAAACAAGGTTACGCATGCGCAAATAAATTCCTTCTGTGTTACATATAAAATATTCAAAATTTGATCTCACTTTTCACCATGACCAAGATACTTTCCAATATATCACCATACATTGTTTGAAAGATGAGGACATAACCTTTTGAAAAAAATTCTATGTGTTGTAACTCGAAATATTTACCTTAGAAAAAAACACCGGTTTTGACGGGCATGGAGGCTGCCATTTTGCGCATGAATACATGGGCCAAAAGTTATGAAGCTGGGTACCACTAGACAAATTATATGCATCCTGCACTCAACCACATGTGCTTATTATCTAATTGACAGCATGTAACCCTGAGGATGAGACTTCCGTTTTGGGGTAATTAGACCTTTAAGAGAACCCAACCCTTTCAAATTTGAATAAAAACCAAAATTTTCATCAATCTGATCTATTTCGAGAAAGAACATGAAGTCCTATTACACTGCTTTAAAGATTTATTGGAAAAAAATAAAATTGAAAATGTCACATATAATGGTGTTTTGAGGCAAAAATTTAGACGTAACAAAATTTACTTGGGTACATCTGGAAAACATGATTGTAACTCAGAATTAAGCATAAGTTTGAGTTTTAATAGGCATAGCAGATACAATATATAAAGTCAGAAGTGAAAACAATCTTCATTGGCATTCTAAATGGTACAGAATAGGTTTTTAGTCCGTTTTGAACAATTTTTTTTTAAGTTTCTGCATTTTGGGGGGTAAAATCCATATAAATGTAGCATTTCAGATGCCATTTGACCCCAGAAAAGGGTTTGTTTACATAACAATCAACAGATTTGACCTCCAGTCACACAACAAAAAAAGTATTTGACCCAAAATGTCAATGCCAGATATTAATTAACAGTCTTCTGTCACACCTGAACCTGTGGGTGAGGTCAGCCGCCTGCAATCTTCAATCTGTTCCAGGTACTCTCTGCTAAGTAATCTGTGAAAATAAAAAGGTTTTCTGCGCATGTTTACTCAATATCGTAATAACTAGTGTAACTGAGATACAATAAGTGTACATATACAATAGTTAACAGTTCTAAAACGGGTTTGAGAGTCCCAACAAGGGTTAAACTCTTGCTTTTCCTACTGCTGTTGATAAGAAGAATGCCAGGCTGGAAAAGAAGTCATTAGATAGTAGAATGCATGACAATAATGATGTACTAACCTTAAAAAATACCGATGGTACGGACACGACTGTGTCAGCTTTACGGCCCCGCCCCAACGCTCCAGTGTAGTTGACAAGTAAAGTAGTTTTTATGACTCGTCACTTCACCTAGACTTGTATACCAATGAGTTGATGGCTCCGGCTGAGGTCCTGGTTCTTTTCAACACTGCATTTAAAAAACATACTCAAATTAAACCAAACTGTGATGGTGATTTAAATTTTGATGCCGATATCTCCTTTAGGTGGGGTCTAGGTTGGCGTGAGCGGCTTAAGTGTTTTATGTATGAATTTCATGTATTTTTCAGCTGAAAGCCTGATTGAACTACAATTACAAAATAACATATGAACTAAATAGGATCTGTTAACTTCGCAAATTAGGAAAATTGGTATTATTTAAAGTAGGCAGGTCGGACGGTCATCATGGCCAAAGCATCGGCCAGTGCGGACACGACCTTTGCGGGCATTATTGTCAGTTACAGGTTCTTAAACTAACTATTCAGGATTACAACACAAGGCATTATGACATAAATGAGAGAATTGTTGAAACTAATACAAATTAATGTCAAAATGAAACTGAAAAACAACACGATGAACACAATGGGTCTCGGATTGCCACTCTGGTGGACATTTTGCCTTAATTTTCCCATATTTACCCCCATAATGCCCCCTGGAGCAACCATCCCATAAAATACAGCCCTAAATGGGGTTAAGGTGGCATCTGGCAGTTATTCTTTCCAGTACAGTGTGTTTGTACGAGTCCATTTTCAAAATCTTTGCAGACGACTAATATTAGGTGAAGTTCTTAAAGGTTACGCATGCGCAAATAAATTCCTTCTGTGTTACATATAAAATATTCAAAATGTGATCTCACTTTTCAACATTACCATGCTACTTTCCAATATATCACCATACATTGTTGGAAAGATGAGGACATAACCTTTTGAAAAAACAGCATGTAAAAAAATTCTATGTGTTGTAACTCAAAATATTTACCTTAGAAAAAACACACCGGTTTTGACGGGCATGGAGGCTGCCATTTTGCGCATGAATACATGGGCCAAAAGTTATGAAGCTGGGAATCACTAGACAAAAAGTAGTGCACAAAACAGCCGTTTTTCTTATTGCTTACATATATACCTTTAAAATGATACCAAAACATATCATTTAAACTGTATTTTACAAATTATATGCATCCTGCACTCCACCACATGTGCTTATTATCAAACTGAGGCTGTGACTTCCGTTTTGGGGTAATTAGACCACAAGTTGGGGTTTATGCGCATGCGCAACGTCGAATGCTTAACATCCACGAACTTGCAGGTGTAGAGG
Organism: Congeria kusceri; assembly: GCA_027627225.1. Classification (NCBI taxonomy): domain Eukaryota; kingdom Metazoa; phylum Mollusca; class Bivalvia; order Myida; family Dreissenidae; genus Congeria; species Congeria kusceri. The sequence continues at coordinate 51,518,857 of CM051037.1, forward strand.
CTATTATTATTATTATTATTATTATTATTATTATTATTAACTAATCTGACAATAGTAAGCGATTAATTGGCAACAAATGCAGGTTTCAAACAACATTGTTTAGCCTCTCTTCGGCCACTTAGAGTTAAAAATGCTTTTATATACTAAATGAGCACAAGGCCAACATCACTGTGACTTTATCTTAAAATTTTATGTCTCTCCTATAAAATAAAGGCCAGATAATTTATCGATCAGCCATTCACTTAGTTACTGACCAATTCTAGGAAGGCTCCCTAGCAACCATTAATTTTTCAGATGTTTCTTATCATTTGGTTCAGCCTTCACAGAGGTCTATTAACAAGATCATTAAAAGCAATAACAATTAATATTTTTTATGCAGGGGTGGCCGAATAGACAGGGGTGGCTGGATAAATAGGAAAGCAGGATATATGTATTTAAAAAGATATTGTTGGTGCTTTGTATCCTTTAGATGTAATGTAAATAACCTCTAGGATTAAATTGACGAGTAATTGACGAGTAACTCACCGGTGAAACCAACTTCTTCCTGCTTGTTGAATTATGGGATAGTGTTGTGAATTTCCACGCTGAAACATGAAAGTTTATCGATTGTAACTTTAATAGCGACAAATATATTGGAATTGTACATTAAGACAACGAAAAATGGGGACGGATTTTGTTTCCGAAGTTGACCGTAAATTCTTCTCCAACAACATGCTTTCCAATGAGGATTGGGGTAAGAAGTAACTTGTCTTCCAAGTTTTGTGTCAAAAACTAGAAACTTCCTTGTCAAAACAATGGAGTTTTAGGACTTTAAGTATCGAATATTATTCTTGTAAATTAATTTCTAAACGTGTACACCGATGTATTTATACTATAGAATAAAGAAAAAAATATTTTGAACAATTATATATAAGTAATTTAAAATAGTGCATTATTCAGCACTTCCGTTAATGGGCGTCCGGGCGTAAATTACGCCTGAAAATTGCAGTCGTACGTCCATTTTACAAACAGTGGGAGTCCTTTGTACGTCCAAATATTCGTAGGGACGTTGTTTACAAATACACTGGACGTACAGACCGACAGGATATCGAGTCCAGTCATGCGTATTACTGTATTACCGCACCATACTTAACCCCGATTCCAATCAATTGTCTGAGGTGCATTGCTCAGCGAGTGGCCAATATTGATTTTTATTTATAACTCTGCCTAAGGCTACGTACGATTCAGCTGTAAGCATCCCGCTATCCAATCAGCCGATTAATCTGAGCATCGTCCTTATATAGGTTTTTCACACGTTTGATTGACAGCGGCTGTTTGCCAAACTAATTGATTGGCGCCCTACAGAAGTGTTATCATCTTTTGTTATTCCTTGAAATTAGGTTATGGTCATTAACAAAAATACGGACGTGTTGAGTATTTAATTGGTACTCGGCACGTGATAATCGTTTTCGGGTTTATTTGATCCTGATACGCAAATTTTTGACTCGAATGTCAAATAACAAGTTTGCAATCATTTCTTTACAAGATGTCACAACAATCACTGCTAGATTTTGGGCTATCCACTGTGAATAACATACTGAGATAATGAATTAACGTGGGACTTCCAATTTTTTATACTCGGACTTCCAAAATCAAAAGGTTGGAAGTCAGGACTTCCAGAAAAAAAATATTAGTGAAAGCGCTGATTATTTCACTAAGCTTCTATAAATATAAATATAACTCTTGATAGAATGTTAAAAAAGCATTTTAACTTAACAAGTCGAGTCAATCTTTCAGATTCATTTTCAAATTTCCAACCACAAATACTTTGGTACTTCTTGTTCTTCTTTCAAAGCCTTTCAATATTTTTAGATGCAGTTCTATTTCTGATGGTAAAATAACTGTATTTTAATTAAAAATGCAGAATATTAATTAACTCACATTGATTTTGTAAATTTTATATTTTTAATTTAGAGGTAAATGTATTGGCATGAAGTACATATATGTCCGAAGTTTTGCAATCAACAAATTGAGATATTTTACAACTCACACTGACACACTTATTATTTTCAAATTCAGTTGAATTCACTGACCATATAAAATTATTTAACTGAATCAGTATGTATAGCTCGCAAATATTGACCTGATACTCGTGAACTCTAATTATCATAAATTATGAACTCTAATTAGCAGAAATAACGTGCTCGAGTTGTTTCCTTTATTTGTACTTGGTTTTGTTCGTGCACATGTTTCACAAGTTAAATGATGCCATAACAGTATATTTAGGGTGGTATGCTTTAATCAATTTAATTTGATTCCAGTACTAAAACTAATATTCATCGTAATGATATTTTAATATATTCATGCATTAAGCCTTAAGGTCAGTTTCGGTTAATGTTTGCGAGCTATACAATAGCAAGATTCCCTTATTCTTATAATGTGAATAACCCAATGTTTCAGTCTGATCCTGTATTTCAGAAGCCAGTATGGGTTTGGAAGATCTAATGAGCCTGGACACAAATTTGAACACTGAGAACGACTTTCTGAACGATCTCCGACCATCCGACTTTCAGGTAGGAAAATGCTTATAATAACTATTTACGTATAACTTAATGTTTTAATTACTTAAATTAAAAGAAAGTAAATTAAAACAATAAACAAACAACCAGCACATTTTGGAAGTTCTTATAATAACTTTTTACGTATAACAGTCATCGAAATTAGCCGTGTGGACAAGCAAGCCCGAATTCTTATTTTATTGCTCGATATAAAGCCCGGATCAAAATTTACCAGTGCAGGGCTTACGGACTTGTGCTAATTTCGACCTCTGGTTTAACAGTAAACTTAATGTTTTAGTTACTTGAGTTAAAATAAATTTAAGTAAATTAAAACAACACTTTAACACAATAAAGAAAAATAACTAGCATGGTTTTTGTTTCGAAATGTTTGTAAAGATGTCAAGTAACAGAGTAACATGTCATGTGTTGTATAATTTATTTGCCGAACAGTTTCATTATACAAAAGGACATTATAGCATTAATGTATTTTAAATAAAGGTATTAAAAAGTTAAAACATATAGTTTTGTTTTAATATTCTAGTTGTCAGATTCTGGAACCACTGATTACTTTTCAAATATTGGCTCTACGACGCACGATGATCTGCTCAATGAATGGAGTGACAGCTCTGACAGCGGAATTTGTGGCAAGTTACCTTGTTAAAATTTCATTTATCCGTGACTGGGAAATCCATGCGAAATGCGATATTTGCATATAAAATTGAGGAAAATCGCAAAGAAATGTTCACTGATGCAATTTTACGTCGCACCGACATGTTTGAGTTAATGTCAGAAAAGTCAGAAAACTGTAAATATAATCAGCAAAAAAACTAGTTTGCGTCGTTAGCTACTTTCTTCGTTTTACATGCAATGAACAAGTGTCGAATACACACAAAATTGTGACATAGTACACAACAAGTTAATGTATTGACCTGTTTTCTGTTTCCAGGCAGCTGATAGTTAATGTCATCTATAAAACATTGAAATGCTAGAAGGGGACGGGTAGTTTACAAGTTAATGTATTGACCTGTTTTCTGTTTCTAGGCAGCCGATAGTCAATGTCATCTATAAAACATTGAAATGCTAGAAGGGGACAGGTAGTTTGCAAGTGGTTCTTATGTTTTCTGTTTGCAGGCATGGGTAGCCAGACCTCGGATGCTGTCATCAAGCATGAGCCTGTCTCCCCCTCTCTATCCAGCTACTCTGATAGCTCCGACAGCATCAGCTTACCGGTAAGAAGAAGATACCATTTTCGTTCATATCTCGGAGCTTTCGTTTGACCTGGATCACCGGATTTTGACGCTCAGAAATTTGATTTGACTTGATTTTGACTCCCAATAATTGAAATGCAAGCATCATATTGACTGGCACAAATTTGAGACAAAAGTGTGTGTCTATGCAGGGCTTTTTTCAGAGGCTTTGGAGGGGCCCAGGACCAAGATTTTGGGGAAAACTATCTCAATAAATTAAGTAAAGGGGAACAAAATCTCCTGGGGGAAAGTCAATTTTTTGGGAAAAAAGTGCATGATTTTAAAGAAATTTTGCTAAGGGATGACGCCAATAACCGACCCCTGCTATATAACGTAAAAAGAAGCCTAGCTATCAAAGTTGTAATGAGATACAATATTAACATCTTTTGAGATGCAGAGCCAGACTTTTCAATGACTTCTTCATTGTCATTTTGTAGGACTCACTGACACTTTGACAAATTGCCAATGACTATAACTTTCAGTGCTTGGCTGCAGTTGTTAAGAAATGTCCATTTCTTTGGTGTCAACGGTTGAACTTTTTCTGCATAAAACTTTTTAAATGCCCGAAAGGATTTCAAGCTAGTTCAGGTTTTTTTGGTTAAAGGAAAAATTTTAGCCAGTAAGACGCCTGCTTTCAGCATTTGGTTTCCTCCATTTGCATGCCAGTTTATATGCAAAAATGCTAATAATTATGTCCCCTATCGAAGATGGCAGGGTATTTTGGCTTGCTATAAATGTCGGTCTGTAGACCAGATTCATTTCTGCTCCAAGTCCAACAGGTTTCATCCGATCATCCCAAACTTCATAAAAATGTTTGTTGGCATATCTCAGCCCAGTTTGATAATGAACCAAATTAACCCAGGAACTGTGGAGTTATGGTCCTTGATTGATCTAAAATTGGCATTGTCAGCTGTTTCTGCTCTCTCCAACAGTTCACGCCAACGGGATATTATAAAGATTGCTTTTGACATAAAAGGGCGTACCTATAATGGCTATTTTACAAACAGCTCTTGTTGCAGGATATGTTTGGAAATGATAAATTTTGCTCAACCTTTTGGAAGGGGGTGTGGCCCAGGGTAGTGAAAGGGATAGAGGTAGGATATTTTTTTGTCCTCAAAGTGTTAATAAAATCACACACCAGAAATTTATGACATGTCTTACAATGTTTCCTGTTGTCTCAGGGATTTTGAAAACCAGCAGTCAAAAGCCCTCTAGCATGATTTGTGTGACAGGTAGAAATGGTAATTTCAGAAATCAAAATACTTTATTCACAGAAATGTTGGGTTTGCATATTTATAAAATGCTCTGAAAATGTTAATTTGGTTAATCAAGGTGAAGAACTTGAAAAAAATTGCCGAAAACAGCTACAACATAATTTATATGATAAACAATATTTTCCAGCGCGTTTGAATTAAGTGATTTGGAAAATGATGCATCAAAATGATACAAGGCAGATTATTTGCTTGAGTCACGAACATGAAAATTGCAATTTGCTTCCGTCAAATCACAGAATTCTGCTTCTGTTGAAATACCTGTTGTATGCAGAGATCACATTGCTCACACAAATTTTCGCATGAGCATGGTTAAAAGAAACAAGAAACTTGGATCACCATTACCGGTCTGTGAGAACACAGATGTTTCTTAATATATATGTAGCTCTTAATGGATTTTTAGTGGTTCACTATCTGAGGATTTAAATCATAAATCAGTCCATTCAGTTTCATTAATAATACTGAGAATAATCGGAATTAAAAAAAAAGTGTTGATTTCCCTGATTGTTCTGTTACTTCATCTGGTTCTTAGTGTGATGGAGCTGATAGAGATGTATCATTATAGTGTTTATGCACCTATCAATATTTTCCCCCAGGGGAGCGGCGGGCATATACGGGACTTTAGACTGAAAGCAATTCCTGACAGACGGGAATTTGACATGCCGAATGATCCCGGGTCCCGGGAAATATACTTTGTTAGGATTTTAGGTGTCGGTAAAATTGGCCCCCGGGCCATTTGATACACCAATTAAGCATCCTCCATTCAGGGGATTTAGACAAAAAGGCTTGGCTCTAGGGTGGGGAATTAGATCCCCCAAAATACAATTAGTCAAATTCCCCTGGGATAGCCCGCCGCTCCCCCCCTCCCCCCCCCCCGGGGGAAAATATTGATAGGTGCATTATTGTCTAATTATTGATATATTTATTAGTATAGTGCAAAATGATTTCTGTTATTTTCAGTTATGCAACATTTCACCCTGATATGTCAAAGTAGCATAACAAATAATGTGTGGGATATGCTATTAATTTTGGTAGGCACCCATAGTTGTTGTCATACATATATGACAAGGTTGTATTATTGTCACCAACATTCTATTGCTGCAACATTCACAGTCTGGTACAAGATAAAGAGCTGTCACTTATTGATAGTGATTGAAGATTGTCTCAGGTGACCATCTGTTGTTGTTGCAACACCAGTCTGCTAAAGCCAATAAATGGCTTTGCTTATACGGCGTGAAATCTCCATATTGTTGCGTCAATAATTCATGATTTTGTCTTAAGAATCACAGCGTGGTATATAAGTGTTACATTATAAATATGTATTGTTGTAAAAATATCATTTAATAATAGCCAGTCATTGTTATGTTTTTCATGTTTTCATTAAGTAGTACATCCAAGAAATTTGCAAGTACATGTAAATTTACAGGGACTGAAGTCCAGATGGTCTAAGCGTAAAAACGTAAGAAAATTGTCAAAAATACACAATTTTCTTAAATAATCGTATAGAACACATTAAAATTAGACACGTGTGTTTTTAGCTCACCGGAGCACAACGTGCTCATGGTGAGCTTTTGTGATGGCCTTTTGTCCGTCGTGCATCATCAACATTTACTTTGTGAACACTTTAGAGGCCACATTTATTGGCCAATCTTAATGAAACTTAAATCAGAACATTTGTCTCAATGATATCTTGGCCGAGTTCGAAACTGGGTCATGTAGCTTCAAAAACTAGGTCAGATTGAAGAAAAAGCTTGTGGACACTAGAAGTCACATTTTTTGCCCAATCAACATGAAACTTGCTCAGAACATTTGTTCTAATGATATCTCGGGTGAGTCCGAAAATGGCTCCGGTCCGTTTAAAAACATGGCTGCCAGGGGGTGGGGGAGTTTTCCTTATATGGCTATAGAAAAAGGTTGTGAACACTCTAGAAGTCACATTTTTTGCCCAATCAACATAAAACTTGCTCAGAACCTTTGTTCTTATGATATCTCGGTCGAGTTCGAAAGTGGCTCCGCTCCGTTGAAAAACATGGCCACCAGGGGGCGGGGCAGTTTTCCTTATATGGCTATAGGAAAAGCTTGTGAACCCTCTAGAAATCACATTTTTTTGCTCAATCAACATGAAACTTGCTCAGAACCTTTGTTCCTATGATATCTCGGCTCAGTTTGAAAATGGTTCCGGTCCGTTGAAAAACATGGCCGCCAGGGTGGGGTTCAGTTCCTTAACAGACTATAGGAAAAGCTTGTGAACACTCTAGAAGTCACATTTTTTGCCCAATCAACATGAAACTTGCTCAGAACCTTTGTTCCTGTGATATCTCGGCTGAGTTTGAAAATGGCTCCGGTCCGTTGAAAAACATGGCCGCCAGGGGGGGGGGGGGTCTGTTTTCCTTATATGACTATAGGAAAAGCTTGTGAACACTCTAGAAGTCACATTTATTGGCCAATGGTCATGAAACATAGTCAGAACATTGTCCTAATGATATCTCGGCCGAGTTCGAATATGTGTCATGTGGGGTCAAAAAGTAGGTCACTAGGTTAAATTGAAGAAAAAGCTTGTTAACACTATAGAAGTCACATTTTTTGCGCAATCTTCATAAAACTTGATCAGAACATTTGTCCCAATGATATCTCGGCAGAGTTCGAATCTGGGTCATGTGGGGTCAAAAACTAGGTCACTAGGTGAAATTGGAGAAAAAGCTTTAACACTCTAGAAGTCACATTTTTTGCCCAATCTTCATGAAACTTGGTCAGAACTTTTGTCTTTATGATATATCGGCAGAGGTAGAACCTGGGTCATGTGGGGTCAAAAACTAGGTTACTAGGTCAAATTGAAGAAAAAGCTTGTTAACACTCTAGAAGTAATATTTTTTACCCAATCTTCATGAAACTTGGTCAGAACATTTGTCCCAATGATATCTCGGCTGAGTTCGAATCTGGGTCATGTGGGGTCAAAAACTAGGTCACTAGGACAAATTAAAGAAAAGCTTGTTAACACTAGAAGTAACAAAACTAGGTCACTAGGTCAAATATAAAAAAAAGAGTAAAAACTCTAATTTTGCCTAGCCTTCTTGAGAATTGCTCAGAACATTTGTTTCAATAATATTTTAGGACATGTGGGGTAAAAAAAACTAGGTCACCATGGAAAAATTGAACAAACAGCTTTAAAACATTCTTGAGGCCACATTAATTTCATAGGCCAATCATCACGAAACTTGCTCGGAACAGTTTAGTTCCTTAGCCTTTCAGGTAAGCGACCTAGGGCCTTTTGGCCATCTTGTTATTTGCCTGAAAAACAATGATTTTATGTACCGGGTAGTTTTCCTCCTTTTTGTCCTCCTAAAAAACTCTATGGCGTCTGCAGACGCTATGACCCATCGAGTTATTGAAAAATAACGCTGTTTATATTTAGTATAATTACGTGACAGTTTTGTTGTTTTGCCCATGCGCACACTTGAATCAGGTGCTTGTATTCTGGAAATCCGCGGTAGTTATAAATCGAGGATACTGGGTTCAAGGAAAGTGCGAGCTTATTCAACTTCTATTTTTCAATGGAATATACGGTTTATGAAGAATTTGATCGTGTTCTATACAAATAGTTATGTTTAACACATATTTTTACCATTTAGGCATGACTATAAAAAACGGGCACTTTATGTCCATCTGGAGTTCAGTATCTTTAAATTTATGTTCTGAAGTCTGTTTGAGGGAAAGTTAAAGCAGAAATATGTATAAAAATAAATCTTTGCAGAAATCCTTTATAATGGACATCTTGCCGATAAAAAAAACAAACTGCTTTGAAATCGGTAAATTTGAAAATGATCTGTATGCCATAGCTGGTGATGCCTCTGGAGTAAATAAGCATGTACATTAGTGTATATTGTAGTGTATATTCCATTTGTACCAAGCGTTTTCGAACATAGACATAATAAAATGCCTTTCGTAAATAAGAAACAGTTTTCTGTCGATTAAACATCATTAAAGTTTATTAGAACTAATGCCTATTTAAGATGTGTTGAATTATATTCTATGGACTGCGGCATCAAAGACCGTGCTAATGCTATCTTTGGTTTGTATCTTTGCATAGCACTGCATATTACACACTGCATATTACACACTGCATATTACACACTGCATATTACATACTGCATATTACACACCGCAGATTACACACTGCATATTACATACTGCATATTACACACTGCATATTACACACTGCATATTACATACTGCATATTACATACTGCATATTACACACCGCATATTACACACTGCATATTACACACGAACATAGCAGATTGTTAAAGTAATATACACTAATGGGAAAATTAATTCCGACCCCACCTCCTTTTGGGCAACACCTTTTATGATCCTACATCTTTCTTAAAGCCTCAGTCAAACGTTCCCGTTTATTTTACGGCCGTTCTATAGCCGACATCGTTCCGAATCAAATATGTCAAAAGTCGGGACAATATTCAGAAATTCGGGTCTCGAAATTCAATTTTTGATCATAAGTTCGAATATGTCCAGACAGCGTTTCAACAGAGTTCCGACAACATCGTGATTAAATGCGATCAGACAGTGTTGCGACAGCGTCCCGACAGCTCCGGACGTCGTTCCGAAAGCATTCTGACATTCACGACTTCTTATGATTTGTTTCTTCGGGGCACTGTCGTGAGACATAGTCCGGAATGTGTGACTGCCGCATAACATGCAGTTCTGTAATTGTCTAGTCTTTCATAGACCCTAAATGTTGTAATACAGTGTGCCATAAAGAGATCCAAAGATTTATGAAATGTCAACATTTAGTAAGGGCTCATCTTGACTTTCTTTTCATGCTTCAGTGCATTTTGTGTGTAATAACATTTCTGGGATGTTCGTTCAGAAAATAGTTGTAACAGTCGTTAATCAACTACATACCAGTTTTAATGATTGTAACAACTGGCTGATACGTGTATGTACTTGTACGTTAAACCATGCATGATATATGCCTTTTTTAACGTAAATTGTAGATATTGGTTGAGGTAGTTTTAACTTATCCATCAGTGTGAATTTTTGTTTCTGTAAGAGGCATGTCGATGGAAAATTAGGCTTAATGCATGTGCGTAAAGTGTTGTCCCGGATCAGCCTGTGCAGTCCGCACAGGCTAATCCAGGACGGCGCTTTACGCTTTCATGGTGTTTTCTGTATCAAGGAACTCTCTTCTAAACATAAATCCACTGTAGGCGAAAAGTGTCATTTGTTTACCTTATTTGAAGGATGTAAATCAATGCTTTGGGCTAAGCATTATTTGAATTTGTTATACCTGTCAATCGGTTTAGTTTAAGCCAGGAAGAGATAACAGCAGTTTGTTGACATTTATGAGTTCAGTAAACCCATAATGGGTAAGGCCTCAAATAAAATATTGTTTGTTTCCCCTCCCGCGACCATCCCAGCAAAATCCCCGCGACCCAAAAAATTTTATAGACCAAAGAAAACAATATTTTATTTTATTTGTGTGTGAAAATGCGGGGTGCGAATCCTTAAAAAGAATCCAATAGCTTGTACAAATCTTACTTTCAAAAGACACTTATAGAATGACTTTAAACGGACAGTTCTCGGTATCGCGTAATTCGGCGTATTTTGACACATGCTTTTACGAAAAGGACGCCATAACATTCAGTGTCAGATTCTAGAGCGCAACCATTTCTGCTCGCATATGCATGTTTTTTTAAAAGACAAAGAAAGCCCATCGGCAATGCACAAACTCGCCTTTATGCACCAAGTGTCCATTATCGATAAAATCTTGACGCAGGAGGAGTCAGCTTAACAAGAGCCAAACAGTCAGCCAATGAGAACGCATACAATTTCCAGTATGCAAATGAGCGTCGTCGTTAGAAAGTTTATCACGCCCTCATTCTAATTTTAATTGGTAAAGGTGCAAGTCATTTGTAACACATTTGCGTTAGGTATGTGTTTTGTTATAGATATGCGTGTTTTTAACAGCCGCGTTTGTAATAAATTACTACAAATTAAAATAGTAAATAAATAAATAATTATAAATAAATATAATAATTTTGGTGAATTTTGATGAAAGGAACCGTTTACTAAGAATATGAATTACGAAGTCATTTGACTCAACAAACTGATCGCTTCAAACGTCTTATTTTGTTAAAAAAAATAAAATTACTAGATCTAGTAATAATTAACGAAAGTGTTATTCAAACTCATCACTCCAAACGGATTAGAATTATGCAAAAACTTTGGCTGAGGCAACATTTGAATGAAAGTTAGCGGAACTAAAGTCCTTGTCAAAAATGAAAGTAAATAAACTTCAGCGCCTTTTCTTTTTCTTTTTATTTATAAAAAATGTTGAATTGCTTTCTTTTTATTAATGAACCAAGTCCTATTTGTTGTTTTTTTCCATAGATTGCTAATTCATTTATGCTCTAGCATTTGCGTTGTTCAGATACAGTATTACAGATTGATGCTTTTAAACATTATCCAAGTGCTTAGCGTGTAACACGCTTTTCAGCTACTAGCCGCAGTTTGACGGTCACCGTTGCTATGGCTGTTGCTAACAGCGTTCTGTTTTGGATGCCCGGCAAATTGCAACGTCACGCTATTACTCCTTAGTTTTAACATGTTTTTATTACTAACGGTCTTGTTTTTATCGTATGTTATTGTTTGTTAAATTTTGATAAATTATTGTAAAGTAATTAGAACATAGTATTACGTAAATAAGCAGAACGTTATGAATGTACTACAAGAATTCATACTATAACGTAACATTTCGAACATAGGAAAACATGAATGAAAATGACTTATTGTGTATACAAATAAAATATTTTTCCGACATACCGACCCACCCTTCATTAGCATGGGTCGCGGGAGAGGAAACAAACAATATTTTATTTTCGCCTAAATTCATCACATTAAATTGTCATACAAAGAATCTTTCTCAATATTTTCTTTCTGTGTTGTTATGGCTTAGACAATTGGGTCATTGACCTCTTAGAAACTAAGAATTCAACAATTCGTAAAGGGACTTGTTCACAGATTTTCGCATCTTGAAGTATGTCATTAAATGTCTGAACCTGACAGATTTAAGCATTGGAACTAAAAAGCTCAAGTATAAGAAAAGTATTTAGAAGAAAAAAAGAAAAAAAACAACCACCGGGGTTCGAACCCGACACCTCCAGATTAAAATGCTATCGCCTTAACCACTCGACCATTCCGACTTCTATTCCGACTTCTTTATTTCACCATGCAGTATACTGTTCATGTAAGTGTTTCTCGTTATGTAAACAATTTTAACGAAAATAACAGAAACACTCCAAATTATTCCATCATTTAGCATTACAAATGCTTCATAATTTTATCAATTTCAACTGATGATTACTCACAAATGAAACGGTTTTTACAGTATATTTCTAGGTCCGTAGTGTTATTTTGCTCCCTTGTTTATACTGTTCTTTAAAGATGTTGATTCGTCAATCTGTGAACAGGTCCCTTTAACACAGGTATTGTTACAAAATGGGTATTAAAGCTGCAGTCCATATAATTTAATAGATCTTAAATTGGCATTAGTTCTATTGAACGTTAATTTCGTTTATTGGACTGAAAATGTCTCCTTATTTATGTCAATGTTCGAAAACACTTGAAACGAACGGAATATACACTAATGTACATGCTGGTTTACTCCAGATGCATCACCAGCTATCGCATACGGAAAGTTATACGATAAAACGTTACCAAAACGTTAATATTTTACCGATTTCAATACATATTTAGCGAGCTATTGGACCTCTCGTGCGTCGTCTGTCGTGAAGCGTCTGTCGTCCGTGTGCCGTCAACCAGTTGTTTCGTTGTCACGCTGGAAACTTCCACTTTTTATTCAATCTTAACCAAACTTGCACAGTTTGTATATGACCATAAAATCTCGGACGGGATTGTTATTGGGCCAGATCACACCAGTTATTTCCCCTTTTTCATGCAAAAATGCCTTTTTCCAACTTTATTTTCCATCCAATCTTATCCAACCATTCACAGTTTGTGTATGACCATCAGATCTCAGCAGATGCCAAAAATGGGCCAGTGCGTGATTCAAACACCAGATTTATTGCACTTTGTTTATGAAAAAATGTACAAAAATGGACATTATTCAGGATAGAGACTTCATTTTTCATCCAATTTTCACCAATCTTATGCAGATTGTCTATGACCATGAGATTACAGTTGAAGTCGAATATAAGCAAGATCGGACCAGAAACACAGGAGTAATTGCCCTTTGTTTGTGAAAAAAATATGCAAAAATTGACAGTCTACAGGATAGAGACTTCATTTTTCATCAAATCTTCATAAATCTTGCAGTTTGTTTATGACCATACGGGTGAAGTCGAATATATGCATGTTCGGGCCAGAAACACAAGAGTTATTGCACCTTGTGTGTGGAAAAAAAACATCAACAAGTTATCAATGATTGGCTGGCACACACAAGTTTTTATTCAATGTTGACCAAACTTACACAGTTTGTGTATGTATGAAAATTGATTGATAAAATGTGATTTCAAAAAGTTGCAAACCTTGCATGCAGTTATTTGTACATGCAACATTGATGGCTTCAGAGCCTGCATTAACACCATTTATCATCATTGGACAGAAAATTATCAAAGAAAAAGCTAAACTTGACCTTATAGCACAGCCATCACAATTATCGCATTGCAACTAGTTCTCCAAAACTGTCTGCGAAAACATAAGACATCAGAATCTACTGTTTCTGCATTTCGAGAATAGTCACTGACTTAATGAAAAAATGGCAGGTAATAATATCGAGAAAAATGATTTGAGAACCATTAGCAAAAACACTACACATCTACTACTTAACTTGTACTTTAGTTAGCCCATTGCACTAACCAATGTTTTAAATCAAATCGATTCTATCCCCCTTTGCGTATTGTTCAGATACCTTAATTTTCAAACCTGTCACAACAGTATGGTCTTCATGTGTACCAGTTCTCAGGTAAGCGCTATGGGCCATCATGGCCCTTTTGTTTTGTATTTTGATCGGTAAGATATCAATTAGAAACGATTTCTGCAAAGTTTTATTTGTATTTACGTATTTCTAGACTGCTGCTTTAAATGTTACATCATTCATCAGGTGATTAAAGTTGAATCATAAATACCAGGAATAAATCATGGCCTAGTATTGGTTATTCCTGACCTTTGTCCATTAAACAACTATATCTATATAGGGGAAAGATCTAAAGCGAAATAGCAGGGTGCTGCACCCTGCTGCTCCTTTTTGGTCCCCCCCTCTGGGCTGGTCATCACAGAAATGTTGAATATCTTTTGAATTTCAACATATATTTGCAAATATTCATTGACAAATCAATAGACTATGCTTTAAAACCTTAATCAGAAACATTAAACTCATGAAAACCCTGGATTTAGGAAATACATAGAAAATGTCAACAAGCTGGTCAGGTGTTCCACCCTGCTCCTTTTTAGCAGCACCATGTACCTTTTTTAATCCTAGGTCTTTCCCTATACACCTTTATTACAATCCTCAAAGCTCATACAATTTTGTTCGAAACCTAGACATTTTCTATTTCAGTTGACTTGTTTTACCTCACAGTTCATCAAATTCTTAATCTTTGATGTACATAAACTTATGCAAACTGACAGTGATAAGCTCTCATTTCATAATATATGAGCTGCTTATGTAGATAGGTGTATCGTCACAGACACGCATTTCATATCAGATCTTGTGAATACGGATAAACCATAATTCTAACATGACACATGCAGAGTTTTCTATAGACAAATACAAAATTCACTGTTGTTAAACTACCAATAACATGTGCAGAGATTTCTGTAGACAAATATAAAATCACTGTTGTTAAACTACCAATAAACAACCTGAAAAAATAGTTTCAAAACTGTAAAGCATTGTAATTGCAGAAAATGTTGTCAGGTCATTTTAGAATCGAAATAATTTTTGCATTGTTGTTGTTTATTGGCTAATAAACAACTCTTTGTCGTTCTGATGCGTGGCTATTAAACAACTCGGGCAAACGTCCTTGTGGTTTAATTCCTACGTATCGGAACTCCAAATCGTTGTTTATTGGCCGATAAACAATGATAAATTGAAAATGATTTCTTAAATATACAACACCTTGCTATCTTGATCTTGAACAGATATACAATATTTAATTTAGTTCGAAAGTTGTCCCCCATATTTGCTTTTTATCAGTGTTAGTGCTCTGGGCAATTCTCTATGGGTCTGTTGATAGAAAAAGGAAATTTATTAAAAGTTTGGCTATAGATTTTCAAGTACAGTGCATTGATTTTTAACTGCATTGAAAACACACAGTTACACTGATTTTGTCTGTCCTGGTTCACATATTCATTTTAAATGCCCTGAAGTGACAGAAAGTCAAACCATTTTACCAAATTGATACTTAGTGAATGACATTTATAATGGACAATTACCTTCAATTATGGAATAATCTTCAATAACTTATTAAATTACAAATATATAGTAAATAGCGAATGGCCTCTGTAAACACCAGTCTCTGGGTGCAATATTTACTATACCCCTAAACTGCAGTAAATTCTCATGTATAAGTGACACTTTCTTCATCCAAATTCAACCAATTTCGTCCAAACTTTTATTTTAAAAGTTTGTTATGATTTTGGCAGATAATGTCACTTCAAACCAATTTCCTATTCTCAACATGTTTGTTGCTAGTCTACAAAAAATTACGGAATCTGTGCTTAAAAATCTATTGTCTCTTTCAGCCCACAGATTTTACCACCTACACTTACACAATCTCAGACCTGAGCTCGGAGGTCGAGCCCAGCACGACCTTGATAGTGAACCCCGTCACGGTGACCCCTGTTGACCCAGTGACCACTGTGACCTCTGTCAGCCACACCGTCGACCTTTCAGAGACAGATATAGCTCCAATTCTGTCCATCCAGTCATCAACATTTAAAACCAACCGGTAAGGCCAACCTTAAACAATTGTTTGTTTGCTATTGCCTACCCAAGGCTGCTGGTAACGGGTAGGTATGTATAGGCAATATTTTTTGGTTGTTGGAAAAAACAATGCAAATTTATTAATGATCCATTTGGCGTCAAAATATAGAATATAACACAGAAATTGCTTTTGATAATATAATCAAGTGTCTGTTTATATAATGAGAGCTTGCTAGCATCGTCTTTACTTAGACAATGAATGCTGACAAACAGCCCATTGTTTTCACAAGTTTCATTAAACATTATTAGAATTGCATTTTGATATGGCCTATTATAAGCAAGGGTCTAGCTGATACAGTTAATTTATAAACCCAATGGGAAACGACCAAAATGAAAGAGGAGTAAGCTTTTATTTAACCTGAAGAAAAAATCAGACATCACGAAACTTAAGAGGGGCAAGTCAGACGCACACTGTGAAATGAGTAGAACTTGAAAGAATTCCGTCAGACAATGTGTATGGCAAGCACTTTGGATGTGTCCGATATGTTTAAATTGTGTCAAACATGTCTGACAGTGTGACACATTTAATGGTGTCTGAAAAATAGAATATTTGCAAAAAAACTGGTTTAACAAAGAAAAAACTTTTGAGTCTCGACTTTTTCGTCGTAAAGGTAGGCAATGGCAAACAAAGTTAATTTTAAAGTTGGCCTAAGCAGTTTGTTGCATAAAACTATGTTAGCTTTACTGTTACCAATACCCTTAAAGCCAGTGGCTACTGAAATTTGTGAACTTATTTGAAAATGAGGCATATTTGGGCTTTCTGAAAAATAATACTTGCATTAGTCTTGCCAAATCAAAAATGTTGTTGCCAACCTTCATTGAAGGCAACACAACCCATTCCTTATAGAAAAGAGCTGTATGTGTTTGCACACTGGAATGCAATAAATATTTCCAAATTCTGTAATAACCTGAATACTAGTACATTTTTGGTTGTAAATGATGACATGCTAAGTAGAAATGGCTATCAATCCAACAGAGATCCTTCACATGAGATGTGTCTGCAATGAAATATTAACAGTATCCAGGATCCAGCTTGTTCAAAGTGCTTTAAAAAGGTTTTGCATTCTTAATTATCTAAACTATACATGGGGCATTCAGTTTCTAATGAGATTTATGTACATCCTGTTATTTATTTTTGCAGCAAAATATACATATACAAGGGAAAATAATATTGTTTCTGTGTTATAGAAATTTGTATCTGTCATTCAGTAGTTTAGGTTATCATATTGTATTTTACAGCCTTACACATACAAAAGGGGCAGTTATTCCAGCCACATTGCCTACGGCAGTCGTCAAAACAGAAATCTCACCAGTGCCTAGTGCCCGCCAGTCACCAACCGTCATCAACAGCAGGTTAGTTGTCTACACATATAGTTTGAAAGCAATTATGATTTATGCCAAGCAGTCTAGGTTTCTTTGGTAAAGTATATGTGTAGTATGGATATGAACGTGTACGTGAGAGGAGAGGTTAAGAAACATGTTTTAGTAATTCTCAAGAATTTTGGCCAGATTGTTCAACGTACCAACCTGACAGTGTTTTTTTTCACCTTTGGGGGAAAGGTGGCGGGGTCCTTCAGATGGGGAATTTTATAGCAAAAGGGCGATTTTTTTTTTAGAAAAGCATAATAACAGGTTCATTTTCTACTTGTTATAAAACATTAATAAATTGTTTTGCTACACATGATAACTTAGATACTGCACTAAATTTGTTTGATGAAAAATAGCTGGGATTGTTTACAAAAATTCCTCTATCGTAGTCAATTGTTGTCCGATTTAGGTCAATTTATTTCCAAAATAAAGCTTACATTCTGAGGGGAATTTTAAGGTTAATATAGGGGAAAATATATACCTTTTAAGCAGGGTAATGGGGCCGAAATTGGGCCCCAAATTCGCCCTTAAAAAAACACTGCCTGATTAGAGATTAAGTGACTTCTTTTAGCAACTAGAATTTTAGTCTGATTCTTAATGTTCTGGTTAGGGCTAACTTCCTTCATTTTAATATTTTCTATCCAGATTGTTCTTGAATTTAATAGACATGTTAGGAATAATGAACCATTTGAGAGGTTACTGTATTTCCCTCCCCCTTAAGTGTTTCTGAAATCACCGTCTTTGACACAAATTGAAGCGCCGACCCTCTCACACGCTGAATTTCCACATTTTTATCCATTTAAGCATTTCTTGTTGATTGAAACAAATAGAAACAGCGATTTTTTTTACAGCTTTGCGAAATGGTCTGGTACCCATCGAAATGGGAATTTCATGTCGTGAAATCTTGCTAATTGGGAAACATTTAAGAAAGTAATTTAATTTAGATTATTACTTAAACTTGTGTAATATTGATTGAACTTGCTATTTCAATGGTGTTGGGCCATAACCTTAGATGATTTACAACTTAAATTCACATTTCAAATGTGTTTGTAATTTTGTCACTTCAAATTTGGGAATTTTTTCATTCCGATTGGGAAAAATCAAACATATTTGGCATTGGTAATGTGTCCTTTAAGCTGGTCTGTGTAATAAACAAAATAATTTCACTGAGACCCACTATCAGCCATTCACTCTTTATTCCCCAGGGCTTTCATTAACTTTTGAAAACTGGAAGTTTGAACTTCCTGGTCTCCGATTTTGGAAGTTTTGCTCATAATATTTGGAAGTTTTGACAGTATTGTGTGACATATATAGGTACATTACAAAATTCACAGCCCATATTTTTTACTCTTAGTACATATTTTATGGTGTCATTGATTCTGCTAATTCCCATTAAGTAAATGCAACAAATTTACATTACGATTCTGCAAATGCTACAAATTTCTATAAAGATCTGTAAATATGGCAAATTCTCATTAAGATTATGTAAATGCAACAAATTTCCATTAAGATTCAGCAAATGCAACAAATTTCCATTAAGATCCATAAATATGACAATTTCCCATTATAATTGTAGTCAGATCAAACTGCCATTAAGAATAGACCTATTGCAGCGGATTTGCACAAGAGTTGCATTAAAGGGACCTGTTCACAGATTGACAAATTGTCGATTTTCAAAAGTTTTATCATATATCTAAAAAAATACAAATAAATTTAATATATAGAAGCGAAATAACACTTCTGAGCAAGAGATTTATTAGAATGATTGTGTCATTTATGAAAAATCATCGTTTGAAATAGATACAATTAGATACAATTATAAAGCGTTTGTAATGCTTTTCCTCGGTCTTTTGGAAAACTTGTAGATCACTTAAATAGTGTTGACAATTCTCACCTATATTTGTAAGTCAGGTTGGCCGTTTTAGGTCAAGGCACGTGTCTGTTTTGATCCCGACGGTCTCGGGTTCGAGTCCAAGTGAAGACAAATGTTTTGCTAGCCTAATCGCCCACGGTCGATCGAGAAGCATAGCGTATTTGAGTAAACGTGCGTTCCAACGATGACGCAACATATATACCTATAAGGATAATAATAGCAAAAATATTATGCTGTCATTTTAAGCCTGTCAAAGACTATTCTATATTACCATATCTGTAGAGGCAATAAATACACTGGCATAATATAGTGTCGTATGTGTGCACTTCATTACCATTAGTATGTAGCATGTAAACTTATAAACGGTTGAAATAGTAGAATCTACTCAGGTCTGACCAGTACCTCAGGGGTGCTTTTTTTGTCAGGTCTGACCAGTACCTCAAGGGTGCTTTTTTTGTCAGGTCTGACCAGTACCTCAAGGGTGCTTTTTTGTCAGGTCTGACCAGTACCTCAAGGGTGCTTTTTTGGTCAGGTCTGACCAGTACCTCAAGGGTGCTTTTTTTGTCAGGTCTAACCAGTACCTCAAGGGTGCTTTTTTTGTCAGGTCTGACCAGTACCTCAAGGGTGCTTTTTTTGTCAGGTCTAACCAGTACCTCAAGGGTGCTTTTTTTGTCAGGTCTGACCAGTACCTCAAGGGTGCTTTTTTTGTCGCCTAAAAAGGCATCATAATAGGGATTACTTTTGGCGGCGGCCCCTTCTGTTTATGCAGACATAAAGGGAAGGCATTTTAAAGTTTGGTTTTCGGTATGATTGCTCTTATCATACTTCAGTTACGCCCCGTCAGGCGACAAATCCGACTTGTGGAGTTCTAGTATCACACCTGCAAGCATATATGGAACACGTTTGTAATATTAGATCTTGATATCTCGATCACTCTGCCCCTGTGAAATGTTTAGGCATACTTCATGAATTCTTCTTAAAATCTTTGTGAATACTTCATGCAGTGGCTTCATGAAGACTTCATGGAAAAGAAGTGAACTATAAATGAGACAAATGCATGAAACATTCATAAAACATAGCTTCATGAATAGTTGATGCATTTTCACATGCAGAAAAATGCATGAAATAAAGAATGGGTTTGTCCATAAAAACAAATATTTCATGAAGATTTCATGAATAATTTTGTTCTTTATTCTAATGTCTCATTTATAGTTCACGGATATTCATGAATACTTCATGAACAAATTTTTTGTAATTTCAAGAATAAATTGGTTGTGCTTTTCTTCAACATTCATGAAGAATTCCAAAAATCATGAAGACTTCTTAAAATAATAGAGCTATCAAAAAAGTGGACATAGTATCATCATTTGTTTCGCTTTCAGTGCGGACATTTCTATTTCCATATATGCGGAACTTCTGCGGAAAATTAATGCATTTGTTTTTCAGCAGGTGGAAATAATCCACAGAAAATTGACACTCGAGGAATAATTGGGTGATCCTCCCTTGGATTTTTCTATTTTTAGCTCTGGTGGCCATCTTGTTCAGTGGTGCAGAATGGTATTGATCAAATTTGGTAAAGGGTAAATTTATGTAAAATTGGCCTTTTAAGCTGTTCCCGCTGTCTACCCTCAAGAAAAAGTACTGTCTGAATTGAGTCGGACTGATCTTTGAATAGACTGATCTGGATTTTTCCACAAATAGTTAAAACTACACCCCAGCTATTGTTAAAGAATTAATTTCCATTCATCGAAAATCACAAACATTGCCACGTGCTAATTTGAATATCAAAAATATTATGCACGAGCTCTTTTGTATCAAATATTTTAATCGCCAAACACATGATATCCAAGTGCGATGATTGGATAATATTGCAGATTAATTTGAATGTAATTGACATTTGTGGATGCGTCTTTTATTTCTGACATTGCTGAAAAGACTTAAAATGGAACAATTCTGACAAAATTCATAAGAGTCCAGACAATATTCAATATTAAAATAAACATTAAAATACAGACAAATGATAAAGTACTGATTTTCAATTTTGCAAACTCATTGTATAATAGAACATTGATGGAAGGATTATATTGTAAGGAAAACAATAATAATAAGTCAAACGATTGTTGTTTAAAGGAACATAACTGTGAGTAGTAAGAAGACATGCAGCTTAAGCCTCTGGGCATATGGTCGCGAAAATATATTACAATTGCTTAAAAATGTCAAACCCTATCAAATGTGCAAAATCAGTTATAGTTTATTGACTTGTTTGTAACTTAAATGAAATAATACTTACAGACACAGGTTCCAAGTGTTCAGTATTCATAGATATTTCTGTTTTAAAATCACAATAATGTTTAAATCAGTTCAGACTTGAGCAATGAAAGTCAACTGATGACATCATAAATGACATCATATCCTGCATAGCATTGCATGGTATGGTGTACTGTAAAGTCATAAAATTGCATTATTTATGCCCTTTTGTAAGTTCAAATTTACATAAGTTATAATCTCGAAACTTGGAATATACCTTTATCATCAACTCTAATATCAAGTGCCACATTCCCCATAACTCAGTTTTCTATTTTGACATAGTTGTGCCCCTTTTTCACACAGATTTTCAGGTTAAAGTTTATATTCAAAACTTCTGTAACTTCAAAACTACAAAAGTTATTCACTTGAAATTTAGAATATACCTTAAATGTCATCAACTCCATCAAGTGCCACATTCCCAATAACTCAGTTTTACAGTTGTATATTTTGACATAATTATGTCCCTTTTTCACATAGATTTTCAGGTTAAAGTTTATAATTAAAACTTTTGTAACTACAAAATTACATAAGTTATTCACTTGAAAATTAGAATATACCTTTGTCCTCAACTCCAGCTTCAAGTTCTACATTCCTCATAACTCTGTTTTGTATTTTGACAGATACATGCCCCTTTTTTCACATAGATGTTCAGGTTATATCCTCAGACTGTATTCAGTATTTATTTTCAGACAGAGATTAGACAGAATTCAGACTTGTGGTTTCATGGGTGTATGTTCAACAATTCTCACCAAATTGATATTAAAGATTGTTTTTGACCTAGAGGTTAAAAACAGCTCTTGTTTTAATAAATAGATTAACAAGCTTGTGAATTTTTCAAAGTAAAACTTTTCTGCATCATGAAACTGTCTTAAGTCAGAATTTCTGCAACTGTAAAATTTCTAAGTGTCAATATTCCGCATACTCTCCGCATGTTCTCCGCATATAAGAAATTTATCCGCAAAACCAAAATCATTTTTGCGGAAAATATTTGAGGAATCTGCGGAAACTGATGATTTCCGCAACATTTCCGCATCTATTCAGCATTTTGTCCGCTTCTTCAAATGCAATGCGGAAATCTGAGCTAATGGTGGTATTCATAAAAAAATCTTTATCTATTCTTATTAAAGCTTCATGAATGTTTCTAGAATTTCAGTAATGCATGACGCCGTCTTGAAGTGTACCTTAAATCACTTCATGCATAAAACTTCATGAAGTTTGTTATTAGAGGTTTTCAAGAAGACTTCATGAATAATGCTTAATGGCATGAAAAATTCTTGATCTCATGAAGTCCATTTTGACAGGGGTGTCAATAATATACGATGTATATCTATTATTGTACTACAGTCATGTTTTTCACTTCATGTTGTTGTTTTCAGACCTATTGTAAACTTTGAGTTAAAATCAGGGCTTACACATACGTGAAAATTTTGAAGTCCTCACTTCCAAGTGTTGGATATTGGAGGTTTTAAGCCTTCTTTTTGACTTTTTGATACTTTCATGGCTTCAATTTTGGAAGTCCCTTGACAAAAACTGGGAGTAAATTACTCCCAAACTTCCATTAATGCAAGCCCTGATTCCCTCATTTCAGACTTCTATTGTCATCAGCCCCCAGCTCTCAGATTGTAACAATCTTCAAAAGCCTTAAATTTTAACAAAAAGAAGCACTTTTCTCCCACATTTCAGCTTTCCATTTTCCTCAAACCCCAGCTCTCAGATTGACAAAATCTTCCACAAACCCCTTCTCTCAGATTGACAAAATCCTAAAAAAAATCATGGATTGCAACTAATAAGAGCACTGTCAGCCATTACACGCAGTATTCCCTTGTATTTCAGCCTTCCATTATCCACGGCCCCGAGCTCTCAGATTCACACAATCCTCAACGGGAATATCAAGATCCAGCCAAAGATCGAGCCCAGATCCAACCCGCCCAGTCCAAAAAGGGCTCGCACTTCCCCTTCAGGTAACCAGGGTTTGGATTTTGCATGGATACTTGTTACTCTTAGGTGTAAAGGAAGTACACGTTAATACGAAAGAAATAAACATGTATTTGGATAAATTCTGGCAACTTAATAGTTGCTCAAATAGTTTCTATTGTAATTGGGTTAGACTTACTCGTTTATGTTCCAAATTAGCCAGCAGATTCAAGTTTGAATATTTGGTGAAATTTTAAGAAGAAAAAAAGAGTTGGTCTTCAACATTGTCTTACAAAACCATTCTACATATTGACATATTCAAGTGCAATATTTCCATGATTAAGGCATCAATTTTTAGCTCTTTGTGAGCTTTTGTGACCGTGTGTCATGCGTCGTCAACATTTACCTCGTGAACACTCTAGAGGCCACATTTATAGCCCAATCATCACGAAACTTGCTTAGAACACTTGTCCCAATGGTATCTCGGACCAGTTCAAAATTGGGTCACATGGGGTCAAAACCTAGATCACCAGGCCATATTGAAAAAAATGCTTGTGAACACTCGAGGCCACATTTAAAGCCCAATCATCATGGGCTTGCTCAGGACATTCCTCACAATAATATCTCAGATGAGTTCGAAACTGGGTCACTTGTGGTCAAAAACTAGTTTAGCAGGCCATATTATCAGGGGAGCGACCTAGGGCCTTATGGCCCTCTTGTTTTAGTTTAAAACAAAGTACACATCATAATAACATAAAGGGACTTTATGTAAATGTATGATTGAACTTTTCAGTAGAGCCAACCTCCCCAAAGTCTCTCATCCTCACACAAGAAGAGTTTGAGCGTCTCACCAACCAGGGTGTGCTACGTTTCCAACCTCCCAAACAGGAGAGTATTCTAAACGGGGCCTCGACTCTGCCTGCGACTCGCGTTGTGACCGCCGCCAGCCAGCCTGCGCCACAGGCAGTGCCTGTTTGCTCAAATACAATATCACTAGTGGAGGATAAAGACGTTAGTTTGTAGTTTCCGGTTGTTTTCCATTGTTTGGAATAAATATGAGACGTGTCGTGGGAAAACTGGGCTGAATGCATGTGTGTTAAGTTTCATCCCGGATCAGCCTGTGCAGACTGTACTTTCCGCATTTATGGTATTTTCTGTTTCAAGGAAGTCTCTTAAACATAAATCCACTGTAGGCTTACTGCACAGGCTAATCTGGGACGACACTTACGCACATGCATTTAACCCAATTTTCCCACTACACTTTCCATACAGTATTTTCAGGGGTGGCGAAATCTCATATTACCTTACTTGTCCGTTTTTGGCAAATTATGTTTTCTGCTTGTCCATACAGTAATTATAAATTATAATTTTGCCATTTAAATTTGTACTTCTCCATACAAGCTCTGGGACAGGCTGTGCAATACTGCCAATTGATTTTGACACCCCTACAAATTAGTTTTGTTGTTTAGATTAAACACATAGTATTGAGCTAAGGAGGAACTTCTTCAATGAATGTGCGTCAGGAGGTTCCATTTTCCTTGCTGATAGCAGGGTTTAGGGAAAGATCTAGAGCGAGGTAGCAGGGTGCTTCACCCTGCTCCTTTTTGGTTCCCCCCTGCTGCCCCTCTGGGCTGGTCAACACAGAAATGTTGAATATCTTTCGAAATTTAATATAAAAAAAAATATATTTAATGATCAATGAATCAACTATGCTTACAAACCATAATTAGAAATATTAGACTATTAAACTCAATGGATTTAGCAAAACATTAGAAAATGTCAACAGACTGGTATGGCTTTTCCCTTTGCTCATTTTTAGCAGCACCCTGTACCTTTTTTTATCCTAGATCTTTCCCCATGGTGAAACAAAAGTGGTTTATCTCTCAGAAGTTGCCAGATTTGCAAAATGGTAAAAAATAGAGATATGTTCAGTTGGGTTAGCAATTTTATCTTTTATGTTGATTAGCTAATAACTACCAGTATACATTACTTGATGTTTAAAGCAATTCAGTATTCAAAATTCAAACATGACACGCGCAGTATTCTTTAGACAAAGAACAAAATTCATAGTTTTTAAACTACCAATAAACAACTTCAAAAAGGTAGTTCCGAAACTGTAAAATTTAGTTGCATTGTAATTGCAGAAAATGTTGTCAGGTCATTTAGAATTGAAATAATTTTTGCATTATTATTCTTTATCTGCTTATAAACACAAATTTGTCATTCTGATGTGGTAACGCCCTCGTGGTTTAATTCATACGGATCAGAACTCCAAATTCTTGTGTATTAGCCTATTAACAACTCTAAATCGAACATTATTTCTGAATTAGATTCAAGTGTAACACAAACAGTACTTGAAAAGATGAAAACAACTACTGTTTTAGAGTTCTTTCTAGGCTCAATATAGATTTATTTGCTGATTTATTTATTTATTTGTTTGGCAGTCAAAAGTTGTGAAGAGACAACAACGAATGATTAAAAACAGGGAATCAGCGAGTTTGTCACGGAAACGAAAGAAGGAGGTTTGTAGTTACTTGGTACCTTTATACAGTATGATCTCTTGATTTTAGGCCAAGTTATATATGTCTGCTAACAGTAATATGTAAAGCATATCCATCTAATCGGGACCACAGCTAGTGTGTCTTAAGATATCTCAGGTGTGAAAATATTCCTTCCAATATTCTGGTTTAGAATATACATGTATCAGTAAATATCAATATATTTTGTAAATCCCATCCAAAATGAATAAGCAAGCACAACGAATGAAACTGCAAACATACATATTTTGAAAATATATTTCTCTCCATAAAATCCTAGTAATAGTACCGTAAATTACCATGTATTACGCGCATCTTTTTACCCTAAAATTCAGCTATGAAAATTTGGTGCGCGTTATACATGGTAACAGTCATTTCCAGCCGTGTTTTTTTTTTTATTTAGTTAAGTTTTTGTTATTTTTATTCCATATTTAATTCATAATATTTTTATTAACAAAACATCGCATTCTAATTACCTTGCAATTATATTTCCACATTGAATAAACAATTAAATTCGTTATAAACACTGTCATTGATAATAACACCTGTTACAACTGAAAAGAGTGCAAGCGCGACATCATCAATTAGCCAGGCCTCTAAATCTGCTAGCCGTTAGCAACAGCATAGCAACGGTGTCAATCAAACTTCAAAAAGTCTTTAATGTGACAGCCGAACTGGGGCCAGCTTCTAGCGGTTTGTAGCAGTTAAGCGTGTAACACGATTAGCACGTGGTCAGTGAAAAAAGCATCAATTAATACTATTGTACCTGAACAATGTAAGCACTGTGGATAGAGCATTTATGAATTAGCGTTGATAAAAGTTGATAAAATAACCGCAGTGGACATTAACAAACAACAGCTGCAAATAGTTTTTTTAGTTTTTTTCCCAAAATTTTGCTTCAAAAATCGGCTGCGCATTATACATTGGTGCGCGTGATACATTGTAATTTACGGTATCATTATTAAGATTAGAAAATGATCCCTTTTGTGTTGAGTAACCTTAAATTGAAATTGGTTGTTTTCTCCAGTTGGGGACAGGCTCCAAGCGCTAGGTTTTGGGGACGCTATCATAATGAATTTGTAAATGGGAACAGAAAATCAAGGTGTAGTCAACATTTGTGGAAAAGAGTATAATTGAACAGAAATTTTGATAGGGCATTGGGCCTTAAGTTTAAAAAAACCCTGCCCTTTGTTGGATACCAGTTTTTGAAAGGAAAGCAGGTCAAGCAATGTCTAATATCTCCTGGTGATCATGTTTGCAGTACATGTCCACGTTGGAAGAGAAGCTCAAAGAATACTGCAGCGAAAACGAGACACTGAAGCAGGAAAATCTCACGCTGAAAAGTAAACTATCTCAGCTGCATTCAGAGGTAAGTTGTGTGTAGCCATCAATTGAAATCGGTTTGTAGCCTTTAATAAACATGAACACTTAGAAAGGTAAACTGTCATAGTAGCATTTAGAGGTTAGTGGTGTGTAGCCATGCTTGCAAAGCCCTACTATGCATTTAAATGGGCTGAGAACTAACGGATGGGATTAGGTCTACACCTAATGCTGCTGCGGCACAGAAGGACATGTAAATAAACATCGGACAACAAGAAGGATGGGATTTTTGTTTTGTCAGAGTTGAAATCTGTTTTAGGACTCAACCTATAGTATAGAGTTCATCTGCTATAAATAATACATGTAACATACATGTAGTTTAGATAGTTTAGGTTTTAGAAGTCTTTGATACAGCATACAACAACATGCATTGCATTAAATGGTTAATGTTGTTAGAAACAATTAAACGTGGTAAATGATAATATGGTTATTTAGGTTGTTAAGATTCAAAATAGTAGTACTATAGTGTAACAACAGACAAGGCACTTCTTCAAGACTAGGGCACTGAAATGCCGGTATACATTTTACCTTTCCTGTTTTGTTCAGAATGAGTACCTAAAGAAGTCGGTGTCGTTCTCCCCGAACGTGAAGAAGACGATCGTGTTGGCGTTCTGCCTGTTCTTCACACTCAATCTTGGGTCTTGGAGGTGAGGATTGGAACAGTGAATTTAAAAAATTTCAAAATTCTGGGAATTCAACTGAAAGTAAAAGAAATAAATGGAAATTGTAAAATGAAGTTAAACCAAGTTGGCTACAGTGTTTTTTAGCTTTTTAATTATAGTGCAGGCATTTCATTAGATTTTGAAAACCATTAGTCAAGTGACCCCTGGCTTGAAATTGTATGGGGTCAAAATGAAAATTTCTGAATTCTGAATACTGGAGTCACCATTATTTGTAAAATGCTATGTAAATGTTATTTAGTTGTAATTAAGGTTTAGAAATAATAAAAAAATGCTTTTGAACTTAAATGTGGGCAAATGGTAAATGATGGATCAAAATGATGGATCGCAATGATGGATCAAAATGATGCAATGCAGATTATTTGCTCGGATCAAAAACATAAATTGCAATTTGTTTGTTTCAAAATGCAGGATTCTGCGTCGGTTGAAATCCCTGTAGCACATTTAAACAGTTAAGCCTCCATTTTTCAACTGTTAAGCCTGCAGTACCAAGCATTTGGACAGTAGAGTGGACGGTTGCCATACATTTATAAATACTGTATTCTCTGTTTATACCAGTATACCAATAAGAAATTTGTTAGAAAATCACATTCCAGTCAGAGAAATGTCATGGGATTTTACTTAAGAATTTCAGTGGCCACCCAGGAACTTATTTGTGTGTTATCTGGAAAGGCGACTTATATGGGTTACTTTAGCGGCAGTGGCGGTGGTGTCACTTTAGTTTGTGCAGACAATAACTTGATAACATTTGTTTTTGTGCAATCATTATGAAACTGAGGAAGTGTTAGTAGTCATAATTTAATAAATGGAAGATTAAAGTTTGGTTTTTGGCATAATTGTTCATATCGTACTTGAGTTATGCCCCGTCAGGGGACACATTTCATTCACATAGCTCTAGTCTTAACATTCCAGCAACTGTTTAAGAATATTTGAACACAAATCTTAGATAGATACACTTTAGGCATAATAAATAAGCATTCAAAACAAATGCATTTCAGCTCTGTGATGTTATCAAGTAGACCAGACCTTGGCCGAGACTCGCTGACAGTGTCCCAGGTCCACAGGGGTCGACAACTCATGTCCGCACCTGAAAGCTCCGGCTCAGATCTCGGGTTTCCGGACACAGTCTCCGACACTGCAAACCAGATTCATGACTTTTTCATGCAGTACGGGGGTGCGGGGGTACGCGCTGGTGATAAAAAGTTCAATGTGTCAGATGTGCCTCCAATGTGTCCAACTTACTTTAATAAGACGGAGTCAATGAGGTGAGATTTCCGAGCGGATAAAACTCATGGTAAAATCTCTTTATTTACACAGTTTGATTGACAAAGTGACTAGCCATCCAGAAAGTCAAGACTTCAGACGAAGCTGTTCTATAACTCCTTATTATGTAAATGGTGTTCGTCAAAAATTGGATTGAGTGGTGTGGTTATAAATCTAAAAGCAGTCTGTCATTTAGCCTCCAATAAACGTACCAAATTTCACTCCATTAATAATGTATCTTATAGTCCATCTATGTGATAACGTACCAAATTACCCTTTATAATGTACCAATTTAACCTGGAAATATGCAACAAATTTCCCTCTCTTGATAATATACCAATTCTATACCAAATTCCCGTCTAACCCAGGTTGGCTGAGCAGCTGGCAGGCTGGATGTACCGCCACGAGGAGAAAAAGAAGAAAACAGTGAAGAAAGAAGACAGGGACGTAAAGCAGCTGCGCCCGATATCCACATTAAGGCGAGCCATGAGGGGGGACATGAGTGCCGGATTGGACTCCAGCTATAACAGGTATAATTCATGCTTGTGGGTATAATTATCAGCTGATATCCACATTGAGGCGGGCCATGAGGGGGAACATGAGTGCCGGACTGGACTCAAGCTATAACAGCTATAACAGGTATAATTCATGCTTGTTGGTATAATTATCAGCCAATATCCACTTTGAGGCGGGCCATGAGGGGGGACATGAGTGCAGGACTGGACTCCAGGTATAATTCATGCTTGTGGGTATAATTATCAGCCAATATCCACTTTGAGGTGATCAATGCGGGGGAACATGAGTACTGGTCTAGACACGAAGTATAAAAGGTAACTAGTCTCCTGTGATAATGCATACTTTGGGGTAAAATTATCAACCGATATCCCCACTGAGGAACATGACTGCTGGTCTAGGCTCCAAGTACAGCATGTAACTGGGTCTCTGGAGATAATTCATGCCTTGTAGGTATAATTATTAACCAAGATCCCCATGGTGGAGGACATGGTCTGGATGACAAGTTTAACTGGTAACTGGGTCACCTCTGACAATTCATGCATTGTGAATATACTTATCAGCCAGGGATCATATTGTTTTCAGTATTGCCGGTCTGAGACCGAAATGGTTTGAAAAAGACCGCTTGAAATGACAAACAATCGCTCCGACCAGTTTTCTTAAATTATCCAGTCACTATAAAATTTTTGATAATCCCCTGATTCATACGTTTTATGGCCCAAATGCATTGTAGGTGCGAACGCCGGTGGATCAGTGATGCGTGAATGACCCCAATCGTGTCACTATCAATCAATAATTGGACTGCTTTTGCTGTAGTTTGTTGACTGTGTTATATTACTGACACCAATCAGTTTCTCATGTCAATCTCATAGTGTACTTCTCCACGATAAACTCTTGTCCGGTTAGTATAGAGACTGATAATAGCAGCTGCATGTAATCCTCGTGGAAAACGTGCATTTGCTGCATGAAAATTTTATATAGTGTGCTGCATTCACGATGTCATGCAGATTATTTTAAAATACAAAGTGACCATATTGTATTACATTATATTTTAACTTTAGTTCAGCAAAACTGGTATAACAGACAGAAATTAAAAGTTTATTGAAGGTAATAAAACTTTGTGGTTTATAGTAATAATTAAAATACACAATTTCAGACATACCTTTTCTTTCGGATACACATAATTCGGAAACAGAATGGTCGTTTATATTGTACTTCTTTAATTGCATCATCTTAAAATTTTTGTGAAGTTAAAACTCACAAAAAAACATAGAAATGAAAATTTATCGAAGTTTGAGGCATGAAAACTTTGAAGTTAATAGTTGTACTTTAAATGTTCGGACATGCACCATTTTGGGACGCACAAAATTCTGATACAACATGAGTGTGATCGGCGGACCTCAGGACCGATTGACTTTCTATAAAAATATGATCTCGGTTATCAGCTGATAGCCATGTTGAGGCAAGCAATGCGAGGGGACATGAGTGCTAGTTTAGACACCAACTACAACAGGTAACTGGCTCTCCTGCGATAATTCATGCTGTGTGGATATAATAGAGCGATAGATGAGATATGATTGACAATTTGTTTAGCCAATCAGAAGACCAGATGAGGTTTGATTGACAATGTGTTTAGCCAATCAGAAGATCAGATGAGATTTGATTGACAATGTGTTTAGCCAATCAGAAGGCCAGATGAGATTTGATTGACAATGTGTTTAGCCAATCAGAAGGCCAGATGAGATTTGATTGACAATGTGTTTAGCCAATCAGAAGGCCAGATGAGATTTGATTGACAATGTGTTTAGCCAATCAGCAGGCGAGATGAGATTTGATTGACAATGTGTTTAGCCAATCAGAAGGCCAGATGAGATTTGATTGACAATGTGTTTAGCCAATCAGAAGGCCAGATGAGATTTGATTGACAATGTGTTTAGCCAATCAGAAGGCCGATGAGATTTGATTGACAATGTGTTTAGCCAATCAGAAGGCCAGATGAGATTTGATTGACAATGTGTTTAGCCAATCAGAAGGCCAGATGAGATTTGATTGACAATGTGTTTAGCCAATCAGAAGGCCTGGACTTCATTGTTTGACATCTGGAGATGTCTTGCAAAAACAAATGAGGCGTGTCGTGGGAAAACCAGGCTTAATGCATGTGCGTAAAGTGTCGTCCCGGATTAGCCTGTGCTGTCCGCACAGGCTAATCCAGGACAGCACTTTCTGCCTACAGTGGATTTATGTTTAGAAGAGACTTCCTTGAAACAGAAAATACCATAAAAGCAGAAAGTGTCCTCCCGGATTAGCCTGTGCGGATTGCACAGGCTGATCTAGGAGGACACTTAACGCACATGCATTTAGATCTAGGATCAAAACAGGTACAGGGTGCTGCTCAAAAGGGGCAGGGTGGAAAGCCGTCCCAGTTCTTTCACAATTTCCAATTAATTGGTGAAACCAAGGTATTTAAAAAATAAATTCTGCTCATTAGGGTTTTTAAATATGGTATATTCATTTGCCATTAAATATTTGCAATATTTATTGAACATTTCTGTTTTTACCAGCCCAGAGGGGCAGCAGGGGGGAGCCCAAAAGGAGCAGGGTGCAGCACCCTGCTTATTTGCTCTAGATCTTTCCCAACCCACGACATCATATGTACATTGTGAACTGTGTTTGTCGGAGATTGACCCGAGTAGGCGGTCTTATAAATTCAATAGCAATCGGTCAGTTATGGTTTTTGACCGTGTCAAAATGTGAGGTACTTGCACATCATCCATAATCATGTGTTTGAAAGTGACTGTCCCTTTCACCTAGTGTAAAACGTCTCACAGTGTGCATACACGTCGGTTTTTTTTTTACAGTGGCGGTGATGCCCGGTACCAGATCCAGCTATATGAAGGGGCCGACACGGGCAGGGACTTCCTGAAGGCGCTACATCGCAGGAATGACACATTCTATGTTCTCAGCTTTGATGAGGTATCACCTAATTTTGTTTTTCAGGCATAATCTGTGATTAACAACTCAAATAAGTGGCTCTTAAAAGAACACTCTTTAATGCCGGTGTTGTTTTCTAGTCAATTTTTGGCCAAAATAGGGCCCACATTCACAAAGCAAAACTATCTTTTTTCACGAATTTTCCACCAAAAATCACAATTGGTACAAGTTTACATCTGACTTGCAATGGTATTAGGGCGCTAATTTTCACAAGTCAAAGGACCCCAGCCCCATTCACAAAAGATTGAAAGAAAAACACTGACTGCATTGCCTACAGACTGTACATGTAGCACCACTTAAGCACATCATACTTTATAAGGGTTATCGGATGAAATTGTCGAGGGAATTTGTCCACACTTATTTTTGAACGACATTTCATGACACATTGTAAGTAATGGTTTCTTGCTGCTGCATAACATCACATATTGCTAGAACGTAGGTGTTGCTTATGACATAGACAAGATAATGATATTGCTAGAACGTAGGTGTTGCTTATGACATTGCCAAGATAATGATATTGCTAGAACGTAGGTGTTGCTTATGACAGAGCCAAGATAATGATATTGCTAGAACGTAGGTGTTGCTTATGACAGAGCCAAGATAATGATATTGCTAGAACGTAGGTGTTGCTTATGACAGAGCCAAGATAATGATATTGCTAGAACGTAGGTGTTGCTTATGACATTGCCAAGATAATGATATTGCTAGAACGTAGGTGTTGCTTATGACATTGCCAAGATAATGATATTGCTAGAACGTAGGTGTTGCTTATGACAGAGCCAAGATAATGATATTGCTAGAACGTAGGTGTTGCTTATGACAGAGCCAAGATAATGATATTGCTAGAACGTAGGTGTTGCTTATGACAGAGCCAAGATAATGATATTGCTAGAATGTAGGTGTTGCTTATGACAGAGCCAAGATAATGATATTGCTAGTACGTAGGTGTTGCTTATGACAGAGCCAAGATAATGATATTGCTAGAACGTAGGTGTTGCTTATGACAGAGCCAAGATAATGATATTGCTAGTACGTAGGTGTTGCTTATGACAGAGCCAAGATAATGGTATTGCTAGAACGTAGGTGTTGCTTATGACAGAGCCAAGATAATGATATTGCTAGAACGTAGGTGTTGCTTATGACAGAGCCAAGATAATGGTATTGCTAGAACGTAGGTGTTGCTTATGACAGAGCCAAGATAATGATATTGCTAGAACGTAGGTGTTGCTTCTGACAGAGCCAAGATAATGATATTGCTAGAACGTAAGTGTTGCTTATGACAGAGCCAAGATAATGATATTGCTAGAACGTAGGTGTTGCTTATGACAGAGCCAAGATAATGATATTGCTAGAACGTAGGTGTTGCTGATGACAGAGCCAAGATAATGATATTGCTAGAACGTAGGTGTTGCTTATGACAGAGCCAAGATAATGATATTGCTAGAACGTAGGTGTTGCTTATGACAGTGCCAAGATAATGATATTGCTAGAACGTAGGTGTTGCTTATGACAGTGCCACGATAATGATAATCCTTGTACTGCATTGCATCATTTAATCCCCATGTTTGTTGACGGTGAATCGCTGGCACAAGATCGCCAATCTGAATGAAGATTTGTAAAAAAAATGTTTATAAATGTATCAGTTCATAAAAATCCTATCAACATATTGCTCACGCTGCCTTTGGCCACATAAGGCAATGCCTATAAATTTGAACTTTAGGCTATAGAAATTTCTGATTGGCTACAAGTTTTTCTTCATGAAGTTCTTTAAAAAATGGTACACAAAATTAGTATTATTTTGGCTCAGAGCGGTAAAGAAAATGTTATTTCAGGGGAATATCAAATTACTTTTATTAAATAAATAAAAATATAATTTGTTCTGGAGGCCACATGAAAATATTCCCCAAAGTTAATGATCCATAAGGTAAATTCACATATAAGCTGTGAGTCACTGCGCATGGATGCATTAACCATGATATTTAAGTGTTGTATGCGAGACTGATTTCTCTGGTGTTTTATGCGAGACTGATGTTCTTTTCTCTGATGTTTAATGCATGACTGATGGTGTTTTGCAGGATTACTACCTGGTGCCAGCTGTCTACCACAACAAGACGTCGAGACCTCGCATGTCCCTCGTAATGCCAGCTGTTGCACTTAATGGTAGGAGTTACTGTTTTTTTTTACAGACAGTGCAAAACCTCAAAATACGCTGTCACACTGGGCCAGTATTCACAAAGCTCCTAAGGAAACTTTTAACTTAAGATGAACTTAAAGTGAAAATTTCATATCGAAATTTCTATGTGAAATCCAATGATATATGTTTACCAATTGGTAAAATATAAGACATAAAGAATATTTACTAGTTTGGACCATTTTAATGCAAAATGACATGTACATGAAACTGCCACAGAATTATGGAGTTTTATGAATTTAAGAAATGTCCTCAAGTTTTCCCTAAGGAGCTTTGAGAATAAGGGCCAAGGGCTGGTATTCACAAAGCTCCTAAGGGAAATCTTAACTTAGGTTGTACTTAAGTGAAAATTTCAGATCACATTTTCTATGTGAAATTCAATGTTTTCTGTACAAAAAAAGCTGCAATGCTAAACATATAAGCAATATTAACAAGTTGACAATATTTTATTGTTAAAAGACCTATATATGGAACAGCCTGAGACTTAAGGAAATTTATGAATTTAAGGAATTTACTTAAGTTTTAGTTAAGGAGCTTTGTGAATTTGGGCCCTGGAATTCTTCGTTCAAGCTGATTTTTTGAATTCCAAACATTGAATACCAGACCAAAATGAATAATGCTTAAATTGAACTTTTTCTATTTGTAACTGATATTTTTTTAACTCTGCTGAAGGTAAGAAATTTCTTCCACTGAAGTGTTTTCGAATGTATAATCACAATGCAAAACATTGATATAATTTTTCATAAGAGTGTGATTTCTACAGATATAGTAAGATAATGCTTAAGCTTGAAATGAACTGTCATAATGGTACGAAAAACAAAACTGCTTTAAAATTGAACCACATCTATTTGTCATGTTGAACATTCCTGTTGTGCATAACCAATTAAGATTTTGTTTGTAGACTTTTAACACAAATAAATTTTGTTTCGCCAAAGATAAACTATTTTATCATACATTCAAATTAACAATTTATTCATAAAACACTCAATATTGAATGCTTTCCATGGCCAGGACTTTGTTTTCACCTCTTGGAGATGGGCCTTTGCCCTCATTTTGGGGAAAAAGCATGTGCGTAAAGTGTCGTCCCAGATTAGCCTGTGCAGTTCGCACAGGCTAATCCAGGACGGCACTTTCCGTCTACAGTGGATTTATGTTTAGAAGAGACTTTCTTGAAACAGAAAATACCATAAAAGCGGAAAGTGTCGTCCTGGATCAGCCTGTGCAGAATGCAGGGGATATGGTGTAGGGGATATGGTGTAGTGGATGTGGTGTAGGGGATATGGTGTCTCCCTTGCGACTGGGAGGTCCCAGGTTTGATCTCCACTCAGGGAGCGTTCTCAAGATCTTTCCATAGACACCAAGTACTGGTTCTTCCCAGTTAATGAACTCGAGAGTGTCTCTATAAGCCCAAGGCTTTAGATGCAATCGAGCTAAAATAAATAGGTTTAAACTAAATTAAACTATTATAAAGACGGTTGCTTTAAGTTTTTATCCTACTGTGTTTTCAGAGTCCATGAAGCCAAGGGAGGACGAGGTGGGGATGATGCAGATCGACTGCGAGGTGATGAACACCAACCTGATCCAGGTGCGCAAGTCCGCCATCCCCCGGTACGCCCGTAACAAGCACAACCACACGCATGCAAACTTCAACAATGAACCCTTTGCCTGAACCCTGTTAGAGACCTGTAAAATTGCTTATCAGATTGATCGTTGGCAACAATGGTATCTTTAAGGTTTCTAGATACCTACAGGTTTGCAGATTGTTCGGTGGAGCTGGTATCGATTGCTGATAGAGACAATGCTCGAGTTTGGAAAATGCTCCCTTTTCTTGGACTGTGATGTAGAAAACGAGGAACCGTAGTTTTCTTTTTTGGGAATGGAAATAGCAGAAATATTCAGAATAGTGTTTAAAATTGATAGACATGTGTCGTTTCAAATGATAATTCATAGTAGAACATGAAAACCAGAATGGCTATTTATTTGTGTTTGTATTGTGTCGGAAACAGGATATTAGAAATATTGTGCTCATTGTCAAGACTTCTGCTTAGTTATTTTTGTTTTACAAAAGAAATTAGATTATATAAATGAGGGCCTACATTTTAAATACCCTTGTTTATCACCTATTACATGTACCAGACAGCAGCCTAATACTTTATCACCTATTACATGTACCGGACAGCAACCTAATAATTTATCACCTATTACATGTACCGGACAGCAACCTAATACTTTATCACCTATTACATGTACCGGGCAGCAACCTAATACTTTATCACCTATTACATGTACCGTACAGCAACCTAATACTGATGTTAAATTTCATTTAAATTTTTTATCTACAACTTAGAGAATTTGACTACACAAAATTCAAACTAAAGACATTTAAATTCAAAATGCACTAATATATGATGGACCAAATTTGATTGTTGTATAGTGGGATAAAAATGTTCAGAAGTTTATTTGAAGGCAGCTGCTGTTATGCAGATATATCTCATGACTAATTTTATGTCGATGTGTGTTTTTGTTTACTGGGCCCCATGTTCGCAAAACAATTTGAGTGTGATTTTTGGGGTCAAGATAAACTTATGTCAGTGATTTCAGGGTTAACTAAAAAATGTCATTCACAAAAAAGATCTGGTCCAATTTAAACTGTTGTCAAAAATTGCAAAATATGTTTTTGAATATTCCACTCGTTTGAGTGAGAATATTGAGACCATCTACATGTAAGACTGATTTAGGTCCTACAGTTAATCCTTTGTAAATATGGGGCCTGGCACTAAGTGCTAAATGGTGAACTATTGTGGTTGTGCCTTGTCTGTCTGCTGCTTTTTACAGTTACATACTTGCACATACTAATGTTTGACTGATGTTTTCTATGATTTTGACACTAAGCCATGGCCCATTTTCCAGAAACATCTTATGTAATGTCTTACCTATACCTTAAAATCAACATTTTATTGTAACTGTTTATTTCGTCTTTACAGTGCATTGTTCTAAGTGTTTATTATCACCTATGTTATTAATTTTGTATATATAAATATAAAAAGATTCATAAATTTATATGAGGCGTGTCGTGGGAAAACCGGACTTAATGCATGTGCGTAAAGTGTCGTCCTAGATTAGCCTGTGCAGTCCGCACAGGCTAATCCAGGACGGCACTTTCCGCCTACAGTGGATTTATGTTGAGAAGAGACTTCCTTGAAACAGAAAATACCATAAAAGCGGAAAGTGCCATCCTGGGTTAGTGTGTGCGGTCTGCTCAGGCTAATCCGGAATGACACTTCACGCACATGCAGTAATACTGGTTTTCCCACGACGCGCCACATATTAATTTTTTTAAATCGTAACATTTTGAAATTTGTAACTTAAGTGAAGTCTGTTAAGATACACTTAAGATGTTTCTGGAATATGGCCCTTGGGGTGTAGACCTCCAAAGTAACAAAATAAGTAATGTTTACACTAAGCATGGGCCCTTATTCACCAACCTATTCTTAGACTTAAGACGTAAGTATAAAGAATATTCTAGCAACTGTATTTATCGAAGATCGGTTTAATGTTGAATCTACAGTAAGGGGCAGAAAAAACGAAACAAAATTCAAATAGGGCCAGCTGGAAATACACTGACTTTTGCTCAGGGCCTAACTGGGTGCTTTCAAAATCCTCCCTGTATTTCTACTTCTTAAACAAATATGTAGTGTTTACTTTCTAAGTATTAATATCAGTCCATGTATTTTTTTGAAAATTGTGATTTTCAGTGGTCTTGTTTCCACCAAAAAACAGTGCATAAAAAGTCAGGTACATTTTATTGAAACTAAATGTAGATCTAGTTTCAACACTGGCCTTGCTGTATCAGATTACAAATTTGTATCATTTTTACTGCCCACTACTGTAACTTTGTATACACCATCGTACAGAATTCTTTATTTAGAACGATTTGTTAAATGACACAATCAACATTGGTACCCAGTATATTTGCAATCGCTGAAGTATTTTTTCTTGAGTCTAAGTCTATTCTTTATTCTTAAGTCTAAGAATGGGTTGGTGAATCAGAGCCCAGTTCTGTAGGCCTCCTAAGTAACAAAAATAAGTAATTTTATGATAACACATAATAAGGAATTTATTTGTATGTGGGTAATTTAAACTTTATTTTATATCATTAATTCCAATAAGATTTGCAATTGCTTCTTGTTTTAAAGGATTTCAAATATAAATTATAATTTTACCAAAGAAAAAAACTATTTGTGGCGGGTCGTGGGAATACCGGGCTTAATGCATGTGCAAACAGTGTCGTCCCAGATAAGCCTGTGCAGTCCGCACAGTCTGATCCGGGACGACACTTTCCGCTATTATGGTATTTTCTGTTTTAAGGAAGTCTCTTCTAAACGTAAATTCACTGTAGGCAGAAAGTGTCGTCCTGGATTAGCCTGTGCGGATTGCACAGGCTGATCCGGGACGACACTTGACGCACATGTATTAAGCCTGGTTTTCCCATGGCATGCCTCACCTGAATGTTCACTTTAGTAACTTAAATAAGGATTTTCTTGCAGAGCCCTGGGTATATGATTGCGCTAAAGACAGTGTTTTTGTTTTGAAAATATAGAGAAAGATGTTATACAAGAACATGAACGAGGCCTATGTTATGGAGTTGTACATGATATAGTTTAGATTTTCTATTTTTATAAATTATTATATTTATTGGTAGAATATAGTT
Organism: Congeria kusceri; assembly: GCA_027627225.1. Lineage (NCBI taxonomy): Eukaryota > Metazoa > Mollusca > Bivalvia > Myida > Dreissenidae > Congeria > Congeria kusceri. The sequence continues at coordinate 51,558,663 of CM051037.1, forward strand.
TGAAATTTGTTTAATTTCATCTTACATGTATTGTTAATACACAGCCTGTACAAAAGCAGTCTTTAAATCGAAACATGGAACCAAAAGAGATCATATGAAAAGTTAAGATAATGTCATCTTTAGTATAATTTCCAAGCAAATAGTTTGTAACTTTGCCAAAGGCTTGATAGTAATTAGTTTAAACCTATTTCTTAAAGCTTGATTGCGTCGAAAGCCTTAGGCTTATAGACTTTCGAGTCCATTTCCTGGGAAGAACCAGTACTTGGTGTCTTTGGAAAGGTCTCGAGTACGCTCCCGAGTGGGGATGGAACCGGGACCTCCCGGTCGCAGGCAGACACCAAATGAGGCACGTTGTGAGAAAACCGGACTTAATGCATGTGCGTAAATTGTCATCCTGGATTAGCCTGTGCAGTCCGCACAGGCTAATCCGGGATGACACTTTCCGCTTAAAGTGGATTTATGGTTAGAAAACACTTCATTGAAACAGAAAATACCATAAAAGCGTAAAGTGCCGTCCCGGATTAGCCTGTGAGGACTGCAAAGGCTAATCCGGGACGACACTTTACGCATATGCATTAAGACCGGTTTTGTCACGACGCGCCTCATATCTACTACACCTTTGCGACCCCGATAGTAATTTGACAATAAGGCTGATGGTGGTATTCATGTGTATGATTGAGGTTTTTTATTTAGTATGGGAACATGGTGTAGGGTGTTAGCATTTCATTTCTCTTAGTATGTTTTATTGTGAATATTGATTTGTGTGAGTTATTACTGTATTTGTTGTGAATGTAAAAATGTTATGTGTAGATACGAAATTTAACAGATTCATAATGGCACCTTTATATCTTACTTTTAAAACATTTTTATGTTTGACAAATTGGCATTTTTTGAGGGATTTATCACTTTACTTTGTGCTAAGATGCTGTTGGGGATGATTACACAATATTTTTGCTAGTTTACTGGATTTGTTTATGATTATGTTTGAAATGTTAAAACATTTTGCCATGACTCCAGATAAGAGGGGTATTTGTGTAAATACCCTTTAAAATATTGCAAATACTCTTTAGAAATTGTAAGTAGGGGGTACTAACCCTTTAGAAAATTAGAGTGGGGGAAATGGGTCAACATGGAAAATCTTGCCAAAAACTTATTAACTTTGAAAATCAAGTTTCTTAAGTTATCTAATTAAACACTGCTAGTACTATACAATATTTACATGCACATTTACATACTTCACCCTTAATATCATGGGATTGAAATACCCTTTTAGGACCACACCTATCTGAAGCTCTGAAAATACCCTTTACGATTCTCCAATACCCTTGAAAGCTGATGGTCAGGGGGTAAAATACCCTTTGACAAAAGAGGTCAGGGGGTACAGTACCCTTAACGTAAAAACTTATCTGAAGCTCTGATTTAGCTGTGTTTGGCTGATGTTTGGCAGTTACCAGATTTCCATATTTTGAAATCCAATGCTTTGTTTTTTAATGGTGCCTGATTTTTCCATATTGTTTTATTTGAATATAATTTATTGTTGTATGCTTTTTGTTTTACTGCCATTTTAAAAAGTAGGTTTGAAAAGTGCATAAAATACAGGGCATATTTTTTAATAAATATTGACAAGATTTTTATGGATGGAAATACTACTAACATAGTTTATAACATAACTAACATTACTGAAAGAAATAATTCTAGCAAAAACCTGTTAGTTAGTGAAAATACATGAAAGCCATTTCTTTTTTTATGTTGGTAATATATATTTTTTTTAATTTACCCTATTTTGGCTTTAAGAGTGTGCATAATATTTATCTTATGTTGCAATTATAAATTTGCATTGAATTGAAGTCTAAACCAAGTTTCACAATTTTGTGGCTAAACTTTGTGCAATACGTGTTCATGCTTTATCATGTTCTAGGCAAAACTCCTAAAGCATATAATAGAAATACTATTAATATGTTCCATTGAAGAGGGAAACAACAAATGGTTCAAAATGACCTTAGCTGACCGATCAAATTTACCAATAATTTTTCCGTTGAAAAGATTTGATAATTGACAGAAATGTTTATGAATAAGGTTTGTATGGTCAAAATGTATATGTGCGTTGGGAGATTTGCCTAGTTTAGTTTGGTCAAATTAACTTTTAAACCTATTCGGAGTAGATCTTATTTGTTAAGCTGAGGATTTCTGTTTTAAACTCTTTATATATTACTGATGTTACTGGAAGTTATTTATTATTTATGTAAAATAGGCATTTTTATGCCCCCATCATCTTGATGCGGGAGGCATATAGTGATTGTCCTGTCCGTCTGTCTGTGACAAGGTTAAGATTTTACCGTTTCATCTAGCACCAAAACCACTTACTACAACACTTGAATACTTACACAGTTGTTGCTTATGACCATTTCCTATTAAACCCATATCACCCAAGCTCACCTTGACCTTGACATAATTTGGACTAAGCAATGGGCTATCCAGCACTAACCGGGGGCATGTGTATTTATCAAACACAGAATCTTGTTTCTACAACGACTTGTTTTGTGAAATGGCTTTGTCATGAAATAATTATAATCAGATATATCAGAATGTAGTTGTAGATAAAGCTTCTTTTTGCTTGTTTCACATGTTTGCACTCTTTCTGTACTGTGTTAGAAATTTTCTGTGTATGTGGGTTTTTTGTTGTGCATATATATTTTCTAGTCACAAAAGGAAAGTTGAAGACTTGCAGAGTAAATATGTTGATCGATTTACAGTTAACAGCTATTCTGTTTAATCATTTGAATCTACTGACTTGTTTGCGTGTCGGACTCATATTTGATAAAGTAACATGAATAATATATACTATATATATAAGCATTAATAACAATTTAATTCTATACCGTTTTGTTTCTTTGTGTACTTTGTAGAAAGAATGGCAAGCTAACTCTTTTTGGGATAATTTTCCCAGAATTTTTTTCAGGAAAATTATCTTGCACAAAACTGTTGACTCGCTGTTTCTCAGTATTTTCTTACAATGAGCTGATACTTTTTCCAGGATTTTGTTTGTGTTGAATGTGTTCACTCACTGTTAGAAATATTTCCTCAAAAAAGTGGTAGCTCACTAGGGAAGTTTTAACAGCAAGCCAGCACTTTTTCCAGAAAATAAATCCCATAACTTTCTAACAGCTTGCTGACACTTTTTCCAGGAATATTTTACTTCAAAGTTTCAGCTCGCTGTTATAATTTTTCCTGAAAAAAGTGTCGGGTCGCTGTTAGAATTTGATTCCGGAATAAGTGTCAGCTCGCTGTTAGAAATTTTTCCTGGAAAGTGTCAGCTCACTGTTAAAAATTTTTTATGGAAAAAGTGTCACCTCGCTGTTAATATTTTTTCTTCGAAAAAGTGTCAGCTCGCTGTTATAATTTTTTTCCTGAAAGTGTCAACACAATTTTTCTGAAAAGTGTCGGATCGCTGTTAGTTTTCCTGGAAAAAGTGTCAACTCGCTGTTAGCAATTTTTCCTGGAAAGTGTCAGCTTGCTGTTTATATTTTTTGCTGGAAAAAGTGTCAGCTCGCTGTAAGAATTTTATCCGTGGTAAAAGTGTCAACTCGCTGTTAGCATTTATTCCTGGAAAAAGTGTCAGCTCGCTGTTAGAATTTTGTCTGGAAAATGTGAGTGCCCTGTAAGAATTTTTTCCTGGAAAAAGTGTCACCTGGCTGTTAATATTTTTTGTTGGAAAAAGTGTAGCTCACTGTTTTTTTTTCCTGTAAGTGTCAACACTTTCCAGGAAAAATTATTAACAGCATGTTGACACTTTTTCCAGGAAATTTTTTTAACAGTGAGCTGACACTTTCCAGGATAAAAATTTAACAGCGAGCTGACCCTTTTTCCAGGAAAAAAAATCTTGCTGTAATAAGTGTCACCTCACGGTTATATTTCCCAGATGCAGTTAAAAGATTACTGGAAAAAAATTCAGGATATTACACGAGTGTCACCTCCCTGTATGTTCTATCTGGGACATGACCATATACAGTGAGATGCAAAGGTCTGGCACATGGCATTCAACAAAGCAAAACTCCATCACTATTTTAATTTTAGTATTCTTAGCAAGAATACTCACAGTAAATAATATTACTAATCAACTGCATAATAAATAAACAAATCATTGTGACAGAAGTTTTAGAAAATGAAAATTTAAAGAAAATGCAAAAGGATGATATTGTTTACTGATAAAAGAAAAACATGTTTAACTTTATGTCTGGCATTATTGATGCTATTTTGTAATACTTCAAAAGAAAATGACCCCCAAAAAACAAAAGAAAAGAATTTAATTGTTGCGTTTGCGAGGTTTCTTCTTCTTTGGCTTCAATTTGGAATACAGTATTTCTTGTCCCTGGCGCTTGATTTCATCCCGCGAAGTGAATCCCTCGTTTTCCTGGTCACGATCGAAGTGGAAATCGTCCTCGTCGCTGTTATCTTCTACGTGAATCCGGATACGGACATTGTCGGGCGGCAGCTTCATCTCCAGGTACTGACTCAACTGAAAGGATGGTCATTAAGTTTTAACATACCACTCTCAAATTGTGTATGTTCAATTTTTTGTATCAAATATTTTCTCCAGTTGCAGTGTTCTAACAGATATCAGGCTGTCGACCAAGTTGCCAAGAAAATATAGGAACCATATAGGAATATTTTCACCAAAAATAGAGGGGTTTTTGCCGATTTTGTTGGACAAAATATAGGAATTGTATAATAAAACTACTTCCATTATAAGGAAAATATGGGATCATATTCTAGCCTGATAAGTCTTACAGCTTGTGATATAATGAAAAAAAACATTTGCTAAAAATGTTCATGCAAATCAATGGGCAACTGAGACATGCATGCTATAACCTAACAATTACCTCAGCTTTTAAGCTTGATGCCAGAGAAGCGAGCGAGAAAAAAAAACAACATATAGGTTCTTGATATACTGTTTATGGACCAATTTCAGATGCTTGAATGACCAAATTTCGCAAAAAATAATGGAACAAAATCTTCAATATAGGAAAATAAAGGAAATACACGTACAGGTTTTTCAAAATACAGGATTTCTTCCCAAAATATATGAATATATAGGAATATTGGAAGTGTCTGCTTTGCAATCAGGAGGTCACGAGTTCGATCCTTATTCGGGAAAGTTCTAATGATCTTTCTCAAAAAGACGAGCCAGTACTGGTTTTACCCAGGAAAGGGACTAGAAAGTGTCTCAATAAGCCTCAGGCTTTCAACACAAGCGATTTACAAAAGCTTTAAAGCCACAGTCCATAGAAGATAATTCCATACATCTTAAATTGGTCACTGTTCTAACGAACTTGTATGACGTTTAATTGACACTGAAACTGTTTGTTATTTAGGAAAAGCATTTTATAATGTCTATGTTCGAAAACGCTTGGTACGATTGGAATTGTACACTAATGTACACGCTGGTTTACTCCAGAGGCATCACCAGCTATCGCATACAGAAACTATGCGATAAAAAAGTTACCAAAACGTTAGTATTTTACCGATTTCAATGCGTTTTTTTTTTTTTTTTGATTGGTAAGATGTCCATTAGAAAAAAATTCTACAATGTGTGGTTATTTTTATTACATATTTCTGTACTGCTGCTTTAACTTTATCTTATAGTAAGCAAGTGAAAATAACTTGAAATTAACCAAAACTGTTGTGTCCCAATGATCTTTGGTGAACCTATAAAGACACTGTAACTATAGATTCTGGTGTAGAATGAACCGATTTTATTTTACAAAATTTGAAATATTAAACATCGCTTTTCACATAGAAAAAAAAACTGACTCGAGTATAACTTAAGATTTTCGTTAGGAGCTCTGTGGATACACTAATGTCTGGAACCAAAACCACACGGTATCTGAACGTTACCTTCTCACTGTCGACCTTGTGTAGCTGCGACTGTGCGTTCTTCTTGAGTCCCTGCGTGCTGAGGAGGACCTCCAGCTTCTGCCCGCACTGCCTCAGATCTTCCACAGGGTCCCCCTTCGCAAAATTATGGAATGGCTGAAATATCACAAAACAGGGATTTCAATTGATGCAGAATACTGCATTTTGATGCAAGTATGGCCACTGTTTTTTTATTTTTTCTTTCTCAGATCTTTTGTACTCAACCTTAGGGTAGGAGGAGGGAAAACAAGAAATGTCTTCAAAAAAAGACAATAGGTGTTGAAATTAATTTTGAGATGTCATTTTTTGCCCTAAATATAATACAAGAGGACAAAGATGATCGGTTACGTGACTTCTCGGACCCCAGATTTTTCGGTCCCTACTAAGGAGACTTCTCGCACACTAGATTTTTAAGACACCATAAGAAAACATTTCTGCCACAAAATTAATTTGAGATAAACTCTATCATTATTAATATCTGTACCGTGAATAAACTGATCATATTCTGGCCCATGTTTTCATCAGTGATACATGAATAACCTAAATATTAGTAATTTACGTAAACATAATTGGTACATTAATTTGTCAGGCCAATTTAACAAATTAACATTGTCAGAAAATAATAGCGGGAATGAATGAAAATTATTATTCTATCAGACAAGTGTACATAGTTATGTTAAATAATATACTATATGTATCATTAGTATTGCACATAGTGTATTCATGCTACGCAAATGAAGTTAAAGTAACATTAATAACATTTCGACGTATCTCAATAATTCTTTCACCACATTTTACTTATATAAAGATGTTGAACATTTGTTTAACTTGAATAACATCTACTGGAGAAGTTGATAGAAAGGTGCAATTATAAACAAGGTTATCAGTAAAACTGATGGAGATGCTCCCCAATGCGCTTGGTCAAGCAATATAAATGCAATATGATGGGCAGAGATATTAAAAAAACTAAAAATCATTATAAATGCGAACTAAATACTACATTTCAGAAATTTTTGAAGTCCCATAACTCCAAGAAAAATCATTGAAGTGGAACATCCTGCTAATATGCACACATCCTCTTGGCAATTAAACTTCCCGTGAAATTTATTTGAAATCTGGCCAGTAGTTGCTGAGAAATAGCCTGGACAAGAATCGCACACTATATACTGTATTTCATAAATGTTCCAAGTCCCATAACTCCAAGAAAAATCATTGAAGCGGAACATACTGCTTATATGCACACCTCTTGGCAATGAAGCTTCCCATAAGTTTATTGAAATCTGGCCAGAAGTTGCTGACAAATAGCTTGGACAAGAATTTATGCAGTATATACCGGCACCAATTTCAGAAATTTTCAAAGTCCCATAACTCTAAGAAAAATAATTGCAGTTAACGTCCTGGTAATATGCACACCTCCTCTTGGAAGCTTCCCAAAAAGTTTTGTTGAATTTAAGTTTTGTTGAATTGCACCATTAGTTGCTGAGAAACAGTCCAGACAAAAAAGTGAAGAATTGTGCACTATATACTGACTTCAGAAATCCGATAACTCTGAGAAAAATCATTCAAGCTTAACATCCTGTTAGTATGCAAACCTCCTCTTGGTAATGAAGCTTCCCATAAGGTTTCGTTGAATTCCAGCAAGTAGAAGCTGAGAAATAGTCTGGACAAAAAAGTAAAGAATTGTGCACTATATACTGATTTAAGAAATCTTCAATGTCCCATAACTCTGAGAAAAATCATTGAAGCAGAACGTCCTGGTAGCATGCACACCTCTTGGTAATGAAGCTTCCCATAAAGTTTCATTGAATTCCCGCCAGTAGTTGCTGAGAAATACTCCGGACAAGAAAGTGGGACGGAAAGACGGACAAAGCGCGACTATATGCTCCCCCGAAATTTTTCGGGGAGCATAAAAATTCTTAATAAAACGCAACCACAATTCAAATATAATTAAAATGCACAGTAAGTTTATAAATATAAATTCCCCATTTATTAAAATTCTCGGGTTAAGGATTCTCCACACGCTAATTGATGCGTGTGTATTAACACAGCTTTACCGCATGCTATTTTCAGAATGATTCACTCTCATGCTGGAGTATGTTGTACTCGCCAGCATTAATTCACGGGCACGACATTCGGTCACAATGATATTTTTACACAATGATAAAAAAATCAAGTTTGCTAATATTTTTTTGCTTCTTAATCAGAAAAGTACTCGAAATTTACCACTCCATATTTTGAGCTTGTCACAAGAAAGTTAAACACTATTGACAGGCAGTCGTGACGCGAGCTCAACAGGCAACATTGTACGTTGTGACCGACTGTCGTGCCCGTGAATTGTAGCATTGTAATTACTAGTTATGAGCGCGCCGATTATGTAGGCTAAACAAAAAAGGTTATTTCATTATGTGAATGTGAATGAATATAACATTCTGATCATGACATACAATGAGTAAAGTTGTTCAAAATTATGTTCAGTACTAGAGCGTATGTCGAAGATATAGAGGATATTTGTTTGTTTTCGGTGTGATAATGTGTGATATCACCAGAAAGGGAGACAATATTATCATGAGCGCTTGCACGAGTGAAAATATGTAAATTGTCTCCCTTTCCGGTGGGGATATCACGCGTTATCACACTGTAAACAAACAACGTTTCTTTCTATTTCAATGAGTATTCTTTACATTTGAATTATTTTGAACGGATTTTTAACACAACGTGTTCAGTTTTATGTCAGTACCATTGTCTCTATAATGCGTAGTAATCTCTGTTAGTAATAAACATTCCTGTGCCATGTTGGATTACAATAAAATGTGCAGTGGATTAGTTAAGCAATTTAAACCGCAAAATTTATGACTCTAGGCATTATAATGTTTACAGTACAACAATCTACTATGCTGTACAGTATATTCATAGGCAACGCAGAATCCAGGTTTCTAAATTCATTTATGTTTAAATACATGCACTTGGATATACGTAGTCGTTGAATAATGTCCAGCTTTTAAATCGAGAAGTAAACACTCACTGCTGGGTTTCAATATATTTATGATAAAAGTACGTATTGAAAGTGAAAGTGCGTTCAGTTCTCAGAAATTCACATTTTCTAAAAATAGCGTGAGCACACGTGTTATGATGTAAACAATAGTTAACACAGTCACGACATTCAAATGTACAATTGTTTTCGCAAGCAATTCAAGATGATTAAACTAGTAGATGCGCGTTAAAATGTAAAACAACAAAAATATGTACTGTGCAAGAGTGCTCTAAAATGGATTACTTATATGTATAAAGTGTTTCCTATATTAATTATTCGGATGTAACAATACAATTGGGTTAAAAGTCGGTCGAGAATTTGAAGAAAACAAGATGGCGGAGAATTGAACGCCGAACACTTCTTACAATAGCACATTGAATACTGAAATACTTGGCGTGATTACTGGATATAAAGACTTAATACACACAAACTAATATATAAATATGTGCTTGCTTAATGAACACAAGTTATTACTTAAGGGTACGTTGGAGACTATTGTTCATAGCAACAGTAAACAACAAGTGGAAGTGTAGTAAGGCGGAATTAATAAAGTGCAAAGGATAACATAAATACTTTAAATGCTAAAATTAAGTTTGGACCAAGGTGTCCAGCTCCAATGCCTTGTGGGTAAAACTTGTACCCGCAAGACATTGTCTGTTCTAGTCCCCTTGGCTCAATACGACTGAGGCTAATCCAAAAGAAAATAAGAGGAAAGTCAGTTCAACATATCGGAGGTATTCTTAACATTTGCTGTTTTTAATCTTTAATACTTTTCTTTTTGGTAATTCTGTATGATAAATGGTGACAACACCTACAATTAAATATTGTCCAAATCAAATGACAATTTTAAAAAGTAGTCCCTCACTGTGAGTGATATAGGGATATATCTCACTGTTATATTTCTATATTTCACTACTTAGCATTAAATAAATGTTAATAACTGAATTTTAACCGCTTATGTAAACAATTATGTAAATTTTAATCCTTAAAAGTATGCAACAGTTATTGGCATACATTTAACCATTGTTGTAAGGTTGCATTCCCTAAAATTGGCATTCAATTTTCCACTGTATAATTATCGCAAGAAATCTAGGTCAAAAGTGATCTCAGACAGCGAGGCCAAAAAATCAAAAAAATCCCCCAAAAATTTATCTGTACACAATATAAACAGAACATGTATAATATTGACTACAATCAACTTGCTTTGCAACTAGATTACAAGTTTTACCAAAAAGAGACAGCGACTATCTGCATAATTAATTTTTTTTAAATCGCTTAATATTTTTCTTTGAAAAGTAACTGAAACACTATTACTGTTAGATTTATAATGAATGCGTCTTATGACATTATAGTTTGTGTTATTTTCACACTATTAATAAATATGTAATAGTATTAATACACAAGTAAAATGGGTCATATTTTGATTTTCAAGGGCAATAATGAATGCATCTTAAAGTAATACAACTACAGATCTACTCATTATACTGTTGATTGCAGTTTTCTATTAACACTAATTAAAAAATGTGTACTAGATTCCAATAGTGTACACAAGTGAAATGGATCATATTTTGATTGTTCAAAAATATACACATATGCATGTTTTGTCAATGTCTGTTGATTTTTGTTCCCCGTTTTGTCCATATTTCTTGTTGTTCTTGTTCTGTAATATTGCTCTAAATCTTCATTCATAAAATAAAGATATGTGTTAGTAAATTTGAAATACGAACACATAATTACCTTAAAGTGCGAAAGACATAATAATCCACATTGAATTAAATATTCATGTTAAATATTCAATAAAGTTTTTGTTGAAACACAAACACATTAATATCAATTTGAATTCCAAGATATGTATATTTTGTCACCCCCATTTAATATGACCCTTTAAATATTTATTGTAATGATTCGTAATATATTAATGCATAGTGCCAGGTAAACGTGTCCAGTGTTTTTTTCACCGCTGGGAGAAAGGTGGTGGGGCTCTTAAGATGTGGAATTTTACGGCAAAAGGGGATTTTTTTAAGAAAAGCATTAATTCATGGTTATATTCTTATTTGTTATAAAACATTAATCATTTGTTTTGCAACAAATGCTACTTAGATTATGCACTAATTTGGTTTGATTAAAAATTGCTGGGATTGTTTACGAAAATTCCTCTATCTTAGTCAATTTTTGTCAGATTTTGGTCTTTTTTTTTTCTCAAAATAAAGCCTACATTCTCAGGGGAATTTTAAGGCAGATATAGGGGAAAAAATATACTTTCTAAAGCAGGGGAATGGGTCTGAATTGCGTCCCCAAATTGGCCCTAAAAAAACACTGGTGTCCAAGCACAAATGAAGAATCTAATTTGTTTAGATACAAATGAATAGTCTTTTGGCTATTCCAGGTTTTGAGAAGAAGTTATTTCACAAGCTGTCGTCATCATTCATCTGGCACTACGTACCAGATAAACCAAACACACTCCAAAAAATCAGTGCTTAAATGCTCACTGGCTTTAGTCGAACTTCCTTCAACTTCTCCAGCAGAGTTGTGGTTCCTGACTGCAGGCTGAGTAACAACTTGTTGTTCCTCTGGAAGTTTTCCATCGCATTGCTTTTGCGGACTTCCTGTCCCTTCACGTAGTCTGCCATATCTTCCAAAGCTTTGCGACTTCTACAAAATAAGTCGGCAGTTACCAATTATGGTAGAATAGTAAAATTAGTATGTTGAATTAGCTCAGTTAAGTAACTTACGTGAGAAATTCAAATGTTAATTATAAAAATGCATACTTTATATTTGAAGTATGATATAATACAAAGTCTGACATGATACGCACTAATTTTTCCAAAGACAAAGAACAAAATTATGGTTGTTAAACTACCCAATAAACAATGAAAAAAGTAGTCCCAATTCTAAGTGGAGCATAGTAAAATGTAGTTCTAAATACAATTGCAAAAAACAGTTGTCAAATCATGTTACAATCAAAATAATGTTCGCATCCTCGTTGTTTATCAGCCAATAACAACTCTTTGTCGTTCTGATATTTGGCTATTTAACCACTAGGGCTAACGCCGTTGTGGTATAATTCCTAGGCATCATCAGGGACCTGGTTCAAGCGCGCAACCCTCTGTCTAAAGATGCTTATCACTTCTGCCAATTTATTTGAAAATCCATCCCTGCTGGACAAAGATATGATCCGGACAAAGTGGTTAGGATTGATTTCCTATATTTGACCTTGAATTTTAACTTTGACCTTGGACCTAGGGACCTGGTTCTTGCGCGCAACACTCCGTCTCACCATGCTTATCACTTCTGCCAAGTTATTCGAAAATCCATCCATGCTGGACAAAGTTATGCTCCGGTCAAAGTGTTAAGGATTGATTTCCTATATTTGACCTTTGACCTTGAATTTTAACCTTGACCTTGGACATAGGGACCTGATTCTTGCGCGCAAAACTCTGCCTCATCATGCTCATTACTTCTGCCAAGTTATTTGAAAATCCATGCTGGACAAAGTTATGCTCCGAACAAAGATCTCCAGCTGCTCGCCTGCCCGCCAAAACTTCGTTTGTGGATGTATAAATACACAAAACTTATAACCTTTGTATGTGACACGCACAGGTGACCTTCCAACAAAACTTACAGTACGGGCAAAAAAATGAAACACTGTCAACAGTAAAATTACACCATAATGGTTTACATGAAAACACGCAAGAATACTAACCTTTGCACAAGCCGCTCACTGGTGAACTTGATTTCCGCAAACACAGCCCGCTGTTTTGCAAGCTCCTCAGTGACCACGATGCGTTTCAACATCTTCTCCTTCTCCATGGTGCGTAGCCGCTTGTATGTGTTGTCCTGGTTCTCCAGACGGTACACGATGTCCTGAAGACATTTTCAAACAAAGCAACATTCAATACTGTCAGGACCCAGGTGCTCAAAACCTCAAGGCCATTTAACTTAAGATATAAATAAAACAAGAGATGTTTGTAAAACATGTATGCCCCCCTGACTTGCAGCCAAGTTGTGAATATGTGCAATTGTTAAGAATTTTTTTTAATATGCAATCCCAAGCGAGGTCTCGATATAAGGTATCTATGTATGAAGTTTCAATAAATATCTCAATGCTTGTCAAGTTATTGAGCGAAAAGCGTTTTTCTATTTTTAGTAACGGTGACCTTGACCCCCACCCACCACATATGCAATCCCAAGAGAGGTCTTAATATAAGATATCTATGTATGAAGTTTCATTAAAATATCTTGATGCTTTCTCAAGTTATTAAGCGGAAACCATTTTCTATTTTTAGTAACTGTCACATTGACCTTGACCACACCCATCCCATATGCAATCTCAAGCAAGGCTTCGATATAAGGTATATTTGTATGAAGTTTCATTAAAATATCTTGATGCGTTCTCAAGTTATTGAGCAGAAATCGTTTTTCTATTTTTAGTTATGGTGACCTTGATCTTGACCCCACCCACCTCATATGTCATCCCAAGCCAGGTCTTGATATATGGTATCTACGTATGAAGTTTCATTAAAATATCTTTATGGATTCTAAAGTTATTGAGCGGAAACCGTTTTTCTATTTTTAGTCATGATGACCTTGACCCACCCAATCCATATGCAATCCCAAGCGAGGTCTCGATGTAAGGTATATATGTTTTAAGTTTCATTAAAATATCTTGATGAGTTCTCAAGTTATTGAGCGGAAACCATTTTTTCTATTTTTAGTAACGGTGACCTTGATCTTGACCCCACCCACCCTATATGCAATCCCAAGCGAGGTCTCAATATAAGGTATCTATGTATGAAGTTTCATTAAAATATCTCTATGCGTTTTCAAGTTATTGAGCAGAGACCGTTTTTCTATTTTTAGTAACAGTGACCTTGACCCAACCCAACCTTATGCAATGCCAAGCGAGGTCTCAATATAAGGTATCTATGTATGAAGTTTCATTAAAATATCTCTATGCGTTCTCAAGTTATTGAGCGGAAACCGTTTTTCTATTTTTAGTAACGGTGACCTTGACCTTGACCCCACCTAACCCATATACAATTCCAAGCGAGGTCTCAATATAAGGTATCTATGTATAAAGTTTCATTAAAATATCTCTATGAGTTCTCAAGTTATTGAGCAGAAACCGTTGTTCTATTTTTAGCAATGGTGACCCTGACCTTTGACCTGTTGACCTAAAAATGTATAGGCGTCTGCCTTTCCTCCCAAGTAACCAGCATACCAACATTCATGATCGTAGGTCAAAGCGTTCTCTAGATAACGTGCGGAAACGAAATGGTCTACAGCCAAACCCACCATCCAACTGACCGACATACCGACCGACGGACAGGTGCAAAGCAAGATACCCCCACTTCTTCGAAGGGGGGCATAATTAATATTGCAAGCAAGATGCTCAAAGCATGAAGGGCCAATTCAGCTAACAGCCCAATAACTTAAGATATAAATAAAATTAATATTGTAAGCAAACTTGTTATTTTATTATATGCTTTTCAGTGAAATATCGAATTTTATTGGTGGAATAAAACTGCTCAAACAGTGAAAATATAAGATTTTATATTTTCACTGCAGTAAAAATATAACTATTTTCCATAAATAATATCGATCTATAAGTAGTGGTTTACAACCCTTGGCAAATTTATATACATGTACAGTATGTACATGCATGTGTTTTACATAAAACACATTATAAAATTCTACAAAATTATAATTTAACAACTCAACTTTTTTCCCACCATACTAACGATGACAGTTTTGGAATCATTTATGACGTCATTTTTATGACCTCAGAATACACGAACTTGTGACGTTGAAGCTAATCTTGCATCATTTTATTTATTTATTGTCCAAAAGTATAAAATAAAAAGAAAATTTGTTGACTTCGGTGTAAGATCGTATTTTATTTCACTTGTGATCATAGAAATAGTAATTTTCACTTGTGGCTGCGCCCCTCGTTAAAATACCATTTTCTATGAACACTCATGAAATAAAATACGATCTTACACGAAATCAACAAATATCCTCTATATCACATGCTTTACTTTGTTTTCTGTGTAATACTCCTATTACTAACAAATTTCCTAAACTCATTTCATAAAATCTTGTATTAAATGACAAATATTGTCAGATCCTACTTACCTATTTATATTAGTCTAAGTCCAACTTAGGTCAAGGTTAAAGTGAGTTTGGGTGGATTGGGGATGGTCATAAGCAACAACTGTGTAAGTATTCAAGTGTTGTAGTAAGCAGTGTTGGTGCTAGACAAAACGGTAAAATTTAGTTAACCTTGTACAGCCAGAATCACTGACGGAATCAGGCACTGACGGACGGACAGGACAATCACTTTATGATTCCCGCATCAAGATGCCGAGGGCATTAAAACTGTAAAACCATTGGTGCAGTGTTCTGGCGAGGTATCACAAAAGGTGAGACATTTGCCTCACACCTCATGAAAAATTGGGGACATTTCCAATTTTTTTGAGACACAAACAACAATACATGTACAATTTCCTACAAATGATAAAATCAATAACAAAATTTATTTACCTTGACTATTTGTGTCAGTGGTTGGTATGACTTATAAACTGTTCAACACAAATAACTGATATAATAAACTTAAAGTCAGTGATTTTCTATGGAAAAACGTTATTCTTTTTGTGCTTAATACAAAGTGGACACGTCATAAAATTTCCTTCAACATTATAGGCAAGCCAACTGTGCTCTTTTAACCAAGAATTTTGGAATTTTCGTGACATTGGCACTTTCTTAATAGGGTTGCAGGCTGGATGCAAAGCGACAGCCAGACTCGTATCGTTACCAACAAACTCTTATGTTTTGGTGTTTTGCGATGAGAAATTACTCAATAACGTTTGAGGAGATTTTTCTTAGGCGACCCAGCAGACGACTCCATCTTGGAAAACAAAATGAATACTCTTTGATACGGAGTTAAATCTTGGAACATATTTTTGTGTTATCGATTGGCTTAGATAGTTGCGCCATATTTAATTAAACCAACCAGGAAGAAGACCTCAATTGGATGTTTGATTCGTACTCGGTACACTTTGAGATAATTGATATTCGTCCCCAAATTGTTTGGCATATTTGACGATTTGTCCCATGAAATTTTGTATGCGACAAAAATCGCTAATGGATATATTTTTTGCGACATGTGTGAAAAATAAGCGATACAATCGCAATTTCACGGCCTCGCCAGAACACTGTTGGTGTCATACAGAATATAATTTCTTAACTGTAAGAAATGAAATTATCTTACTTCAATATCAGAGACGTGGGTGGCCTTCATGATCTGTTGGAAGGCGTCCTCCAGGGTGAGAATCTTCTCCTGTCTCTCTGCCTTCTGTACCTGTAGCTTGGCCTCTCGGGAATCTGCAGAGGTAACAGGAGCCGTAGTCCAGAGACATTGACAGTTTATCATGAAAATTCTGATCTTTGTAAGGTTATAATTAGGGATGTCAACAAATACCAAAATAGGTATTCGAATATTTGATTGACCTTCCTAACGTATATTCGAATGGAAATCAGATTGTTTTACGCTATGGAACTCTACTTTCATTTTCAAAACAGTAATTTCTTCGACTTAAATTGATGTCTTCATCATGATTATAGCAGATATCAGAGTCTTAGTTATTTAAATTAAAATGCAACTCGAGGAATAAATGACACAAAGTAAATTTAAAAAATACTTAATAACACTAAACCATCAAATACCAATCAAAACACAAAACAATCATGGCTCGGGTAAAAAACAACAACTAAACATATGTACATGTGTGCAGATTAGCCACTAATGAGATGCGGATCAATAGGGCATCATATTTAATTGCAATCAAAATTTGACCCCTTCTTGATTAATCCGAATGGCCATGGCGACTTCCCGGGTCGCACATACTGTCACCAAATATAATAATCGAATATTCGAATCCCAAATTAAGATTCGTTTACATCCCTAGTTAAAATATTAAGTTATATTTTTAAAACTACATACCAACCAAACAGTGAATTTTGTCCTTATTTAATAGGTTCTTGTAAAAGGACCTATTCCCAATGTCAAATATGGTTTATTTTCCCAACTGAAATGAAAAATTCGCAAAGCTGAAGTGACAAAATCCTTAAAATGTAAGAAATATGAATCTTGGGTTGTAAATCATGTAATTACTTGTATGGTTATTGATAAACGCCATTAAAATACCAAGCTCAACAAATATAACATTAGTTTAAGTTAAATTCACTACACAAATTCCACTTTTAAATGTTTCTTAATTAGTGAGATTTCACGACACGAAAATCCTGATTTGATCCGATACCAAACCCAATCCAAAAAGCAGTGAAATAAATTGTTCCATACAGCAACAGAGTAAATGACTAGGAAATAATCTTAATCTCAATCTTAGTCTTAACTTAAAATCTCAACCAATAGAAATGGATGTTACAGAACAGCTAAAATATCGACCAATAGAAATGTGTGTTACATAACAGCTAAAATATTGACCAATAGAAATGGCTGTTATATAAAAGCTAAAATATCGACCAATAGAAATGGCTGTTACATAACAGCTAAAATATTGATCAATAGAAATGGCTGTTATATAACAGCTAAAATATTGATCAATAGAAATGGCTGTTACATAACAGCTAAAATATTGATCAACAGAAATGGCTGTTATATAACAGCTAAAATATTGATCAATAGAAATGGCTGTTACATAACAGCTAAAATATTGATCAATAGAAATGGCTGTTATATAACAGCTAAAATATCGACCAATAGAAATGACTGTTACATAACAGCTAGAATTTCAGTGGCTTATAGTATATAAATATCATAGGTAGTTGAATGGTGTAGTAAATGTTGCACCCCGAGGAGAATGATGTTCGGCCTTTGTTGACATTACTCTTCGAGGGGGGCAATATTTACTATACCCCTTAACATGCCTATGATATCTTACTAAACCGAACAAATATACCGTAATTCAAAGAACAAACTAATCATACATAGTAAACATTATTGGAAAATCAAACGCTCATTGACATTGATTTTTTAAATACATTTTAATAACCTATTATTAGCTAATACGGAATTCTCAGAAAACACAAGTTGCTATTTTTAGGCCCTCACGCGGGACATATTTGGTCCATGTGCGGGGTTTATTTTCAAGTATACCCTGCGCAGGGTATATTACATTCCATACATACATGGCATATTAAAATTATGCAGGGATGGGTATATGGATTTTACAATGGGAAAACGAAGTGAGTAATAATAATTTGAGTTATCACTATGTTTGGGAATAAGATCTTTCCTAGTCATGGGACCCGGGCCCATATTTATAAAGATTCTTAAGCCATTCTTAACTTAAGTTGAACATAAGTCAAAATTAGAATTTGTGTTTAAAACGCTATGCTTTGGAACATTTGCATGACTAATGTTAGATATTAATACACTTTGAATTATATTGCAAATTATTCGTCAAAATCTTCCAGAAATGCATTACTTTGTAAGAAAATCCAATAATTAAATTTGAGAAATTTAAGATTTTTCTTAATTTTCGACTAAGATTCTTTATAAATACCAGCCCAGGTGGTATATGAATGTTAACATGCCAAATGTGATTATTAGGCATCGTTTGCATGACATTCTTAATAAAACTAGAAATTATGTTAAAAAGTTTGTAAGTTTTTAGTGAAAAATTCTTGTAGTTTTCATAAATTGGTACGTGTATTTGCTCCCATATAATGTGCTTTGTTAGGTGATGAGAATGAAATGGCAAGCACGTTTTAAAAACTTAAAATCATTTGAACTGTTAAACTGCAAAACGAAAATAGTGGGCAGAACATTCTTTAACTAGAAATGTGTCCGTAGGACACGGATGCACCCACTGATCGGGACTCGTCACAGAAATGTATCAGCATTTAAATGTTTCCTGATGTGCCCATATACAAATAAACATTTTAAATTGTATACCACTTGCTTAATTAAACACCTGCATGCATTTCAATCATATTATCCACATATGACACAATGTTCTCACCCGTAAAATAGAGCTCTGTTGGCAAGGATGTAGGTACAGGTACATTTTTTTTTTTTAATCCATCAAAGAATAATAAAGTTATAGAGCGGACACAAACATCAAACCCCATGACATTTGACCTCTGAGTGTGACACTGACCTTAGACCTATGGACGGGGTCTTGTGAGCAACACATTGCTCATGATAGTAAACATTTCTACAAAGTTATTTCAAAATCCACCCAGAAATCACAGTTATTTACTGGACACAAAAACAGACCCAATTTTTTATATTTGACCTCTATGTGTGACCTTGAACTTAGAGGTACGGACCTGGGATCTTGTGCACAACACATTGTCTCATGATGGTGAAATCTGCCAAGTAATTTAACAATCCATCCAGAAATGACAGAGTTATTGACCAGATATGAAAAACAGACTTGTGCGTGACACATCTTCTCATGATGGTGAACATTTCTACAAAGTAATTTCACAATCCATTCAGAAAAGACAGAGTTATTGAAAGGACACAAAACAAGAGGGCCATGATGGCCCAAAGAGCTCACCTGAGTACTGGCAAAGATAACAGCCAAACTGCTGTGACAGACTTGAACACATGTGGGAATGTATGCCATAATGTCATAAATTGTCTAGCCGATTAACTCTCATACCTGTTTTTCTTTTGCTCCTTGGCATGCCATTGCTTAACAAACACAAACAATAAATAGGGACCTGTGTATATTTTCTTTATCTTGCTATCCAACTTTTCGCAGGCAATTTCGGAGGAATAGTGTTCATGCTGCAGATCTGAAAAGTGTATGTATTCAAATTCGCTTTAGATCTTATGGTCATAGACAAATTGTGCAAGTTTGGTTAAGATTGGTTGAAAATGAAGTCCCTGTCTGGCATCAAGCCCATTTTTGCATTAATTTTCACAATTAAGGGGAAATAACTCCAGTGTTTGTTGCCTGATCTGTCTTCTTTTCTGCACATACTGAGAGCTTATGGTCATACAAAACCTGTTGAAGTTTGACCAAGATTGAATGAAAAATGAAATTTCCATGCAGAAAAATAGGCAATATCTGCATTTTTTCCTCAAACAAAGGCGCTATAACTCCGGTATTTTTGTGTGACCCAAACCTTATCCATCTTGGCTTCTGCTGAGATCTTTTGGTCACACACAGTTTGTGAAAGTTTGTTCAAGATTGGAAGAAAATTGAAGTCTCTTTTTAGGAAAAATGCAATTTTTGCCTATTTTTCAATAAACAAGGGGGCCATGATGGCCCTAGGTCGCTCACCTGAGTTTAAGGCATCATAATGGCACTAAACCCCTTACCTGAGTAAAAAAATCTGGGCCTTGCAGGTTCATAAGTTTTTTAGTCTATATAAACCATGTGACCCACAGGGCGTGGCCACTTTCTACCTTAGGGGCATAATTTGAAAAATATTTTAGTGGACCACTATTCAATGTTACATACCAAATATGAAACCCCTGGGCCTTGCGGTTGCAGAGAAGATTTTTAAAGTCATTTTGCTATTTAAATGTATATAAACCATGTGACCTCCAGGGGCATCATTTGAACAGTCTTTGTAGAGGACCACTCCACAATGTTTCATGCAAAATATAAAACCTCTGGGCCTTACAGTTTCAAAAAGGAAGATTTTTAAGGCCCACTTGCCATATAAGTCTATATAAACCGTGTGACCCCCGGGTCATGGCCACTTTTTACCCCAGGGGCATACTTTGAAAATCTTTGTATGGACTACTATACAATGTTACCTATCAAATATGAAACACTCCGGTTTCAGAGGAGATTTTAAATTCATTTTGCTATTTAAGTCTATATAAATAGTGTGACACCCAGGGCAGGGCCAGTTTTGACCCCTGAGACATCATTTGAACAATCTTTGTAGAGGACAACTATACAATGTTACATACCAAATGCAAAACCTCTGGGCCTAGCAGTTTCAGAGGTGAAGATTTTAAAAGTAATTTTGCTATTTAACTTTTAAGTCTATATAAACCATGTGACCCCCGGGGTGTGCCCAGTTTTGACCCCAGGGGCATCATTTGAACAATCTTTGTAGAGGACCACCATACATTGTTACATACCAAATATGAAACCTCTGGGCCTTACAGTTTCAGAGGAGATTTTAAAAGTCATTTTGCTATTTAAGTCTATATAAACCATGTGACCCCCGGGGTAGCCCAGTTTGACCCCAGTGGCATCATTTGAACAATCTTTGTAGAGGACCACTATACAACGTTACATACCAAATATGAAACCTCTGGGCCTTGCAGTATCAGAGGAGATTTTTAAAGTCATTTTGCTATTTAAGTCTATATAAACCATGTGACCCCCGGGGTGTGCACAGTTTTGACCCCAGGGGCATCATTTTAACAATCTTTGTAGAGGACCACTACCGTAAATACTCAGTCATAAGTCGAGATTTTAAGCCTCTACAATTGTAGTTATAGAGTACATTTGACTTATGAGGCAGTTCACACAAAATCTTAGCATATTATATTGAAATATTTGTAAATGCATATTATTTCTTACCTGCATATTTGCTAATCCACACACTATAATCCATTCATAATTATCACAGTTTGCCCTTTCTATTAATTACCGACAATTAAGACAAAATGCATAACTGTTTCATTATTAAATAAGATGCAAACCGTGAATGAAACTATCTACTTTCACTCTGGGTACACAGGCGATTCTAAAAATAAATTGCCTCTGGTACATCATGCGACATTTTGGACTACTTTCAATCACATGATCATCAAAAATGGCTGCGCCCATAAGCTACAGTATTGAATTTCGGTCAACAAAATGCACACAAAAATGTTGAAAATTATTGGGAATTATATAAATAAAGTGGTCGGAGTTAATAATTACCCAAATAACAGTACGGTAAATAATATGAGATGCCATTCAGCTGTGGAATAATGATATATTCAGCTCAATTTGAAGCCAACTGGAGTTTGGAAACATGCTGAGTTATCTTCAGCATCATTTTGTGGAACACTGAAACATAGTACTAATGTTTCATAGTTATGGTGCTTTTGACATAATTCACTCAACACCTTGATCGTAATGTAACTTGTCCACAGGTAAAGATGTTTTAAGTTTATGCAGAATGTGTAACTGTTATTTTGCTTTTTTTTTCTTAATAAATGTAGTATACACTACCAAATTTTGCTTTTGTCAAATATACTGATTGATGAATCTGTAATATTAAAGTTGTATCCATACTTATTTATCAACTGTGTCCTGCACATTTGAAATGTAAAATAAACCTGCCATTTCAGCATGAAATTGTGTGTTGAAAATTAGCTCATATACCAGTATAATATGACTTAAATCTTTGGATTTGCTTAATGATATTAACAACATGCTCCTGATAATATTAATAAAATGTATTATAAGAAAGCCACTCACTTTGATACTATAATGGACACCCAGTCTTGGATAGGGATTTTAATTGATGCCAAATCGTGCTTTTTCATGCAAGCAAATTGCAATTTCTTATTCCTGACTCAAGCAAATATTGTGCCTTGCATCATTTTGATCCACTTGTTTTCAATAAGCAAACTTAAAAAGCACTAAACAAATAATATTTTTATAACACTCATATTTTGTTTTAATTGAAAAAAATAATCACAAAACAACTTTGGAACACAAGAAAATACTGAAAAATAACCACCATAAGATCAATAAAATCATTTATTCCCACTGACCATGTATTCAACTGACAGTAATTATGTCAATCCAGTTTGGGAATTCATTTAAACAGTGTACCACAAAACAAAATAATTACAGTACTTCAATTTGTTTATATAGCAATTGCACATATAAATGCATACAAAAATACAGTTAAATAAACCAGATGAGTACAGATTGTTATATTTCATATTTTGTGTAAATGTCACTTTCATGTTTGATTTCAGGATAAAATTGATATTAAATGGTTATAATTTGTTAAAAACAGACCTTTACAACAAATAAGGTGATTCACATTATCACCATTAAATTCATTACACTATATAGATGCATACTGTTTCCTTCGAAGTTCAGCATTGCAGATACATCACTAAATACAGCATAATTGCTAATCTTGTTAATAAAAGCATATTTCACTGGCTAGATATAACTGAGTTCTATCATGTCTAAAATGTCCTGTCTGGGTTCTTTACTTGCTTGTAGAAATAACGCTATGTTACTGATTTCACTTATTCCAAAATGTAGCTGCTGCATGTGTCCATACATTTCAAAATGTCATATTGTCACAGTTCAGGCACATAGAAATATCTGTATTTCTTTCACATCACTTCTCAAGTTTGTACGTGATTATGTGTTTTGAAAATATTCTAATTTTCCTATATCGCATTTGTTATAATGACGGTTACATAAACATTAATATTTTTAATATTATGATATACATTTTATATGGGAAATATATCAAAGCATTATTCCAAGCTATATAAATGTATAACCAGTTATCAAATATATGTGCTTCAAATACATCATTAAGGTATTGCAAGTTCAGGACACAGAAGCTGAAAACAGCTTAAAATTGTCACAGTACATGATGGTAAATTCAACCTGTGTTCCTTTCATTTGTCATAGTATCTTAGTCATATTTACATAAAACTGGCAGTCTTTCATTTTATCCTTGGATAATATTTGGTTGGTCTGCCAGATTATTTACACTCTAGTCGAGTTTCTAAACTGAAAGTTCTCATTGAGCTCTTGTAGGGATACCAGTCACAGCCAGGTTTGGTATTCTTAGGGAGATGACCATATTAATCACAGACTTGCAAAATTCAGTTCACCTGTAAAAAAGAGACATGTGACTAAATTTTAAGGAACATTTTGTAATTGAGCATGCGATGTAAAGGGTAAACATGAACAAAAAGTAAAATGCTATTTAGACTTAAATTAGTTGTACTAGTTAACAAGAATTATGCCAACTATTCATAGCTTAAGTAATAATATTAATGCTGCAAAAACACTATAATCAGAACTTATGGTAAATTTAATTTACTAAATTACTAATATGAAACCATGGACATTAGATAAAAGTGAATGAATAAAATGAAACAAATGATATAATAATAATAAGAAGAAGAAGAAATGAAAAAGAAGAATAACAGAAATACTATTGAATTGCATATATTATACAAATGAACGAACTGGATATATTGAAGAATAATACTTTATTATAATAACATTAACAACATAAAATTTATAAAAATAAATACATCAAGTTACAAAAAATAATAAATATATTATTAAAACATGTAATTTTACCTGATAAATAAGGCCGTTTCCAAAGCCAGTAGTAAAACGCAGTGGCAGCCCGTATTGTGTAGACATTTTTTTAAATTAGCTTTATTTGATTTTTCCTCAAAACCTTATGTTTATCAGTGTATTTTAACTTAACATCTGTTTCACTATTAAGTCTAGTTTCACTTTCAGTTTGGATAGTTTGTAAACACTAGAATCAGTTTCGATACCGGATTATAATTTCTTGAACTTATATTTGCATAGTAAGCCTTTTGGATAATAGGTCAAGATGCCTGCAAAATATACATCTACCTTTCCTCATTTATCATCGTTTCGACATAAAATGTGGTGCTATTTCAACGCGCGTCGTGTATAGCCCTATAACACAGGCGGATCACCGTTGGGTGTATCAAACCAAGATGGCTCCATGATAGACACGAGATCTATCTTACGGAGCATTCCGGAGATAGTCGATGTATCACGATTGTATCTACTTTATTTTAATTGACTTCCCCACTTTAAGCCCCAGCTAGACAATCTGCCACCAATAAAAAATCAATAAACCTGAAGACAAAACCCATGATTTTCGTGTATAGCATATTGCTAATTAAACTGGCTGGAACCGGTTTTTGTCTACATCAAGACCTGTCAAAGAGGATAAGGCAGTGATTTCACACTTCCAAGGCATTTACTGCGGACTGTACCTATATACCTACTTATAGGGCATACTCTGGCCAATTTTCAGATGGTGTTTTATGATCATTCTAACTCGATTTATGGAAAGGTTATTTTTGGAAATACATTTCTGGATAGAATTTTAACTTCTTGACTTATGACTGCATATTTACGGTATACAATGTTACATACCAAATATAAAACCTCTAGGCCTTGAGATTTCAGAGGAGATTTTTAAAGTCATTGTGCTATTTAAGTCAATATAAACCATGTGACCCCCAGGGTGTGGCCAGTTTTTACCCCAGGGGCATAATTTGAACAATCTTTGTAGCGAACTGCTATACAATGTTACATACCAAATATGAAAATTCTG
Source organism: Congeria kusceri (assembly GCA_027627225.1). Lineage (NCBI taxonomy): Eukaryota > Metazoa > Mollusca > Bivalvia > Myida > Dreissenidae > Congeria > Congeria kusceri. The sequence goes on from CM051037.1 coordinate 51,583,975, forward strand.
GGCCTTGCTGTTTCAGAGGAGAAGATTTTTAAAGTCATTTTGCTTTTTGAGTCTATATAAACCATGTGACCCCCGGGGTGTGGCCAATTTTGAACCCAGGGGCATCATTTTAACAATCTTTGTAGAGGACCACTATACAATGTTACCAACTAAATATGAAACCTCTAGGCCTTGAAGTTTCAGAGGACAAGATTTTAAAAGTCATTTTGCTATTTACGTCTATATAAACCATGTGACCCCGGGGTGTGGCCAATTTTGACCCCAGGGGCATCATTTAAACATTCTTTGTACAGGACCACTATAGAATGTTACATACCAAATATGAAACCTCTGGGCCTTGCGGTTTCAGAGAAGTAATTTTGCTATTTAAGTCTATATGAACCAATGTGACCCCTGGGGTGTGGAAAGTTTTGACCCCAGGGGCATCATTTGAACAATCTTTGTAGTGGACCACTATACAATGTTCCATACCAAATATGAAACCTCTAGGCCTTTCAGTTTCAAAGGAGAAGATTTTTAAAGTCGTTTTGATATATAAATCTATATAAACAATGTGACCCCTGGGGCGTGGCCAGTTTTGACCCCAGGGGCATTATTTGAACAATCTGTGTAGAGGACCACTATGCAATGTTACATACCAAATTTGAAACGTCTAGACCTTGCTGTTTCAGAGGAGAAGATTTTTTAAGTCATTTTGCCATATAAGTCTATATAAACCATGTGACCCCCGGGGCATGGCCAGTTTTTACCCCAGGGGCATCATTTGAACAATCTTTGTAGAGGACCGCTAGAGGATGTCACATATAAAATATGAAAGCTCTGAGCCTTGCGGTTTCATAGAAGATTTTTTTAAGTTTTCACTTTTTAAATCTATTTTTAGCTCTGGTGACCTACATATGCAGCAGACCGGAAAGATTTGAACAACTTTGAAAGAAGTCCACCCAACGATCATTCCTGTGAAGTTTGGTGAAAATCTGCCAAGCGGTTTAGGAGGAGATGTTGTTTAAATGAAAAGTTGACGGTGCACGCACACATGCACGCACACACGCACGACGGACAACGGGTGATCACAAAAACTCACCTTGAGCACTTTGTGCTCAGGTGAGCTAAAAAGGGGCATAACTCTGGTGCTTGCTATCTGATCCCGCTCATTGTTTGCTTCTGCTTTGATTGTTTGATAATACACAAACTGTGGAAGTTTGGTCAAGATTGGAAGAAAAACGAAGTGACTATGATGAAAAACGGTAATTTTTGCATTTTTTTCCATATACAAGGGGCCATAACTCTGGTGTTTGTGGTCCCACTTTGCCCATCTTTGGCTTCTACTGAGACCTTATGGTCAAACACAAACTGTTGAAGTTTGGTCAAGTTGGGATGAAAACTGAAGAGAACTTTATTGGAAAAAGCCAATTTCTGCAGTTTTCCTTGAAAAAGGGGCAATAACTCTAAAATGTCAGGTCCGATTTGGCCCATTATCGATAACAACCGAGATTTTATGGTCATACACAAACTGTTTAAGTTAGGTCAAGACTGAATAAAAAAGATAGTCTTTATTGCAATAACAGTCCAAACTGTTGAAGGCATACCGCCGACAGACACCGCCGCAGAGCTCCCCTCTACCAATATCTCACTGAGCGCTACATGCTCAGGTGAGCTAAAAAAGAGCTGTCGGAGGACAGCCCACTCAACTTTTCTTGTGCTTGTCAGAGCTACTGGTATTTTTTCTCTAAAATAAGAAATATGGAAATTCCACGAAAACATAATTTTTCTAACGAAATGCATAAAAGTCAGCACATCAATAAAATTTTAATAAAAGTGACCTTGACCTTGACCCCACCCACCCCATATGCAATCCCAAGCGAGTTCTTGATAAAAGTTATCTACGTATTAAGTTTCATTAAAATATCTCAATGCATTCTCAAGTTATTGATCGGAAACCGTTTTTCTATTTTTAGTAACAGTGACCTTGACCTTAACCCCACCCACCCCATACGCAATCCCAAGCGAGGTCTTGATATAAGGTATCTATGTATAAAGTTTCATTAAAATATCTCAATGCATTCTCAAGTTATTGAGTGGAAACCGTTTTTCTATTTTTAGTAACAGCGACCTTGACCCCACCCATCCCATATGCAATTCCAAGCGAGGTCTCGATATAAGGTATCTATGTATTAAGTTTCATTAAAATATCTCCATGTGTTGTCAAGTTATTGAACGGAAACCATTTTTCTATTTATAGTAACAGACCTTGACCCCACCCACCCCATATGCAATCCCAAGTGAGGTCTTGATATAAGATATCTATGTATTAAGTTTTATTAAAATATCTCAGTTTGTTCTCCAGTTATTGAGCGGAAACTGTTTTTCTATTTTTAGTTACAGTGACCTTGACCCCACCCACCCCATATGCAATCCCTAGTGAGGTCTCGCTATAAGGTATCAACATTTGCAGTTTCATTACAATAGCTTAATCCGTACTTAAGTTAGAGAGTGGAAACGAAAAGTTGAGAAACTAGCTTACCGAAAAACTTTAACCTGTCCATATAGCTTATATGTAAAAATTTTAAGTGCCAAAAGGCCCATTATTTTGACAAATTTCATACTAGAGTTATCAAAATTGGCCCATGAATTCATTTTAATATAGGGAATAAGTGTTCAAAGTTTGAATGAAATCCCTTAAGCCATTCCTGAGAAACCAGCTTACCGAAAAACTTTAACCTGTCCATATAGCATATGTAAAATTTCTAAGTGTAAAAAGGCCCATATTTTTGACAAATTTCAAACTAGAGTTACCAAACTTGGCCTAAATGTTCATTTAATGTGGGGAATACATGTTTTAAGTTTGAATGAAATCCTTCAAGCCATTTCTGAGAAACTAGCTTAACTTTAACCTTGCTCGGTCGCCCACGCGAGTAGAATAGCTTGCCTTTTCTTCGAAAAGTCGAGCTAAAACAGATCCCAATCACCTTTGACCTCTTACTGTGACCTTGACCTTGAAGATACTGACCTGGATCTTGTGCGCGACACATCGTCTCATGATGCTAAACATTTCTGCCAAGTTATTTCACAACCCATCACGAAATGACCAATGGCGGTGGCATAAACACGGCTCAAGCACTAACGGAGATTGCACTGATAGACAAAGGCCAACAACTGTTAGAAGACTGTTTGAGATAGAACATCCTGCTATTGGCCCTTCTACTAATGAAGCTACCCACAAAGTTTCATTGAATTCCTGACATTTGTTGCTGAGAAGAGCCTGGCCAAGAATATGGGACGGCAGGGCTTTTTTTCCTTCTATATTAGCAGCTGTTATATGGCATCATCCTCTCAGATTTTTTTTTTTAATCATATAGTTGTCCCCTAAAACTGATCTTACCCCAGAATTTCTAATTCCCCTACTTCCCCTGATATGAAAATGTTTCCCCAAAATTCCAAAATAACGCTATTTTTCTCCAAAATGAGAGCAAAGGGCCCCATCCCCAAGAGGTGAAAAAATGGCTTAATGGATGTGCATAAAGTGTCGTCCTGGAATAGCCTGTGCAATCTGCACAGGCTAATCCAGGAGGGCACTTTCCACCTACAGTGGATTTATGTTCAGAAGAAACTTCCTTGAAACGGAAAATAGCATAAAAGCAGTAAGTGCTGTCCTGGACACTGTACACACGGACGGTTTTCCCATGACACGCCTCAACTTGTCTCAACTAGAAACTGTCACACGAACAATGACTATAGATTTTACCAGCAACTAATTCTGCAACAATTCTTTCCATGGATCGATAAATCAATTGTAAATAACCCGATTCGATTTTCTATACTAAACCAAGCAATTTCGATTTGATTCTCTTTTATATATTTACAGATAATTTTGTGTTGAACTCTTTATTAAAATAATGGTGTTTGTGTAGATTAATCAAGTAAATTGGTCATGGCATCATGGTTGCTGTTATATTGAACTTACTAGTTGTGAAACATTATCCCCAAAGTTTGCCTTTTTTATTAGTTATATTGAAACTAAAGTCACAATATGATGACATTAATTGATACAATGACATTTATAATAACAAATACAAATCTGGACCATATTTCAAGTTATGACTCATGAATATGCAAAACAAGCCTGAAAAAAGGGAATCATGAATCGAATAGAAATATTAAACTAAATGATGTTTGAAATCGATATCAAATTGAGCAAAGGCTAAATCACTGAAGCTTTACCAGCAACCCCCAATATTGGCAACAGTAAATATGAAACACAACAGAACAAACAAGTCTAATGCACCTATCAATATTTTCCCCCAGGGGGGGAGCGGCAGGCAAATACAGGACTTTAGACTGAAAGCGATTCCCGACAGATGGGAATTTGACACACCCAATGGTTCCGGGTCCCGGGGAAACAGACTTTGTTCGGATTTTAGAATCTGGTAATATTGGCCCCCCGGGCCATTTGATAGCCGTATAGCATCTCCCACAGAGGGGATTTAGACAAAAATGCTTGGCACTAGGGTGGGGAATTAGACCTCAAAATATAAAATTAGTAAAAAATTCCCCTGGGTCAGCCCGCCGCTCCCCCGGGGAACAATACTGATAGGTGAATAAAAACCCCGCCTACCACCAGTGTCACTGATCAGGGCTATCTTTTGCTGCAAACAAGACACAACAAGGAAATTATTTACTCTCATTCATGCTATGAGACGAATAAGTGGAGAATATCAGTGAATGATAACCCGGTCATTTCACACTGGGTCGAGCGAAATGATTACATTTTATCATTTCACTCTGGGCTATATGGGACTACTTTTTACTCTTTTTTTTGGAAGCATATGGATAACCTAATTGTCCGTGTAAATATCGGCCTTTTTAACAACAGAAACCACAACGTCGCACAAAGTATGGCACTATTTTCCCACCACAACAGTGAATGACAATCATTATGACATCACATTTATGATGCCAGAATACACAAATTTGTGACACATCGGCATATCTCGCGTATTTTTAAAATTTATTATCCAACAGCATGAAATAAAAAGAAAATTTGTTGATTTCAGTGTAAGATCGTATTTCATTTCATTTATATTTCATTTGATGAAATAGAAAACGGATATTTTAACTTTTGATGGCTCCGCAACTCGTGATAATATTTTTTATATGACCGCTAAAGAAATAAAATACAATCTTACACTGAAACCAACAAATATCCTCTCTATCATCCACAATTATAATTAAGACACCTTACATCATGTTAAATTGAAATTAATCCATAGATTGCAGAAATATGCAGATCTGTGGAAATGTCTGACATCAAAAGTTTTCAAAAGAAAATCATTTTGCCCGTGTTTTAAGGATAGAAATTATTATTATATCCAAATATATGGGAAACATCAACTGAGGCTGTACACCATGATAACAATTAGCATGCTTATGGACAAAACACATCAAAATGCTGAGTTCAACCAAAATGCTTCAAGTGAAAGCAATCAATCACAATTCCTCCAACATTTTTCCCATTACATGTTTGAAGATTTCATGATGCGCAAAAATTTGATAGGCACTGAACCAATTCCAAAAGCTGTGAAAAAAAAAATGTTGTTCTTGAAATAATAATGTCCCATAACAAAAGCTGTCTCAGGACAGTGCGTTACTATTCAATGGCTTTGCCAGAGCTACTGGTCTTTATCACTACAAAAAAGGGGCATAATTCTGCTAAAATGCTGGTCACAGTTATGTGCCTTGGCAAGTGACCTTATATAATGACATGGAAGACATGTGTAAAGTTTTAATTGAATATCTGTAGCAGATATAGAGATATTAAGCAGTTGCACGCAAATTTAATCTGAAGTTTTTAAGTACAAAAAGGGGCATAATTCTGCTAAATTGTAGGTCAGAGTTATGGGCCTTGGTCAGTGACCTTATATAATGACCCTGAAGACATGTGTGAATTTACAATTGAATATCTGTAGTTGTTATAGAGATATGGAGTTGTTGCACGCAAACCTCAACCAGCGCATTATGCCGACGCCGACGAACCGGTAAGTAGTATAGCTCAAACTATTCGGTGAATAGTCGAGCTAAAAAGGGGCATAATTCTGCTAAATTGCAGGTCATAGTTATGGGCCTTGGTCAGTGACCTTATATAATGACCCTGAAGACTATTCAGTGAATAGTCGAGCTAAAAATAATGACCCAAAAGATGGTGAAAAACTAATTTCAGCAGACACATACCCGTTTGTCTGAGCGGTCATGGACTTCTTTGCGTTTCTCTACCTCCTTTTTCATCTCGTTGAGCTGCTGATCTCGGGCGCGCTTGGCCTTGTACATCTCCCTCTCCATGGCATGCAGATCATGCTGAAGGTGATAGGTACATATAGGATCTGACACGAGTTGTCATTTCATACCATATTTTATTAAACGAGTTCAGGAATTTTGTTAGTAAGCCAGCCTTTGGCGAGTTTACTAACGAATTTCTGAACGAGTTTAATAAAATATGTATGGAATGACAATGAGTGTCAGATCTTTTTTATCACATGCTTTTAAACGAAAAAAAAACTTACTATTTCACCAAAATATGTTGATAAATCCTAACAGATGTGTACTGACGTGATGTCATTTCATATTGACAATGTCATTTCACCAAAATGACGTCATGCGATTGGTCAGTCAAAGAATATTTAGCCAATGAAAACGCTCAAAATGTTATCTTACACATGTGTAAGATAAAAATATTCGTAATGGCTGTATTACACGGAAAACAAGGTATAGCATGTGATAAAAGAATTGTTAGCAACAATTTTTGTAACAGGGCACTTTTTCGAGATTGGGGGACTGTGGCCAGGATCAAGGAGGGCTCTGAGAGTTGGGAAATCTTTGCATTGTTTCTACATTTGTGGGTGGGGGATTGACTGATAATATTACCTTGAAATCATCATTTTTCATTAAAATTTTATTTCATATCTAAATGGCCTTGTGCTAAGCGTGTATTGATTTTCAAATTGTTATGAACTTGTTTATTTAACTGTGAAGAGTTTCACAAATTTATTGTTTGTTTGGATTTTTCGCCGTATTCAACAGTATTTCAGTCATATAACGGCGGTCAGTTAACCTACTCACACTTTTCCTGGGTAAACTGGTTTACCAGTACTAAGTGCACATACTTATGCCAGTAACTGACAACTGCCCTCCTTAAATCAGAGGTAGGGGGAGAATGGCCGTAGAAATAATTTCATGACCAATCTCCGCACATGTTATGTGGCTGGGCTGGGAATCGAAACCGCGATCCTCTGATTTGTAGTCCAGCGCTCTACCAAATGAGCTAGCCGGCCCAGCTTTCACAAATTTATATGTAGTTTTGAAATTATGACATTACAAAAATTGGAACTTAAGTGAAAATACTTCATAATAAACTTAAAGGGACAGATTCACAGTTTGGGGATGGAAAAATATTTCTCTCAAAATTAAATTTTAAAATAGAAATTTATAGAATATATCAAATTTTTTGGTCTTTTATGTTGTTTTGGTTGTAAAACATAACAGTTTTGATATTTTTTATGCCTTTTCGTGTTAAAAATTACTAGGGTATGTCTACCAGGTAGCAAATTTTTCTCGATAAATAACAGATATTCATCAACGTTTATCTTTGCACAAGCTATGTGCATTCCAAACCTTGAAATATGAACAATAAATGTATAATAGAACAGAAAAAAATATGTTTTATAAAGTTATTTCTCACAGCCCAAAACGGTGACACTGTCCCTTTAAGAAGTTTCTGTAACACGGCCCCTGCTTACCCGTGCCTCCTCCCCGGCCCGGACTGCTTTCTCTGTCATCCTCATGAGCTCCTCCCTCTCCTCCGTGGATCGCTGTACCTGCTCCTCCAGACAGTCCAGGATGGCAGGGTAGTTACGCACCTCCTGTACGGGTAGGGGAAATCACGAATAATATAAGGCGCATCGTGGGAAAACCGGGCTTAATGCAAGTGCGTAAAGTGTTGTCCCGGATTAGCCTGTGTAGTCTGCACAGGCTAATCCAGGACGACAGTTTCCGCTCTTATGGTATTTTCTGTTTGAAGGAAGTCTCTCTAAACATAAATCCAATGTAGGCGGAAAGTGTCGTCCCGGATTAGCCTGTGCAGACTGCACAGGCTAATCCGGGACGACACTTTACGCAATTGCATTAAGTCTGGTTTTCCCATGATACACCTCATATGTCTGTTAGGTTTGTTTATGAGCTTATTAGCATAGGATTACGGTGGTGATCAGCATTACCATCTGGATCCAGGATTGTTTTAGAGGATTCTACATAATTGTACGATTAAAGAGCCTCGCCAATTTTCTGTGACATCCATATGCTTTCTAATTTCACCTTGGACACAATATTTCATTGTGGCTTATGCCACTTGACATGAGCCAACAAAACAGCCCCTGACAGGATGCTACATGTACCTTCTGTCAGTGTTTTTTTACGGCCAATTTGGGACCGAAATTCGGCCCATGCGCCTGCTGAAAAGGTATATATTTTTCCTCCGTATTTACTTTAAAATTCCTCTCAGAAAGTAAGCTATAGTTTGAAAAAATAAATTGACCAAAATCTGACAAATATTGACTAAGATAGAGGAATTTTCGTAAACAATCCCAACTATTTTTCATCAAACCAAGTTTGTGCACAATTTAAGTTATCATGCGTAGTAAAGCAATTGATTAATGTTTTATAACAAAGTAGAACATAAACCTGTTTTAAGGCTTTTCTAAAAATAAATTACCCTTTTGCCTTAAAATTCCCCATCTGAAGGGCCCCACCACTTTTCCCCAAAGGTGAAAAAAAACAGTGTCTGTAGATTGTCCATGATCTGCTCATGCGGCGCAGCCTTTACTGTCAATAATTTTGGAATGGTACCCGTAGCAGTCAAATTGGGAAAATAAGCGGCCTTTTCAGCAAAATTGGGAATTTCATCACTTCTATCAACAACAGCCAAAAAGGATTAAAAAAAATAAGTTACAATAAATAAGCTCTTCAACAACATGTTTCATTGATACTTTCACTTTTGTTTTGAGAGATAAAATAGAAGTTTAAAACAGGTACATTGTCGATCTTTTTTTTCCAGAGATGTGGGAGTATTTTAACTTCAAATTGGGAAAATTGGTAGGATGTTACCTTCTGCAGATTGTCCATGATCTGCTCATAGCGGCGGGTGATGTTGTGGGCGGCCCCGACCTTGATCACGGCCTTGTCCATTTCGTTCTGAATGTGTCTTATTGTCTGGAATAAATAGAAATACAGAACGCTATGCAAGTACCGTTATTAATGTTAATGTGATTTACCGTGGATATATATATATATATATGAGGCATGTTGTGGAAAAACCGGGTTTAATGAATGTGCGTAAAGTGTCGTCCCGGATTAGCCTGTGCAGTCTGCACAAGCTAATCCAGGACAACACTTTCCGCTGTTATGTTATTTTCTGTTTCAAGGAAGTCTCTTATAAACATAAATCCGCAGTAGGCGGAAAGTGTCGTCCGGGATTAGCCTGTGCGGACTGCACAGGCTAATCCAGGATAACACTATACGCACATGCATTAAGCCCGGTTTTCCTGCAACACGCCTAATATATAAGGTAATTATTTGAAATACTTTTACCCTTTTTTTGTATATTAAAGTAAGACTTGTGTAATATTGCAGAACAACATCAACAACAACATTACAAACACAAAAACAACATCAACACACATAAACAAAAACAGCTGCAAAGAATTTTATTCCTCACATTTCGCTTTCACGAGAAAGAGAATGTAGAAACAACATTAAAGCCAGTTCTGTTTTGTTTTTGCTGACAGTGAAATGTATAAGTTGATCATGATGAAGAAAAGTCGAATTTTCATGTAGATATTAATTGTATACAAGATCATATGTCAACAAATTTGAAAATTCTATCTAGATTTTTAAAAGAAAATGTTGATTAGAATTGTTCACGGTGGCCACTGAAATTCCGAAATAAATTTCCCTGATGTTTCCCTGACCGGAATTAAATTTTCCATGACATTTATTGGCAAATTACCGGAAATATTAGTGCAAAGTGGTGATAGCGTACATAAATATATAAGCACTATTTGCCATTGTTAGCCATTTTTAATATTGTTGTTAACATCTTATTCTAAACAAATATGATAATTTTATTGGTTTATTGTTGAAATATTTATAAAATTCTACGTTTCACTACTTCATTTTGGATTTGTTCTAATACTTTTGGTCAAATTCCCTGAAGTTTTCCTGATTTTTGCCAAATTTTCAAATTCCCTGATTTTTCCCTGCAGGGAATTTTTTTCCTACTGTTTCCCTGTTTTTCAGAGTTGGTACCCACCCCATTTATTTATTTCTAGCTGTAGCAGCAGTGAAGCCAAAACTACTGTTGGTCCAACCAGGAAGCATCTGTCTTAAGTTTCTTCATTATTAACAAAGATTCAGATTTAAAGTGAACACCATATTTGATCTTGATCTTGAAATATCTGGCTTAAGTTTATCTTGAACCCGAAAATCAGACTTAACTTGTTTTGTTAGACTAATTTTAGTCCCTGAAAACAAACTGCTGAAACTGTGTATGAAATGTAAAGGTCAACAAATCATGTTTCTGATGTGCAGTCCACACATGCTAATCCAGGACGGCACTTTCCGCCTACAGTGGATTTATGTTTAGAAGAGACTTCATTGAAACAGAAAATACCATAAAAGCGTTAAGTGTTGTCCCGGATTAGCCTGTGCAGACTGCACAGCCTAATCCGGGACGACACTTTACGCTATAGCATACATTCAACACTGTTTTCCCACGAAACGCCTCATATGATGAATTCTATATTTGACGAAACGACTGCATCAGTCTATTGTTTTGTGAACACAGAGCCATGTATTCAGAGATAAGGCTTGGACAGATGTGTGTGTAGTATACTTTTATCGATTGCACTGGGATTCTCTCCCATATGGCCAGCGCCACCAGAAGCCTTGTTAGCTGGGTGAAGGGGCATAGTGCAAGATACAGGAGACGCCCCGTTCCAGAGGGGACTTTGGTCTTCTATTGCCCAGTGTACAGCACCTAGTACACTGCACCTCGGTTTAACGTCTCATGTGAGAGACGAGCTAGAAGGTTAGGGTGTAAAGGGGGCTTGAACCTGCGACCCCTGGGTTGTGAAGCCAGTGCGTTACCACTAACCCACGGATCCGGCACAGGTTTAGTTACCTGTTCTTTATCTTCGTTGAAGTCAGTGGTGTTGAGGAAAGTCATGTGTTCCAACTCGTTCTGCAGCTCGGCCAGTTTCGACTGCCTCTTGGTCTTGTCATGTAGGACGGCATTCAGCTTGTTGCTTGCTTCCGACACCTTCTGGTCCATGACTAAAATAGATTTCTGCAAGCAGGAATCAAAGCGTTGAGCACTTAAAGACTGCAGCTTGCAAAATGAAGTTAAAGGTCATGAACAGTCATAAATTATAGTTTGGGAAGGAGTACAGTACCCATCAAATTGGGAATTTCGCATCACGAAATATCGCTTATTAGTAAACATTAAAGATATTAATGGTATTTTTATGGTGTTTTTTCCCCTCAAGATAAACATACAAAACATTTCATGACTTAAAACTTAAATTCACATTTCCAATTTAAAGGGACTTGTTCACAGATTTTCGAATTTTTTTAAATATGTCATTTAATGTCTCAACTTGACAAATTTAAGCATCAGGTCAAAAAGGTCACGTATAATAACAAGAAAAGTATTTAGAAAAAAAAAGATAAAAAGATTAGTCCCAACGGGGTTCGAACACGGGACCTTCGGAATAAAAGGCAATCGGCTTAACCACTCGGCCATTCCCACTTGTATATTTCACTCTCATTATTTACTTTATGTAAGTGTTCCACGTGATGTCAACAATTTCAACGAAAACAACAGAAATATTCAAAATTAATCCATCATTAAGCGTTACAAATAATTTTATCAATTTCAACTGATGATCACTCATAAACGAAACGGTTTTTACAGTATATTTCTAGGTCCGTAGCGTTATTTTGCTCCCTTGTGTACACTGTTCTTTAATTTTTGGAATCTGTGACAAAAAGTTGAAAAATTGTCAATTCGTCAATCTGTGAACAGGTCCAAAGGATTAAAGAATTAGGAATTTATCACTTCAGATTTCAGAAATTTCCATGTAATACAGCAATTACGAATATTTTTATCTTAAACATGTGTTAACATTTTGAGCGTTTTCATTGGCTACATATTCTTTGAATCGCATGACGTTATTTTGGTGAAATGACGTCGTCCACATGAAATGACGTCACGTCAGTACACAACTTTTAGGATTTATCAATGTCTTTTGGTATAATTATAAGTTTTTTTCCGTTTAAAAGCATGCAATAAAAAAGATCTGACACACGTCATTTCATACCATGTTTTATTAAACTCGTCCAGGAAATTTGCCAAAGGCTAGATTACTAACGAAATTCTTGAAAATGTTTAATAATTAAAATATGGTATGAAATGACTAGTGTCAGATTCCATATTTCTGTTATTGGGAATGGATCCTGTTAAATAAAGAAAACAATCACTGGCTGTGTAACTAATATACCTGGGCCGTATACCGCTGCATGGACAACAGCTCCTCCTTTCGGTGGTGAAAAGCAGCGCGGATGACATTCTCATCTCCCTGGCAACCAAATTTAAGAATATTCTGGTGGAAATACCACTGGTCAATAAATATATTTTGCATTCATTAAATCTTGACGTACAAAATGTCACAGAAGGAAACAGCAATTTTAAATGCTCAATGAAGTTAAGTAACTAGGTAAACTAAAACACCTGAAAACAATCAATTTAACAATGACTGTACAACAAACTAGAATGTTAACTTGTTTCTGTTTTTGTTGTTTTGTTTGTTTTTTGTTTAAAAAAAACACTAACAACAACTTGTGTCACCATATTACAATGGCTCGTTTTCGAGTAATGTTTATAGGGAAGTAAACGCTAAGATAAGTGGATCACTTTAATTTCCTTTGTTGGACATCTGACACATCATTTTACAGGGCTTGCATTAAGGGAAGTTTGGGAGTAATTTACTCCCAGTTTTTGTCACAGAACTTCCTAAACTGCAGCCATGGAAGTTGCAGAACTTCCAAATTTCATCCATGGAAGTTTCATCATTTAAGGATGAACAAGTTAGGAGAAAAATTAAGTAATTTATCTCAATGTATGCCTCTTTCAAAGTTCCACTGAATAAATTGGCATATAAACACTTGATGAAAAAGAACTGGCCTTAACACCTTGAATTTTATCAGTACTTAATTTCATTTTTGAAATGCTCAGGAGTTATGTAATGCAATACTGTCAAAACTTCCAAATATTATGAGCAAAACTTCCATAATCAGAGGCCAGGAAGTTCAAACTTCCAGTTTTCAAAAGAAAATGAAAGCCCTGATTTTAACCTTCAGCTTCAGATATGTGGATGTTTGAGTGACAGTCAGGTAATTTTGCGCAAATTAATAGCATATTTGATACCATTTTGTTATGGGTAGAGAAGCATTCATAAATATTTATTTGGCAAAACTAATAGAAGTCATACACAAATGCATTTTGCCAATTCAATGCGTTTCTGTTTGTTTTCCTTTCGAAGTTTTGAGATCAGTTCTTCGTACTTCAACTTCTTGATTTCCGAACTCTCATAGAATGCATTTGCGTCTCTCTCTGAAATCAAGAACAGTACAATCCGATATAACAACAATATACATATTAGGCGTATCGTGGGAAAACCGGACTGAATGCATGTGCGTTAAGTGTCGTCCCGCACAGGCTTATCCAGGACAGCACTTTCTGCCTACAGTGGGTTAATGTTAAGAAGAGACTTCCTTGAAACAGAAAATACTATAAAAACGGAAAGTGCCGTCCTAGGTCAGCCTGTGCGGACTGCACAGGCTGGTCAGCCTGTGCGGAATGACACTTTACACACATGCATTAAGCCCGAGTTTCCCACGACACGCCTCAAATTAGTTTTCATCTTATGAATGGATCTAGTAACAATAGACCTTTCCAGTTATAGTCGCCAACATTTTAAAGTCGCAGTCAATGGAATATAATTCAATATATCTTAAATTGGCATTCGTTTTAATAAACGTTAATGACGTTTATTCGACTGAAAACTGTTTCTTATTTACGAAAGGCGTTCAATAATGTATATGTTCGAAAACGCTTGATACGAATATACAATATACTTAAATGTACATGCCAATTTACTCCAGAGGCATCACCAGCTATCGCATACAGATAATTGTATGATAAAAAGGTTACCAAAACGTTATTATTTGACCAATTTCGATGCGGGTTTTTGTATTTTGATCGGTAAGATGTCCATTATAAACGATTTCTGCAATGATTTATTTTATGAACATTTTTATGTTCAGCTGCTTTAAACTCCTCCACTATTCATTCTGATAACAGTTTAATTTCCGTTCATCACGATTCACAAGCACTTCACAAGCTCCCCCATGCATTTTTTTGTAAAATAGATTAACCCTTAAATGTGATATCCAAACCCAATGATTGGAGAAAACACTGATTAATTTGCATATGACTGACATGTGTAGAAACTTCTATTGCTGGTACCTGAAAACTCAGAAGCAAATTCTAATAGCTCAGTATTTACTCAAATATATATGCTACATCACACTTGCAGTTTCTGCGAAAGAGGGTCAGACTATGGACACAGTATTTTTTTTTTCACCCTTCGGGGAAAGGTGGCGGGGTCCTTCAGATGGGGAATTTAACGGTAAAAGGGGATTTTTTTAGAAGTTTATTCTACTGTGTTATAAGACTTTAATGACTTGTCTTGCTACAAATGATAACTTATGATTATGCGCTAACTTAGTTTGATGAAAAATTGCTGGAATTGCTCTATCTTATTTAATTTTGGTCCGATTTTGGTTAAATATTTTTCAAAATAAAGCTTACATTCTAAAGGGAATTTTAAGGTAAATTGAGCCCCAAAAAGGCCTTAAAAAAAACTGGGACACTGCTGATAAAAATTCATGAGATCAGGAAATATCAATCGGAATACAGTTCCCCCTGTGCATGTGCAGACTTCACAATAATTTTTAGAAGGACTTGCCCCTTTGGGTATGAGTCATGTGATTCAACTTGCCTGAATCCACCTGAACTTGTCCAAAATTAGGACATAAAACCTAAATATTACCTGAACAGTTTAAATAATAGTGATGTTGTTCATGTAGTCAGTCATATGGAAAGAAAATCATGCAATAACAGTATAGTTCAAGACAAAAGTCTGGAAATTGTTGTATTTTTTGTGAAATATTTACTTTCATAATTTTGCATCCTCCTTGTACTTGTTCGAACAGATTTTTACCGGTCACAGGCTTCAGGCAAATGGGTCATTTTTACCGGTCCCAGGCTTAGGGCAAACGGGTTATTTCAAAAACTGCAGGTAAAGTTTGCAACAGTCACTCATAATACACCTGTCAATATTTCCCCCCAGGGGGGAGCAGCGGGCTGACCCAGGGGAATTAGACAAACCTTATTTGTTGGGGTTTAATTCCCCACCTTAAGAGTCAAGCAAATTTGTCTAAATCCCCTCAGTGGGAGATGCTATATGTCTATCAAATGGCCCGGGGCCCTGTATTACCAGGATCTAAAATCCTACCCAAGTCTATTACCCTGGGACCCGGAATCATTCGGAATGTCAAATTTCCACCTAATGCGAATCTCTTTCAGTCTAAAGTCCCCTATATGCCCGCCGCTCCCTCCCTGGGGGAAAACATTGATAGATGCATAACTAGCTTATTTACATGTACTTAGTGTTCTGCTTTGACTTCTGTATGTCTGAGCCAGAAATAACTGTCTGTTTATATGAGTCATCTGATCCTGGCCAGTATCAGGTGTAGGACTTTTGTAAAGAATGCACTTCATATAAACTTCAATTTTTGCAAAATGGACACACAGTGGAGAAAGATTTGAGTTTTTTTCTGTACAATACCAGTTATTTTGTAATGAACATGAGGATAATACTATTTTCTTAAGCTTCCTGGAGAAATGTACCAGCATTCTTTGCTAAAATTTGTATATTCATAATTAAATGTTAAACTGATCATAAAATAAGCACCATTTTGCAGCCTTGTTTGACATGCCTGACAATTTTTAGGGAGTAAAAAGTTTTATCCAATCATCCAGCGTGCATTGACAAAATACCCCCCATGGAATAAATTTGTGGTGATAAAGCAAACACGCGCAGTATAACAACGTCATCTTGTTGATTTTCGTGACGTCATTTTATGTTTTTCGTAATATTTAGTGTGTTTTCTTTCGTGAATTTTCAAAATAAAGACAGAAAATGATGGGAAAAATAGAATACTAGGTAGGTATTGAATAAAGATTAATTTATTTGCTCGGCTCGAAAACCTTAACCACTCTCCAAGGCTCTTGGTTCAGGTTTTCTAAGCCTTGCTAAATAAACTTTTTTCAACACTAACCTAGTATTCTCTATATCTGATGTTAGCAGGTCGCAAACAAAAGTTAGTGAGCTTATAAAATTTTCTAACAGGTCTCATATATAAATGCATGTCGTGCGAAAATCGGACTTAATGCATGTGCGTAAAGTGCCGTCCCAGATTAGCCTGTGCAATCTGCACAGGCTACTCAGGGACCAAACTTTAGGCCTACAGTGGATTTATGTTTAGAAGAGACTTACTTGAAACAGAAAATACCATAAAGGTGGAAAGTCTTGCAGACTGCAAAGGCTAATCGGGAACGACACTATGCACATGCATTAAGCCCGGTTTTCCCATGACACGCCTCAAATATATTTCTTTTAGTTTATTGAAATGGAAATAAATACCTTTCAGATGAAGTTTCCCTCTCGTTTCTTCTACCAATTCAGCCAGGGTAAGACCCATGGTGGCCTTGTCAGGAAGTCCTAAGTTACCCGGCATACTTCACAAACAGCAACAATAAACTGGAAAGAGACAACACATTGTAGACATCACGAAACTTAATAAAGTCTGGCAAGCGCTTTAGATCTGTCGGACATTTTCAAATTGTGTCAGACATGTCTGACACATTTCGCGGTGTTTGAAATTTAACTGCAATCTCAGACTTCCCGAAGGTCATCAGTGAAAGTCCGACGGACATGTCAGGCAAATTCTGAGTCGGACTGGCATGCATTTTCCTATAATCAGTTCAAATGTCTGACAGTTTTTGAAGGTTCAAAGACATTTCTTAAGAAAACATTTTTTTTGGTTCGGCGAACTTTATTTTGGTCCAGTAAGTTATGAGATGTTGTCAGACCGAATGTCTGACACATTTTTTTTTCTTGAAGTCTGCAATCTTGTAAGCATTATAATTTATCAAACATCTAATGCCGCTTGCAGACACCGCAAAATGTGTCAGACTGTCTGACACAATCTGAAAATGTCTGACAGATCCAAGGCACTTGTCAGACATTTTGTCTGACAGAACTGATTCAAATTCTATTCATTTCACAGTGTGCATCTGACTTTTAATCTGGTTGTTGAAGCAACACAATTATTTAACAATCAAATTTTCTAGATAATGTGCAAACATACAGTTAAGTAGAGTGTTATCAAGATTTCCCTTGTTAATGCTGTACGCTGGGACTCAATCCCTTAGGGTAAGTCGGGTATTTTGAATATTGGAGGCTATTCTCGGATACTTCTTAACTTAAAAAAAGAAAAGTAATTTTATTCAAAGTAACATGAAATTAAATATCCTTTCAGATGTGTTATTTTATTTCAGATTAAAAATGCATTATTTTTTAATCATTATATGTATATCAAACCTGTTCAAATTACACTCCGACACAGCGAACGTTTGATGTGCTATCCAGGCAATAAATTGTTCAGCAATACAGGCATTCAAAAGGAAAGTCCTGCACCTCTTCCTCCGTCAACATATCAAAATCAATGGGTCAAATTCTCATATGAATTCCAAAAATTACCAATTTATGGTTTGACTTAGATCTTTGGAAATTTGTGGTGTTCTGTGGAATTTTAAAGACTACTGAAGTTGTGTTTGACCATTTAACATATTTTTTCTTTCAAATCAAAGACCTGTTTTAACTTAATTAGATCTCTAGTTCAAGTTACACAAATAGTAAGTAGGACATAGAAAACTCTGTAGTGTTCAACTGCAGATTTGGTACAATACAACTAAATAACATTAATCAACCTATGTGACACAACTTACCTAAAAAAAAAACGAAAAACAACTCAAAATTACAAACACCCACCCGAATTTAAGACTAAGAGCTCGTGCAGTGACGTCACGATTAAAACATAAACATCAAGTTTTACGTTTTGCCGCGTAAACATTTGACCGGAAGAAAAGTTAAAGAATGAACGCTTATATTTCAGAGCTTGAAAATACAATAAAATATTAGCGTCAGTATGTAAAGGTGAACGATTAACCTTGTTTTTATAAATAATGCTTCAAACATGATATCGTTATTTCAATGACAATGTGTACATAGTATATTTTTTGTCATTACATAGTTGTATTTATTTCGGATAGTATATTCGGACATTGAGGTTCACAGTATGAAACAAATTTGGTACATGTAAATAGTTTGCAATCGTTTTATTGAGAAAGATAAAACTGTATAAGCTAACACCACAAGCAGATGTGACATTATCTGGTAGAAAGTCCATTTTAATGAAAAAAAATCTTAATAAAACTAATTTAATACAATTATGTTAATTTTAATTGGTTAATTTTATTAAAAAGTTAACCGAGTACTAAGGAGCTGAAATTATACTGAAGTGCTGTATTATTTCAGATTGATCAGCTGTAGATCGTACAGTACTGGCGCAGTGCCTAAATCCGCCACTTGCCTAAATCCGCCACCCCATCCGAATAAGCGTTTTTTTACCGGCGATTTCTATTTTGTTTACCTCAGTCAATCAGATACTTTCCCTTAACAATGCTGATGAGTTTTTATCTTGATTTGTGCATAAAATAAATATTTAATCCAATTATTTTGTACATAACCCCTAAATGCAAACAAACTGCATGCAGGGAATCTATTTCATACTGCGCATGCGCAGTTTTGAGGCCCCGCATTGTGTCCATGATAAAATTAAATTATTGTGTTTTAATATTATGTCCATGTGCAGCATAAAAATAACCATTATTCATTGGCATTACATAAAATGAAATGCGGAAAAAAATGCATATTAAGAGTGCAAATGCCTCGCTACTCAAAACCCTCATTATTGGTCCCGCATGCATGCAGGGCCTCAGTTTCAGAGCTATTTTTATAAAAACAAATTAGTATTGGGAAGAAATTGAAACATTGTATTAACAACAGACAGCAAGCTGCTTAATATAAAAAATTAAATAAGAACAGCAGTCAAATGTGGAATAAGCATGTCATGGTTCCTGATTTACGATTCTCACCAAGCAACTTCGGATCACCGTGTTTTTTTTTTAACTAGAAAATAAACCTTACATAAACAAAAGTGGGATATTTGTCAATGGGAGTCAATAAAAGTTGCTTTGAAAACATAATTGATAAAACATTATTATTTTCGAGCAGTTTGAAGATTTTGAAGAGGGGTGGAGGATTTAGGCACTCCCGCGCTCATTTTTTACACTGTTTAGGCCTTCAATCTCGATTAATATTTTTCATTTGCGAAGTATTTGAAATATAACCAAAACACGCCAGCAAATGCACATTAAACCTAACTTAATTTATGTTAATTTTTATGTCAATCGGTGAACAACTTGAAAATATCGTAAAAATACCCCCCAAATGTGGCGGATTTAGGCATTGCGCCAGTAGACTGGTATTTCAGATTACAGAAAAATCAAAACAACTCCACAGCATCATGAATAAGTCGGTGGTGTCTCGGAAGCCATCTGTGCCTTTCAAATCACCGGTATGAAGCCTTAAACATTCACTTGTGTCAGTGAACACACGCCGAGTTTTATAAAATGCAAATAGTGTTGTCTTTAAGTATTAAGAGTATTAAGATGAGACTGAAATTAATATGTAACTGTATATTTAACAACATGCACAAGTTAGCTCTATTTTTCTAATTATAATTATAATACGCTACTGCTGTTTTCCTACTATGTAGTTTTCTAACATGTGCATCATTTAATCTCAACAATTTAAAGTGCGCGTTAATATGACAGGCCTAGCCTAACAAAGTATTTTTGTATACATCTGACATGGCATTAGTTATATCGTGATTCAGCTGTATCGCGATTGTCAGGGGTGTGGAAATATTAAAATTAGTTACTTGTCCATGGACAAGTTAATTGAAAAAATCTGCTTGTCTGCACGAAACAGTTACTTGTCCAAACAAAAATATAGTTTTTATTCCAGGCCTTCCTGATATATTTTTTCATGAAATAATATGTAAAACACAATTTGTTATTCAAATGTATATAAGTATATAATAATATAATAGTAATTTTAAACTTTTACAACACTTTCACACCCTGCAATTGTACTTGCCTATGGACAATTAGACATGAAAAATTTACTTGTCCGACAGTTAAATTACCCGCATCAGACAAGTCGGATATAGGATTTCCACACCCCTGGCGATTGTGGATTGTGAATCAAGGACTTGGAGAATAGCGATACAGAACTGCAGTGTTGTTGTAGATTACATTTAGTTCCTTCTACTTTTTAGTTGCAGTCTTCAAGTCGAGGCAAGGCTGTACAAGATGACACAGAAAGACGACAGGCACTGGAGAAACGACTGGCCGAGTTGAATGCACAGATCAAGGAGCTGCACGACCAGTAAACGACATTTAGTATTCAGTGCTTGATTTTATGACTGAAATTTGGCCACTTTTCATCAACTGTGGAAAATAGATAATTATATTAAAATAAATAAATGTACATTTATTCATAGTTTCATTGTTTTTAGCTCACCTGAGCACAAAGTGCTTTTGTGGTCGTCCGTGTGGCGTGCGTGCGTACGTTCGTCGTCAACTTTTCATTCAAGCAACATCACCTAAACCACTTGGCAGATTTTCACCAAACTTCACAGGAATAATCATTGGGTGACCCTCTTTCTAAATTGTCAAATCGTTCCGGTCAGCTGCATATGTAGGTCATCAGAGCTAAAAATAGATTTAAAAAGTTAAAACTTTAAAGATCTTCTCATCTGAAACCACAAGGCTCAGAGCTTTCATATTTGATATGTGACATCCTCTAGTGGTCCTCTACAAAGTTTGTTCAAATTATACCTCGGGAGTCAAAACGGGCCACGCCCAGGGGGCCACATGGTTTATATAGAATAAATAGCAAAATGACTTTAAAATTTTTCTCTGAAACCACAATGCACAGACGTTTCATATTTGGTATGTAACATCCTATAATGGTCTTCTACAAAGATTGTTAAAATTATGCTCCTGGGGTCAAAACAGGCCATGCCCTGGGGTGACATGGTTTATATAGAATATATAACAAAATAACTTTAAAAATCTTCTCTGTAACCGCAAGGCCCAGAGGTTTCATATTTGATATTTGACATTTTGTAGTGGTCCTCTACAAAGATTGCTGAAATTATGCCCCTGGAGTCAAAACAGGCCACGCCCCGGGGGCTCACATGGTTTATATGGAATATATTTCAAAATGACTTCAAAAATCTCCTCTGAAACCGCAAGGCCCAGAGGTTTCGTATTTGGTATGTATCATCCTATACTGGTCCTCTACAAAGTTTGTTCAAATTATGCCCCTGGTGTTTTGTATTTGGTATGTAACATCCAATAGTGGCCCTTTACAAATATGGTTCAAATTTTGCCCCGGGGTCAAAATGTGCCACGCCCCAGGGGTCACATGGGTTATATAGTATATATAGCAAATTGACTTAAAAAAATCTCTGAAACTGCTAGACCCAGAGGTTTCGTATCTTCTCCTTTGAAACCGCAATGCACAGAGGTTTCAATGCCCCTGGGGTCAAAACTGGCCACGCCCCGGGGGTCACATGATTTATGTAGAATAAATAGCAAAATGACTTTAAAAGTCTCCTCTGAAACCGCAAGGCCCAGAGGTTTCGTATTTGGTATGTAACATTGTATAGTGGTCCTCTACAAATATTGTTCAAAATATGCCCCTGGGTAAAAAGTGGCCAAACCCTGGGGGAGACATGGTTAATATAGACTTATATGGCAAGTTGACTTTAAAAATCTTCTCCTCTGAAACTGCAAGGCCCAGAGATTTCATATTTTGTATACAACATTGTATAGTGGTCCTCTACAAAGATTGTTCCAATTATGCCAATGCGGTAAAAAGAAGGCTCACCCAGGGGTCACATGGTTTCTATAGACTTGTATGGAAATTGAGTTTTAAAAATCATCTCCTCTGAAACCGCAAAGGTTTTATATTTGGCATAAAACATAGTATAGTGGTCCTCTACAAATATTGTTCAAATTATGCCCCTGGGGTAGGAAGTGGCCATGCCCTGTGGGTCACATGGTTTAAACTCGGCGACCTAGGGCCATGGTGGCCCTCTTGTTTACTTCACTGGTCACATAGTTTATTACAGGACAATGACAGGCACATGTGTTTATTTTTATGATAAATGTTTATATTATATTCAAATTCTTAGTTTTGATAAATGTTTATATTATATTAAAATTGTTATTTTACATTGATTTGTTTAAGAGCTGATTGTCTCAACATTTCTGTGTTTTAACAGTTTTCTGTGATAATTTAAAAATTTGATGATATGATCATGATGTTTTCCAGGGGATACAAGGAGAATGAGTTGCAGACGCACATCGAGAAACTACACGAATACAATGAGATCAAAGATGTTGGGCAGCTGGTGCTGGGTAGATTAGGTACATTGTACTATGTAATTGTATTCTTTATTATGCTCCCCATCGAAGATTTTTTTTATATCTCAGCCATGTTTGATAACCAGCCAAATCATCCAGGAATTGTGGAGTTGTTGCCCTTGAATTATCTTAAATTTGCCTTTTTAGCGGTTTGACCAACACTGTTCATTCAATCTCCTCCAAACTTCATGAACATGTTTGTGGGCATAATATCTTGGCCATGTTTAATAATCAATGGCCCCAGAAATTGTGGAGTTTTTGTCTCAGAACTTCCACAATTGCAGTCATGGAAGTTTCAGGAGCCCCAAAATTGCAGCCATGGAAGTTTCATCATGTAAGGATGAAGAAGATGAAAAAGAAAAAATTTAAAGTGATTCAAGTTCAATTGAATAAATTGACATATTATAAACACCTGATGAAAAAGAAATGACCTTTAACAAACCTTGAATTTATACTTAATTACATTTCTGAAATGCTCAGGACTTATGTCACACAATACTTTCAAAACTTCCAAATATTATGAGCAAAAATTCCAAAATCAGAGGCTAGGAAGTTCAACCTTTCAGATTTCAAAAGTCAATGAAAGCCCTGCTTAGTAGCCAAGATTGTTGCTTGTTTCAGCGAACCTTCAAGGCCTTACAAGTCGGGATGTCTATGAGCAGTACGGTCTGGATCTGGAGGATTGATAGCGGTATTGTGGCCAGTAGGTGGGCTCGAAAATGGCATCGAAAACTGTGAATGGGCTTGCAAATGGCATCGAAAACTGTGAATGGGCTTGGCAGTTGGGCTCGAAAATGGCATCGGAAACTGTGAATGGGCTTGCAAATGGCATCGAAAACTGTGAATGGGCTTGCAAATGGCATCGAAAACTGTGATTGGGCTTGCAAATGGCAGTTGGGCTCGAAAATGGCATCGGAAACTGTGGATGGGCTCAAAAATGGTGTTGTAAACAATGAATGGGCTCGAAAAAGTCATCATCAATGGGGGAGTTTGAAAAGTAATAATCAACAGTAGATGGGCTAAAAACAGCAATGATAAACAGTGGATGGGCTAAAAAAGATTTGCATATTTGGTGGAGGAGCTAGAAAATGGTGTCGTAAACAGTGGATTTAAATTAGCAGGCAGGTCATCGACAGCTGGGCAAGGGGAGTTGCATGAACTACTTGTAGGATAGACCGGACGTGAATGAACTGGATTAGAAAATCTACATGAAATGTTGGCAAATTACTCTGCCTTATAGAGTGCCATGGTATAGATTTGATAGTGAAGTACTTGTGATATGTCTCTATTGAGGTCAAAAAGTGCCAAATTCTAGAAACATTTTTCGGTTTGCAGGAACTCATTCAACTTCATCAGAAAAACCTTGTAGGGGACAAAAATCAAAGTTGGGAAAATTTATTAATCTGTCTTGGCTTTAGGAATAAATTTGCCAGTTTGTGAAAGTTTATTGTGATATTGAATGTTTGTGTCATTAAATAAAATTATATATAAGGCATGCCATGGGAAACCGGGCTTAATGCATCTGTGTAATGTTGTCCAGGATTAGCCTGTGCAGTCCTCACAGGCTGATCCAGGACGACACTTTTGGCTTTTTTTTTCTTTTTCAAGGAAGTCTCTTCTGAACATAAATCCACTGTAGGTGGAAAGTGCCGTCCTGGATAAGCCTGTGCGGGACGACACGCAGATGCTTTTAGCCCTGTTTTCCCATGACGCCATATATATTAATGTTGATTTCCATGGGTTTCATCTTTACATGAGCATTTATTTTGTACTCTAGGAATTTGCTGTGTTGATAAATCAAAGTGTTGTAAATAAACATTTTATT
This sequence comes from Congeria kusceri, assembly GCA_027627225.1. Lineage (NCBI taxonomy): Eukaryota > Metazoa > Mollusca > Bivalvia > Myida > Dreissenidae > Congeria > Congeria kusceri. Next base: position 51,608,652 of record CM051037.1, read on the forward strand.
TCCAAAGACTAAAATATATGAGGCTTGTCATGGGAAAACCGGGCTTAATGCATGTGCGTAAAGTGTCGTCCCCGATTAGCCTGTGCAGTCTGCACAGGCTAATCCAGGACGGCACTCTCCGCTTTTTTGGTATTTTCTGTTTCAAGGAAGTCTCTTCTAAACATAAATCCAATGTAGGCGGAAAGTGTGGTCCCAGATTAGCTTGTGCGGACTGCCCCGGCTAATTCGAGACAACACTTTGCGCACATGCATTAAGCCCGATTTTCCCACGACACGCCTCATAATTAATTATGTATTTACATTAATGAATTGAGTCATGTTAAAATTCATCAATATTAGTAACTTACTGAGGGTTTAAAGTAAATTATGTTAATTATATCTGAATGTTTTTACAGTATGTTAGTTTAGAAACACGTATGTTTTTGTATATCTTCGCATAAGCTCATGATCAAAAAGGGTTGTCATTTAAATATCGACAGAGAAAATACGTTTTACCAACTTTGAAAGTGACTATCATTTTCTGTTAGGTTCACATTATTTAGCAGTGATTTTTTAGGGCCATTTTGGGGCCGATATTCTGCCCTTTAGGGGCCGATATTCGGCCCCATTGCCCTCCTAAAAAAGTATATATTTTTCCGCTATTATCAAACCTAAAAATTCCCCTCAGAATACAGTCAAAACGCGATACTGCGAATCGCAATACTATGAAATGACGGGATACTACGAATACGGCTGCCGGTCCCGTCTGGTTTCCTTATACATTTAACTACAAAAAGTTTTGATAATACTAATTTGCAATACGACGAAAGATGCGTTACTACGAACACATATTTTGGTCCCATCATGTTTGTATTGAAATTTTAACGCGATAATACGAATCATATTGTCAAGGAGACTTCACACCTCTATGAAGATTTCACACCTCTGGCCAGTCAGACACCTAGCCAGTTTGTTTGCACTGTGGGCAAATCTAGTTGTTAACACATTTATTAACCATTTGATGCCACTTTAAATGATGCAGTGTGAGATTTGCGTTTGCATATGTCACTGCGAATTGGATTACTGTGTTAACACGTAATGTAAGAACAAATATCTCACCTCCTACATAAATGACGCGATCCGATTGGCTAAGAGCATTCACATGACTATGGGGTATTTTCCATACACCATGGGTATTTTTCAATACCCCATAGAAGTCTAATGACGCTGTCTAATGACGTCATTTTTTTAATTTTCGTTACGTCATTGTAGGTGTTTATTGTTATTTTGTGAGGTTTTCTTTCGTTAATTTTCAAGTGATCTCAATGAAAAGATACCAGTGAAAGGTAGTCGGTGAGATATATTCTTTACATTGTTACATGCTGCGCTCGCATATGGTATGAAACCACTGAGTGTGTATACACCCTCAGTTACTAGACCTAACAGTGTAACTAATATTACGTTATTACTGTAATTTCAGAAAGATGCGATACTACAAAAAAAAACGCGATACTACAAATAAATTAGTGTCTCCCGTGATGATTTGTAGTATCGCGTTTCGACTGTATATACTTTATCAAGAAAAAAGTTTGACCAAAATCGGACAAAAATGGCCAAGATATAGGAATTTTCATTACTTTTTTCAAGAAACCCAGCTGGATGCATTTAAATATAAGAAGTGTATGATAATATAATGAATGTATGTTTATATTGAATAGTATATTGTATAATCATAATTTTATAAAATTCCGGAAAATTCACCTTTTACTGTTAATTCCCCTCTTGAAGGGCCCCGTCACCATTCCCCCCAACAGTGAAAAAAAACACTGTTTAGACAATGTCGCAAATTAGCACCTGCCTATAAGCCCTGCGTTGGGTAAATTTGGAACCTGGGGCCATATTTAAGAAACATTTTAAGTTCATCTTAAAATATTTTCACTAAAGTTACAATTTTTGTAAGGTAATATTTTAAAAACTAGATAAATTAATGAATCCAATTGCAGTTGTAATAAAAAAAAAAAAAAAAAAAAAATTAAATAGTAGTTAATAACTTTTTATGATTATTGAACATTTGGCAGAATTTCATGCATACATGGAATAAAATGCTTAAGAAAAATGATGATTTTAAGGCTAAGGATAAGCTTTCACTTAACATGTTTCTGGAAAACAACCCCAGGCTTGTTCGGACTCTCAGTTTTATGTAGGCGGGCTGGTAACATTTTATTGCACGCAAGTAATAATATAAGATTTCTGTCTTGCTTTGCCAAACAGCTAATTTCGATAACTGTTTTTATTTAATGCTAACTAGCGAAATATAGAAAAATATCAGTGAGATATATCCCTATATCACTCACAGTGAGGGACTACTTTTTTTGTCCCGATTTAATACAGTAAATAAAACGGACCGTCATCGATGCCGGGCTCAAAACTCTGAAATGACGTCATTATTTTGACGTCATGACGTTATGATTCCTGCGATATTTTCCAATAAAATGTAAAACAAAGGTTAATAAAGCATAAAATAAAAAGGAAATGTTTTTGTTTTCGGTTTGATAACGCGTGATATCATCACCGGAAAGGGAGACAATTTACATATTTTCACTCGGGCAAGCGCTCGTGAAGATATTTATTCTCTCCCTTTCCGGTGATGATATCACGCGTTATCACACCAAAAACAAACAAATATCCTCTATAGACCTTCATGAAACAAATATTACTTTCTAAGTTCTAAGTATAAACATCTGATAGTTGATTTGATATTCGAACATGACACACACAGAGTTTTCTGTAGACAAGGAACAAAATTTACCGTTTATAAACTACCAATAAACAAACCGAAAAAAAAGTTATGAAGCTGTAAAATATAGTTTGTGTTGAAATGGCAGAAAATGTAGTCGGGTCGGATGTTAGGATCGAAATAATTTTCACATTATCGTTGTTAATCGGCTAATAAAAAACGACGTGTCGTCCTGATGCGGTATTTTTAACCACTTGGGATAACACCCTCGTGGTTTAATTCCTATGCTTCAAAACTCCAAATCATTGTTTTTTAGCCATTAACAACTCTAAATCGAAATTATTTCTTAATTTTAATGAGCCGACTTATAAAAAAAAGGTGAGAAGTTTTTTTTTTATGTCTTCTTAGTAATATACGTTATCTACAGTTAATAAATGTAATATTATAATTAGCTCACTTCAACAAAAAGTGATAAAGAAATGGTGTGTTGTGTAATTGTTTTATGCTTTTGAAAGAAGAAATTTATTATTACCTATTTCTTATGTCAGGGGTGTGGAAATACAAAAATTGTTAACTTGTCCATGGACAAGTTCATTGCAAAAATCAACTTGTCCGCAAACAACAGTCACTTGTCCAAACAAAGATAGTTTTTATTCCAGGCCTTCCTGACATATTTTTTCATTAAATTATGAATAAAACACAATTTATCATTCAAATGTATAAGGATATAATAATATGTTAATTAACTTCCAATTTAAACATCATTTTTATACCCTGAATATGTAATTGTCCATGGACAAGTAGACAGAAAAAATCCATTTGTCCGAAAGAAAATTACCCGCGTCGGACAAGTCGGGCATAGGCTTTCCACATCCCTGCTTATGTTTAACTGTATCATTGTAATTTGTCTGCATATGTATGGTACAAAACAACTCAATAACCAGTAGGTTTGCCCTTTCTTAGTACAACTTTGCGATTGAAATTCATTTGTAAACTATAAGTTTTATGATTTTTCCGAATCAACGTATTGGTTTTCATTCCGTGATTTCAACAGATTTTGACACCTAAGAGTCCAATGTCCCCTGGCTTGAAATTTGAAGGTGTCAAAATGTTTAATTAAGCAGTCAGAATACTGAAAGCAGAGGAATTTTGTTGTTGCATATTTGTAAAATGCTTTGCGTGTTACTAAAGGTGAATAACTTGAAGAAATTGCCTCAAAATGATGCAAGGCATGGCCCTGTCTTATCAAAGATCTTACCACAAGTTTAAGTTACGACTGGTTTTTGTAGTTTAAAAAATAGACATTTGTGATCAGTATGCTCCTGAAATAAAGGACATGTGAAAGAAACCGAGGAAATGAATAGAATTACTGAAATAAAGTAATCAAAGATGTTGGTGCTTAGCATTTATGCTTCTTCGAAAATTGTATCGTATTGTAAATATGCCCTACAATGCTCAATAAGACGGGTCCCATAATATTTACTAGTCAAAAATTTGCAAATTGCAATTTGATTGTATCAAAAAGCAGGATTCTGCATCTATTGAAATCCCTGTTTCCTGTGTATTGCAGATTAAGTATAATTTTGTTACATTGTAACATAGTTAAATGTAAAATAGTTAAACGTTAAACAAATTATCATAGGCAAGATATTGTTGATCACTGCTGTTTTGTTCTTGAAAGAATATTTCTATTTTGTTATTGTCAGTTATTTGAATATACTGGCAAGCACCATTTTGTGTTATAATAACATAATAAATAGTTGTAACCCTATTTCATAGGATAATAATAGTACATAGTTGCAGTAAAAACAAACACTAGTGTGTGGTTATCTACATTTTTATTACAGTATTATTGCCCAATGTGAAACGGATCATCTTTAGTTTTGCAAAATGGTTTTATATTACAATGAGAATGGATTGAAGCAAAAATGTCATTGTAAACGATGATTGATAGCAACTCTCATTTGATTACAGATGAAAACATATGTTGTTCTTTTTCCTTATCTACTTATGTTTTTATGCTGATAATTTTGCAGATTGTCATATAAACCATATCCCAAAAGGATAAAACATACCACCAATTACAGTTCTGGTTAATTCGAATGTTTTAAGAATGATGCAAAGTATGTGTATGGATGTAAAAATAAAATTGTGCATATACACTATACATATATAAAGAGAAAGTCTGTCATGTACACAACAGCGGCAAAACGTGCATTTTAAAATGAAAAATAAAATGTCCCTGAAGTGTTCATTTACAGTTATTTTCTTCTTTTTATTTAGAGTTTACCATCAACGATCCACAAAATTTCCCTGTTTTTGTAAGTGCAAACAATGGTCTTTTTTTTCCTCCGTATCAGTTTGGGCTGCCAGTCCCACGAGTATAAAGCATTCTTAGCTAGGATGTGGATGTACAAAATGTTTTTATTAATAATATGTCGATTCCAAAATGGCTCATGAATGTATAATTGCTATAAATTGCAAAGATTTTACAAAATCGCCCATGTTTTGGGTTTTGGTGTAAATAAGTAAATAGATCACTGTACACACGAACGCACGCACATAGGAGAGATGTCCACGAAGGTTAAGCTGCTATCTATATGAGTGTCTATATATAAATGAGATTCCCTTTCAGCCTCGTGGTTTACTTCTTCTTGCCTGCCCTTTTCACCGCCTTTTTGGGTGACCTTTTCTTGCCGGCTTTTTTCGTGGTGCCCTTGGGACGGCCCCTGCCCTTTGCAGCTGAAAAGGACAGAAAATACAGTGAAAAGACCTGTTACGTTTTTTACATAAATCACATACCGTGACAATCCATCATTAATAATTAATTGTTATGCCATGTAACACTGTTACATACTGTTATGTTATTCAGTGCACTATCATTTTGAATTACATGGTTAACCTATTGCTTTGTGAATTTTAGTGGGGTGACGTCACGTCACGTGTAAAAATAAAGCACATAATTAGCATACATGCTGAGCTTCGTACGGAATATGGAATATGTTTATTATTTATTAACTGATTGAAAGGGCATGTGGTGTATGTACCACCCTACTTTAGGGGGGTGGATCAAGATAAACGAGCCACTCTCTTCTAGTTTTGAGTCAACTGTTTATGTCAACGCCATTGATGCCATTAGAATGCACTGTGTCAACTGTGTATAGTAACTTTATACCGATATGCGGATGAGCAAGAAAGGACACAAATAAGCTATTTACGTTTTTCGGCTTTGGGTGTGGCATCGACCGCAGGTTCAGGGGCAGCGGCCGCAGCCTCGGTAGCCTCAGGCTTGGGGGTCTTCGTCTTTGCCATGCTTAAAGTCTGTCTGAAAAAAAAAATCATTTCTTTAAGCAATTTTCTTTCATGGTAAGTTTAGCACGTTCACCCGGTAACTAACGATTCATGTGTTTGTAGGCAGTTTTCCTGTTTACAATATGCGTATAATTGAACCAGATCAGGAAATACGTTAATTGTTATTAAAGTTACGCTAAAATTTGCTACGAAAATAACACCACGGAGAGATCCAAAGCAAAACAGCAGAGCGCTGCATATATTTGGTCCGCTCAGAGCATGATGCAAAAATGTTGACAATTTGGTGAAATTTAAAATCGTTTTATAACAAGTCAAATACAGATGTTTAAGAACCTAAAGACTACATAGAATAAATCGCAGAATTTTAAATAATTGCTAATTTGAATAAAACGTATTACACAGTTTCTGTCTGTTTTTAGCGTCATCCTGACATTTGATATTTCTTTTTTTAATACGAGAAACATGCTTGTTGCGCCATAATATAATTAATTCAATGTGGAAATATTATTCTCGAACTTCGAAGTGAAATTATTTTAACACATTAACATATTTAAAATATAAATTTTGTAAACTTACATTAACGTGCAGACATAACAGTAATCGTATAAACATTTTGGTAATTATTATATGAAAACTACAAATAAACTAGCCATTCTCTAATCAATAATTCAGCATATTTCTTTGTTCGCTTCACAACTCAATAGTATCACTCAGGCACAAAATCTGCATCATTTGCACACCAAAATATTTTTATTTCTTATGTTCGCGTTGATTTAACCTGGCGCATATGATGCAAAATTATTAAACACACCTTATTCCAAACAAATTACAAAGAATTACAAAATGTGTTCCCAGATAAACCGAGGAAAAAAATTCTTGTCGGCCGGGTTTCAAAGGTCTCTACATTAAAGATGGCGGCCGATTTCTCTTAAGCGGAGCCTACTTCAAAACAATAACAGAGTTGCAAATACTTATAATGAAAATGCTTTAAAGTTATATGAAAGTCGTAGTGAAAATGCCATATAACAAAAGCTAATTTTTAGTTTAACTTCTTCGTATAAGAGGTTATTAAAAATTAGCAGTACCTTTTGTGCAATTAAATTCTGTGTTTTCCTTTGAACAACAAACCGCCCGCTCAATGACGATAATTTGAAACGCGGCACATTACGAAGTAGAACGATCTCCTCAAATCCACCAATCGAAACGCGGCTTCTAAAGCCCTTTTGATCAACAGCCTATCGGATGGCGTTTTAGAAACGGCGGATGACGCTTCGACCCAGATAACCTCTCGCACGAGCTAATTGATTGGTTGCGCATAAATTACGAGCCTAAAATAGCTAACATGTTTGTGTATACATGAACCCTCTTGCACAAATGTAAACAACATCGGCCTTGATAGTGAACAGCGTGTGCCTAGAGTTTAAACGGCTTAATTCGGTTTGCGTATCGGTTTTAAAATGTTTGTTTTTGAATTTTGATACTGGTCAAAGTATAAATGGAATACTTTAATATCTATACAGTTAAGTAAACAATTGTTGCTTGATTACTCGTTGAGATTATTCATTTGTTATCAATTTTATACCAGTATATATAGCGCGTTGTAAACAGAAAACTGCATGGTTTGCTTTATATTTTCCAATTCCATAATTTTTCTAGAAATTGTTCAAATAAACAGGTGCATAAATTACATACAACTGTTTTCCAGTAGTCACTTCGTGTGTCTTTACAATATGGTACTGTATTATAACTTAGATTAATGCTTTAATTGGTTTAATTTATATTTGCACGTATTCCCTTAAACGCGGTTAGTAGACTGGCCACTTAAAAATAATCAAATGCACCTTTCTAAATGATGCAATGCAATTTTATTTTGTCTACATGTAGATTACATGCATAGCAACATGTTGTGCGCTGATAATTTAATTTTCGGAATTAACCTAGGCAATTAGTTATTAAATTGTCCGCTGACCTTCATCTACCTTTCTTTTAATCAACATATGAGGAGCGTCGTGGGAAAACCGGGCTTAATGCATGTGCGTAAAGTGTCGTGCCGGATTAGCCTGTGCAGTCCACACAGGCTAATCCAGGACGGCACTTTCCGCCTACAGTGGATATATGTTTAGAAGAGACTTCCTTGAAACAGAAAATACCATAACAGCGGAAAGTGCCGTCCTGGATTAGCCTGTGCGGACTGCAAAGGCTAATCCGGGACGACACTACGCACATGTTTGTAAACCCGCCGCGTCCCGGTTTTCCTACGACGCGCCTCATATATATTTTTATTATACACTATATCTGTACATACGTATGTGTCACTATTTTAAATTACCTAGAATCAATTTTTTTTTATTTAATCAATAGATATTACATTATCTAAGTTGGTCATTCTAAATTGTCAGAGGATCGTTGGATGTACACATAAAAAACGACAGAGATGATGGTCATTCGTCACATAGTTTTTGATGCGCAGTGCACATGCATAATTTCATGCCAGATATCGGCAAGGGGTTATGGAATGTAAAAGCTGCTAGCTATTATGTTTTTTTTCGTGCGAGCTACTGTGAATGAATTGGTAATAACAATGTGTGTGCGTGTGTGTTTTCCGACGTTTATGAGGACCTTCCGCGCCTGAGGCTGCATATAATGTAAGGACCCGGAGTGTGTCCCAGCATTCCTACCTAATTAACTTACTCGAGACTCACGAAAGTTGGGACGAATTTTGAATCATAGCTGCAATTTCCATCTATTTATGTTTTACAGTAAGATATTTTAATTTCGGTGTGGTCTTGTGCTGTGGGGGATGGGGAACCGGAGTACCAGGAGGAAACCCCACCTGTCCGGTATGGTGACCACCAACCAAACTCACATGCGTCGGGAGTGGGAAGCGGACCCGGGACGTTTCCATGCAAGATGTTGCCAAGCGTTGAGAGGATATAAACAAAAAGAGCTGTCACAGGACAGCGCGTTCGAATGTTCGAAGTATATCCGTTGGTACATATTTTGGAAAGTGGCAGGGGCATTACAAAGCCGAGTAATGGCAATTATTTCATCAATATGTTCCAAGTTTCAAGTAATACCATATGAAGCTTAGAAATTATAAGATTTTGGAACAAAACCCTTAACACCAAAATCTATGTGAAAAGTGGGCATGCCTCTGTAAAATTACAAAACAGAGTTATGGGTATAATGATGGTGTTGATTACAAATATGTATTCCAAGTTTATAGTTAATAACTTATGTAGGTTAGAAATAATACGACTTTTGAATAAAAACTTTACACTGAAATCTATGTCAAAAGGGGGCATAACTCAGTCAAAATACAAACCAGGGTGGGAGCCGCAGGTTTATTAAAAAATAAACTTTAACAAGAAAATCTATGTGAAAAGGGGCATAATTTAGTCAAAATACAAGAAACTCGCAGACTGGCAAATTGAGAATTTCCAAACTTTTTGTCACCGATTCCAAACAGAAAACTACACTTTCATGACTTTATACAGATTAGCGATGCAGATGCATATATATAATCGCAATAATGCACACGTGTTGTTTATGAATTAACATGGACTGAAATAGCAAAAATATTAAAGCGTTTGAAAGTAACGCTTTTCGTCAATATTTAAAAAAAACACTGACAGCATTCCAGCCCGACAGGTTATACATACCCGTGGGTATATATCTCTGACCCCAATCAAAAATATCCACACAATTCTATTTCAAACATTTGTATTTATTTTTAATGTAAATTTCTTTCAGTCCCGTATTTACAAGTAAAAAACTTTAGTTATTAACAATGTTATTATGTTTTTGTAATGAATTTCAAAACATGTGTAGGCATAATAATGTGCTAACCGTTATCTAATTGAACGTTGAGGCACACTTTTGTATACCTGCACGAATATCTTTGTATAGCAATCAAACTCATATTTCACTTTTCTAGTTCAGTCAGTTACTAGCGATGTATAAGGACAACTGGCTAGTTCTTTGTAGTTTAGAATGAAAACAACATGAAAACAATATGAAATGGTGTTCGCCCTTCGTATTTAAGTGAAGTGAATTATTCAAATATAATTTTCCTTGTGGAAAACAATACTTTTATATTTGAAACATGGTATAGATCTACATAATAACATCTTCTGGTATTTTACATGAATAAATCAATTTCAGACAAAACAGACTTTTATAGACCAGCCACAGACTGACTTACGTAGTTTTATTATTTAAAAGTGTTTACTACGGATAAATTTAAATTAGAATTTTACTTAAGTCTTGACTAAGGAGCATTGTGGATATGGAGCCTGATCATACTACAGCCAGTCTGCAATACGGGCTAATGACAGGATAGCCTGTTATTCTTCAGTTTTCTCTCGTACCGATATATTGATCATATTCATTAAACATTAACAATGCCTTTGGTTCACATATCGTGGATCGATCTATTCTGCTTAACTGATCATGTATGGATGATCTCTATATTTGCGATAAATACCCAAAGTACATGTATAATACACTACTATTTCTACTGCGTACCAACTGTATGGTTTGAAGTACACTCGGTTCTTAACCTAGGTTTCAGACGCCGCATATACGTCGCTGCAAATAATTAACCGGTTTCGTTTATGCGGTGATTTTCAACGCATAGACAGGTCCCCGTTTATGCGACGAAAAAGCACTCTCGCGCCGCATAAGGCCTCGGTTGCAGCCCACTGCGGTCGCCACAGACCGCATATCAACCGCAAGGGTTTGAGACCCCAAGTCAAAATCATGCGTTTTGTATCAGTGTCCTGCCACTGCACGACTGCTGTGCATTTTCGATTTTGACGGACAGCAAAGTTCTGTGTCTAAAATCGTACGTTAAACGCGCGTCTGTTGCACAAATTTACTGTTTTCGTAAAACGTATGGTACACATTAAAGTTATTAATGTATTTTCGGCATTTACAAAAGATATATGAGTGTATGCTATAACATATAATCAATAAGGTACATCATATATATACATGTACAACAAACGCCCAGCTGCGTGTGCAATTCACGCTGCATTAAGAGACCACTTGTAAGAGTCACCACGAGTGTTCTCTTAAGACAGGTTAGACTGTATGAGGTGCGTCGTGGGAAAACCGGCCTTAATGCATGTGCGTAATGTGTCGTCCCGGATTAGCCTGTGCAGTCCGCACAGGCTAATCCAGGACTGCACATTCCGCCTATAGTGAATTTATGTTTAGAAGAGACTTCCTTGAAACAGAAAATACCATAACAGCGGAAAGTGCCGTCCCGGATTGGCCTGTGCGGACTGCACAGGCTAATCCGGGACGACACTTTACGCACATGCATTAAGTCCGGTTTTCTCACGACGCGCCACGTATATTTTTTGTTTCGTTCAAAGAAGCTTCAGTATTTTTATATACCGATGGTTCAGCACAAAACTATGCTATACAACTACATGTACATAGTAATCCTATGTAGATTTGCGCTGACCCATCGATACGTGAAGCAACGGGTGAATCTGGAACATGATAATAATATGCATTTGTGGTTCCCCTCCTGGACGGACACGATTGAAACTATCTACAGAACAATTAAACAAGAGCACCGCCTACTGGTGCTTGACGCTCGACTTTCTCTATTTGATAGTAATCTGAGCTTTTGCTTATAGAATAGGTTCATCACTGTCATGAAGTATGTCGAATTTCTAGTCAATACCTGTTATAGATATTGAGAAATTTGACCTAAAGCAAAAAATCTAAGTTGAAAAAGGGCAATAACTGAAGAAAATTCCTTAACATAGTTATCTCATCTTGTTTACAAAATAAGTTCATCATTGTTATCAAGTACTTTGAGTTTCAAGTCAATACCTGTTATAGATATTGTGAAATTTGACCTAAAGCAAAAATTCTAAGTTGAAAAAGGGGCGATAACTCAAGAAAAATCCTTAATGGAGTTCTCTTCTTGTCTACAGAATACGTTCCTCACTGGGATCAAAGTTTCAAGTCAATACCTCATATAGGTATTGAGAAATTTGACCTAAAAGGAACATCTTAAATTAATAAAGGGTACTAACTCTCACAAATTCATTGAAAGAGTTGCCTCCCCTTGTCTGCAGAATGGGGTTAGCAGTATAAACAAGTATCTTAGAGTTTCAATTTAATGTCTTTGATAGTTATTGATTTTTTTTTTTATTTACCAAAAATTGTCAAAATACGCAAAGTTGTAAGTCCAAACAAGGGCAGATAACTCTGCAAATACAAATCACAGGGCTACCTGCCTTGTTGTATCGTCGTCCCCTTTTGGTAGTGAACAAGTTTTAAATGGATACCTTTTATAGTTATTGAGAAATGGACTGTGACAAAAAACTTAACAGAAAAACTTAATTAACACAGACGCTGACGACAGGGCGACGACAATAGCTAGACTTTTTTCTTCAAAAAGTCGAACTTTTAACAATTTAGCAGGGACGTAGCTAGCATTTTTTTACGCTGTTGCAATTTCAGACAGTAGGCAGTGTTGCGTCCGTGTGTGCGTGTTTAGGGTCGGGGTCAATGCATACTAGTCTTAGACATTGGCCAAATGCAAAGTATTGTTTGTCTAAAGTAGACGTTTCTTCTACCATTGGCCATTTTTGTACTGCTTTGTGGAAATAGCCACCATGTCGCCATGTTGGACATTGGGCACTATAGTTTGACAAAGTGCAACATTGGGCACTATAGTTTGACAAAGTGCAACATTGGGCACTATAGTTTGACAAAGTGCAACATTGGGCACTATAGTTTGACAAAGCGCAACATTGGGCACTATAGTTTGACAAAGCGCAACATTGGGCACTATAGTTTGACAAAGCGCAACATTGGGCACTATAGTTTGACAAAGTGCAACATTGGGCACTATAGTTTGACAAAGCGCAACATTGGGCACTATAGTTTGACCAAGCGCAACATTGGGCACTATAGTTTGACCAAGCGCAACATTGGGCACTATAGTTTGACCAAGCGCAACATTGGGCACTATAGTTTGACCAAGCGCAACATTGGGCACTATAGTTTGACCAAGCGCAACATTGGGCACTATAGTTTGACAAAGCGCAACATTGGGCACTATAGTTTGACAAAGCGCAACATTGGGCACTATAGTTTGACAAAGCGCAACATTGGGCACTATAGTTTGACAAAGCGCAACATTGGGCACTATAGTTTGACAAAGCGCAACATTGGGCACTATAGTTTGACAAAGCGCAACATTGGGCACTATAGTTTGACAATGAGCAAAAATTGGGCACTATAGTTTGACAAAGAGCAAAAATTGGGCACTATAGTTTGACAAAGCGCAACATTGGCCACTATAGTTTGACAAAGCGCAACATTGGGCACTATAGTTTGACCAAGCGCAACATTGGGCACTATAGTTTGACAAAGCGCAACATTGGGCACTATAGTTTGACCAAGCGCAACATTGGGCACTATAGTTTGACCAAGTCCAACATTGGGCACTATAGTTTGACGAAGCGCAACATTGGGCACTATAGTTTTGACCAAGCGCAACATTGGGCACTATAGTTTGACCAAGCGCAACATTGGGCACTATAGTTTGACGAAGCGCAACATTGGGCACTATAGTTTGACCAAGCGCAACATTGGGCACTATAGTTTTACCAAGCGCAACATTGGGCACTATAGTTTGACCAAGCGCAACATTTGGCACTATAGTTTGACCAAGCGCAACATTGGGCACCATAGTTTGACCAAGCGCAACATTGGGCACTATAGTTTGACAAAGCGCAACATTGGGCACTATAGTTTGACCAAGCGCAACATTGGGCACTATAGTTTGACAAAGCGCAACATTGGGCACTATAGTTTGACCAAGCGCAACATTGGGCACTATAGTTTGACAAAGCGCAAAAATTGGGCACTATAGTTTGACCAAGCGCAACATTGGGCACTATAGTTTGACAAAGCGCAACATTGGGCACTATAGTTTGACCAAGCGCAACATTGGGCACTATAGTTTGACTAAGCGCAACATTGGGCACTATAGTTTGACCAAGCGCAACATTGGGCACTATAGTTTGACCAAGCGCAACATTGGGCACTATAGTTTGACCAAGCGCAACATTGGGCACTATAGTTTGACCAAGCGCAACATTGGGCACTATAGTTTTGACCAAGCGCAACATTGGGCACTATAGTTTGACCAAGCGCAATATTGGGCACTATAGTTTGACCAAGCGCAACATTGGGCACTATAGTTTGACCAAGCGCAACATTGGGCACTATAGTTTGACCAAGCGCAACATTTGGCACTATAGTTTGACCAAGCGCAACATTGGGCACTATAGTTTTACAAAGCGCAACATTGGGCACTATAGTTTGACAAAGCGCAACATTGGGCACTATAGTTTGACCAAGCGCAACATTGGGCACTATAGTTTGACCAAGCGCAACATTGGGCACTATAGTTTGACCAAGCGCAACATTGGGCACTATAGTTTGACCAAGCGCAACATTGGGCACTATAGTTTGACCAAGCGCAACATTGGGCACTATAGTTTGTGGGCACTATAGTTTGACAAAGTGCAACATTGGGCACTATAGTTTGACAAAGTGCAACATTGGGCACTATAGTTTGACAAAGTGCAACATTGGGCACTATAGTTTGACAAAGCGCAACATTGGGCACTATAGTTTGACAAAGCGCAACATTGGGCACTATAGTTTGACAAAGCGCAACATTGGGCACTATAGTTTGACAAAGTGCATATTGGGCACTATAGTTTGACAAAGCGCAACATTGGGCACTATAGTTTGACAAAGTGCATATTGGGCACTATAGTTTGACAAAGTGCAACATTGGGCACTATAGTTTGACAAAGTGCATATTGGGCACTATAGTTTGACAAAGCGCAACATTGGGCACTATAGTTTGACAAAGTGCATATTGGGCACTCTAGTTTGACAAAGCGCAACATTGGGCACTATAGTTTGACAAAGTGCATATTGGGCACTATAGTTTGACAAAGTGCAACATTGGGCACTATAGTTTGACAAAGTGCAACATTGGGCACTATAGTTTGACAAAGCGCAACATTGGGCACTATAGTTTGACAAAGTGCAACATTGGGCACTATAGTTTGACCAAGCGCAACATTGGGCACTATAGTTTGACAAAGCGCAATATTGGGCACTATAGTTTGACAAAGTGCAACATTGGGCAATATAGTTTGACAAAGTACAACATTGGGCACTATAGTTTGACAAAGTGCAACATTGGGCACTATAGTTTGACAAAGTGCAACATTGGGCACTATAGTTTGACAAAGCGCAACATTGGGCACTATAGTTTGACAAAGCGCAACATTGGGCACTATAGTTTGACAAAGCGCAACATTGGGCACTATAGTTTGACAAAGCGCAACATTGGGCACTATAGTTTGACAAAGCGCAACATTGGGCACTATAGTTTGACAAAGCGCAACATTGGGCACTATAGTTTGACAAAGCGCAACATTGGGCACTATAGTTTGACAAAGCGCAACATTGGGCACTATAGTTTGACAAAGTGCAACATTGGGCACTATAGTTTGACAAAGTGCAACATTGGGCACTATAGTTTGACAAAGCGCAACATTGGGCACTATAGTTTGACAAAGCGCATATTCGGGCAGCTAGCGGAACACGCAACAAGCCGGTACAGTTGTTGACCTAACCTTCACCATTATCATCGTTGTTATAGTGTATGATAGTTTTCAACTGTATAATAAATTAGGAAAGGTGGTCCACTTTATGCGATATAAAAGGACAATAATTTCCCAAATAAACAACAAATAACGTATCAAATGTGTACACATGCCGACACAGGGAATCAGATGTGTGCACATAGCGAACCAACGAATAAGGTATCAAATGAGTGCACCTGGCAAAACAGCCAGTAACGTATCAAATGGGAATCAGATGTGTGCACATGGCGAAACAACGAATAACGTATCCAATGGGTGCACGTGGCAGAACAATAAATAACGTATCAAATAAGTGCACATGGCGAACCAACAAATAACGTATAAGGTATCAAATGAGGGCACATTGTGAAACAACAAATAAGGTATCAAATGAGTGCACATTGCGAAACAGCCAGTAACGTATCATTTCGCAGAGATATACCATTTACATAGCTTTTAGGAAGTCACATTTTCGCAGACATACTTGTCCCTTTAGAAATGATAAATAAGGCTATTAAATAAAAAACCGTTTGCTTCGACATTTATTGTACATTGTGCATAAAAATGCACAATCAATTTACAACTATGTGCATGTTTTCAAGCCACACAATTATCAGCTTTGTGGTATTTATTATTCAGGTTTTCCACATGTAAATATCGAGGGTTCAGCGCAACACTGTTCTAACTCTATTTCACAAAAGTTTTCAGGAAGTGAAAAAAACTGTGTGTTAAGTTTATTCTTTGAGATTTAACACATATTTTGTTTTATATTACTACAATATTTTAATACATTATGTTATATAATGTAGATGAAAACATGTGATAAATTATAAAAGAGATTTTTTAAAATCATTATTGGAGTTAGAACAGTTTTCCCACTATAAATTGTATGGATAAGTTATTTTATTTTGGTGCAACACTGTTCTAACTCAAGTTAGAACAATATTCCAACTACACAATATGCGGTTTGGTAATAACATTTCAGTGCAACACTGCTTCTTAATAATGTTGAATACTTTTCTTTATATAAAGAAACAACTTAACAAACATTGTTTATGAATATGCATAATAAAAATATCAATGCCAATTCAGAAGTCCAAACACCATGCCAAATTATGGTGAAATGTGTATACTTAAAACAATTTACATAACTTAAATAATGCAATTTTATAACAATATATTTTAATGACACTGCTTTATTTTATGATTAATCACAATATTTATACCTTTATATACAAATGTATTAAAGGGAGAGGTCTATTTTAACATGCAGTGCTGAAAATCGAATATATTCAAACTATAATAGTTTAAGTTACTTAATAAACCAATAGTTTTGGCTGTCACATAATAATTTTAAGTTATGTTATGGAAATATCACCAACCTTTGTAAAAGTAAGTGAATAATGATGATATTCCATATTCCCATAAAAAAACAACACCGAATTGGGCAACAGAATGTGGGTCTAGAAGAAGCTGAATTTCCAATACCCTGGTGATTTTCCAAAATCTTTCCATTGTACAAGTATATTTCTTTGTTATGGCTACTAAACTGCAAATGGTCGACTTGATGTAATGTATTGAAGCATGTAACATTTTTGGCTAAAAATTAAATGCTTGTATTAAGTTATTAATTTACTGTATTTTTTTAAAACTTTATACAACTTTTGTATTTATCATTTATTTATATATATTTAGATTTATGTGGTGTATTTACAGTAAAACTTCTTTAACTCATGCATTGATAACTTTAATACATTGTGTACCTACAATAACTACAATAGCAAATCAAAGTCTTAGCCCCATTCTCACTGTCATGACATTGGTCCTGGTTCCTCCCAGTGATGAACCTGGACATTTTCCTAAAAAAACATGAATTGCGTTCTCACATGAGCAAGGGTGCCGTGGTGTATCATTGATCTAAAAGTCAGTTTGGCCCTGGAGAAGCTGGGTTAATTCCAGGTGTTTACCCAGGTTGGCACCGTTTGGTGTCCCGATGACTGCCGGGACTGTCCCTTGATACCACGGTTGGGTGCCGGTGTCATGCCATATCCTCATCACACCGGAACGCTGTGGTTTATATCGGTATAGAGAGGGTGGAGACCCGGACAATCCCCAGAATGTACCGGCATTGGCCCGGAAATACATGGATTGTGGGGTTATTGATTTATTTCCCGTTGACTCCCAGTTTTGTTGAACATTTCAAACATCCGGGGCTTTTAGCCAGATTATCCGGGTTCATCTCAGATTGTCAAGGATTTTCAGGATGTTCATGGTGCCACCAGTGTTGTCTTAAGTTCAAGAAAAACGTTTGATGCATAACATCCTGGTACTGGCACACCTCTTGGTCTGAAGCTTTCCATTTAGTGTAATTTAAATCAGGCTAGAAGTTGCGGGAGAAATAACCAGGACAAGAATTGATGTTCAATAAATGCTATTTTCAGCTATCTTCAAAGGCTCATAACTCCAAGAAAAATCACGTGAAGTGAAACATCTTGGTATAGTACACACCTCTTGGTATTAAAGCTTCATTTATTTTTGGCAAGTTGTTGCAGAGAAATAGCCCGGACATGCATTGTGCAATAAACTGGCACAGTGCCTAAATCCGCCGCTTGCCTAAATCCGCCACTCCATCCGAGTAAGTGTTTTTTTACAGGCGATTCCAATTTTGATGATCTCGATCAATCAGATACTTTCCCTTAACATTACTGACGAGTTTTCATTTCGATTTGTGCATTAATGAATAATTTATCCAATTATTTTGTACATAACCCCTAAATGCAAACAACCTGCATGCGGGGAATCTATTTCATACTGCGCATGAGCAATTTTGAGGCTCCGCATGGTGTCCATGATAAAATTAAATTATCGTGTTTTAATAGTACGTCAATGGGAGCATGTGCAGCATACAAATAACCATTATTCATTAGCATTACATACAATAAAATGCGGAAAAGAACTGCATATTAAGAGCGCAAATGTCTTGCTACTCAAAACCCTAATTATTTGTCCCACGTGCACGCAGGGCCTCAGTTTCAGAGCTAATTTTAGAAATGCAAATGAGTATTTGAAGAAATTGAAACACTGTATTAACAACAGACAACAAACTGCTTAATATGGAAAATTAAATAAGAACAATAGTCAAATGTGAAATAAGCATGTCACAGTTCCTCATCTGCGATTTTCACCAAGCAACTTCGGATCACCGGTTACTAGAAAAAGAACCTTAAAGAAACAAAGTTGGAGTTTTGTCAATAGAATTCAATAGAAGTTGCCTTGAAAACAGAATTCATAAAATAATACTATTTTCGAGTAATTTGAACATTTTGAAGAGGGGTGGCGGATTTCGGCACTCCGACGCTCATTTTTTTACACTGTTTAGGCCTTCAATTTTAATAAATATTTTTCATTTGCCAAGTATTTTAAATGTTACCAAAACACGCCAGTAAATGCACATTAAATCTAATTCGATGTATGTGAAGTTTATGTCAATCGGTAAACAACTTGCAAATATCGTAAAAATACCCCCCAAATGTGGCGGATTTATGCACTGCGCCAGTATAGTTACTAACTTCAGAAATCTTGAAAGACATAACTCCAAGAAAAATCACTGAAGTGGAAAGTCCTGGTTCAATGCACATTCCTCTTGGTAATGAAGCATCCCATAAAGTTTCTTTGAATTCAAGCCAGTAGTTAATGAGAAATAGCCTCGACAAGAAGACTGGACAGAAGGACAAAGGCGGCAACTTTATGCTCCCTGTAAATTTTTGAGGGATCATAATTAACCTCTTGAAATGATACAGAATTATTTGCTTTTGACTTAATGAATTTTGTGTTTACTAGTAATATGTAATTGGAAATCGATTATTGTGCATGGATTTTATATGTTTTTGCTTCTCTGTGCAAAAACAAAGTGCAGTGTCCTGTAAATGCAATTAGTATACCGTAACATATCTATATTTTTGGTCATTTAAAAATATTTAAAAATTTTCGTGTCCTATAATTTAGATACACAAAAATATTCCCAAATTACAGGTGACAATATAGCAATTACGTTCGGATATGTCCGGTGTATAACGTTTTTTGCCGAATATACACGGATAGTATCGATTAATGATTTCGCGTGCTTGTTAAATACCACGCCGTAAAGTATTATTAATTTTTAGAGATGTTTGCAATTTATTTTAAATCATTTCATAAGTTTGATTTTGTTTTACAGAAAATTACGCCAAGACTGCATTTTTGTCGACCGAGTTCAAAGATGACTAAATAAAGCAGAATTTATTGGTAAATAATTAAGACTGGTTCCTTAATAGGATAATTTAAACAGCATATTTAATATACGATATCAATACCGGTATACACAATCCGGTAAACCCATTATTTATGGCACCTGGCTCTGAACCCAATGACGCTAATGTAACGGTCCACCGCCTCCACTCATTCATCTGCCAGGTTTTATAACCCTCATCCATTTGTAAAAACACATGTGCGATGTGTCACCGGATTAACGCAAACAGGTTAGAATTCTGCTAAAATACCACTGTCATATCAAATGTCCGAAAATTAAGATTCATTAATTATGGTTTAAAATCAGGATGTCCGAAAATATATAGTGACAAAAAATTATTATTTTGGCTAAACAAGAGGGTGTCCGAAAATTTACAGTGTCCGAAAATATAGATATGTTACGGTAAATTAAATATGTGTTCTAAATGACGAAAATGCTACATGTCACAAATTAATACTTAACATAAGGAGATTGCATAACTATCATACATCCCTAAAGATGCGATACTGCGAAATACTCGATATTCTGAACAAATCCATGTTACTTGTGCTTATTCTTAATATCAGGGTTTTCATTATTAATGTTTGCGGTCTGAATTGTGTTTCGTAAATGTTAAGATTCTTCATCGAAGTTTTAATAATTGTATATGGGGCATTTAGGAATTGCACATTTTTGCAAATACATGTACACACCTTAACTGTTGCTCTGTTAAAATCATTTTTATGATTAATTATTATTATTATTATTATTTACATTTCTTGCTTCAAAAGTAAATACATATTGTGATTGTACTCGGATAATCATATAAAAATTCTCCATATAAGGGTAAACAAAGAGTAATCAGCTGTAAACATTTTTCTATGAATATTAGTGTGTACTGCATAAAATAATGACATCATAGTTATAGTATGTAGTCATCCTTGATCAAATTTTACTGTAATGATTAAATCTAGGACAGTGTTGCACTGAAGGTATTAGTGATCCTGGTCATTTTTTTTTGTGCAACACTGTTCCAACAGTTAGAACAGTGTTGCGCAGATCAAAGCATACCAACTGAGCTAGAACAAAATGCCAACTGGCCCTTTTTGGTCCCAAATTTAAGAAATTTGTTGAAATAAATTTGTAATACTGTGTATCTATTCAAACCAGTTACAAAAATACAAAAATGTAATTTTTGTATAAAAATTAGAACAGTGTTGCGCTGAACCATCGATATACACTTAATGCACATGATAAAATGTAAGTGTACATGATAATTATTATGATAATTAAAATAAATGTCAAGTAAGTCAAACCCGTGATAGAAGTGATGAGAACAAAATAATAGATGAGACAAAAACCCTTAATGAATATGACATATTTGATCGCCTGTCACAAAAGTGACAATACATGGGGTATTTCATATACGTACTGTAGTTCAATAAAACAACTAGGTTTTATGAATTCCAAAATTACAATAGTTATGTCGGACGCAGACTTGTTAACAACGTTATCTGAAAAAAACCCGGGCCAGCTAGCTCAGCTGGTAAAGCGCTGGACTGTCAATCCGGGGATCGAGAGTTCGAACCCCAGCCCGGCCACGACTTGTGTGGGGATTGCTCATGAAATTATTTCTACGGCCGTTCTCCCCCTACCTCTGATTCAAGTAGGTCAGTTGTCATTTACTGGAATAAGTATGTGCACTTGGTACTGGTAAACCTCTTAGGTCGGCTAAGCTTGCCCAGGAAAAGTGTGAGTAGGTTAACTGACTACCGCGATATGACTGAAATACTGTTAAAAACGGCGAAAATCCAAATAAACTAACATCTGAAAAGAATGGCCATGATAAAACGACTAGTTTTACTAAAGTGCTTTCGAATACTACAAATGTGCTTTAGATGAGTTACAGACAAATAAACAACCCACTTTGTTAAATTGTTTGTTTTTAATTATTGCTGATCATTTGCGGTTACGCTTTCATCTCATGAAATACCACTGAATAAATTCTGCACGAGTTTTTATTCAAAATTCAATGTCGGATCGAAATGTCCACTCAAACTATTAAAGGTATGGCTCAAAACATTCTTTAGTAATAAACAGTATATACAAAATATCTGTCAGGTGGACACATTGTTTTGAATACTTCTTAAATAAATGCAAACCATTGTCATTTTGTTGGTATTTTACGACTTGCCGTATTCGATGTTGCAAAGCGTTACAACATAAACTGTTAACAGAGTATTGAAGTCTCCAAGACATGGTCCTATTTTACAGTTGTAGACGATGAATATTTCGTAATAAAAACAACCTGAGTATCAAATAATTTATTGTAATAAAATAAATAGATGCTCAACCAAAATGGGCTGAATAAGGACTAGAATTCTAAGAATTCAAATAAATCGGAAGTGATGCAGGAATATTACCAGGGGCGTAGCTACCTTTAGGCACTATAGGCACGTGCCTATATATTTTTTCCAGAGAATTTTTTTTTTAATATGTCAAAAATGCAATAAAAACAAGAGGGGGTTGGGAGTGAGGGGATCATACTTGGCTGTGTTGATACTTCATTGTTTAACGAGTCGATTACGTCAATATGAAATAAATTTCATGAAACACACGCTTATTTACTATTATTTTGTAGAATCAGGGTTTAGCTGAATTTAGTTGTTTGTAGCCACGTACGAGTATAAACACGTCTGGCACAAATTATCGCTTACAGCGTCATTTTGTAGATTCCGCCTATTGTGCCTATACATTTTTTGAACCCAAGCTACGCCCCTGATTATGACCACAAACAAGCTCCTGTTGTTTCGGTTTCAAGATAAAACACGCGCTTTGGAAACAACCCAATATTACTTGCAGCGGCGTAGCTTCTATTAGGCCATGTAGGCCGGGCCTACATATTTTTTAAGAAATAATGAAACAATAAAAATGCTGAATCTGCAATAAAATCGAAAGCTTCATGGGGTGGGGATGTGCGGGGACCTAAATGACTGTTCAGCTCAATTTGTGTTGTTTGACTCATTTAACTAAGTTCGTGATAATACTTCAAAATGATGTGATGCTACCAAAAATACACCAATATTAACTCCAACACCTACCGCCGTACCGAAAATAAAAGTAATGCTGGGAAAAACGCACTCCCTCATACACTGGCCAAATATGACAACATATAAAGTGGCCTACACATATTTTGGACCAAGCTACGCCCGTGACTAGGAAGGAAATGGATTCTACCGTATTTCTTTTGAAATAACTGGACATTTTACGAGAAATATCAGCAGCATGAACCCGCTTCAACTGGGCTGATAAAAACCCATACGTCCCTGAATGCCACTCTCGTTTATATTTGCACAGTCTCGTTTCACAAGCCAAGGGGTGTAGCTGAACAAAGTTTTTAGTGTTCGATACAGTTCCCATATCCACTAAGACATGCAATAAATAATACACTTTTGGAAAATACATTAAAACAACAAAGCTTCAACAAAGCGTTGCTGGCTTAATTCAATAATCAAATATCAAGCGGTTGAATTTGTCACGTGTTTAAATAAGTAACGTGGTACCTTGTGTGAGGTTACTTATGACGTCATTCTTTGCATCACGTGATGCATTACGTCATACGTAAGGCATATGCCAGTCACGTAGTTAACAACGTCGTATGATAAAAATACGTCACGTGGACTGATTCATTTTTGGTCACGCGGTATATCAAACTTCAGAATGTGTCACGCAGTTTATTTAGCCGCGCGGTACATTACGTCATGTGATCCAAACATCTGTAATACATTATGTCACATGGTTCCTTTGTCCATGTGGTTTATGCGATAGATTAGGTCACATTGTCACGGCCACGCTTAATTAAGTCGGTCACGTGGTCTATTCTTCGGCGGCAAGGTCGAGGACAGCATTGGCGAGTTTCACGTAGTCCTGAAAGCTGTTATAGATCTGGGTGGAGACTCGTAGGTACAGCTTGCCGTCAACTGTGTGGACGTACGTCTGAATATCGTACCGGTCAACAATCAGCCTCTGCAGCTCGCCATATTTCTCCTGCAAAAGATGGAAATGTATATAGGACCTGACACGAGTTGTCATTTTATACCATAATTATTAAACGAGTTCATGAATTTTGTTAGTAAGCGAGCCTTTGGCGAGCTGACTAACGAATTTCCTGGACGGGTTTAATAAAATATGGTATGAAACGAGTGTCAGATCTTTTTTATTACATGCTTTTAAAGGAAATAAAACCATTCTAATTTTACCAAAGTAAGTTGGTAAATTCTCAAAGTTGTGTACTGACGTGACGTCATTTCATGTTGACGACGTCATTTCACCAAAATAAAGTCATGCGATTGGTCAGTCAAAGAATACGTAGCCAATGAAAACGCTCAAAATGTTATCTTACACATGTGTAAGATACAAATATTCGAAATGGTTGTATTACACGGGAAACAAGGTATAGCATGTGATAGAACATTATTTTGTACTACTAACGAGGAAACAATCATGGGAATAAGGTATTTAAAGGTAAATAACATTTCAGGAAAAGAATTATAATTTTTTTTGCTAAACTGCACGTCTGCAAACTGGACTATGATTTTTACATGTTTATTTCGCTTCTGCGGGACTTGAAATGGGGCGGGTTACAATGGGTACATGGAAAGTTTGTTTAACCGTTCCAAAAGTGACTACGGCATAATTATTTCCGTAATAGAGATGAAATTAAATTGTTCTCATACGCATCCTATATGAATGTATTTAATTTTTAATTGCGTTTTCATAAAGTCGCTGATCTTGAGTACACAAACGCGAACAAACAGATAGAATAACCAACAAAACAGCGTCCTGAATTCCCATGGAACTTACCGGATGTTCCGAGTACCCGGCTAAATAAGGGAGTTCCACCATCTGCAAATTAGGGGCCACCATGGTCTCCGGAACCGGAAGTCGCTTGGTTCCCCAGCGTTCCTCCAGGTAGGCCACGCTGCGCTCCCGTAGATGACTTGTGTAGTTAACTATGGCGTCCTGAAAGTGTCATCACAGTGTCAGCTTACCAAGAAGCATTACTTCAGACTACGATTGCGACAAGAAATCATTTATTGTGTTCAGTAGGCACATTTTAAGAATTTGTAAAATAACATATAATTTTCAAATATGCCCCAGAAAACCTCAAAATATACATCATTTTCATATAAACTTAAGTAGCTTGGTACATTGGATATTGGGTAAGCTAGCAGAGCTTGATACGGTCCTTTAAAAGAATACACAAACTGGTCTATAAATGCAATAAAGGCAGAATTTCGTATGCAACTTGAAAGTTTGATACCCAAAAATATCGTTTATTTTCCAAGCACTAGTGTGAGTAATATATCCATTCATATTGGATTTTAAGATTCACTTCTAAAACGCTAAACTATAATTATTAAACTTGTCAGTTTAGTTTAATTTGTACACTTAAGAACATAAAATATGAAGTTACCAAACACATTAAATTTTAACAGAAACTTTGTCAAAATATGCGAACAGACTGACGGCGAACAAAAGCGCAGACATGGTATATAATATTGTACAATGCATTCTAACATGATACTCGCTAAGTTTTCTATAGATAAACAAAATTATCGTTGTAAAACAACCCAATTAACAACGCAAAAAGAAGTCCCGATTCTGAGCGGAGCATAGTAAAAAGTAGTTACAATTACAATTGCAAAAATATTCCTGAGTCTGAGCGGAGCATAGTAAAAAGTAGTTCCAATTACAATTGCAAAAATATATGTCAAAACATGTTAGAATCGAAATAAATTTTGCATTATCGTTGCTTATCGGCTAATAAACAACTCTTTGTCATTATGATGTGTCGTTATTCAACAACTCGAGCTAACGACCTGGTGGTTTAATTCCTAGGCATCAGAACTCCAAATCGTTGTTTATTGGCGGATAAACAACGATAAATCGAAAATTAATTCCTATGTATATTATGTAAAATATATTGTTATCAACTGGCTACCTACCAGGCCTCCGACTCTGTTAAAAAAGTCAATGCCGTCCATTGCACACAAAAACGAGGTGTCGTCTTTAGTTCCTGAAATTCCAATTTTTAATCCGATGTATACTGATTGTACCGGTAATTTAGCCAATACAGCAACAGTAGCAACAACAATTGCATTCAACTTAAATACATCTTCTTCAAAACAAATCAAACTGAAAACTCAAATATCTTTATATAAGAACATAAATTAAAAATGTTCTATATACATGTACTTCTTAATTTCAACATGGAACTAATATGTACTTCAATTTTGGTTTAATTATTACAATTATTATTAAAACTAAAAAATTAAAACCACCAATAATTGAGCATAGGACACCCCTCTTCTCATCTTCTAAAGCGAACTCCTCCCTCTGTCCCGCGCCTTCTTACCGTCCAATGCAACCCCCAGTCCCGCCCCTTATTACCTTCAGAAGCAAACTCCCACCCCCCAGCCCGGCCCCTCCTCACCTTCAAATGCAAACTCCTCCCCAGTCTCGCGCCTCATCACCTTCAAAAGCAAACTCCTCCCGCAGTCTCGCCCATCTCACCTTCAAAAGCAAACTCCTCCCCCACCCCCGCCCTTCCTCACCTTTAAGAGCAAACTCCTCCCTCAGGCCCACCCGTTCTTACCATCCAAAGCAAAATCCTCCTGCAGTCCGCCCATCTCACCTTCAAAAGCAAACACCTCCCCCAGCCCCACGCCACCTCACCTTCAAATGCAAACTCCTCCCCTAGCCCTGTCTCTCTACTGACCTTCAAATGCAAACTCCTCCCCTAGCCCCGCCTCTCTCCTCACCTTCAAATGCAAACTCCTCCCCTAGCCCCGCCTCTCCTTACCTTCAAAAGCAAACTCCTCCCCCAGCCCCGTCCCATGACTGCTGGCGGTGATCAAAGGACGCAGCCACTCCGTCTTTCTCCGAGGGTTGCGCCATAAAAACCCACACCCACGTGGAGCAAACACCCACTTGTGTAAATTTCCTGAAATTCATATTTAATAGCGTCTTTAATTTAAGGTGCTTATCAGATATTTGAAAACATTATTGAAAGCTTTTCTTCTAAACGAAGTTATGTCGCAATTAACTTAAAATATATGCACATGTATATTAGTATTTTCCAATTTAAAATTGTTAGTTCGCTGGACAAAACCAATTATGGAATACTGTAAGACCTCGCAGCGGTTACTTCCCGTATCGGCTAAAAGTGATTTGTGCTATGCTCGGAACCAGTCAAATCTCTGCGCATAGATTGAGCAAAAACGTCAAATGAGTCAAATGCTTATCTATGTTATAAGACATGTTCATTACCAGTGTAAAAGTCAGCGTCAATATTCTGAATGTCCAGTTTTAGTTGACCCGGCGCGTGCGCACCGTCGATGAGAACCGTGACGTCATGTTTATGACACATATCCACGAGACGCTTGACCGGCATCAGAATCGCGGAAGGACTTGTTATATGGTCTATAAAACATATAAAAAAACGTAAAATAATAAATACGTAAGTGCGGTCATTCCATATATGCAGTAGTTTGTGGCAGAGCGACACCACTGATATGTAGCGTGTTGTCTAATACATCAATCAGAACTGAAACGTGATAACTAAATTAATGTGTGTGTAGTACATATTTATCGAGTGCAAGGGGATTCTCTACCATATGGTCATCGCCCCCAAAAACTTGTTAGTTGGGTTACGAGGGATAGTGCAAGATACAGGAGTCGCCCCGTTCCAGAGGCAACCTTGGGTCTTTTAGTGCCCGGCATGAAGCACCTAGTACACTGAACCTCTGTTAAATGTCACATGCGAAAGACGTGTCAGTAAGTTAGGGTGTAGCGGGGACTCTAACCTGCGACCCCTGGGTTTTGAAGCCTGTGCGTGATCACAAGACCACGGATCCGCCACACCTAATTAATATTATTTCAACAGTAAGTGTTCGGTTATACCCGCACCCCGTCTACGTTTTACGCAACATTTATTCAAGTCAATGAGCGCATTGCTGTGTACATTCAATACTATTTAGGCGTAAAACATGTTTGTTTCAGGTTACCCGACCTACCCTAAAAAAATGGCCGACCCTAAAATATTTTATTGGGTTTGTCCAATTTTGTTTGTTCTAATTTCTTTTTTTTCCACTATTTTTTATTTTTTTTTATAAATAAGAGTTTTGTTTTGATAATATATAAACAATGATTAAGGATATTACTGATATGTTTTGAATATGTATTTAGTTTTAGAATCTTCAAGTTGACTTTTTACCAAATAAAAATAATAATGGAAAAAAAAACAACTACCGACATACCCTAATTTCTTTGGGCATGTAACCTGAAACAAACATATCTTTACGCCTTATTATTTAGAATCCATAGGAAATGCAAATCATTACCAATTATGGCAAGTCTGATGTCGGGGTGCTGTGCCATGAACTGGTCAAACTGAGCCACGAGACTGTCCTCAGTCGGGATAGGAAACTGGACATTGAGTGTGTGGACACAGCAGTCTGAAAATAAATGACCAGCGGTCAGTTCCAAGGTTACAGTACACTTAATCCAACGCTATTGTATTATTCAGGGGTTTCGCTGTCGATCGCCACTGTCGCCAAATGCGACAAAATAGCGAAAGTGGCGACAGTTTGTTCAAAGTGGCGAATTTTATTGGTGACAACATAATTTTAGACAGTGCTCAATCTGGTATGTGAAATCTCAATTGCACCAAAACAGGGACAGATTAAGTTACCACAGAGCCTCCAAACATGACCTAAGGGCATTGTTTGTAATCTGGGCCCAGTTGCTCAAAACTTAACGGACAATTAAGCTAACGGTCGTTAACTTTTGGATGAGGTTTTTGATGTAAATTACATGTTAAAATTTTAAAATTTGCATTTATTTTAAATAAATTGATATGCTCAAATTATTGTCAAATGCTTCATAAGCCAGATGCTTGTATTATTAGTTTTATTTTCATTTAAAGTTAACAAGCCGTTAGCTTAACCGGCCTTTAAAGTTTTGAGCAACTGGGCCCAGATCATTAAGTAGCCTGTTGTTGCTGAAGAGGGTGTCATGGTGGGAAAGCTTATCTCTGACGTCACAGCATCAGTTTTCCGCTTGGTTATGCACAGTCACACTCAGTTGAAATCCAAATCAGCACTATTGATTATTAATCTTCTTACTAGTTATTTTTGTGTAATGATTTTATCTGCAATAGGGGACATTTCAGTTCAAATAACAACACAGGTAGCAAAAAAGAACATATTGGGACATGTGGTAAACTATCATTCCAAAACGAGGCTGACCTAAATATAGAGACTATGCCTAAAACAAAGGATTACAGTTCTGTGTCTGGATTTATTTTTTAACATTAACACACTGTTTGTCCACAGTCATGACAAATTTTAACATTAATTATGGACAGACAGTTGTTATACCAACCAATGAAGATCTTAAATTAGAAGGAGGATAATAATTTTATTGTACGCTATACTTATATTTATACATACACTGAATCTATACAGCATTATACAAAGTGATTCAGCCAGGTAATAAGGAAAGACATACATATAGATATTTCACATTATACAAAGTGATTCAGCCAGGTAATAAGAAAAGACATACATATAGATATTTCACATTATACAAAGTGATTCAGCCAGGTAATAAGAAAAGACATACATATAGATATTTCACATTATACAAAGTGATTCAGCCAGGTAATAAGGAAAGACATACATATAGATATTTCACATTATACAAAGTGATTCAGCCAGGTAATAAGAAAAGACATACATATAGATATTTCACGAGATAATCAACAAAACTTATAGAAATAAAATAGAAACTGAAAATTACCAAACAGAATCTAAAACAATAGTTCTAATAAAACAATTAAAAAATTCATCCACATTTTTCACAAACTTTATAAATGTTCAAATCTGTTCTTTTATCATTTACCTTAAGAAATATTTGAATTCAGACATGAGTATCTAATTCTTACTTTATTTAAGCGGTTAGACACTCACTGGGTACTAGTGACGTCACATGACGTGCTGCGGACTGGACAGAGCCGTAGGTCTGGTTGGTCATCAGGAATGCGTCCCCGGGGCGTAACGGGAACGTTTTTAAAACGGTGTTCACAGCTGTAAGTGAGCGGTAAGTATATAGGGAAGTAAAAACAAACCTGAAAAACAAGAACACTTATTGTCGTAGCCTAATGGATACTTAATATAGAAGTTTATTAGAAACGCATGATGCTTGAGTTTACAAGTCTTTAAAGAAACAAAGGAGGCATACCTTTGGTGACATTCTGGACTAGGAACGTGTCGCTGATGTCAACACCAACAAATTTGGCTACCTTTTGAGCGGCCCCTTTAAGGTAGCTGTCCAGAGTGTAGCGGTACCAGATGTCCGGGTGGGACTCCATTTCCTCAAGGTATCTGCAAAAATAACTCACTAAATGTAGAGGTTCATATAGAATTTTCTGTTTTTGTTACCCATCGGTTCAATCAAATGACACACTATATTACACTTAACTAATCTGCTAGGCGCTAGTGAAATACTGAATTGTTTATAGGGCGAAAACATAACATTTATATCAATAATATTTATAATAACGGCTTATTTATACGACAACTACTGTGTACACCATGCAGTTAAATAATGAACAAGATAACAAGGACAACACTAAACATTACAGATTTCTAAAGAGCATTTTAGACTCTGTCTGTCGAATTTAGTCTTCATGAAATTTAACACTAAATTCAGCCTATATGAAAATTAACACCAAATTGGTCTAATGTAATTTCATGACCGTGAATTTAATACACATTATATATAATAATATAATATAAATGCAGATCTACATGTACTACATACCTTATTTTACGGGAATGCACGCATCTTGGTATAGTGCCGTACGACCCGTGGTTAACAAACACACTTTTCTCGCGTAGCATGAACTCCCTTCGTATTTCATCACCGAACTTCGAATCGTTATCCACCGGCATTATTAATTCCGCTTCTAATGACAGCATCTTTAGTTAAAATAAAAGAGAACAATAATAAATCACACTTAACTAAATAATTGTGCTAATAAAATTTAGGATATACCGTCCTGGTTGTAAAATATTTGCGTAACTGGTGTTAAATACATATTATAACCAAAGCAGACGAGAAAATACTGGTTTGGCCTGACTCAAACAGGAAAAAACGCAGCCGATATTGACGTCCTGTTCTATAAAAAGCACAGCGCATGGTATTTGTAAACAAACCTATTTTATACTCTTAAAGACACATATCCATGTGTATTTACCATAGATAGATTAACGATATTAAAGGGACTATGTCAACGAAAAATTGGCTTCCTATTGCACTATAAATGACATTTTATGATAGAAATGCGCTTACTAAGACATGTGCATTAAATGTATAAAATAAATATAATATGCAATGAGATATTTGATACAAACAAAGTAGCAAGCAAAAAAGTCTGAAAAATTAAAACCCCAAGCGGTATCGAACTCACGGCTTAGGAGTTATACGAATAAATGACAGCAGACAGTGCTTTAACCAACTGCGCTTAAGAAATTACCCCCTTCAGACCATCGTTGATAACACAGTACCAATAAACAATTTCGTCATGCTTAGTGCATCCCAAAACAATGGATAAATGTATTCAATCGGACTATAAAAAAATAACAATCAATTCGTAAGGGTAACAAATACTTCCAAAACCAAAGTGAAATAAGAGATCTCTATAAAAGATGTTTTAAAATAGAAAATGTAATGAAATGTAAATAATTCTGATATTTTATTTAAATAGGTGCCCTACCCGCAAAGTTAAAGAACATGTCCTGTGTGACACTTGTCACATTTCACGAGATGGTTTTTATCACAGGATGGTTTTTAACCAAAAACTATGGATCAAGTGCATTCTCATATGCACAGAAAAAATATAACATGGCGTGCCATGGGAAAATCGGGTCAAATGCATCTGCATAAAGTGTTGTCCTGGGTCAGCCTGTGCAGTCTGCAAAGGCTAATCCGGGATGACACTTTCCGCGTAAAGTGGATTTATGTTTAGAAGAGGCTCCCTTGAAACAGAAAATACCATAAAAGCGGAAAGTGTTGTCTTGGATTAGCCTGTGCATAATGCACAGGCTGATATGGGATGGCACTTTACGCAGATGCATTAGGACCGGTTTTCCCACAACACGCTACTTAAGTTTAACAGACAATAGTTTCGTACAGCACACATACTATTAAATAAAAAAGATTTAAACATAGTAATAATATTAATACATACACTGTAGTAACCAAAAATCCACACATAGCAAGGCAAAATGCCGAACTTCTCAAAGCTTTATAAAAAAAACTTTAATTCTGAGCCATTTTACACATAGATATAGGTTTATATAATCTATGATTTTACACAACATCCGGTTTTATAGGTCACAATCAACCAATAATTTTATTGACGAAACAGCACAGATTTATTTACTTTTCTTTATCAGAAATTTCGGTTTCATACAAAACTTAATACAAATAAAACATCATATCAAAACAAAAGTTCGCAAAAATGCGAAAACGAAATATCGTCAATTTCACTGTTTGAAATTAAGAGTAAATATGTTCGTTATTTTTCTTTTATTTTGCATTAAAATCATTAAAAATAATCATCAATAAATTTAAATCTAAATAAAGAGAACAATTATCTTATAATAATTGCACTATACCTAAGTACGTGGAATGCGGCCTCTTACATGTACATACAAATGGTGCGCGCGTGTCCTGTATTTTGCGACTGACATATATTTATCTCATCGCTAGCTAATGTGAACTGAATAATTTAGATTTATTTCATTTCACAAACATATTAGAAATTTACCACGTGCTCCTTTGTGTAAAATAGGTAAAATGTTAACCACGTGATATCAAGTACAATGATTGGATAAAATAACATATTAATTTGCACATCATTGGCATTTTTGGAAAAATATATTATTCATTGTGGGATGGTATTATTCGTTAAATTGATGTTAAATGTTTTTTTGGGGTTGGAGTGTCGTTGTTAAACACTTTGATTATAAACTGCATCCAATTTCTACATAAACCACGATTTTCTCGTGGAATTATTTGTTTTGACACCTAAGAGCACGAGGAAATATAAATGATCACTAAACCGTGTGATTTTTATCATACCTGTTTTGGCATTTGTGTATAATGGTGTAGTGCAAAAGTTGAAACCGATGCGATTGTCATTTTTGAGAAAACCGAAATAAAAAAGGTCTAGATGGAAGTGCCTATGGGTGTACATGCTTAAAATTACCGTCGGTGTAGTGCAAACAAGAAATGTCTTTCAAAAAAAGATATTCGGCGTCTATGATAATTGTTAAAATAAGGAATGTAGACTGAACTTTCTACATAAATACATTTAAAACTGACAAATGTGTAACTTGGTTGTGTTTTGTTTTCGCTCATAATTCACTTATTTGTCACATGACCGACTAGATTCGAACGGCACACTATGCTCATATACTAATTCATACTTTATTCCTCCTAACACATCATTATATATTTTTACGTAAGTTAGTTGTTTTTGTTTGTTGTAACATTTAAATATTTCTGCTCTTAAGTTTCTTAAGGATTACAAGAATATTAAATAGAAAGAGAGTAACACAGAAAATAATGCGTATTTTACGAAGATGACATATAAGACATAGTATTGTCATGACAAAAACATACCTTATATTCATATGGCCTTCATACACATTTAAATATTCAAACATATTCACATTTAACATATAATTACAAAACAAGCACACAGTAAATTTAATAATGATAATAAAAATGATAATGGCAATAATAATAATGATAATAATAATAATAATGATAATAATAATAATTTTCTCAATAAAAAAACAATTACAAAGCATCGACAGACAGCAATAGAAAATAGAAATTATGCACAATGCATTGATACACTCATAAAAAAGTTACATTTTCATCTAAAAATTCTTCATATACAAAATAAATATAATTATTTGCTAACAACATCAATTTCAATATAAATTTTCTAATATTCAATAAATATATCTATATCAGTATTATAACTGTGATATTTGTGTTACATCTATTTGACTTGTTCAAGTAAATATGTTTTATATGCTCGTTTGAATGATGGTAATGAATATTTATTTCTTAATTTTCCAATGGTAAATTGTTCCACACGATTATGCAATAATAATGTATATGTATCTTTGTAGTATTTTGTTCGTGGTTTCATTGGCAAAATAAGATCTTTGTGCATAGCTGACCATTGTTTGAAAAGGTTAATAAATCTTTCATGTACGATGGCACCAAATTGCAAACGGTTTTATATATTTGTATAGCAGTGTGGTATTTTACTCTGTCATTAAATTTCATCCAACGAATTCATTGAGTAGATGGCCTGCCCATGCGAGACCCCTATGGGTGGCACTCCTCATCTGGCACCCATATAAGTGCCCACATGGGACCCATATGGGTCCCATAAAGATTGCTAGCTGGGTTGTTAAAAAAATATTAAATATTTATGGCTGGCTAGATATCTTGTTATGATGTTTAAGAATATGCCAACAACGATAAAATGGTCGAGCTTGTTGCCCGTCCTATTGCAAATCGTTCCTTGCATATATGCAAAGAAGGCCGATATCCCCTTCTGGCTTTCAATGGACGATATACATTTAATTATAGTCTGACAGACTGACCGGGCACTGACCTTGAAATCAAGGATTAATTCTTTCGCCAGTATCGGGTCAAGCAATATATGCCTTTCAAGGGCCCTCGGAAGTTGTATTGATGTTTCATCATTAAAACTATTGGTTGATTGTGACCTATACAACTGGAAGTTGTGTAAAATGGCGCAGAATAAACGTTTTTTTTTAATAAAGCTTTGAGAAGTTCGGCATTTTGCCTTGCTATGTGTGGAGTTTTGGTTACCACAGTGTACGTATTAATATAATGAGTATGTTTAAATCATTTTTATTAGTACAACATATCATTGTGTGGGTTATATAGCATTTTATATAGCATGCATTAGAAACTGCAAATATGCGTTTGCACAAGATTGCGTCAAACTCGGACAAGGTTCTGGCAGCCTTCCCACCAGAAGATCTGGCTAAAGATCTGAAACACCGAGATCTGTGTGCCGAAGATTTACCGATTCAGTGCAGCCTAGGCATGTATTGGAAACTACATTCTAACACGTTCACCTTTAAGATTTCACCAAAAGACCAAGCCATTACACGAAGAGGCATACTGTCTACGATTAACAGTATTTTCGACCCAATCGGAAATGGAAAAATTCTCTTCAGAATATGGAACATTTAGAAATTTGAGCGGTCAATGAGTGAAATTCCCAGGAAAAAAAATGCACATTTTTAGCTCCACTTTTCGAATAAAAGGCAAGCTATTCTACTTGCCCCGGCGTCGCCGTCGGCGTCGGCGTCCGAGCTAGGTTAAAGTTTTTCGGTAAGCTAGTTTCTCAGGAATGGCTGAAGGGATTTCATTCAAACTTAAAACATTTATTCCCCACATTAAAATAAACCTATAGGCCGAGTTTGGTAACTCTAGTTTGGAATTTGTCAAAATTATGGGCCTTTTTACACTTAGAAATTTTACATATAACTATGTGGACAGGTTAAAGTTTTTCGGTAAGCTGGTTTCTCAGGAATGGCTTGAGGGATTTCATTCAAACTTAGAACACTTATTCCCTATATTAAAATGAGCCCATTGGCCAATTTTGATAACTCTAGTTTGAAATTTGTCAAAATTATGGGCCTTTTTACACTTAAATATTGCACATATAAGCTATATGGACAGGTTAAAGTTTTTCGGTAAGCTAGTTTCTCAACTTTTTGTTTCCGCTCTCTAACTCGAGAACGGATTAAGCTATTGTAATGAAACTCAAACATAGATACCTTATAGCAAGACCTCACTTGGGATTGCATATGGGGTGGGTAGGGTCAAGGTCACTGTTACTAAAATATAAAAACAGTTTCCGCTAAATAACTTGAGAACATATTTAGATATATTAATAATTCGTAAAACATAGGTACCTTATACCAAGACCTCACTTGGAATTGCATATGGGGTTGGTGGGGTCAAGGTCGAGGTCACTGTTACTAAAACTAGAAAAATGGTTTCCGCTCATTAATTTGAACACGCATTGTGATATTTTAATGAAACTTAATGCATATATACCTTACATCAAGACCTCTTGGGATTCCATATGGGGAGGGTGAGGTCAAGGTCACTATAACTAAAAATATAAAAACGGTTTCCGCTCAATAACTTGAGAATGCATTGAGATATTTTTATGAAACTTTATACATACATACCTTATATCGAGACCTCTCTTGGGATTACATATGGGGTGGGTGGGATCACGGTCAAGGTCACTGTTACTGAATATAGACAAACGGTTTCGCTTAATAACTTGAGAACGCATTGAGACATTTTAATGAAATTAATACATACATACCTTATATCGAGACCTCACTTGCGATTGCGTATAGGGTCAAGGTCAAGGTCACTGTTACTAAAAATAGAAAAACGGTTTTCGCTCAATAACTTGAGAACGCATTGAGATATTTTAATGAAACTTAATGCATATATACCTTACATCAAGACCTCTTGGGATTCCATATGGGGAGGGTGAGGTCAAGGTCACTATAACTAAAAATATAAAAACGGTTTCCGCTCAATAACTTGAGAATGCATTGAGATATTTTTATGAAACTTTACACATACATACCTTATATCGAGACCTCTCTTGGGATTACATATGGGGTGGGTGGGATCACGGTCAAGGTCACTGTTACTGAATATAGACAGACGGTTTCGCTTAATAACTTGAGAACGCATTGAGACATTTTAATGAAATTAATACATACATACCTTATATCGAGACCTCACTTGCGATTGCGTATAGGGTCAAGGTCAAGGTCACTGTTACTAAAAATAGAAAAACGGTTTTCGCTCAATAACTTGAGAACGCATTGAGATATTTTAATGAAACTTTATACATAGATTCCTTATATCGAGACCTCGCTTGGGATTGCATATAGGGTGGGTGGGGTCAATGTCACTGTTACTAAAAAGAGAAAAATGGTTTCCGCTCAATAACTTGAACAGACATTGAGACATTTTAATGAAATTAATACATACATACCTTATATCGAGACCTCACTTGCGATTGCGTATAGGGTCAAGGTCACTGTTACTACAATAGAAAAACGGTTTTCGCTCAATAACTTGAGAACGCATTGAGATATTTTAATGAAACTTTATACATAGATTCCTTATATCGAGACCTCGCTTGGGATTGCATATAGGGTGGGTGGGGTCAATGTCACTGTTACTAAAAAGAGAAAAATGGTTTCCGCTCAATAACTTGAAAAGACATTGAGACATTTTAATGAAACTTAATACATAGATACCTTATATCGAGACCTCGCTTGGGATTGCATATGGGGTGGGTGGGGTCAAGGCCAAGTTTACCATTACTTAAAATTTGTATTGACGTGCTGATTTTGGCGTTTCTTTTGAAAATATGGTTTTGGTGGAATTTCTATGTTTCTTGTTTTAGAAAAAAATGACAGTAACTCTGACAAGCACAAGAAATGTCGAGCGCGCTGTCCTCCGACAGCTGTTGTTTCAGATGCCTCTGAAAAAGCCATAGCCTCTGTAGTGTATGCAGCCGTTCATTCAGAAGATGGTGAACTGATGTTTAGTTTTGTGTTGGGACAAGCTAAAGTAACTCCGAAGGGTGGACACACCATTCCGAGACTTGAACTCTGTGCGACTCTGTGCTTTCCGTCCAATTTTATGAGATTGTCGCTGAATATATGAACACAACTTTTGAGAGAGTGTGGTTCTATTCAGATAGCAATGTGGTACTAGGGTAGATCCGTAATAAGACCATAAGATTCTACAATTATGTAAGCAACAGAGTTGAGAGAATACTCAAAACAAGTTCATGTGATTAATGGCAATTCGTTCCAACGTATAAAAATCCAGCAGATTTTGCAAATAGGCCGGTAGAGGTAGCAGGCATTATGGGAAGTCGTTGGATAAGAGGCTCAACTCAGTTGCAAAATACAGTCAAGGATGAGTTGTTTCCCTTGATACTGCCAGATGAAGATAAAGAAGTTCGACCAATTGTGACGACAATGGCTACAAATCTTGAGACAAGAAATGGGCTAGGCTCTCACCGGTTTGAAAGATTCTCCCAATGGTCAAGTCTTGCAGCCATTAGCTTGTTGCTACATCTGTGTCACAAAATTAAAACCAGTTGTGGGTGTAGTGATTTGCACGAATGTCGTTTCAGCGTTTCTACCAAAGAAGATGCCAAACATGTGATATTGAAAACAGTCCAAAATGGAGTATTACCAGATAAAATTGAAGCTGTACGACGCATAAAACCTGTCCAAAAAGGCAGCAAGTTGTTTAATCTTGATCCAGTATTGAACAAACAGGGTATCTTGTGACGTTTGAAACATGCAAGTATATCTGACACTCAAAGGAGTCCAGTTATTGTTCCGAAAATAAGTTACCTTGCACAATTAATTATAAGTCATTACCATAAAGAAGTGAAACATCAGGTTCGTAGCTTTACAGAGGGTGCGATACGAGATGCAGGTTACTGGATTATTTGGTGCAAAAGGATTATTTCTTCTATGATACATGACTGTGTGAGTTGTCGCAGATTACGTGGAAAATTTGAAGTCCAGAAGATGGCAGCTTTGTTGGCTGATGGCTTGGAAATGAGTCCTCCATTTTCTTTTGTAGGCGTCGATACATTTGGCCCATGGGAAGTTTTGACACGTAGAACCCGAGGAGGCAGCGCAAACAGTAAGCGATGGGCTACATTGTTCACCTGTCTAGCCACAAGCGCTGTCTATATTGAGGTAATTGAAGAGTAGAGTTCATCGTCATTCATAAATGCGCTTTAACGGTTCATTTCTATCCGTGGTGAAGTGAAGGTGTTTTGTTCGGACTGTGGAACAAACTCTAGGTGCTGTGAATGAGTTGGGAATAAACGTTATGAGTGGGTCAGTAAGAAAGTTTCTTAATGAAGGGGAGACAACTTGGATGTTCAACCCACCTCATTCTTCACTCGTGGGTGGTGTTTGGGAAAGGTTGATTAGAATTACTAGAAGAATTTTGGATGGTTTGCTGTTAACAGATTCTTAAAGTCATCTAACTCATGCAGTGTTATCTACATTTATGTGTGAAGTTTGTGCGATTATTACCTAGTAAACTGGGAAATATACAGTTACATAGTGTTAATCCCAAGATCCAGTGGAAGCATGTTTAAGCCCTTGCCGAGCAGTTTTGGAAACGGTGGCGCTTGGAATACCTGCAGACCTTGCAGTCACGCCGCAAGTGGAAACGTGCCTAACCTGAAGACCGGTGACGTAGTGCTGCTCAGGGAGAAGGAGCTGTGTCGCAATGACAGGCCGATTGGAGTCGTGCAGCAGATCCATCCCAGTGAAGATTCGAGGGTGCGAGCAGTTGATGTCCGAGTAGTGCGCCATGACAAACTGTGTCTCGATAAACGACCAATATCAGAACTTGTGTTGTTGGTCTCCGACTAAATAACTGAATACGAGTGTTAGTTATGAACATTTTTTGTTCAGTTGTGTTCAATATTTTTGCTATTGGTATTTTCATTTGCATATTGACATTCATTATAACTGAAGACTGAACTCTAGATCTGTGTTTTTGACTAATTGATCACAAGGCATAGTAGTAAACGTTCGTAATTTAATTCTGGGCCATTTTACACAACTTCCGGTTTTATAGGTCACAATCAACCAATAATTTTAATGACGAAACAACACAAAATCGAAGCCTTATATATTATTTTGTGTTCTGGAAAAGTGTGGAGACATTCGGGCTAAAATGTAAAAGTTATAGTTGATTAGAAATCATGTATTTACTAAGTACTTTATTAAATAAAGAATATTATTTATTTGACACTTACAAAAACAAATATGACACAATAAAGAAAATACGATATAAAGGCGAATAATATCGATTTAAAGTTTAAATTTTAAACACATTTATACTGTCATAATTCATCGAATTCATTTTTAAAAGCGGTTAAAAGGTACGGGATGACAATCTTTGTGGTGGACAGACACCTGGACAGATGGACAAACGTACCACGCTTGTTAACATACTCACTAAGACTAAACTTCATGGGGGTTTACTGATTGGCGGAGGCGAGGCTTACAATCTACTTTCGACAAAAATAGCCAGGGGTATTCATCAAAAAAAGTAGCTTAGGGTTTAATATTAGGGTTTAAGGTTACGCATGCGCAAATAAATTCCTTCTTTGTTACATATAAAATATTCAAAATTTGATCTCACTTTTCACCATGACCAAGCTACTTTCCAATATATCATTTACATTGTTGGAAAGATGAGGACATAACCTTTTGAAAAAACAGCATATCAAAAAATTATATATGTTGTAACTCAAAATATTTACCTTAAAAAAAACACGCCGGTTTTGACGGGCATGGAGGCTGCCATTTTGCGCATGAATACATGGGCCAAAAGTTATGAAGCTGGGAACCACTAGACAAAAGTAGTGCACAAAAACAACCTTTTTTCTTATTGCTTACATACATACATTTAAAATGATACCAAAACATATCATTTAAACTGTATTTTACACATTATATGCATCCTGCACTAAACCATATGTGCTTATTATATAACTGTAACCATGGGGATGTGACTTCCGTTTTGGGGTAATTAGACCTTAATATCTCCGTTCTTACTGACCCAGCCGAATTCCGTTTGCAAAGCACACCATTTATTAACCATCTTAAAGCAAATAAGATACGTTCTAATTAAACTTCTACAAACTAGAGTAGAACACGTTACCATGTACCTGATAATAGATATGCACGAAAACGTCCTTTCTATCCTGGTTCCTCTAAATGCTGGTTCCCAGGTTTAGAAACCAGGTTTAATATACAACGCAAAACTTTAACATCTTGTACTTCACAATTACGTTTGATTCTACCGTTTGCAGTTGTAAACTTTTAAACCATTGTCAGTTGTAAACAAGAAATGTCTTTAAAAAAGACAATCGGCGTTGAAATTAATATTGAGACGTCATTTAAAAATTACCTAAACAGACGGCCAAGATGATCGGTTACGTGACTTCTCAGACCCCAGATTTTTTGGTCTCCACCAATATTAGGAGACTTATTGGACCCCAGATTTTTCGGACACACTATCAGAAAACTTCTCGGACCAAAAGTTAATTTGAGATAAATTTATTAATTTAAATTTAAATAAAATTATCATTAATATCTATGCTGTGAATAAACCAATCATATAGCTCCATGTTTCCACCAGTGGTATATGAATAACCAAAATAATTTAGGTTAACATAATTGTTATCTGAATTTGTCAAGTCAATTAAACAA
Organism: Congeria kusceri; assembly: GCA_027627225.1. Lineage (NCBI taxonomy): Eukaryota > Metazoa > Mollusca > Bivalvia > Myida > Dreissenidae > Congeria > Congeria kusceri. The sequence goes on from CM051037.1 coordinate 51,650,154, forward strand.
ATTAACAATTTAAGAAAATAATTTCGGGAATGAATTAAAATTATTATGTATCAGACGAGTCTATATAGTTATTTATAGTACCGGTAATATACCATTCATGTTAGTTATCTAATATAATAACGATTTAAAGTCAAATAAGCATTTATACTGTGTATCCCAATAATAAAGAAATAGTCAGGGAACATTCAGCGATTTTTTAAATGTTCAGACTTTATTTTTGATTACGCAACCATAAAAATTAATTACACTTTCACCCTTTAAATTATATCATTAGAAATATGATATATTAGGGGTTCCTGTGTATAATTAGTAACTAATCATGCTTCGCGAATAACAAGTCGACGTATTTCGATTCTTCTTTCATAACATTTTATCTACAGAAAATGTAGCATCTTTTTATAGATAAAATAACATCTACTGGAGAAGTTGATCGAAAGATGAAATTATAAATAATTGTTTATAAATCGTAACCACAATTTTAATTCAAATTAACAGTAAGTTTATAAATATAAATTCCCCATTTATTAAATTTTTTAGGTTTATGATTCTCTGAACGCTATTATTGATGCATGTACGAGTATTTTAACACGGCTATACAACGGTTGCTAGATACGCGCGCTATTTTTGGAATGACACTACTGATTCTGGAATGTGTTGAACTCGCTAGAATCAATGGGCTACATGGAACGGCAACATTGTGAATGAGATTTAAGAATTGGAACATTGCACAATTGCTATTTATAGAGCGTATACCGCTTATATAAATGTAGGCTAAACAAAATATTCATTTCGTTACGTGAATGAATATAGCATTCTGTTTATGGAATACAATGAGAAAATACGTTCATAATTAGCCTCAGTTCTAAAGGATATGTTGAAGATATGTTTATAACTTCATTTTAACCGCTTATGTAAACAATTATGTAAATTTTTAATCCCCAAAAGTATGCAACAGTTATTGGTATACGTTAAACCATTGTTTGAAGTTTGCATTCCCTAGAATTAGAAAATTTGCCCTAATCTATTGGCATTCAATTTTCCCAATGCATAATTATCGCAAGAAAATGTGGGTCAAAAGTGATCTTAGACAACTACGCCGAAAAAGACAACAAAACAAGCGTAGACAGTATTCCTGTTGTATCTAACTAACCAGTGCGGTAACTTAAAGTTTATGCTTGGGATTTGTGGTAGCTGTTTTAATAATCCGTTTATATAACCCCATGAGCGACATGTATAAGTGAAGAGCGTAAATCGTCCATAGGTGTATCATGCAGTTGATTGAATTATGCTATGTATGGTGGGTTATTCGTGTCTAAGTTCGAATATCGGCCAATAACCCTATGTAAAGCATAATCAAGTGTGGTAATTAATACGCGAGCATACCAATGTTGACATATTGCGATTCCAAAATTGGTACACAGCGAACCGTCGGTTAATTATGATTTTCAATGGATATTTAAAGAGCGAAACAAAATCGGCGGCATCGCTCGACCACTTCTCTCCGAAATTGACCTCGACGCTCGAACTCCCGCAATCATATTATAATAAATACTACACCATGATAATGAAAGAATTATACGCTAGTAAATTACAGCACTATATGTTATTAATGTGTGCCATTAATCATTAAAATGACATTATTAATCAACTAAAAACTGTGTATGAAACAACCGGGTTATTATTTCGTATAATGTAACGTATTATTGAACCCAAATGGTACTCCATAATTCAACACGGCAACACAGAAGTGCAATCAGTGAAGTAATGTCGTTTTCCTACGTGATACTCTGTTATTATCACGTGACAATACACTGAGCACGTGACAGTTCATGGCCAGGTCACCAGTATTCTGCCACGAGTGCTTGGCGAAGTGACTTGGATCAAACACAACGCTTAATGCAAAGCCGAGAAAATATTATAATTATTCTGATAAAAGTATTCAGCGCACTTATCTACGTATTAACACATATGTTTTTTCTTCAGTGCCAGGTTGGCAAAAGATACGTTATGGTTTGGGTCATTTTTTCATTTCAACACAAGAGGTGATCCAATAATTTATTAACACGTTGAATTCGTTGAATGACTCTAAAAAGTGAGTACCATTTTAGCAAGTATACTGTTAGAGGAGTTATAAAATTGGACATTTATTGACAAAGATATTTGTAAATTGAATGAGAAAACTACATTGTGTATTGCAAATTTAAACAACTAATGCACGTGAAACCTGATACTATTTTTACCTCACTTATCAACCAAGAACGTCTAAGAAATAACATCCGATTAAAGTTCGTATTAAAAGACTTATAACACTATACTGGTAACAATTGTTAACAATATCACTAACAAGTCATTACAATTTTACCTCACTTATCAACCAAGAACGTCTATGAAATAACCTCCGCTTAAAGTTCGTATTAAAAGACTTATATCACTCTACTGGTAACAATTGTTAACAATATCACTAACAAGTCATTACAATTTTACCTCACTTATCAACCAAGAACGTCTATGAAATAACCTCCGCTTAAAGTTCGTATTAAAAGACTTATATCACTCTACTGGTAACAATTGTTAACAATAACATTAACAAGTCATTACAATTTTACCTCACTTATCAACCAAGAACGTCTATGAAATAACCTCCGCTTAAAGTTCGTATTAAAAGACTTATATCACTCTACTGGTAACAATTGTTAACAATATCACTAACAAGTCATTACAATTTTACCTCACTTATCAACCAAGAACGTCTATGAAATAACCTCCGATTAAAGTTCGTATTAAAAGACTTATATCACTCTACTGGTAACAATTGTTAACAATATCACTAACAAGTCATTACAATTTTACCTCACTTATCAACCAAGAACGTCTATGAAATAACCTCCGATTAAAATTCGTATTAAAAGACTTATATCACTCTACTGGTAACAATTGTTAACAATATCACTAACAAGTCATTACAATTTTACCTCACTTATCAACCAAGAACGTCTATGAAATAACCTCCGATTAAAGTTCGTATTAAAAGACTTATATCACTCTACTGGTAACAATTGTTAACAATATCACTAACAAGTCATTACAATTTTACCTCATCAACCAAGAACGTCTATGAAATAACCTCCGATTAAAGTTCGTATTAAAAGACTTATATCACTCTACTGGTAACAATTGTTAACAATATCACTAACAAGTCATTACAATTTTACCTCACTTATCAACCAAGAACGTCTATGAAATAACCTCCGCTTAAAGTTCGTATTAAAAGACTTATATCACTCTACTGGTAACAATTGTTAACAATATCACTAACAAGTCATTACAATTTTACCTCATCAACCAAGAACGTCTATGAAATAACCTCCGATTAAAGTTCGTATTAAAAGACTTATATCACTCTACTGGTAACAATTGTTAACAATATCACTAACAAGTCATTACAATTTTACCTCATCAACCAAGAACGTCTATGAAATAACCTCCGATTAAAGTTCGTATTAAAAGACTTATATCACTCTACTGGTAACAATTGTTAACAATATCACTAACAAGTCATTACAATTTTACCTCACTTATCAACCAAGAACGTCTATGAAATAACCTCCGCTTAAAGTTCGTATTAAAAGACTTATATCACTCTACTGGTAACAATTGTTAACAATATCACTAACAAGTCATTACAATTTTACCTCACTTATCAACCAAGAACGTCTATGAAATAACCTCCGATTAAAGTTCGTATTAAAAGACTTATATCACTCTACTGGTAACAATTGTTAACAATATCACTAACAAGTCATTACAATTTTACCTCATCAACCAAGAACGTCTATGAAATAACCTCCGATTAAAGTTCGTATTAAAAGACTTATATCACTCTACTGGTAACAATTGTTAACAATATCACTAACAAGTCATTACAATTTTACCTCACTTATCAACCAAGAACGTCTATGAAATAACCTCCGCTTAAAGTTCGTATTAAAAGACTTATATCACTCTACTGGTAACAATTGTTAACAATATCACTAACAAGTCATTACAATTTTAAGCTGGTACTTAAGTTTATTCTATCTTAATGTGAGATTAACGTTTCACATCCCACCCAGTCAACGTGATTGCAACATGTATTTTTTTTATCTAGTCCGAAAAGATGTCTTGTCAGTTACTTTAAAAGTAAGGGAAAATGCCGTGAATGTTTGGAAATAATGATTACATGGCTTTTAATTGTGAAGGGGCCAGGGACCCGTCTTATTAAACATCGTAGGGCATATTTACATTACGATACAATTTTCGAAGAAGCATAAATGCTAAGCACCAGCATCTTTGATTACTTTATTTTAGTAACTCTATTAATTTCTTTGGTATCTTCCACATTTCCTTTACTTGAGGAACATACTGATCATAAATGTATATATGTGTCGCGTCGTGGGAAAACCGGACTTAATGCATGTGCGTAAAGTGTCGTCCCGGATTATGTGCAGTCCGCACAGGCTAATCCCGGACGGCACTTTCCGCCTACGGTGGATTTATGTTTAGAAGAGACTTTCTTGAAACAGAAAAAGCATAAAAGCGGGAAGTGCCGTCTCGGCTTAGCCTGTGCGGACTGCACAGGCTAATCCGGGACGACACTTTACGCACATGCATTAAGTCCGGTTTTCCCACGACGCGCCTCATATTTTTGTTAAACTACAAAATTCAGAGTTAACTTAAACTTGTCGTAAGATCTTTGATAAGACAGAGACTTGTATAGTTTGCAAGTCAAGTCAAATCAAGGCGTATTCACTCATTTTCACGACACATGAGAACACGGGGAAACGGTTTGTGTATAATTTAATAAGTGGAAAAGATGATAAGTATACAATTTGTGTTTTTATCACGCATTAAATGTAAATACATAGATTCTAGAGTTCAAAATTAAATAATTAAATAGTTTCTGTTATAGGTACGTACAAATGATTAACAACGAACAAACTACACAATTTAGTAGCAATTCTTTAAATGTTATTACTGTATACAATGTATAATATGAAAAATATAAATTCAGGAGTGTAGCAAACTTCAATTAACTACTGGTATGGAGATATGTAAATATTTTAACAGTGAGGCAACTGCACCGTTTTCAATCTCCTAGCAGAGTTGTCGTTCGTTGCTCTCACCATACACCTCTGCAACGGGCTCAATGACAAGAATCTTGTCAAAACGGAAAATGCATTTAACGCATATTAAGTTGATTTGCAGGACCACAAGAACAACAAGAGCTGTCAGAGGACAGCGCGCTCGACTATTCAAAGTATTTCAGTTGGTACATATTTTGGATAGTGGAAGGGGCATAAATTTGTTCAAATACAAAACTTTTAAGTGAAGCCTTGTATTGTTTATAAATTTTTGGAGCAAAAACTTAAACCACAAAATCTATGTAAAAAGTTTGCATAACTCTGTCAAAATACAAAACAGAGTTATGGGTAATGTTGCCCCTGATACTAGAGTTGATGACAAAGGTTAGTTCCAAGTTTCAGGCGAATAACTAACGTAGTTTTGAAGTTACCAAACTTTTGAATATAAACTTTAAACAGAAAATCTAAGTGAAAAGGGGGCATAACTCTGTCAAAATACAAAATAGAGTTATGGGTAATGTTGCTCCTGATACTAGAGTTGATGACAAATGTTAGTTCCAAGTTTCAAGTGAAAATCTTATATTGAAGTTACAAAACGTTTGAATATAAACTTTAACCAGAAAATCTATTTGAAAAAGGGGCATAACTCTGTCAAAATACAAAAAGAGTTATGGGAAATGTTGCCCCAGATACTGGAGTTGATGACAAAGGTTATTTCCAAATTTTAAGTGAATAACTTTTGTAGTTTTGAAGTTACAAAACTTTTGAGTATAAACTTTAACCAGAAAATCTAAGTGACAAAGGGGCATAACTATGTCAAAATACAAAACAGAGTTATGGATAATGTTGTCCCTGATACTAGAGTTGATGACAAGGGTATATTCCAAGTTTCAAGTGAATAACTTATGTAGTTTTGAAGTTACAAGACTTTTGAACAACTTTAACCAATTCAGACGCGGACGCCGACGCCGGGGGTAGTAGGATAGCTCACCTATTCCTTGAATAGTCGATCTAAAAATAAAGAATACATGGTTTTTAAAGTATTGTTCATTGTTGGGGGGGAGGGGGGGGGCAATTAATAAGTTTGATTCCTATTATTGGAACTATTTTCATGCCCAATTACGCACGTGCAATCAGATCGCAGATGTAAACAAAATGGACATAGTGGATTGCGCGTTGTGTTTAAATGTTATGTAAATCATGTGACTAAAACCACGTGATTTGGGATTACTTCCCGAGACAACTACAGAGATGAATGGAATGTAGCCGGTGTGCAAGAGATTGCAATGTCATGTCGATGTATATTTACTCAATAAAACAACTTGTAAAATCATTAGTTGTTGTTAACCTTTCACTTATTGCTATGAAAATAACACTGTTCATACCACGAATACAAAAATACAAGGTTACCTTGTTTATTATACTCGTACCAGTATCATTACTTGAACTTTAATGAAGTCATAAAAAATACATATTTAAAAGATTGAATTGAATGTAAAACAAAATATTTATGCAATAAACGACATGCATATAGTGCTTGTCGCATGTGGTGTTGTAAACAACAAGGAAGCGGTTAAAACGTGAAGTGCTCATGTACTTTTAAAATGTTAACGTTAAATGTGTTAAAAACCTATACAACTATACAACTATACGACTAAGACATGTTAATATCCTCGCTGATCATCAACTAGATTAAGGACTCGATGACCTCATCCAAAATGGCCGCTCCTCCTGCTTCCCAAGAACCAAACTCCTCGCAGTGGTTACTTCCCCATTGGTACTCTTCTCCGTTACCACTGCAACCAGAAGTTACAAATTTGGAAGTTTTCAGGGGAGACGAATATGAGGAGAATGAAGATTTATTTTGTACAAGAGTATCATTATTTTTTTATAACAATGACACAGACATGTTGCATTATTGGTCCAGGTATATATACATGTATTAGGAGTTAAAATGAAAAAGAAAATAAGAAACATTACAACGCAATGATTTTACGTGGACCACGTTTTTATCATGTGCTTGTCCATGATTTTATTTCGCGCCAAGTGTTAGCTTATGGTCACGTGAACTTCTTGCCGGTGTAACATTACATTTTGACCTCGTTGAAAATTGACCCCTTGGGTACTTTTTCAACGGATGACTGATCAATATACAACGTTGAAAACTGACTCTGCCCGTTATATAATGACTCATCCACGCGTGAAATTTCGACCCTCGTTGAAAACTGATATAGTCAGGTCATATTTCAACTGATTCCAGTAATTTGCCTATTACCATACAGACCAAAGAATAACAATTCTATTTTTGTCAGGACTGTAAGCATTAATTAACGTTTAGTTATAAATAACACCTAGTTACACAATTTAAGATGCTTATTAACGTCTATATGTAGAATTAGTGACTATAATTTATGTGTAATGTATAGACAAGATGTCTGAAAACTTATTAACTACAGTATGCCGTAGAGCAGTGTAGATACTGATGATTAGCTTTTATTTGAATGCCAGAATAAATATATGACTTCGCACTGGTGTTCTAATTAAGTTATTTGAAAATTATACATTTGTATAGACAAAACCAAAACAAAAATATAACATAGTAATATACCATGGTGTCAGCTATCACTACTACTACTTGTGTCACATTTGTGACCCATGCTTGTATGTCAAAGGTCAAGGTCACTGCAATTGCAAAACTAGTTCTCCCACAAGAGCACAGTCAACTAGTGTGTCTGAAGTCGTGGTTAAAACAGTCAAACGCATCATTGTCAAGGTAAAAGGAGCCAAGAGTGATTGCATTTCGTGAGTTTATAAATAATCCGTTGCAACACCTCGGATTTACACAATCACAATTGTTGAAAGGTAGACATAATCAACATAAGCATTCCAGTTGAAACTGAGAAACGCATACCTAGGACAATCAATACATGTGAAAAGCAAAGTTGGTAGAACATGGTTGCCTGTCAGTCAAACACCCGATGGAGCTATATACCACATAAATCGCCAGTTATTCATGAAAACAACATAATGTTACAGACATTCAGGAATTTGCCCCTTTTGTCACCTTTAATTAGTGAGTTCACCAGAGCCTAGAAGAATACCAGAACAACAACAATTTAATTCACCAAAGAAAAACAATGCTGCAAACCCTATCCGTGGGAATACAGAATTGGTGAAGTTCAGGTTTAAACAATATATGGAAGGCTTATCGAGCCGAATAAATTGTTTTCAGGAGATGGGTAGAGTAATGGGTAAATTAGTAATTAGTTGTAAAAAACAATTTCATGTGTGTTATCTCGACAGGTTGCGCAGAATTAGTTAACTTGGAAAAATGATTTACACGACGCGTGACACTGCTGATAACTTTATCATTGTTTCAGTGTGGATTGTTGTGACTGAATTGAATGCGTTTATTTGGTAAATGTGTGTGATTATTATTCCATGATTGTTTTCCGGTGTATCTGTTGAACCCAACTTTTGACCTTCCTGAATATCCAATCAAATGTTGTGAAAACTTCCCGCCAGTAGTCCCAAATGAATAAATCCTAACATTCCATCGGCTAATTAAAGATGAATTCCCACTACACTAGTCATAAATAAGGAGGTGCAACAATATAGCAGACGAATTCGTAACAGGTTTGGAATACTTATGGCAAATTAAATAAGGGAATAACATTTCGCACAAAATGAAAGCTTTCGTATATGCGCAACGCTATTAAAATTATTTGACATAACAATTGACACGTTGAAAAGCAATACATTTGATTGTTTTGCAATGATGTAAATGAACACACTTTCTACATGTACGTGATTTTTTCGGCGTTGCTGTCTAAGATCACTTTTGACCTAGATTTCTTGCGATAATTATGCAGCGGGAAAATTGAATGCCACTAGAATTGGGCAAATTGTCTAATTTAAGGGAATGCAAACTTCAAACAATGGTGTAACGTATACCAATAACTGTTGCATTCTTTTGGGGATTAAAATTCACATAATTGTTTACATAAGCGGTTAAAATGAAGTTATAAACATATCCTCGACATATGCTCTAGAACTGAGGCTAATGATGAACGTGTTTTCTCATTGTATGCCATAAACAGAATGCAATATTCATTCACGTAACGAAATAACTATTTTGTTTAGCCTACATTTATATAAGCGGTACGCTCTATAAATAGCAAGTGGGCAAAGTTCCAATTCATAAATCTCATTCACAGAGTTGCCGTTCCATGTAGCCCATTGATTCTAGCGAGTTCATCACATTCCAGAAACAGTAGTGGCATTCTAAAAATAACGCGCGTAGCTAGCAACCGTTGTATAGCTGTGTTAATATACTCGTACATGCATCAATAATAGCGTTCAGAGAATCATAAACCTAAAAATTTCAATAAATGCGGAACTTATATGTATAAACTTACTGTTAATTTGAATGAAACTTGTGGTTACGATTTATTAACGATTATTTATAATTGCATCTTACCATCAACTTCTCCAGTAGATGTTATTTAGTCTGTAAAAAGATGCTACATTTTCTATAGATACAATGTTATCAAAGAATATTCGGAATACGTCGAATTGTTATTTGCGTAGCATGAATACACAATTTGCAATACTAATTATACACAGGAATCCTTGATATATCATATTTCTACTGATATAATTTAAAATCGTCATAGTCTAATGAAATTGTATGTCTTAACATTTCAACAATCGCTGAATGTTCCCTGACTATTTTTTATTGGGATACACAGCATAAATGCTTATTTGACTTCAAATTGTTATTATAATAGATAGCTAACATGAATGGTATATTACCGGTACTATAATTAACTATACAGACTCGTCTGATACATAATAATTTTAATTCATTCCCGAAATTATATTCTTACATTGTTAATTTGTTAAATTGGCTTGACAAATTCAGATAACAATTATGTTAACCTAAATTATTTTGGTTATTCATATATCACTGGTGGAAATATGGATCTGTTTAATTGGTTTATTCAATGCATAGATATTAATGATACTTTTATTTAATTTTTCTTTAATAAATTTATCTCAAATTAACTTTTGGTCCGAGAAGTTTTCTTATAGTGTCCGAAAAATCTGGGGTCCAATAAGTCTCCTAATATTGGTGGGGACCAAAAAATCTGGGATCTGAGAAGCCACGAAACCGATCATCTTGGCCGTCTGTTTAAGTAATTTTTAAATGCAAGCTCAATATTAATTTCAACGCCGATTGTCTTTTTAAAGACATTTCTTGTTTATATTCGTACACAATAGACACAGCGATTCTTTTTATCAATTGTTTCTAAGACAATTTCCCACTAGAGGGATAGTCTATATTGAGGGCGAAATGAACATTCGCTCGCCTGCAGGTCAGTGTAGGGTCAAACTTGACTGTTGAAAAGGCAAGATACTTGAACAATATCATTGTTGACATACATGTATTCTTTACACCTCAACGAGATTTATCTAGCCATAAATATTGTAATATATTTAGGCGCGTGCATACTTCGAACAGAAATGTACTAGTTAATAAAGTTTCTTGCCATGTATATTCCGGCTTGTTGATGTATATATTACCGTTTATGCATCATGTTCTGCGAGAGTTTTTAGCTCACCTGAGCACAAAGTGCTCGGTGAGCTAATGGTATACGGGACCTCCCCTGCGTCGCCGTCGTATGTCGTCCGTTTGCCGTCAACAATTTGTTTCGTTCTCACGCTGGATACTTCACTTTTTATCTAATATTAACCAAACTTGCACAGGAGCTACGTCTTTAAAAGAACGTTGCTTCATACGCGGCGTCGTCGTCTTTGATCTTTCCTTGCGGCATAACTTATGTAGTTGAAACTCATGGCCTTGGGAAATTATATTTAAAGAAGCTATCCAGCAAGCCTGTGATAGTTTCTGGTTCTTTCCAATGTGATTCTCTTCTACAAAATATCTCCGATATTTAACCTAAAATTTAACTAACCGTTAAAAAATGACCCCAAAACTGATAAAAATTTAAAGACAAATCAGTTTCCATCGACATTTTGATCAACATCTAATGCTGAAATTTTCGCTGGGTCATTTCTAAACGTTGAACAAGGACCCATGGGGTCAATTTTCAACGGGGTCAATATTTAATGTTACACCGGCAGGGATTTAAACCAGCTATGCTGGGACACATTTAAATCTCTGCGCGGAGGTTGCACAAGAAAGGCGAATACCGTCCCATATATACTACTCCAGATACTGACACAGTGAATACTGACGAAAACATGCCACATAAACCATAAAGTTCAATATTCTCAAAACAACTTACCATTAAGGTAGTACAACTGTAATGGGCAATATTCCAAACCTAATTTTAAATATTATTTCCATTGTCTGTATTACATCACTGATCTTATTACAAATTTTGAGGGTGGCTTTCCATGCCCCCCCCAATTTTTTTTTTGAAAATGTTCAGGACAACCCCTTTTTCCATTTTTCCATCAAAATTCATTTGCCCTAGGGATGAAAAAAACATCAAAACTCAATTATAGTTGCAAATATATCCAAAATGTTGGTGTCTTTTATACAATTAATGATTGAAGATTATAAAATAAGGCAACATAAGGCGTTAAAGAAGATAAAAGTATTGATATTTATCAATTTTCTATGGAAGCTCAGCATAAACTTGAAGCTGACGGAACAGACAAAATAATCTGTTGTCTTAAAGATTTTGGTTTTCCTGGACTGGTATGTTTTTTTCACTTAAATCTTTTTATTTATTTTTCATCTATGACATATATTCGACTAAAATAAAAAGTTAGAAACAAATTTACCGTGTACTTTAAGAAAAAGTGAGGAAAACTATCATACCCCTTAAAAAAATAGACAGCTATATTTAGGCAATTACCCAACAATAATTATCAAATGTGAAATAAATTATGCATTTTAAGTTTAATACACCATTTATACCAGTTAAACTGAATATATTAACAATTTAATGTTATTATTTCAGTTAAACAAAATTTTTTTCAAAATTTTGTTCCCTAGAGGTACACAAAATGCCACCCACACCCTGCAACGTTTTCAGCTCTGGGACAACACACCTTACATCAACAATAAGTGTCTTATTTATTATCTTCGTTTCCAATTATCTTAATGTCAACAATGTTTATGCTGGTAACTGAGGCTGTATATGCTGGTAATTTAGGCTGCATCTTCACCAAATGGTACAGTAAGAAAAACATGTGTACTGTGTTGAGCACCAGGTTTGATCCCCAGGGAAGCATTCCCAGTGATTTGTGGCAATTCTCTTCCTTCAGCTGCAAAAATATTTTAAAACAATCCAATAACTGATTGTTTTCCATGACATAGTTAACAATATACATATAAAACTTTCCAGTATATGTGCAACCCAACCTAGTAAGCCATACTTTTCAGTGTTAGGTAAAATTAATGTCAAAACTGTGTAATTACTGAATGGATCCTTATTAGTATGCTGATCATTAAGAAACACTGGTGCACTCGTTCATAAGCAAAACGACACACATATTAAGTATAAGTACTCAACTATTAAAGTGTCTTGAGGCTTCAAAACTAAGGAACTGACACATCATACATGTACTTTATGACTTGTATGTTCATTTGCTTACATGTATACTGTAAGTATATATAGAAATATGGACAAACACACATACATGTAAATAATATTACTTATACTTATATATTAATTTTACATTTAAGCAATACAATTTCGTAGTTCAAGCACTGGAATGAAAAGCATCACATTATCTTCTAATGAATTACGTTCTGATTGTATAGACAACTATTAATACATTCAGAAATGTCAGAATAAAGTACAATTCTTTCACTTTCTTGTTTTACTTACATGTGTTTCATCTCCGTATTATCAGGATTCAAGCTGGTTCATCATATGTACGATCTGGTGACGGTTATTTATATGGCTCCGATTTTCTTTCAGTAAACATTCCCTTTTTGCTCGTATTTATAATTTTCGTTTGACAGTTTTTTTTTGTTTATACCACGAAAAATATGTTACTTTCGAGTTCGATTTCTATCAATTTGTTATTATGTAAAAATATTTTTCTGTTTGCATTTCGTCAGAAGTATATCGACAAGAATTGGAATCAAACGGGCATATTACGAACTGGTTAACGAAACTTTCCGACAGTCACTGATATCGGCCGATCTTAGAAAAAAACGCGGGACTACAGTTGTACTACCTTAATCAGCTCGATTCAAACGTTCGCTTCTGTATATTTTCCATTCCATTATTGCTGGCATTTTAGTCCTGTCACATTTGAAATGTTTCCTGATTACAAAAACGTTGTTCGTACGACATGATGTTTCTTAGAGATCTGATTGGTCATTCTATTTATAAACTGGCTAAATTCTGTACACTCACCACAACACACAGCATATAAATGTATATAATCGAACAACGGTACATGTATATTGAATTTACACGCTAACTGCTTTGAATGACTAGAATCTATTTTCATCGTAACGACCTGAGTGAGTGAAACATGCTATCCTCGTGCGCGTATCTCTTTGTGCACGTGCACGGGTCATAAAGCCAGGGCCCATTTCCACAGTTCTCCTAAGGAAAATATTAACATAAGTCATATTTAAATAAAAAATTCAAATAAAAATTTCCCTATGAAAATCAATATTTTAGAAATAAAAAATTTGGGAAAATAAGGAGCATTTGCAGGTTAAAAAAACAACAACTTAAGTTTCCACTAAGTAGCTTTGTGGATATGGGCCAAGGATCTTCGTTGGCGGAGGCCCCCGAGCTGTTCAGTTTCGCGTTACGAACGGACGGACTGACAGACGAACGAACGAACGGACGGACAAATAAACGGATGGAAAAAAATGACTAAATCAATCTCATGTTGTCAAATAACAATGAACATTCGATATGATGCACAAACGCCTTTGAACGTTGTGGTGTATGATGGAGTAATATTTATTAATCTGACTCGTTCGATGTTATTTTCCAGCATATTTTTTTTTAAGAATTTGAATTCTCGGTAATAAGCTTTATTTGGAAAGTTGTTTCATTTATTATTTCAAGAACTGGAAAGAAGAAAACAAGAAAAAACACAATGTTGCGAAATCAACAAAAAGCCTTAACTCTATAACATTTCCACATCGCTACATTCCTAAAGGTGCAGTCTCACAGTTTTTGGCTGTGAGAAAACTTGTCTTATACTTCGTTTTTTCCTGTTCTATTATACATTTATTGTTCCTATTTCACGGTCTGAAAGCACATTGCTTGTGCAAAAGGAAACCTGTGACGAATATCAGTTATATTTGAGCAAAATTGGCTACATAGTAAACATACTCTAGTAGTTTGTTAACACACAAAAAAGCACAATACGTACACAATTATAAAACATAATTATGTTTGCCAACCAGCTCAGCATAACAGACAAACCGCTTGGATCGATTCTAAAAATTCTTGTATAAAATTCACTTTCAGAGAAATGTTTTTTTGTTGTTGTTTTTTTTCAACCCATAACTGTGAAACTGTCCCTTTATGTGTTATGCAAATTTCAACATTAATATAGAAATATAATTATCAACGCAGTTAAAACCGGGCGTTAATGTTAAAAGTCGAGAAGCAAGGATGATTATTTGCGCGTGTTTATTTTCACTTCTGCTGGTAAAAATTGGACTGTGTAAGTAATTTTGTTTTATAATGATCGTTTACTAAATAGTCTTCCTACCTATCAGTGAAGCTAAAATTATTTGTTTTTAGAAAAAAATAACACGACTATTAAAAAACCGTATTGAACACCGATGTTTAAGGTTTTACCGTATTAGTTTAAAACATGTCGGAATGAAAGGTACTAAAGCATAGCTAAAACAGCGTTTACGTACGCGTCTCAAATAAATAAGAAACTTAATTTATACAAATGTTTTTCGAGTGTGTTTGCACAATCTTTTATATAAATTATGTTCATTATAAGAAAATAAAGGTGACAAAATAACTGGAAAGAAAACCGAAAAACATAAAAATGACTAAGGAATTACTTCAACAAAGAATAAATCAACAAATACGTGTGTCGGCTTTTGTATCGTTTAATAGTGTTGTGTAACCTTAACCAACTATCGAATCAGCGTATAAATAAATAAATAAATATATATATGAATATGTTTTGGAGTTTCCCGATGTACAGCATTAAACCAAAATTTTGATTAAAATCTAGCTAAATATGCGTTTTAAAGCAATGCTTGTTCTTAACTTTTGTTTTTATTTACATAGAAATATATGTTTATTAATTTTATATTTAGTTATGTGTATTTATGTCCCTATGTCTGGTGTAAGGTCGTACATACACACTTTAAAGATCAAGTCGAGCGCCGTGCATGCAACAATTAATAAAACAAGTGCTTCTTTATTGCAAAATATTACTCCATCAATCAACGTCATAAGCGCAAAATATTTTAAAGATCAAGTGTAACGCCGTGCATGCAAAAATGTAAAACAAATGAGGCGTGTCGTGGGAAAACCGGGCTTAATGCATGTGCGTAATTGTTGTCCCGGATTAGCCTGTGCAGTCCGCAATAAGTCATTTGGTACAATTTAATAATTACATTTCTTTCCTCCAGAAGTTTCTGTTTTCCTTTGTTTCAATAAGGCATTAAGTACAATCTAATAATTTCCTTTTTTTTCCTCCTAAAGTTTCTATTGTCCATATGTTTTCAAACATTACATGAAGTACATTCTTACCATTTCATAGTTTTTCTCATGATGTTGATGCTGCCCATTGTTTCAACCATTCCATAGGCCCAATGTAATACATGTACCAATCGTTTCGAATATTCCAGGTGCGAACATTACTGGGTACCGGCTGTCTCCCAATGGTCCCCCTAGTGACGGTCTACTGGAGGTTTATATCCCAGGGTCATGCGACTGGGGCCCTGTGCGGTACAGGTCCCGGTACAACTGGCGCGACCCTCTGGATAACCTAATATGTCAACATTTCGGATACGTGTGTGTAGCATACGGGACACATTCTATTTTCCCTTTTTGATTTTGGTGTCATAATTGCTTATTTGACTTATTATGATCTGTACAAACATCACCAGAACTGTAATATTATTCAATGTGTTCAGGGCAGGTATTCACAAAACCCCTAAGGGAAATCTCAACTTTAGTTGTACTTAAGTGAAAATTTTAGATAAAATTTTCTATGTGAAATCCATTGATATCTGTTCACAAAAGGGCAAAATATGAAACATCTTAGCAATATTTACTAGTTTAAAACATTTAAATGTAAAAAGAGATATATATGAAACTGTCAGAGACTTAAGGAATTTTATGAATTTAAGAAATTTAATTAAGTTTTCCCTAAGGAGCTTTATGAATACTGTACCGGCCCAGAACCTTCCACGACATACTAATATTGTGCATTGTAGTATGCTTCTTAGGTTTGCTGACATATTTCATTTTGTTTAAAGTTTTAGACTTATTAGTATTTTTCTCCTACACATGTACAGGAAAATATTAGCTGTCATTTTTTGTATGGAGGGTACAATGGCATTCTTAAAAGGCACTATGTCAACGAAAAAGTGGTTTCCTACTACACCATAAATGATATAAAATGATAGAAAAGCGCTATAATACGATATGTACATAAAGTAAAGAATAAATACAACTATACATAATGAGATATTGATAAAACGAATCAGCACGAATATTTTTATTAATTTAACCCCCAGGCGAGTATCGAACTTACGTCTTAGGAGCTATAGAAAGAAATGACAGCAGACAGTGCATAATATCAACTGCACTTGTCCGCCTTGTAAGGAATCGTGTTTAAACTATGGTTATACAAAATAATCAAATTTCTGACGTCAAACTTTAAACATGAAAAGGACCAAAAAAATACGACCCAAATTATAAATTGATTTGTATCTCAGAGTGCGAAAACATTTTCCCCATATCATATACCTTATATTAACCCCTATTATATACCATTATTGATATCTTAATTTCAGATTGTTTTAAAAGAATTATCCCCATTGAATCCCTTTTACCTTTAAATCTAATGTGCGTGTATTTATGGACAGAAACGAGTCCGTAGTTCAGCCAACGACTAAGAACGGCTCGTACCCAGATGCGTGTATGACCATAAACAACTGTCCCATGGATGCCATTACGTCCATCTATGACATTGCCGACCAATGCACTATCGTGTATGGACCACCACATTCGGATTACGACAACTTATTCAAACAAATCAAGTGTATTCGTAAGTTTTTATTTAAGTTACCACTACATTGGCTGGATAAAACTTCGTCTTGATAATGTTTATAATTGCAAGTGATTTTATGTGTTTCAGTTACGGTGTAATCACAATGTTATGCTTAATGAAGAAATAATTTTCAAACACCACACAAATTGTAACAATATTACCTTTGCGTTCACAACACGTACAGTCGAGTATAATTTTTAATGGTAGATTTTTTTAATACTTCATTCTATGGTTGTTGTCGGCGCCTGTAACCACGATGAAAATTGATTCGTTTGACCCTTAGCTGCCCAACTCGTGGACGGCAGCTCTCCGCTGCAAGGTCGTGTAGAGGCCGGTCTGTTCGGACAGCTTCAGTCAATCTGCTCACTTGGATTTGACGCTCGTGTTGCCAACGTTTTATGCGTATCGCTCGGATATGGACGGTAAATTTTCTTGAGCAGGATTTCTATGGTAAAACCTAAACTTCTACGAAAGTTAATTTTTTTCCATTAACCGTTTAATGAAACACAAAGACAGTGAAGTATAGTTCAAACATATAATTTATATTTCAAAAGAGTGTGCATTTAAACCAAACTGATTATGTCCCAAAGTATTGCCTGCCTGTCTTTTCCACAAACGCATATGTGTTCACCTGCATCTCATACTGAGAATTCGTGGTTGTACAAAAATACTAGTCTATCATAGTTTTCTTATACAAGAGTAATAAATGTCTCAGTTTGCGACTGTCCATTGCCGATATATGTGAACACAAAGACGAGCTCCCACTGTCCCACTGCCCCATTGTGTCACTGTCTGCACTACCTTGTTTGTTTTTTTCAGTGGGTCAACGCAGCTATGGCCACACACGCAGTTCGGTGCAGGGCACAGACCGATATACAAGCGAAATATCACCTGTTCTGGGGACGAACTTTCTTTGGAGCTATGCAACCATTCCAGCACAGATATACCCGGATGTGACAGTAGCAACGTGGTCGGGGTTGAATGTCAGGGTAAGTGTTCATTGCAAAACATATGGTCGTAAATAAAAATGTTTCAATACACAAACTGCAAGCACTCATGGAATGACAAAAATCTAAAAGTTAATTCATTAAATGTGTTGATGGAAGAAAGCTGTATATTAACTTTAAATTTAAGACATTTATTTTCGAAAATTTTAAATATTTAATTAGACAAAAATGTCTTAAACTGGAATTATGTCCAAGAACCGATTTCAGTTTGTAATGAAACATGACATGTCAAAAGCCTTAATTTGAAGTACATACAAATTGACATAGTGGTTCATAAAATACGCCCATTCACTCGTTTTTCCAATATCATATTCAAGGTGATATTATCAAGCTAGCGCCATTGTTTGGAAGCCGACCCTACGAAGGTATTCTGGAGGGATATCACGGTGACTTCCGGTACGATATCATCGGCAACGTGACAACCAACACTGCTCAAACCTTATGCGCAATGCTTGGATATGGGTAAGCATATTTATAGGTAGCATACCATCCAATTTATATATAAACGAGGATGCGTGTCTTCTGTTACTCAACAAAGTCAATTATTACTCAACTATTTTAAACTGGAGTATTTTCTTTCAAAAGCCAGTACCGTTAAAAAAAATGTCATTCAAAATGTGTTGAAGAACTTAGCTTTATGTGACTATTTTAATTCAATTTTACTGCATTTTGTTCGATAATTTAGAATTAAAACGACAATAGTACATCACAATTTAATACCAGAGATACAATTTCATATTCAAATTGAGTTATTGTAAAGGATCCTTATTATGATATAAAGTAAACAATGTCATTTTAAATCGTCTCATTTCTTCCAAGCAGATGAAATATGCTTTGAGTGAATATTTTCGGTCATTGTTAAATATTACATTTATTGTACATGTATTGATAATTTATAACTACATATGGAATATCGGAAAACAAATGATGACATTAGGGTTTAATTCAATATTTTATATTATATTTTACACTTTATAGTAAAACAACACCATATGACCTTAAATCCGAAATGCGAGTCATTTGGAATTATTAAAACGAAATCAAGCATAATTATGTTATTAACCATCAAAGGCGCGATGGATTTGCGGGCCAAGCAATACCTGAAAGAAACCTGTTCTACTACAAGAAGGATGTTTCCTGTTCTGGAACGGAGAAGTCAATTAGCGAATGCGAGGGTGACCTTGAGTACTGCGTTACGCAAAGATACTGGCATTGCACGACAATGTCGAGCATGTATAAACATGTGGCACTATTTTGTTCAGGTAAGTGACGGTCAAGTATGTGTCCCATTCGTAATACCTGGGCTGGTATTCACAAAGCTCCCAAGGGAAATCTTAACTTAAGATGTACTTAAGTGAAAATTTCAGATCAAATTTTATTTGTGAAATGCAATGAGTCCTGTTTAAAGAAGACTGCAATACCAAAACTACGAGCAATACTTACAAGTTTATAACATTTCAATGTTTGAAGACCTATACATGAAACAGCCAGAGACTTAAGGAATTTTATAAGTTTAAGTAACTTAATTTTCCCCTAAGGAGAATACGGGCCCTGGCGGTCTAGGGAAAGATCTAAACTCAAAAGGGCACAGAGTACTGCTTAAAAGGGGCAGTGTGGAAAGCCGTCCTAGATCACTGACATTTTCAAAACAATGAGTAAATCCCAGGTATTTATCTATCAAAACAATTAGTAAATCCCAGGTATTTATCTATAAAAACAATCAGTGAATCCCAGGTATTTATCTATCAAAACAATTAGTAAATCCCAGGTATTTATATATCAAAACAATTAGTAAATCCCAGGTATTTATCTATCAAAACAATTAGTAAATCCCAGGTATTTATCTATCAAAACAATTAATAAATCCCAGGTATTTATCTATCAAAACAATTAGTAAATCCCAGGTATTTATCTATTGCCGATTAGTTTGTTGTGGATTCTATATTGTGGTAATTATTTTATATTCTGTTTTTAGAAAACAGAAGAAACTCTTTCGGCATCTGTAATAAGTATATTTATAATAATAAATATTATAAATGTCCTTCTTACATGAAATGAAAGTATCGAATACTATAATAACAATACAACAATACAACAATAATTATGTGATCCGACGGCGAGTTAATTGAAGTATAATATATAATCATAATAAATAATAATTACAAGCGATTTATAACAATGTCAAATACAAATAATACAATAAGACACAATACAAAAATACAATATAGTTACCTGTAATAAGTATATTTATAATAATAAATATTATAAATGTCCTTCTTGCATGAAATGAAAGTATCGAATGACAGGTTTATATCATTCATGAATTTCATGATCACTTCAAAGAAATTAATACCAGCACAATCGATGACAATCGCTTCAATGACACATACTCCCATCTACAAAATGACACAAGCAACAGGCTTAATACCCCAATTACTGAAGAAGAAACAGAAAAATGTATCACAAAGCTTAAAAATTCTAAAACACCTAGCCCATTCGACAATATTTTAAATGAGTATATCAAGTCCACAAAACATCTACTTATGCCTGTTTATCATAAACTATTTAACTGTGTACTGGAAACAGGGTTCATTCCACAAAGCTGGCTAAATGGAATAATCATACCCATATTTAAAAACAAAGGTGACCCTAAAGATCCTAATAACTACCGACCAATTACTATCCTCAGTTGTCTAGGTAAACTTTTTACTTCCATACTCAATGAAAGATTAAACAAATTCCTTAATGAAAATAATATTGTAGATGAAAATCAAGCTGGCTTTAGGAAAGGCTACTCTTGCTCTGACCATATTTTTACATTACATTCATTGATCGAAATACTGAAAAAAAGAAAACAAAAACTATTCTGCTCCTTCATTGATTTTTCACAAGCATTCGACAAGATTTGGCGAATTGGCCTATGGCACAAACTTATTAAACAAAATATAATTGGCAAGTTTTTACATTTAATTCAAAACATGTACAACAACATCAAATCTAGTATCTCTATTAACGGCAATATTTCAGAACCCTTCGTATCAGAAATTGGCGTTAGACAAGGCGAAAATCTATCTCCAATTCTTTTTTCCATCTTCTTAAATGACCTTCAAACACATATGCACCTCAATGGCTCAACTGGCATAGAACTAGAAAATCCCCTGGATTTGTCTCTTTGGCTGAAACTACTTATTCTACTTTATGCTGATGACACTGTGATTTTATCTGATTCAAAAATAGACTTCCAAATAGTTTAAATACCTTCCATAAATACTGCGATAACTGGCATTTAAAAATAAACCTTAGCAAAACAAAAATTGTAATATTTGGTGCAAGACAACTACAAAACTTCCATTTCACATTAGGTGACAACCCTGTAAAAATCACTGACCGTTACCACTACCTAGGCATTACATTTTCCAGCAATGGTTCTTTCCTCAATGCACGGAAACACTTAGCCGAGCAAGCAACAAAAGCAATGCACCTTCTATATACTAGAGCAAATAATGCAGAGCTACCTATTGATTTAATTCTTAAACTTTTCGACCACACTGTTTTACCAATTTTAATCTATGGCTCAGAAATTTTTGGTTTTGAAAATGTAGATATCTTGGAGAAAGTCCATAATAACTTTCTTAGAAAAATTACGAATGCTCAGAAATCAACCCCAATGGCTTTTTAATATGGTGAACTTGGCAGATACCCTATAGCAATTAACATCAAAAGTCGCATGATCTCTTTTTGGAATAAAATCTTAATAGGCAAAGATCAGAAATTATCGATCCAAATCTATAAATACATGATGAACTTGCCAATCTCAAATTTTAAATGGGCCAACAAAATTAAAGAAATCCTCACCTCAGTAAACTTAAGTAACTTATGGGATAACCAATTCCTAACAACCCAAAATAATATTTGCCGCTTAGTCAAAGCCAAATTATTAACCCAATTCAAAACCCAATTGCACAATCAACTACAGCAAACACATAAGGGACAAATATTTACCAGTTTCAA
The DNA here is from genome assembly GCA_027627225.1 of Congeria kusceri. Taxonomy (NCBI): domain Eukaryota; kingdom Metazoa; phylum Mollusca; class Bivalvia; order Myida; family Dreissenidae; genus Congeria; species Congeria kusceri. Next base: position 51,672,559 of record CM051037.1, read on the forward strand.
ACAAACTCCATCCTTTGAAGACTACTTTATAAAACTTACACAAACTGAATATACATACCTCTTTAAATTTAGAACTGCAAATCACTGGTTACCAGTTGAAACCGGTGGATACGATGGAACCCCATTTGAGGAAAGAATATGCAGCCTTTGTAACTCTGGTCAAGTTGGCTCCGAACATCACTATCTACTAAACTGCGATTTCTTTAAATCTGAAAGAGAACAATTCTTAGGACATGATCTTTATGATGCTACTCTTATTAAAATCCTAACATCTAATTCCTTACAACTATTACAGAATACAAGCAAATTTATTCGCTTCATATTCGGTAAGTTTAAGCGATAGCAAGTTATCTATTTAACTACCTGTTTTTACCAATGCCACCAGCTAATACACCAACTCTAATATTGTAGTTTGTAACAATACTGCCTTTATTTCAATGTATTTTTATTGTTAACAGCATAACATATTTACATATTATCTCAATATAAGTGACCGTTTACACTTGTGTAATCAATATATCAAAATATTTGTCTAGTCACAAATGTATATATTTTTGCATGTATATACTAATCACATTATTTACTTTAATTAGAAATATATGCATGTAAATATAAACTGTGCAATGTAAATAATAACTTCATTCTGTATTTGTACCAAATGATAACTGCATAATTATATGTCAATATTAACGTAAGATTGCTATATACTTATACTCACATAACAGAAATAATTGCAGCATTATGTAAGAGTAGTACAAAATGGTACCACTCAAGTACAAGTGTTAACATTTTAAATATTTTTGCCTGCTATATTGATATTATATTTCAATTAAGGCAATGGAAACAATTGTTGCATTCTAAATGAGTACAACTGATACCTATATTTCACCTACAATCCTGTTTCTTTATCCTAATTAATCTAGCAGTTCTAGTACATAAATTAATAATTATACTTTTGTTACTTCCCTTTAAACTTATCCAGCACACAAATTATAATTTGCTTTTGCCCCATCAGTCATTTAATGTTAACCCCTCAGATAACGGCATTCTCCATTGTAATCCTGCAATGCAAAGCTGATTAGAGTAATTACCACACACAATAGGTCCTCCATCTTGCCTTTGTGTTCAACATCGACCTCGCGTGCAGGTGCACTCAAGCGTAAATCAGGACAAAAATAACTGCTGTTGACTGAAACCGTTACAAAGCTAGCTCCAGCACCATAAACGCTAACGCACAGTCTTTCGCAACAACATGTCTTTTAAGTATTGATAATGAATTAAATTTCTGACGCAAAATGTAAACCTTTTAAAACGCGTAGTCGTTTCAATTTCTCAATCCGAAACGCCGCGTGCAAACGAAAATACGTCACCGCACAACTATGATCACAAACCACTAATTATTTTTACCAGTGCTAGTATTAAAATGCTCTTATAGAACTGTACTATTATTTGTTTCTTAAATGCCACGATTATGATGATTATGATAACTATGACGATTATCATTATTATGATTATTATGATTAGTATGATGATTTTGAATATATGATAATGATTGTGATTTTGATATTTTATCAAGTTTTTGGTATTTTGATTTTGATTATAGATCTCACATTATTGCTATTATTATTATTATTATTATTATTATTATTATCATATGTTCCGACTATGTATCTTATTATTTAAATACCCCCCCCGTATATCATCTACACAATTGTGTTAACGTAAAAATTATCGGGAGTTACTAATTTACTAACAATTTTGCTTTGTTATATTGCCCTAATTGTATATGTTATATACTTGGGTGAAAATAAAAGTCTTGTTCTGTTCTGTTCTGTCAGGTCTAAAGTTTGGCCATCACAGTTAGGGTCGCTCAGGTCTAAAGTTTGGCCATCACAGTTAGGGTCGCTCAGGTCTAAAGTTTGGCCATCAAAGCTAGGGTCGCAAGCTGAATAACATAAGTTGAGTGCGAAATAACTAAATATCATATTTTGAATTACTCGTGATTTTTGTCATGCTGGTAGGCATATTTTGTTATTTATCTCGTTGCAACAACTATAAAGCTGATAATACATTTTTATGCCTAGGATACAGACGACAAATAATCACCCTACTTCACACTTTGTTGCCATTTTGTAACAGGCTGTGAATAACAGACAACATTACTCGAACTTTAAAGACACGTGTTTTCCGTCGCCACCGAGCACGGTTACTTTTCGAAGCTGAGTACTCCCTTTTTTTTTGTTACAGACTACAAGCTACAAGGCCTAAGTCTGGGTCCGGACGGTATCCTCCTGATGCAGATTAACGGTCGGCAGTGGGCGGTCTGTGAGGACCATTTCACAACACTGACTGGGGATGCAGTTTGTAGAGCTATGGGATACAGGTAAGCCTTTATTTTATTTTTGATTCATAACCAATTCCTTATGCAATACTTCATGAACAGAACATTATGTCATTGTCAGATGACATTCTACTGTATATTGCGGCTATATAAGGAGTAAAAAATATGTTTGTTTCAGGTTACATGCCCAAAAAATATTATGGTAGGTAGGTAGGGAATTTATTATTATTATTATTATTATTGTTTATTTGGTAAATGGTCAACTTGAAGATTCTAAAACCGAATGAAAATTCAAAACATGTCTCCAATATCATAAAACATAGTTTTGAAGTGGATGCTATCAAAACAAAACACTTATTTATCCAAAAACATTTAATTATTGGAAAAAAGTAAAAGAAACAAAAAAATATCTAACCCACTCAATAAATTGTTCTAGGGTTGGGGCTTTTTTAGGGTAGGTCGGGTAACTTGAAAAAAAAACATATGAGGCCCGTCGTGGGAAAACCGGACTTAATGCATGTGCGTAAAGTGTCGTCCCGGATCAGCCTGTGCAGTCCGCACAGACTGATCCGGGACGACACTTTCCCTCTACAGTGGATTTATGTTTAGAAGAGACTTCCTTGAAACAGAAAGTACCATAAAAGCGGAAAATGTCGTCCCGGATAAGCCTGTGCGAACTGCACAGGCTAATCCGGGACGACACTTTACGCACATGCATAAAGTCCGGTTTTCCCACGACGCGCCACATATTTTTTTTACGCCTAAGTATAGTATTTATAAATGCAGCTGTAAATAAACTATGTTTGACATGCTAGCGTAATGACTTCACATAATTATGAATATAACTGCCACATCATCGACGGACCCCAGCAATACATCATAAGAAACCAATCATGTTGCTTGAAAGATGCTATTAAAGTGGGTAGGTGCTAGAAAGAATGGAGTTTGAATGTATTCCCAAATCCATTCAATCGAATATTTGAATATTGGTATAGAATTGTGGTACCGTAGTTTTAATGTTACATTTCCATTTCAGCCGTTATGCCTCACTTACTACACGTCAAGCTGGTACAAACGACACGGAAATCATAGGGTCGCTGATGTGCAATGCAAACGCCTCAAGTATCGGACACTGCCATCTGAGGCACCAGTTCAGTTACCGGCCTTACCGCGTGGACGCCGCGTGCGGAAAGCACGTTCTACTGTCTTGTTACAGCTAAACATAGTTAAGATACTTACATCATAGCACAAACTGTTCTATGCAAGGACACATGTGGTAGTTTAGTTTAAACCTGGTATCCAAGTATACCATTTTTTCTTAAAGTCTTAACAAAGTCGTTTCAAATATTAGACACCATCAATAACATTTTGATAACTTTGTTAAACTAGACCTATAAATAAAAGCAACGTCAAACGCAGATATTCTCATGTTCCGTCTTCATTTTAGAACGTCCGTGTTTTGAATGTCATTCATGTAAATGATATACTTTATATGACATAGAGATTTAGAAATCTCTATATACTTGTGGCCGGGTGGTGAAAGGTGTGCAGTCGGTCCGGGGCTCAATCCTCTCACTAACAGGACTTCTGCCTACCGAGTGAGCTAGGCGGGCCACTTACATAGCTTATCCCGCGTAAGTTCAGTACCGTGACATTCTCCTCTGCCAAGTTGGAATCGTCCTCGAAATCGAGACACAGGGAACAGTGTAAGCCTGATCCCGACGAACCCACGGGCCGGTTCTATGGAGAATTTCCCGTGTTACGGTTCCACATTGGATGCCAAATGTGGCGGGGTGGTGAAAAATGTGCAGCCGGTCCGGGACTCGAACACGGGATCTCTCGCTTACAGGGCGAGTGTTCTACCGAGTGGGCTAGCCGGTCCGCTAACACAGCCAGCTAATCACCAGTCTCGCTTAAGTTCGGTACCGTTACATACTTATAAATATCATCCTCTTCTGAGTTTCAATTAAAACATACATGCAGTGCACTCTTGATTTGGCTTACGTTGTTATTTAAGCGCATTATTGTGTGCCACTATGAAAATCAATGTCTCCATCCAGCATTATGTATGCTACATTATGAGGCCAATGTGCCACCAACATAACGATTACACGTGTGTGGGTTTTTTATATTTGACCCCGTCCTTGGTACAGAGTTTTAATATTAAATATAATATTTTAAAATGGTTCAATTATACTACCCCTACGATGTAGTGTTGGGTCCAAAATCCTTTCCAACAGCGTAAAACATTTTCATTGTCTTAAATTTGAATAACTTCTATTCATCAGTAAGTCAAACAATCAATATCGGAGTTAACGATTAAAGTAAAAAAATAAAGCAAACCATATGAAATATTTCAATCAGAGTTCAAAACATAAGCACACTTCATGATTCTGACATGATAACCGAACAATGGAAATTGCGCAAAAATTGACTATTATTAAAGTCGATCTGCTTTTAAATCTGACACAATGAGAACCATAACCAGATCTTTAATTGGCGTGTCAAAATATAGTCTATATTACCGATTCTCATTACAGACACTTTACATAGCACGAACTCAATACAAGATTAAAATTTCAGGTAGAACTTGAATACAAACAAACCTTATACTGCATCGACTTAAGAAACAATACGTGATACACTGGACATAAAAAGGGTGCAACATCTTAAAATATGGAATAAAATTTTTCCCAACATTATAAAGGGATATGTTTACTACTTTAGAGTGCCCTATTTTGTATTCGTAAGCAACAGACACACTTACTCACTTAATATATAGCAAGTGTGTATAAGGTAAAGCTCCTATTCCATGAACGGCGTATGTCTAGTTGAGTTGTAAAGAATATGCCGAAAGCAATAATTTTGTCACGTTTCTTGCCTATTAAACTTCAAAGTTGTTTATACAACAGAACGACTTACATGACACTGACCTGGAAGCCGAGGATACATTTATTCACAAGCGTTCGTTCAGTTTTATCTTGTGATAATTAATTGAACTTGATTAGCACCATGCGTCAGAATTAGGCGATTGATATCATTGTAAATTTCATTGTAAATAGGATTACATTGAAGTAGATAATGCAATGAGTATTTATGACATGCTATACATTGTTTCCCGTGTAATACAGCCATTACGAGTATGTGAAATATAACATTTTGAGCGTTTTCATTGGCTACCTATTTTTTGATTGACCAATCGCATGACGTTATTTTGGTGAAATGACGTCGTCAACATGAAATGACGTCACGTTAGTACACAACTTTGAGGACTTACCAACTTATTTTGGTAAGATTAGAAGGGTTATATTTCGTTTAAAAGCATGTGATATAAAAGGATCTGACCTTCGTTGTCGTTTCATACCATATTTTATTGAACTCGTCCAGGAAATTCGCCAAAGGCTCGCTTACTAACAAAATTCCTGAACTTGTTTAATAAAATTTGGTATGAAATGATAACTCGTGTCAGATCCTATATATAAATTCTGCACTATAAACTTTACTTATGTAACATTTCAAGAATAAATATCTGCACAATTTTGGAGCAACACATATTTGACACCGAATGTCAAAGCATTGAAAGATATACAAGGATCAGGGATCAAATATGTTGACTCCGAAGGTAGTGTCTACAATACATTTACTGACACGAGAAATGCCGAATCTTCACATACAAAGCAATATCATCACATATGCTGTATTGTGATAACTGTATTGATTGTTGTTGTGGTGTAGGCTGTGTCGGCAACAACAATATTCGTTCTCTAAACAATAGTAAATTACAGTTACATTAACATATAAGACGCATATTTATAACTGCTTTTATAAAGGTGCAAAATGAATTTACTGTGACCGTTTATAAAAGGCCCTGTCACACTGTGGCGAATTTGAGCTTCGAGCTTTGTACGAGTTCTGGCAAGTTTTAACTCGCCGTAAATTGGACGAGATGGTCGCGGAATTGTTACAAGATGACATTTGTTCGAGTTCTCTTCAACATATTAGTACGATATGCGTACGATATCTCTTCGACAATCGAAGACTTGTCTACGATATTTTACGAGTGTGGACAGGTATATACGACTTGTGATGACATGTGCACGAGTAGATACCTTAGGTAATCCCCCCAACTCGCAGAAAACTCGTGTAATGTTTTCGATACGTGTACGCGAAAATAAGTCGCCCAGAAGCGGCGGGAATTGTATACGGTTTCAAATTCTCACCGCAACTTGGAGAGTTCTGGCAATATAAGACGACATTTGAGGATATCACTGCGACATAGTACGACATGTGTACAAGATCAACACGAAAACAGGTGAGTTTAGGCGAGTTACAACTCGCCTGAATTCCTAGCTCACAGTGTGACAGGGCATTTAAATAGACATCAGAGAATATAAATTAGTTAAATGTTGATGGGGCAACATTACCCATAACTCTGTTTTGTATTTTGACAGAGTTATGTCCCATTTTTACGTAGATTTTCTGGTAAAAGTTTATATTCAAAAGTGTTGTAACTTTAAAACTACATAAGTTACTCACTTGGAACAACCCTGTGTCATCAACTCTAGTATCAGGGGCAGCATTACCCTTAACTCTGTTTTATATTTTGACAGAGTAATGCACACTTTTTACATAGACTTTGTGGTTAAAGTTTTTGTCCCAAAAATGTATAAACTATACAATGCTTCACTTAAAAGTTTTATATTTTAACAAATGTATGCCCCTTCCACTATCCAAAATATGTGCCAACTGAATACTTCGAATAGTCGAGCGCGCTGTCCTCTGACAGCTCTTGTTTTTATGTGATCTCACATGACCTTAACAAGACAAGGGTTATGTCGAAAGTTGCACGAGAAATTGTTGTTGATATCAGCTAAAATAGTTTCATGCTCAACTCTTAATATGTACATTATAATATCTTAACATAAACACAAAAAACAATACCCACAAAATCAACAGGTTCAATGGAATATAAACTATTTCAATCTGACAGCCACTTGTATCGCTTTCCGATCAGAATTGTGATCCACATATCTCCGACGCCCTGGTTTTGGTTACATTGAACTTATATTTAGACAGTTCATATAAATATTGTATGGAAACAATAATTCAAAGTAGAATCAATAGCAGGTGCTATGGTGCATTAAAAGATCAGTGGAACAGTTCATTTCCTTTAAATGCAACAGTAATTTGTTTTGTCTTTTGTTCAGAGGATGACATACCGAGTCCTGACGCATCTCGCGTGGTTGTTGATTGCGGCCCATATACCGATAGTCTGGTGAACATCAAATATACATTGTAGAACGGAGCAACCACTGTCAACAATTCTCTTGACATCACTTGTACCCCGGTCCTTTTGCACGCCGATGGGTCCACCACATCTGTGAAATGTTGCCCTAACGGGTCATGGGAAGGAACGCCAAACTGTAATATTCCTGGTACCTAAGCATTATATTCTTCGAATTGCTTCCGTTCATTTCGTCAATTGAAATGATCACGGCATAACATTCATTTTGTTTGAGTCACTGTGACATTTAGTAGGGCATGTTTGCTTTAAAGTATTCATTGAATTAACAATGTAAGTATAATGTATTAAACAACAAACACATTTTGAAGACCACTTGTCAATGATATTTTCTCTAATAAAGGTAACTGCAAATAAGGTCAGGCATGGTTCGAATTATGTGTTAACTCAAATACCTTCAGGTCCTATTGACTTTTTGGAATCTGACTACAATTTCACTATTAGAGAATCTTGGATACTTAGTTGCAGAGTATCACATTATCCCAATTGGCAACACGTGCGCATAGTAAAAGGCACCGTCAAGGCATAAGAAAAATAAGCATTTGAAATATCGAAAATATATTCACTAAATGTTCCCTAAAATGTATACAGTGTAACGTTATATAGTGTTATTAAATACAAACTAGCCCAATAATTATGATCTAAAATTTCAAAACAATTTGTAAAACTATTCTGACTTTCTATACAACAAGCTTAGGTGTACCGTAGTAATAAAACCGTATAAAGTGTCGTCCTAAGTGCTCCATTCACCATTTAGGCATTCGAGCAGACACTTTAAATATTCCACGTAGCCTATTTCACGGTGCGATTTGATGCAATCATTAAATGAAAGTTACGTTTCATGCGTATATACGCATGCGTAAAGTTTAGTAATATGAAGATCATTGGTTCATTTTTTAACGTGACCTACTGGCAGGGATGAAACAAAATACCATTACTCCATCATATTTAATTTTGCGAAGCACGAACACGTTACTGATACCATTTATTGTAGAGAGAATAACTCAAAACGTATTGAAGAGATATGGACGGAACTTCCTACTATGTATCATAAATTCTAATAAATAATTTCGAAGTCGAATGACACTATAATGCTGCTCGTTTTGAACAAATTAGGTTCCCACATGACTGTGTACCGAATATCCCCGAATGGTGTCCCTAACAGCGGCTGACATGAGGTGAATATCACAGGGTTCTGTGAGTGGGGCCCTATCCAAGACTGGGATGATTCCCTGGATGTCCTCATATGTCAACATTTTGAATACGTGTATGTAGCATAGGGTCACCCATGTTCAGCTTTCTTGTTATTCTTTGTTGATATTTCGTTATTTTTGACTTATACAAAGCTTCAAATGAAGACACCAGAATGCATTTTGAATTGTTAATATATTCCAAATACAAACAAAGGTTAAAAAGGTAATACATTTGTCTCATATTTTGGGTTAACTGAATTTTTTAGGTGTGTTTTTGAACTCTTTACAGACTATACTTTACTGACATCGAATTCTATAAGTCACATGTGAAAAACAAGCGTTCGTTTAAAATTTCGAGTATATACATTTGAGAGTTTGAAGTTTATATTTTCTTGAATTTTTGCTGTTTAATATGGCAATTATGGCATAAAAGAGATGGCAATTATTGCATTACATATAAAACAAAAATCTTTCGGCGTCTCTTTGTATTTAAAAAATTATAAAATCTAAAGATTCGTTTTTCTAGAAACGTTTGTCTCAGCGCTAATGTATGATTTACAGAGAAATTATTCATTTGCAGAAAAAGTCCGTTATTCTAGCAACGTCTAAACAAAGCTCCTTTCCGCCAGCCTGCATGACCATACAAAGCTGTCTATCTGGAATGGCGACCTTCAATCAACTCAACCAAGCTCCTTTCCGCCATTCTGCATGACCATACAAAGCTGTCCATCTGGAATGGCGACCTTCAATCAACTCGCAAACACTGAAATATCGAATACGAGATACCCAGATGGCAGCATAGTTAAAAAGGAATCAACTGCGTCCGTAAGTTGGTAAATACTCTTATTATACCTGTATTCTTCTTCATTTGAAGAACATAAATAAGTGTAAAGCCATATTACAGGAACTGAATCATATTGACGTTGACGTTTCTGTTGTGTTCTCTATGAAGCTTTATGGTCCACGAGTTACATTAAGATATAACTTAATGCACAATAATTTGGCGAGGTCAAAGAGGAGAGTACATATCATTGTAAATTTATAATTCGTGATAATAGCGTATTCTGAATGCCATGTTGGATATACAACAATAGCAGAAGTTAAATAACTTAATACATTTCCAGAATAATTATTAATTTCGAATTTTAGAATGAATCAATTTTATGCAAATTTATGTCGCAATTTCCAGTGGTATATCAACAACACAAATGTTGATAATTGTGTTCTTCAGCTGCCCAGTTAGTGGATGGCAACTATACGCTGCAAGGTCGAGTAGAGGCAGGTCTGTTCGGACAGCTTCAGTCAATCTGCTCACTAGGATTTGACGCGCGGGCTGCGAACTTTTTAAGTTCATCGCTCGGTTACAAACGGTTGTTTTTCGTTTGTTTTATGCATTACTTGAATGTTTAATTACTTCTTCGTTCATATGCGAATTTTGTATTTGAACAAACACAAAATATACGCTGCTTATCACTGAAACCATGCGATTGAAATGTCGTATGGATAGTTATTGCTTTTGTGTGTGTATGGTATTGGCCAATGTGCACTCGTGTACTAACATGTTACTTTGTAACATTTACGAGAAAACACAAAACACTAATATATGAAACGAACAAGTACGCTTTCCTGTTTATAGTTAATAACCTAGTCGCTTTTTGTTACGGCATTCAATCTATGCTCGAAATATCCTTCAGAGAGGCAACGCATGTTTGGCGTCACTCGCAGTTTGGTGCAGGATCCAGACCGATATATAAGAGAAATATCACGTGTTCAGGGGACGAGCTCTCATTGGAGTTGTGCAACCATTCTAGCACGGACATACCCGGATGTGACAACAGCAACGTGGTTGGAACTGAATGTCACTGTAACTGTTGATACAGAATCAAACAAACATTGTCTTAATATCAAACGGACAACAATCCTTTTATCGAAATGCTAACAGGATAGACATAAATATTCTATGACACTTTAACGCTGAAATTCTCTTAAATATATTGAAAGACAACTTTAATATTTGAAGAATTGCATTAATATAAAATACATTAGTTAGAACCATGAATTTTAAAGCCGTCCCTACGAGGGTTTACTGGATGGGTATCAGGAGGGGCATCCAGTACTACGAGGGTTTAGTGGATCAGGAGGGGCATCCAGTACTACGAGGGTTTAGTGGACGGGTATCAGGCGGGGCATCCAGTACTGCGATGGTTTACTGGATGGGTATCAGGAAGGGCATCCAGTACTACGAGGGTTTAGTGGATGGGTATCAGGAGGGGCACCCAGTACTACGAGGGTTTAGTGGATGGGTATCAGGAGGGGCATCCAGTACTGGATGGGTATCAGGAGGGGCATCCAGTACTACGAGGGTTTACTGGATGGGTATCAGGCGGGACATCCAGTACTACGAGGGTTTACTGGATGGGTTCCCCCCGGAGGGGCATCCTGTACTACGAGGGTACTGGATGGGTATCAGGACGGGCATAGTACTACGAGGGTTTACTGGATGGTATCAGGCGGGGCATCCAGTACTACGAGGGTTTACTGGATGGGTATCAGGAGGGGCATCCAGTACTACGCGTGCTTACTGGATGGTATCAGGAGGGGCATCCAGTACTGTTATCAAAGGTGTGTCAACAAACACTGCTCAAACCTTGTGTGCAATGCTTGGCTATGGGTAAGAATGCGTGTACTTGTGTATGTATTGGTTGTGCTTAACAATAGAATGATACGCCCTTTACATTAGCAGTGCTTTATACCCAAAGAAACTTAAATGAGGCGCTTCGTGAGAAAACCGGGCGTAATGCATGAGCGTAAAGTGTCGTCAAGGATAAGCCTGTGTAGTCCGCACAGGCTAATCTAGGACGGCACTTTCCGCTTTGATGGTATTTTCTGTTTCAAGGAAGTCTCTTCTAAACATAACTTCACTGTAGGCGGAAATTGCCGTCCTGGATTAGCCTGTGCGGACTGCACAGGCTAATCCGGGACGACACTTTACGCACATGCATTTTGCCCGGTTTTCCCAATGTCCTTTCATCTTTCCTCTACAAAAATAGTAAAAGAATATGTTTCCGAAATATCTGTGTGTTCTTTCGATTATATAAGAGTAAAATAAGGCTCTCAATTCACCTTTAAATGGTTTTACAATTGTTAAATAAGTTCATTTACAATGTAATTCTGTATAATCAAACAAAGTTATAACCTTTAAGTCTAATTACCTATTTTAAATATCAGTTTATATTGTCTTTTGTTTCGATATAGTACGATCTTACACAGATTTTAACACACGGTAGTATCGGTACATTTTGGCACGGAAAATATCACTATAAATACTAAGTCAAATTTGTGTAAATCTACGTATTTCATCGGGATTAAACAGCATTTGTTTTCCGACAAACTGCTTAGTTACCAAATTAATTATAATTTTACCAAGTATTTCATCGGGAATACATTTTTTTTTTCAGATGTTTTTATTCGTATTTCAAAAGCCTGTGTTTATATCAAAGATTGGCCCCAATTCCCAGCGAATTATTTAGATATTCTATATAAACAAAATCAAAGTGCTTGACTTTGCAGTATCATTTACAAATTAAGACTCGCATTTCCATTGAATTAAATTGCATATCTGTAACATTGGGGTATTCGCTAACAATCAGCCGGTACCACAGTGGGTATTAAGAAAAATATCATCGATGAAGTGAACTTAAACAATCTGTAATTTATCTAATAAATTTGGATTTTCCTGGTACTCGATGCGTCCAACTTCCCTGAGGTGCATTAAACAAGAAATGTCTTTAAAAAAGACAATCGGCGTTGACATTAATATTGAGATATGATTTTTACCCTAAACATAATACAAGAGGGCCAAGATAATCGGTTACATGGCCTCTCGGACCCCAGATATTTCGGTCCCAACATATATAAGAAGACTTCTCGGACTCCAGCTATTTCGGACACCATACGAAAACTCGGATCCCCAAATTAATTTGTGATTCATTCAATAATTATTAATATTTGTACCGTGAAATAAATGATCATTCCGCCCCATGTTTTCACCAGTGATACATGAATAACCTAAATAATTTACCTATTTAATTTAGGCTAAACAAAATAGTGGATTATTTCTGAGAATTAATATAATATTCTATTCATGACATACAATAAGAAAATTCATTCATATTTATGCTCAGTTCTAGAGTATATGTTGAAGATATGTTTATAAATTCATTTAACCGCTTATGTAAACAATTATGTAAATGTTTTATCCCTAAAAGTATGCAACAGTTATTGGTATACGTTAAACAATTGTTTGAAGTTTGCATTACCTAGAATTAGAAAATTTGCCCAATTCTATTGGCACTCAATTTTCCCGCTGCACAATTATCGCAAGAAAATCTGGGTCAAAAGTGATCTTAGACAGCTACGCCGAAAAAGGACTTACCTGCAGTGAAACAGAGAAGGCAATCAACGAATGCGAGGATGACCTTGAGTACTGCGTCTATAGAGGACGTTTTCACTGCACTACGAGTACACCCTTCACTACGCACGTCGCCGTGTTCTGTTAAGGTATTATATATCTTGGAGATATAGGCGAAGCTAGTTTCTAATCTGCTCATGTATAATATATTATCGTGTATTTTGATTACTTATATTGTTTACATGGACATTTAAGTACATATATGGACCGGCTTAAAATATCACATAATATAACAACACCTTTCGCAATAAAAATCCACTGTTTAATTTTGAATTTTGAAACAAATAAATTGTTTGATTTGAATAAATCGAGAGTTTGTTTCCTATTGTATAGTTTGGCATGGATATTACACGGGGCAGACCAATCGAAACGCTAACTGTTACTGAGATGCGATGATAAATCATGCATGTCATATCTGTTTTATATTCTAGTAGCATGACCTGTGTTTCTGACGACTAGCTACAAGATATGAGTCTTGGACCAAACGGCAGTCTCCTGATGCAGAGTAATGGTCAACAGTGGGCGTCATGTACGGACGCTTTTCAGACACTGAAGAGGCAGCTTGAAGAATCATGGGATATACGTGAGCGCTGATTTTGTCAATTGATAATTGATTTTCAATTAATTTACTTACATAAAAATTGTTAGACGGAGAATGAGAAACATTGATGAAACCTACGTAACAGTTAAATATGATACTATGCTAAATATTATTGTTTGCAATACGGACATGATGAATAGGATTGCGAATCAATATTACCACTTACCAACATAAGTTAAAAGGCAAATCTCATTTCGATTTTGTGCTGAAAATGATTTAATGTCTAATATGACTTATATATATTATTTCGTCATCAATTGTAAAACTCCGAACATATGGACATATCTCTTCCAGAAAATATATGCTAAATTATGTAACATTATGAATGTCAGACATATCAGGTTGAACACGTATTGAATATTTTTTGTACTTGGTGTTTTATGTAATGATTGCAAATCAAACAGGAAATTATGAACAAATGTTTTCCATTTCAGCGGTTATACAATCGATTGCTGAACAAGCATCAAATACGGAGGACATCGCGATCACGGGGTCACTCGTTTGCAAGGAAAATACCACAGCTAAGCCTACTATTATTTGATCTGAAAAAGTATAATGTGCACGGACGCCAGTGGTTCATTTTTAAATGGTATTCTAACATGATAATCGCTAATATCTCTATAGACACAAAACCAAATTATCGTTGTTAAACCACCCTGTAAACAACGCAAAATGTAGTCCCGATTCCAAGCAGAGCATAGTTACATATATAGTTCTCATTACAATTGAAAAGATATGATTGAACAGATATGATTCAAATCATGTTAGAATCGAAATCGGCCAATAAACAACTTTTTGTTCTGATGCGTGGGTATTTAACCACTCGGCCTAACGCCCCAGTAGTTAAATTTCTAAGCCTCAGAACTCCAAATCGTTGTTTATTGACCTATAAAGAATAATAAATCAAGAAGCATATCTAAAACTTTCTAAATACAAAATAACTAAAAATGTACAGAATATTGATAAGATGTTTTTTTATAACAAATTTATCGTTTCTGTTAAAATATGTATACACACATAACCTCGGTGTTTTCGTATGTAAACAAAGGCCAAGAAAATGGTAAATGTGAATACATGCACTTTTAATTTACGTCCACGTCCAGTACACGTTTTTACAGTAAACAGTTGTGGAAAATAAGAAAGCAAGTCTAACATGTCAATAAATTATAGAATAAAATATCGAAACCCACGACAGACACAGAACGTTGCACAAATAAAGGTTGTTGCTCAGGTACTAAAAATCCACATGGAAACAAAATGTAATTACGATTGTTTATCTCGCAATTACGACTTTTTATCTCGTAAAACATTAAGAGTGTAATGATGACGCATAAGCCAATTGTGATATAAGCAGGCTATCGTTGAAATAGTACCAATAGTACACTGTCTGTCTGGAAAATATATAAGACATAATTCTAGTGTGAATACCTTCACGTAGGAGAGATCTTTTCATATAATGATGATGATGATGATGATGATGGTGATGATACTGAAGATGATGATGATGAATATTATTATTATTATTATTATTAGTATTAGTAGTCGTAGTAGTAGTAGTAGTAGTAGTAATAGTAGTAGTAGTAGTAGTAGTAGTAGTTGTAGTGGTAGTAAAAATAGTAGTAGTAGTAGTAGTAGTAGAAGTAAGCAGCAGCAGTAGTAGTATTAGTAGCATTAGCAGTAATAGTAGCAGTAGCAGCAGTATCAGTGGCAGTGGCAGTAGTAGCAGTAGCAGTAGAAGTTGTATTATTATATTATTATTATTATTATTATTATTATTGTTATTATTATTATTATTACTAGTGGTAGTAGTAGTAGTTGTAGTAACATCAATAGCAGCAGCAACAGTAACAGTAGTAGTAGTAGTAGTAGTGGTGGTGGTGGTAGTAGTAGTAGTTGTAGTAACAGCAGTAGCAGCAGCAACAGTAGCAGTAGTAGTAGTAGTAGTAGTAGTAGTAGTAGTAGTAGTAGTAGTAGTAGTAGTAGTAGTAGTAGTAGTAGTAGTAGTGGTAGTAGTAGTAGTAGTAGTAGAAGGAGGAGGAGGAGGAGAAGAAGAACAACTACTTCTTCTGCTTTTGCTGATACTGCTACTGATGCTACCATTGCTCCTGTTACTGGAATGTCCTTTGATTTCAAAAACGAAACCATGTCCTTTTTTCGAGATAATTATTATTGCAAACGCTCTAGTACATGTGACAATAAGGGGAGGTAATACTCAAAGTGCTAATAATAACATTAAGTCGTAATAACGAGATAAAAAGTCGTAATTACGAGATACAAACAATCGTCATTGCGAAATAAAAAGTGGTAATTACGCGGTAAAAATTCGTTATTACGATAAACTGAGCCGTAATCACGAGAACAAAGTCGTAATTACGAGATAAAATGTAGTATTTACAGGACACTAAGTTGTAATTACGAGATACTATGTCGTAATTATTTTGATTTGTTTATATTTTTACATCTGGCATTAGGGAGCTCCATTGATAAAACACACAATCGTATAAACTGTAGCTAATTCGATCGCTAGCACACGTTTACTCGGTCGTTATTTTTAGAACGCTGTATATACGGATTTGAATCTACCAAATGACGACGTTTTTAGTAAACAAAAAAAAGTGTTAAACATGAGAAACAAAGCTATCTTTGAATTTTTGATATATGTGTAGAATGCTTTATTATGTATTTCAATTTGGCGTCATACCAAATGAAACGTTGTTAGTAAACAAAACACAGTGTTAAACAGGGAAACAAAGCTATCATTTTAGTTTTGATACATTTTCAAGCCGTTTATGAGTACATCAAACTACGATCAATACTATATTATGTGTGTGTGTGTTGGATAAAGATCAAGTTGATCATGCTCGGCTCTTTGCAATGATCTACCGTTTACACATAAGTCATTTATTTAACCAATGTAGGAAATAATGATTTAAGATAATGATGTCGTATGATATATATGTACATCGAAGAATCAAATTACAAAAAAATTAAATAGTGTCTAATGGAAAAGGCGAACTTCCTTTTAAACCTAAAAAGTAGATAAACATAACCCTAGTCTACTTCATGAGACGTGCTGCGAATTTAGTGTTACTTTTTATATAGGGCTAATTTCGCTGGGACGTCTCATCGCCGAAAGACCATGTATGTGGTGGAAACCTAAAAGTTTAAATTTTGATTAATTTCCATTATTTGCGACTTTGAAGTTATAAATCAACGTATTTTACTTATACAACACCTAAACTGCTTAACATGTGCCGAAATTTACCAGAACATGCGTTTTATTCCGATTTAAACTTGCGAATAAATCTGCATTCCACCATGTTTACCTCGCCTTGTTTAACTCTTCAAATATGCTTCAACCAATCGAATGATGAATGATAGAATTGAATGACCAATCGAAAGGACGTAATCGTTTCAGTGTAGCAGAATATCGATTAAAGTTGACACAGTGGAGGACGGCGAGATGTGTTGAAAATGCAATAGTGTGTTGGTTTAAATTGGTGTTGCATCCAAAATGAACGTGCTATCGTACACATATTTATGAAACATTATTGAGGAATTAATTCTCTTTTCCATTATGTAAATTTTATTAAGAAATATTAATGCTAACCATGCCATTTCAGCGCGTGAAAGTAGCGAAGAAAATCCTGTCGCTACTCTATAGACATATAGGGATAAATTTCCACCACAGAATTGGTCTTTCCCCGGTTAGGTCCCGCCAATATTGCCCATATAAGAAGTAGCTCAACATTGGCAAAAGGCCTACCTTGTTATGCTAAACATAACCCGATCTTTACTAGACCTGTTTAAACACAATTTATGCGATCGAGTATCATTGCAGACACTTCACATGGTACGTAATTTATAAAATTAAACCTCAAGGTAAAACTTGAATACACGTAGAGCAAACTTAGTGGCAACGCGGACTCTGTTAATGCCGAGTCGTTAACGGATAACAAAATGTCGCAAAATAGAGGAAGGGAAGCTAAGTTCAATGAAAACTTTTATGTGAATGATATGGACGGGAACAAGAGTGAGAATATAACAGCGAATAATATACATGGTAGACCAGCGAGAGTTCAGTCGGGTGACAGACCATATCAAGGATTAGTCAGAGATGGTAACCAAGGAGATAGCAGTCATCAGTATGAACACTTAAAGCTTTCGGACATCAGGCTTCAAGGCGATGAAACGGGTGGTGGCCCAATGAACGCCGATGGCTTGGTGAGCATGTTAGGTGAATTAATTGAAATCCCGTAAAATAAGGTTTATGCAATCGTAGTCTTCTTAATTGGATGCACAAAAACATTGTTTGTCGGCTTAGCTGTCTAACCCAACTTTTGAACTTCGCTATACCTTCCCAGCATCCAATCCAATGGTGCGGAAATTCCTAGCGAGTAGTCCCGATTGAATAAAAAGATAATATTTGTTGATTTCGGTGTAAGATCGATCGTATTTTATTTCACGAGTTTTCATTGAAAATGATATTTCCACGAGTGGCGCAGCCACGAGTGAAAATATTTATTTTCTATGATCACGAGTGAAATAAAATAAAATCTCACACCTAAATCAACCAATTTTTTTTATTTTATGCTTTTGGACAATAAATAAATAAAATTGCGCTAGATAAGCTGAAACGTCACAATTTCGTGTAATCTGACTCCATAAAAAAGACGTCATAAATGATCCAAAACTGTCACTCATTACTATGGTGGAAAAAAAGTGCCATCTTTTGTGAGTCGTTGTCGCTAAATTATAATTTTATTGAATGATATAATTTGTTTTATGTAAAAACATGCATGTACATACTGTACATGTATACACATCTGCTAAGGGTTGTAAACCAGTACTTGTAGATCGATGCTATTTATGGAACCATAGTCCGTTTTATGTTATATTTTCACTACAGTGAAAATATAAAATCTAATATTTTCACTGCTCTAACAGTGAAAATATAAAATATTATTTCACCAATAAAATTCGATATTTCACTGAAATAATAAAGCCTTATATTGAATTGGTTAATGGATAAAAATGCACACTACACTCGACATTAAAATGTGATTGAAATAGTTGTAATTGTGCAACGACGGAAATGACTTATATACTCTACTACCAATTCGAGTGTCCTCTTTGTATTTGTACGTAATAGACACACTTAATGTATAGCAAGTGTATGTAAGACAATGATCCCATCAAATGAACGGCACCTATCTAGATGAATTGTAAAGAAATGTTGGGAACAATAATTTTGTCAAAAAGTTTGGTGATTCGAAAAACTCATCCAGCACTGACCTGAATTCCGAGGATAAATTTAGTTAGCCCTTGTGATCATTAATTGAATATGTTATTTATATTAATTCATGTATGGCGATTGATATAATTGGTCAGTTCCTTTTGCGTTTGATTACAATATACAAAATGGAATATGCGTGTAATGCTGCACTACAAACATAACAAGCATTAACGGGCCCGGCAAGCTTAGTTGGTAGAGCGCTGTACTGTCAATCATGGGATCGTGAGTTCGATACCCAGCCCGGCCACATAACTTGTGTGGGGCTTGGTCATACAATTATTTCGACGGCCATTCTCCCCTTACCACTGATTCAAGTAGGGCAGTTGTCAGCTACTGGCATAAGTATGTGCACTCCGTATTGTTAAACCGCTTAGATAAGCTAAACTTGGCCAGGAAAAGTGTGAGTAGGTTAACTGACCGCCGTGATATTTCTGAAATACTGTTAAAAACGGCGAAAATTCCAAATATATAAACAAACAAACAGACAAACAAACAAACCTTTTAAGAATGCATGTATGTATCTGTATAATTTTAGACGAACACCTACTTGACACCGAAAACCAAAGCTTCGAAAGATACAGAAGGATCGGGAAACAAGTATGTTTACTCCGAAGGTAGTGTCTACAATACAATTGATGACACGACAAATGACACCAAGGTCAAATCTCCAGATACAAAAAAAGATCATCGCATATGCTGCATAATTGTGATAACTGTGGCGGTCGTTGTTGTAGTGTTGGCTGCGTCGGTAACTTCAGTACTTGTTATCTTAAACAAAAGTAAGTAACAGTTACATTAAACATAAGACGCGGTCGAACTGTTTTGTAAGGTTCTGTCTATATGCAATCAATAATTTTGCCGTTTGATATAAATAAAATAACATATTTATGTCATATTGTGAGTAATTAAATACATGTTAACATTATAATGTTGTCTCAGCCGACTTTAAGCAATGAACGTTTAGAGATTCTAAAGCCAATATCATTATAATATTGTGAAAATAAGGCTTAGAAACTTTTTGCAAATCGAACAAGAACAAGAACAAGAAGAAGAACAACAACAATGAAACCTGGTATATTGTATGCTATATGTTTTCATTGAACTTTCTTTAGATCTAACATTCTTTTGAATTGCTTTACTTTCAGATGACCGTGGATACTGCTTAGATTAATATAATTATCTATGGTTAGAATCATAAGCTGTAGGACTAGAGAAAGTACGCATTTGAAAGCCTAAGCGGGTGTTGTTGTGCGTTAAACGTTTCAGTAGAACTGTTTTTGTTTTCATTGTATCGCTTTCATTTCAGAGGATGACACACCGAGCCCTGACGCAACTCGCGTAGTTGTTGATTGCGGCCAATATACCGATAGTCTGGTGAACATCACATATACGCTGTCAAACGGAGCAACCACACTCAACAGTTCCCTTGACGTCATTTGTACCTCTGGCCTTTCACACGTCGATGGTTCAGCCACATCTGTGAAATGTGGCGCTCATGGATCATGGGAAGGAACGCCGAAATGTACTATTCCAGGTACATATGCATTTGTATAAGTATTATCGTCGATTTATGTCGTACGTGCTTTGTTCCGGTATGTAAGACCTGGGTCGGTATTCTCAAAGTTCCTAAGGAAAATCTTAATTTACGTTGTTCTTAAGTAAAAATTTCAGATCAGATTTTCTATGCAAATTCCAATGATATCTATACAAAGAAGGCTGCAATACTAAACATATAACTAATATATACAAGTTAACAACATTTGAATGTTAAAAGACCTATACATGAAACAGCCAGGGACTTTCATGATTTTATGGAATTTACTTAAGACTTAAGGAATTTTATGATTTTAAGGAATTTACTTAGGATTTCCCTAAGGAGCTCTGTGAATACGGGCCCGGGGAATGTTTGTTTGTATCCGTATGGTACTGTACAATCGTTTTATTTCGCGGTGTCTAACTTTCGCGCATTCTTGGAAACACACCTGATTCACGAAGCCTTAAATTCGCGCATTAAATTTTTTTTTTCCTTATTTTGCTAAAAATGATGCAAACTTATATTTAATCTTTAATTTTCGCTATATTCGGACCGCGGACAATGAGATTTTATACCACCTTGAATTAAAATTATTTTAAAGTATTCATTCCGACGGATAAGAACAACGTTAATTTTGCATTTATTCATTGAAAAATAATATTACTCTTATTTGGCGCACATACATTTAAGACCACTCGTAAATGATATATTATTTCATTAATGATATTGCAACATATCAAAAGGCGGGTTATATATTTAGATTCACATATTTTCAGGTTCGATTCAATTTTTGAAATCTGACTACGAATTTACCATTGGAGGAGATGGAATTCTAAGTTGTAATGTGTCCCAATACCCTGACTGGCAGCACGTACGCATTATTAAAGAATTCAGTGGGGCACACTTGGTCATGCTTGACATTTCCAATGAAACTGGGGTCGTTCAGAGCTCCTCCTATATGCAGGATACCAGCTATAAACTCCAAAATGACGGCCTGATAATTACTGTAAACTTCAGTCCAGTCACCTGCTCCGATGAAGGGACATATTACGGACTGCTTATTGTTGGAAATAATGTAGGTGAAAGAGTTGCGAACACCACCGTTCGCTTACGAGGTATGTATGTACCCATATGTAAGTTAAAATTACTGATAGTATTAGTAGTAGTTGTAGTGGTAGTAGTAGTAGTCAAAGTAGTAGAAGTAGTAATAAGTGTAGTAGTAGTAGTAGTAGTAGTAGTAGTAGTACTAATAGTAGTAGTACTAGTAGTATTAGAAGTAGTAGAAGTAGTAGAGTAGGAAAAAGCGTTTCCTAACCCGCAGCAAAATGCCTATAAAAAAAGAACTAGGACCTCTTACAGTGTCATTCAACAGCAGTGCTTATTTTTCAAATCTGGAGTATGACTCCTCCTCACATGTAGCGCTGCTTCCGGTGCATTTGATAACGTCCTTCATTCTGCATTAAAGTAAAGTAAAGTAAAGTGTTTGTTTATTATAGTGTCACCCCTCGCAATTAAGGGCCAGCCAGTTTTTCACTTATGAGACACCTTCAATGATGAACATCTTTACTCCCGATTCCAATCCTATATGCCGAGCGTTTGGCAGGAAGGCAATCGGTACCCCTTGATTTAACTAGCTGCTGGGTAGGCAACCGGCTATATCAGAACTCGCCCTGTGTAGGACTCGAACCTTCGACCTCCCGCTCCGTAGTTGCTAACAGTGTAATGCTGAGCTCTAGTATGGTATGAAGCCAGGGTTTATATCCTATACACCATCAGTTACTAACAGTGTAACGAATATATCTCATTGGTTTCTTTTAAGTTACGAACATGTTAGTCCGTTAATAATAAATAATTATTGATACAAGAAGCGTTCATTAAATCTTATTTATTATTTAATGGTCGTGCATGGTTCAAATTAGTAAAGATCTATAAAATGTTACTATATGCAATTGTTATTTTATTCAAGAGTGTTCCTTTAAAACAGAACATTACAGTAGACCTACGTCATTTAAGTTACGTCATCTATAGTAAACAAATGAAGTGTCAAGCAGTATACTGCTGTACGTACACATTGGATATTTAAGACATTTTAACTAGGCTAATCATGGAAAGTCAATGAAATGAACACGTGAACTGTGGAAATTATATGCTCATGTGAAAATGGATTTATTAAATTGGATTTATTAAAATATGACAAGAACAAAGCAGTATTTTGTTTTTGTCAGACACACTTTCTAGGTTTATAAGCAGCATAAACACCAAGGTAAGTTGACTTTATTTTTATAGCTGGTTCTTGTTCGACAGTTCTTTAACAGTATTACGATACATTTGTTTGGAATCTGTATTTAAACATAAACAAATATGCAATGCCACGTCAAGTTGATATCAACACCAGATTATCCAGCAGTCGCCATTTTGTGTTACTTTCTATGGAGTATTGAAAATTGGCCATGGTGTATGGAAAATACACCACGGTCATGTGACCGCTCTTAGCCGATTGGATCGCGTCATTTATGTAGGAGGTGAGATATATGTACATACGGTATTTTGTAAATAGCTGTTATATATAAGTATAATGAGGTGTGTAACTGTGAATGTAAGTGTGCATGATTCTACATGATCTTATGTTTAAATATTATTATGTTATAATGTATGTCACTGAAAGGTGGAAATAAAAAGTATATATATAGTAGTAGTAGTAGTAGTAGTAGTAGTAGTAGTAGTAGTAGTAGTAGTAGTAGTAATAGTAGTAGTAGTAGTAGTAGTAGTAGTAGTAGTAGTAGTAGTAGTAGTAGTAGTAGTAGTAGTAGTAGTAACAGAGTAGCAGTAGTAGTAGTTGTTGTTGTGGTGGTGGATGTGGTAGTAGTAGTAGTAGCAGTGGTAGTTACATATGGACAGTCGTAGTACTCATACTATTCTGTATTTAATTTCCAGCCAACTCATCGGCACCCCAGATTGTTGTTCCAGAGCTGATATTGGTAACACGAGATTTCGTTGTCACATGCAATGGTTACGTGGGAAGAAATAGCAACGGGACGTACGGACGAATAACGCTTGATTCTTTGGAGGGCGTCAATAACACGAAATGCGACGGAGAAGCTTTGTTGACCGTGAATATTAATGCCCGACGACAACCTGGACCCCTAAAATTCCGCTGTAAGATCGAGGACCCGGATGGGATTGTCTTCTTTTCTGAAGTTGTTAATCGCACTGTGATCGATTCATTCGGTAAGTCATGAAGCCTTGGGCTCAGTGATAACTTGACCTACCATAGCGATGGGCAGTTGCGACGTTGTGTTTACAGTCGGCTAAAGTAATACTGTATCAAATGAGTTAAGCAAACATGGCTAGTATTTCAAAATACTTGAATTGTAATCACTGTATTAGTTTAATTATGTTTTAAGAAACGGTGGTGCAATACAGTATGTAGTAGTAAATAGTATAGTATGTACGTGTGCTCGTGGCATGCTGATAAACGTTAATGTATTTAACACTTGTCTTGAAATACATTTATCAACCGAATTCGCCAACAAAACATTCGAAATATCTCGACCAACCTCAAGAACAGATAGGGCATATTATGAAATTATGTAATGTTTCCTCAAATTTTTATTCTGTCTATTGTTTCATTCTATAATTATAGATTAATTATTAATTGAAAGTTTTGCGTATCTCCAAATGCCATAAATACAGAACAACATGTCTTATATTATCCAGAATGACCTGATAAGTTTTTCACGAGCATGAATTTAAGTCCACCGTCCTAAATGTCTTTATACTTGACTTCTAATATACGTTCTTTGTTTACAGATGTAGCAAAGAATGGATTTCGTATATCCGAATGTTATACAATAAATTTGTTTTTATAAAGATACCGTGTGAAAAGCAGCCTAATGGTAACTACAGTCGAAACACGATACTACATGTATTTCAATCAGCAAAATGTTTCAAATTTTAAACTTTTTCGAACGTAGGGTAACTCGCCCTTGAGTCGATTTTGCCCCAGAGTAGAACATTTTGTTTTTTTAGTGTGTAAAGATGGTGTAGTTTAAGACAGTTTAACGAAAAGTCCATCCTGTTTACTCAAAGCTAAAAACATAAGTCGAAATATAATGTCATCAAAAGTTTTCTCACGATAACATTGTAGCACTATTTAGGACTCCGCGCGACGGGAAACTCAATTTTCAAATACGATGCAACTTGATACCTTCGACATTTTGGTCAGACACGTTTGCAGCATGCACTAAGGACTAAATATTGAAAACATTAACTTAATCTAAAATTATAAATGGCAGATTTTAGTGTTTTGTTCTATTTTCATACATTTTTCAACTAAATCTGCGTAACAGGTCAATTAGCCCTTGAGACGAACGCAGTTCGCCCTTATGATGATCAGGTATTTAACTCATGTTATATGTATAATACATGGGAATTAACAACATATCTATGTCATTTAACATGATTCGATCTAAAAAGAATCGCCTAGTTCACAAACAATAAGCAGCACAAAATGTTTTATATTTTCTATTTACGCATTGTTTCTGTGTCCCGATAAGTGCTAAATATGATAATGTTGTTGCGATGTTCGAATAGACGCTTGAAGTTCCCGTGTAATTCCTCGTCTGTTTAAACACTCTTTTTTTTGTCAGCATTTGGACAAAGTTATTTTTTAAGTTCTACAAAGGACTCTAGATGATATTGCTTGAATTTTATTGTGTCTTGGCAATGGATAATCTGATCACTGCTATGACAACTTGTTTTTGTCTTAAGTGCGAATGTGTTTGACTAATGGGCGAATTCAGTGGGTATTGGTTAGTCAACTACATTCAAAGCAAACAAGCCGGGAACCAAACAGTTTGTCTAAAAACAGAGTCATTAGATATAGTCTGATGGCCCGCACCAGCTGAGTCCCGGCTTTATACGACGAGCATTGAATTGAAGAGGTAAAGCGTTTACCTGTTCGATTTAAAGGCGAGTAACCCTACACATGTCTATGCCTTTGTTCCGACTTCCTCATTGCTATAAACTAGTCATGCATGCGTAAATAACCATTGGTTAGCCTTGTAATCAATGTATATCGAATGCCACGCCACGTGTTTCGTTTAACATTCATAATATACACAGAGGATGACGTCACAAGCCAAACCTCTGTACTTAATCGCATTATTTCGCCCCAAACGGCAAAATGTACTTACGCATGAAGTAAACCCTCATATGAAAGTTGTTTAAGTTAATACTGATAGTATGATATATTTCTGTTAAATAAAATACCAGTAGTTTGTGTTTAACGCTGTTTAGCGTGTTATTTATAAAAAGCTACTTTCACCTTCGTTTTGTGTGAAAATTTAAGGTTAGATGCCAGTAAATCCAATTCCCATAGGGTCCCATTATAAAACGGCGAACTTTCAGGTTTCAGTTGTGCACGCCTGCTATCAGTTTAAAGATGAATCTTTCCTCTTTCAAAAATTGCAGTAAAAATATTTGGCATATTACGTCTAAGAAAATGCGTCTCACCTGAATGCAGACACCGGTACAAACTAGGGTTTTGGCAGTCATATTTCGGCAAAAGCCCCATGACACAGTAAACACCCCCCAAAACATCATCTTTTAAGTTAGCGTCCAAAGAAATGTACACAAATGTTCTAAACACACAGAGGAAATTAGAAATAACCACAAAAGGTATGTTTGACACGGCTAAATGCTTTTCATAGCTGAAGAAAAAAAAGAACCCCAGTGAAAGGCAATATTTCGAATGTAACACGGCGGGAAACACCAAGATTTACTGGTATCTAACCTCAATGAGATGTTAAATCAACCATTGCGAGCTACGCTGGAAAGAAGCGCATATCTATAATGCTTAGAGCGTGAGTACCTAAGTCTGTTAGACAGGTCTAGACACAACGCATTGAGACACACACATAATGTCCCATATAGCATATTTCGCGCTATTTTGTAGCAAAACGCTCGCTTTAATGTCACGCATGCGTAAATATTGGTAATATGAAGTACGCGCGGGGTTATTATTATTATTGTGTCCCATTATGGAGGTCAGGCTTTGAAATTACAGAACATTACATTTAATTTAGTTATTTAGTGCAGTGAAACTCCATTATTAATACTTTTATTGTGCAGTGCATAACCTGAAAAATATTAAAGAGATCCATATGAATGACCCGCTCTTTTCTTGTGCGGATGAATACTTTGTTACTAATAAAGATCTTAAAAGAAATATTAACGCGATGATAGAGAGCTCTGCGAGGAAGTGCTAGAACGATATTCATAACTATATGATTAAAGGGAAGGATTCAGAGTAAAATAGCGGGGTGCTGCACCCTGCTCCTTTTTGAACTTCCTCCGGCTGTCACTGCCCTTGCTGTTTGTCAACACAGAACTCTTGAATATCCTTAGTAATTTAATATATTTGTGCAGAGATGCCATGACAAACGAATATACTAATTTTAAAAACCTTTAAAAAGTAATTTAGAATCATTTAACAGAAACAACTTTTACATCATTAAAAGACGATGTCGGAACTGGTTCGATTCGCTCCTTCTATGCAACCATTTACCTTTTTTGATCTTAGAATTTTCTCTAGTATCAATGTAGTTACCGTCCTCTTGTTAATTCTCGTCAAGACTGTTACATGTATTGTAGTTTTAAGTTTAAAATTTCTTCCGGGTTAAAGACATGTAAATGTAAGTGACGTATCTGGTTTCATTTCTTTTGTGTGTCATTGTTGTTGTCCATATTGCTTCAACAATGCTTTGGACAAAATGCAAGACTTCAGGAATTGTTTGAACATTCCAGGTGCCAATATCACCGGATACCGAATGTCTTCAAATGGTCTCCCTAGTGACGGTCTACTGGAGGTCAATATCCCAGGGTTTTGTGACTGGGGCCCAGTGCGGTACAGGTCCCGGTACAATTGGCACGACCCCCTTGATGTGCTAATATGTCAACATTTTGGATACGTGTATGTAGCGTTAGGGACACTCGCTTTCGGTTTTGTTGTTATCTATTAATGAAATATTTTGGTATATATCACAATCTCACAATTATAATTATAATCAGGATGAAATTTATGTTGTATATTTGGACCATATTAAACAAATTGTATAATAGTTTCATATTGACTCATATGAAAGAAATTTTCTGTGGGAATCTTTTGAACGCTGTTGTTTATAAATGCTAAAATAGAAGCATATGTTGCAAATGTGTTCAAAATATTAAGACTGTTGAAAATCGGTATGAAGTACGTATAGGAATATAATCAACGTATGCACTGTGCTTATATATATAAGTAATTATTACATCAAATAAGGTATAATAAACATTGCAGAAAGGGAAGATGAAATGGAATGCTATGTTTAAAACATATATGAAAAAATAGTTTGAATGTTAATTACATATTTTGTGTTTGCTTGTTAATATGGCAGATATGCTATAAATTAAAGACTGAATTCTTTTTTACTTTATAATCCATACATAGTTATGGAATGTTTTATTTTTTGAATCATTTTACAGCTAAAGACTATCAAAGTTCATTTGGAAATTAACATTTTTTATGACAACGCTAACACAAATGCAAATGCAAACCGCTTTTTGTTTGAAACATTTCAAATTGATGTTGTTGTTTTACGAATTCATTTATGATCAGAAATGAGTCGGTTATTCAACCAACGCCTAACGGCCCCTATCCGGATGCATGCATGACTATCCAAAGCTGTCCCACTAGAAATTTGACAACCATCTATGACATCGCCCAGCAATGCGACATTGAATACGGACCGCCATATGGGGATTATGATAACCTTTTCAAGGCAATCAACTGCGTAGGTCTGTATGAAGTTTCACCTAGAATAGCATATACTTTAGGGTGGTTTTCCCGTGGATGTATAATAAGCCTAAACATGTTTCAACTTAAAGAATTGCAAGCATGGCCTTTAACATGATTTAAGCACCTTAACCTTTTGTAGGCTGCATTTTTATCGTAGGTACAATACAATGGTGGAGCGGGGGAATAGGGATAGAGTATGATATGATGAAATCGTCTTAAACACCAAGATGTCCATGTAATATATGCCACAATAAGGATAATTCTCGTGTATAAAGCTGTGTATGCACGTATCAATAATGTCAACGTTTATGTTGCCAAACCACGGAAATAAAATGCCACTGATTAAAACGTGTCTTCCTCAGCTGCCCAACTAGTGGACGGTGCCTCAACGCTACAAGGTCGAGTAGAAGCAGGTCTATTTGGACAGCTTCATTCAATCTGCTCCCTCGGATTTGACACTCAGGCTGCAAACGTTCTATGTGCATCGCTCGGTTACAAAAGGTAAGTTGTCGATTTTAGGCTTTATGCATATTTGGAATTGATATGGTTACATAATTTCGTGTTATATAAACACACCAATACGGTAAGTTGTATAGTTTATCAAAGCTCCAAGTAGGCCAAGATACACACCTCTAAGTTCTAAGTGTACCAATTGGTGAAACAATGCCATAAATAAGTTACGCTCATGTGAGTAATGTTTCTTTTAGCGAACTTCAAGACAATATACACACGTAACAAATTGGCTTTACATACTGAATAGACGGTATCCATCGCATGTTTAGGTGAATTATAAATGCAGTTGCTATTGTCACCGCATATACAATGTTATATATGTGAACACTATCCTTCAGTGGGGCCACGCAGCTATGGCGTCAATCACATTTCGGTGCAGGATCCAGACCGATATACAAGCGAAATATCACATGTTCAGGAGGGGAGGTCTCATTGGAGCTGTGCAACCATTCCAGGACGGATATACCCGGATGTGACAGTAGCAACGTGGTCGGGGTGGAATGCCAGGGTAAGTATTCATGTAGAGCACTGGCTTTGAAAAAATAATGGGCTTACGCTACAGGACCAAACATTTTTTTTTTCAATAGCAACAGCCTAGACAAACACTTTGTTTTGTATTTCGTATTCCTTAACTAAGTTTAGACACGTCTTTGTTCAACTAAAACAATGTGACAAAGTTTTGACAGCAAAAACATGATCGGCGTTGAAATTCCAGGGCCCTGTCTTATCAAAAATCTTACTACAAGTTTAAGTTACGACTGAATTTTGTAGTTTAAAAAAATAGACATTTATGATAAGGATGTTCCTGAAATGATGGCCATGTGGAAGATACCAAGGAAAAAAATAGAATTACTGAAAAAAGTAATTATAGATGTTGGTGCATAACATTTATGCTTCTTCAAAAATTGTATCGTATTGTAAGTATGCCTTACGATGTTTAATAAGACAGGTCCCAGGTAACTACTGTACTTACGTAGTATTGATGCCGAGCATTGTACACTGAAACAAAACATGGCAAAATTGCAAACATCACTTTTTCAAATTGATAACATAGACACAACTTCGTTGACAATCTTTGCTTTAATATGTCAAGGACAATACTTGACAATAATCAATCACTAATTAAAAGTAATTATATATGAGGCGTGTCATGGGAAAACCGGGCTTAATGCATGTGCTTAGAGTGTGGTCCCGGCTAATCTACCTACAGTGGATTTATGTTTAGAAGAGACTTCCTTGAATCAAAAAAAAAAATACCCAAAAAGCGGAAAGTGTGCCGACTGCACAGCTTATCCGGGTTGACACTTTACGAACATGCATTAATATACTCGGTTTTCCCACAAAACGCCTCATATATAACGAAGTTTTGTTTGAAGAAAATAAATCGAATTCCATACTCAAACCAGCGTCATATTCAAGGTGATATAATCAAGATAGAGCCATTGTTCAAAAGCCGTCCCTACGAAGGTATCGTAGACGGTTATCACGGGGACCTGCGGTACGATATAATCGGCAACGTGTCAGCCATCACTGCTCAAACATTGTGCGCATCGCTGGGCTACGGGTAAGTGTTCGAGCATTGGTTTTTATATTAAATATTAATAACGTTATTTGAAATTATAAAGCTGCAAAGTCCAAACTAATTTATACGTTTTTACTCTCGAAAATACTTGTTTTGGTTGATAAATAGCTTTCGATGTGTACTAATAGGACATTAGACAATATTCTTATGTTTACGTATTTTTCGCTTTTACACGTACATTTCTATAGATTAAATTCAACAGATACCTTTGCATTTATAGAATATATAAGGTTAGTGTTGAATAAATATAAGTTTATTTAGCGAGTCTAAGAAAACCTTTTCGTGATGAGCAAATAAACTTATTTTTATTCAACACTTACCTTGTATTTTATTTATCCCATCATTTTCTGCCATAGTTTTGAAAATACACTAACGAAAGAAAACATACTAAATATTACGAAAAACATAACATTACGTCACGAAAATCAAAAAGAGGACGTCATTATACTGCGCGTTCTTGCTTTACCCCACAGCGTTGAAATAACGAAAAGTTGATTTCACGGAGGTTTATTTCGCCAAGGCACGCCGGATGATGGGATGAAAATCCCAAATATCATATGTGAATTCAAATTCACTATTTACAATACTGAACGAATCTTTGATATAGAATCTATTTTCAGAGAAACGTTTGCAAACTAACACACTTAATTTACTAACATATCCCAATATCTCCAGCCGCGTTGGATTTACTGGCCAAGCAATACTCAGCAGAAACCTGTTCTACTACAAGAAGTATGTTTCCTGTTCTGGAACGGAGAAGTCCATTAGCGAATGCAAGGGTGACCTTGAGTACTGCGTAGAGCAAGGATCCTACAATTGCGTGTCTCTGTCCAACTCTCACAAACACGTCACTTTATTTTGCTCAGGTATATTTAGTGGAAATCTTAATGTTTTGCTTATGTTTGTTATCCAACTGAATTTTGGGTAGTTGTCTGTGCACTGTTCTTAGGGTTCTTCCATATAGAGATTTCGACATTTACGAAAGAAAAATAGATTTGTACTCTAACGAATGATTGCATGACAGTTTTTGTCCACAAATTGCCTTCCGTGCGCAATATAAACAATAACCGACATCACGCATAAACCATCAAACCGATACCTCTCAATTGCAAAGCATAACCGGTTCAAACCAACTGAATTAGGTTCTTGCATGGGACCGACAAATGGCAACCGTTAATCTTTTCATTAATTACGTTAAACTGAAACCTCATTTCGGATTTAATATAGATTTGTTGTTATTTATTTTACAATACGTCAACTGTTTCCGTGCCAAACAAGTAATCATCGTGGAAAATGACGGGTTGTCCATATTAAAGACAAATGCAGACTCATGTACATGAACTGAAATGGGCTTATATTTCAACGCTGCTTTGAAAAGATAAAATTCCTTTTAAGACTACAAAATACAAGGAATAAACATTGGACCGGACGGTAAACTCCTGATGGCAATTAACGGTCGCCAATGGGCGTCTTGTACAGACTATTTCTCCAAACCGACTGCGGAAGCGGCATGTAAAATTATGGGATACAGGTAAGTTTGAATTTGGCGTCTGATAATTAAATCCACATGAAATATATTCTCTTATCTATGTAACAAAACTGTTAATATCCTAAATAGCTTTGTTAGCTTGAGAATGTATTACCAATGGCAATGTCGTAAATAAGTTCTAAGATGTTAACTCCCGGTCCATACCAGCGGAAAGTACATGTATACTTGTATTCGTAATTATTCAGGATTCAAAGTGATCTATTCCCACAATAAGTGTGTTGCCCGAAACCTATATTTTAGTAGATTTCAAGGCAGCGATTGCAAGAATATAGTAAACATTTAAACCTTACTTTGCTCTCAGTGGTAACGCCACATACGCTAGCCAGAAAGCTGGTACAAACGATGTTGAGATCACGGGGACACTCATTTGCAATGAAAACGCCACAAGTGTCGTGGACTGCCAACTGAAGCACCAGTTCAGTTACCAGCCTTACCGCGTGGACTCGGCGTGCAACGAATACGTGCTTCTCACGTGTGGAAGCTCTAACACCGTCCTTTGAAACGTAATGTGCAAGCACGCATATTATTTCAATATCATGAACATGCATATGTCAAGGCTATATTGAAATTGCTTTTAAAAGATATTGCATAAGTCCCTTAATGCCATTGTGATGTTTTAACAAATTATTGTGTTCAAGTCACATACAACTCGAAAGAGGCCAAATTCAGAGTGAACAATTAAAACAATCATTTCCTCGTTTGTCTTATTATATGTCTTAGTTATAAAACTTCCTCATATGAACATTTAATTTATTTCATACTTTTATTGCAAAAAAATACTCCAAACTTTGTGGAAACAGTGAATGGTATCACATTTTATAAAGTTTAACATTTCAAAATGTGTCGTTATTGTATAAATGCAACGCGATCATTTTGGCCTTTAGCCAATTATTAAAGTGTGTATGGAGTACGATTAGAGTCTTTAATATCTTAGACAGCATCATGCTTATAGAAACGAGCATCATGCTCGTCATTCGAGACTGACGCTAGGTTTTGGAGCATCATGCTGGGTTAGGCAATAAAGACCCTCTTCGTACGGCATCATGCTCAATGAACGAGCATCATGCTCGAGCATGATGCACAATAAACGAGCATGATGCTCGACCTAAAGAGCACGATGCTCGTCTATAAACGAGCATGATGCTCGATTAACGAGCATGATGTTCGATTTTAGGAGCATGATGCTCGTTCATTGAGCATGATGCTCGATTGTACTAGGCCGTACAAAGAGAGTATTTATTGCCTAACCCAGCATGATGCTCCAAATCTAGCGTCACGCTCGAATTGCCGACCATGATGCTGGATCTTATGAGCATGATGCTCGGTCGAAAGTGCAAGATGCTCGTTGACGGTTTTTTATTTATTGAAGGAAAAAAGTATGGGTAAATAAAAGTGTCTCTGAATTAACATAAGCGATTTCAATGACACTAGAAAGACGAAACGTGTCGTTTGCAAACATAATTGAACCAACACAAATATATTGACGAAATAAAACGGAATCGTAAAGATTTACCATTGAGTACATTTTATACCTGACACGCATTGAGGTGATAATTAATTCGAGGAATAGTAATTATTATTAAACCGTGATATGTATAGAAGCTATATTAACAAGAGCACCGCCTACGGGTGCTGGACGCTCGACTTTTTGTATTTTAAAGTATTATGGGCTATGTTTATAGAATAGGTTCATCACTGTCATGATGTTAACATTTCAACTCAATACCTCTTATAGATATAGAGAAATTTGACCTAAAGCCAAAATTCTAAGATGAAAAAGGGCAATAACTCCACCAAAATCCTTGATATAGTTACCTCATCTTGCCTATAGAATAGTTTGATAACTGTGATCAAGTATTTTTAGTTTTAAGTCAATATATGTTAAAGATATTGGGCAATTCGACTTAAAAGCGAAATTTCTAAGTTGAAAAAACAACTCAAGCAAAATCATTACCTTCACTAGTCTACAGAATAAGTTCATCACTGTAATTAAGTACTTTGAGTTTCAAGTCAATACCTCATATAGAAATTGAGAAAATTTACCTAAAAGGAAAATAATTGTAAGATGAAAAAGGGAAACTCCAACAAATTCCTTGAAAGACTTACCTCCTATCGTCTGCAGAATGGGGTCAGCACCATGAACAAATACATTGAGTTTCAATTTAATATCTTAAATAGTTATTGCGAAATTGTATATTTATCAAGCATTTGTCAAAATATGCTAAGTCGATAGTATAAACAAGGGCAGATAACTCTGAAAATACAAATCACATGGTAACCTGCCTTGTTGTAATGGTGCACCCTTTTGATAGTAAACAAGTATTGAAAGTTTCGAATGGATACCTTTGATACTTTTTTGAGAAATGGAATCTGACAAAAAGGTTAACCAAAACACTTCACTAACACAGACGCAGCCCCAGACGTTGACATAGCCGCAGCCGCAGACGACAAGACGACGACAATAGCTCGACTTGTTTTTCTTGGAAAAGTCGAGCTTAAAACACGTACTTTATAAGCATTGTTTTTAATTAGTATTTTACATATATTTTTATCTATTTTGTTATTTTTCATAAATTCTTGCTAATTATTGCACTGCGTGAATCTAAAATTCAAAACAAAATGAAATTTGATCTAGCGGGCATATGCTGTTTAAGCAGCACAGTCGTGCAGCAAGCCGCTAAAATGGAATTGTTGATTTCATTATGTTATTTAATTGCTTTAACTGTTGTGTTAAAGTAAGAAAAAGTATCAATAAATCAAAAGATATTATGATTCCCATTAATAGTTGTGCATACGTAATAATTCTAATAATTATCAGGGACGTAATTGGTGAAAACATATATAAAGTCAGGCTCTGGCGTCATCGACGTTGCATGCGCAGATAATTACGTGCAAGGTTTGCAACTGTTGGAAAACATTATACAAGGCGCGTTTGAAAACAAACCACAACACCGTTAAAATCGTCCCGATTGTGTAATTTAACTGATCCTGGGACTGCAATGTCGCTCATGTAGATATAGACTTTTGGACTTGTCTACTGCTGCAAGTTTTGTAATAAATACCAGTTTTAAAATTAGTATTGCAAAAGCGGTTTCGATGACAAAATTAATATACAATTGCCAGTTAACAGTTAAACTAGTTTTGCAATATAATCAAGAATGTCATATGCATTTATGTTAGGACTAGTATCTCTTTCGATGGATTTGCGACAATGTCAAATACATATTCTATATGTTTTAACGTAGTTTGTAAATGAAATGAAAGACTAATGGGCAAAACATTTTAAAAAATGGAAATAACTACTAAGTACGACAATTTCATCGTGTCAAATCAATTGTGTATGCGTTTTAATATTCATCGTTTGTAAATGAAATAAAAGACAAAGAGAAGAATCGTGACAATAATGAAAATAATAATTAAAAGATAAAATTGACATTGCGACACAAGCTAACCAATAATATACAGAGACAAGTCACTGTAATAATGTTTGTAACAATTCTCAATTTAATTGCAAAATTGTTTGCCTAATCATTGTCAAGCATATTTGACATACAAACCACCTTTAATACTCATTAGCCTGATTTGTCTTTGATATCAATTCCTGACGATGTTAAGACTCATACACAAGTAATTTTAAGCTGGGACACATTCATCAACGATGATGTTAGCAACAGTGAAAATGTTTTATACAATTCCCGATTTTATTTCAAAACTGTTTGGTTCGCAATTGTTCAACATGTTTTGTCATCGTAACCACTTTTGCACTAATTATTGCCAAACTGGGTTTTATTACCAAACAGGTTGTAACAGCTTGTCGAAAAAACATCTGTGTCTTAATAAAACACGTTAAATCCGGTTTCTGTTCACAAGTAGCCTATCCCTGTGTATAAGACATTAAACAAAGCTATTCAGCAAAGTCTCCATAGTCTTCCCTGCAAAAATT
Organism: Congeria kusceri; assembly: GCA_027627225.1. Classification (NCBI taxonomy): domain Eukaryota; kingdom Metazoa; phylum Mollusca; class Bivalvia; order Myida; family Dreissenidae; genus Congeria; species Congeria kusceri. Next base: position 51,708,721 of record CM051037.1, read on the forward strand.
GTTGTAGACGGCAAGGTAGTCGACGACATATTCCCTGACTGGAACGCGATCCTCCAGGGCAACAGAGTCTCTGCTAACTCGCAAGCCTTCCAATCGAAACAGGCACACTCCGAAACACCTTCCCATATCAGGAACCTAAACGTTAATCCTCCTGTTATCAACACGATCACTGTCATCCCCAGAAACACATCAGTGCTCAACACTCCTGATACACCAGCCAAGAGCGCTGAGCACATATCTAGGCGAACAAAGTCAGTATCCCCTCATCCTTCGAGGGCACACACTCGTAAACATCCGCCATTATCTCCTAGGACTCCCCTGAGCGCACAGTCCTTTGTGCAGGGGATACAACGTCCATGGGACACCTCTCGTACTGCTGAGTCTGTACAAAACCGGAATACTCCACAGACGCCAAATTTGAACAGGGCTCCAGAGGCCAGCAGCCATCCCCACTAGGCCAGTGGGGTGGTCAAATCACTCTCTAATCTGGAAGAGAACAACATAAAATTAGGAACCTTAAACGTTAGTGGACTCAAAAAAAGACTCGGTTACCCAGAATTCACTGAACTCATTAGTAATTACGACATATTTTGTATCTCGGAAACCCACACTGATGAACACGATATTATTAAAATAAATAACTATGAATATTTAGCCAAACACAGAGAACAAGAGTATAAGCGTAAATCTGGTGGCATTGGTATATTTGTTAAAGACCAACTTACTTCCTCAATTAAAGTCCTACAATCAAACTCTGAATATGTACTATGGATATCCATTTGCAAATCATTAGCGAAACTTGATGAAAATATTATAATAGGAGCTGTATATGTTCCACCCGAAAACTCCAAATTTTTAAACGATGACGAGTTTATGGCCTTTGAAAATGAAATCTCTCAAAAATGTAATGAACATAAATATGTAATTCTTGCAGGAGATTTCAATAGCAGAGTTGGAAGCATGAAAGATTACATAACTACAGATCCCCATTTAAATGACATGTTCGATATTGATGATGATATACAGAGCCAACTTGACAAATATAAAACCCTTGAACAATTATCTATCCCACTTATTCGTACTTCTAAAGACCATCGAACAAATACCCATGGAATCCGACTTATTGATTTATGCAAAAATAACAACATTTTTATCCTCAATGAAAGATTATCATCAGGTAATGATTGTGCTATCTTAACTTTCAGAAATAAATCTACAATTGATTATGTAATTGCTTCATCTCATTGCTTTTACTTTCTCTCAGATTTTCATATCATTGAAACAGATTCACTGTTCTCAGATGGTCATACTGCCCTCACTTTGTCCATAAACATACCACACAGAAAATGCTCCAATATTTCCACCAAAAATCTAAGTGACATGAATCTGAAACCAAAATGGAATCCTGACTTGTCCAACCAATTTGTTAACAATATTAACCTTAACATAATAGACCAAATACTCTTGCAAATTAACACTTACCCACAATCACAGCAGACAATTGAGCACATAACCGATCAACTCCAATCAGTATTCCATCAAGCTTCCACCAGCACATACCCTGAAAATAAAAAACGATTTCATTATAATAGACCAGAAAACAATAAACCATGGTTTGGTCCTCAATGTTCTAAAGCACGAAAAAATTATCATACTGCCAAAAATGACTACACAAAAAACAAAACTATAGACAACAAACAAAGAATGATCAATGCCAGTAAGGAATATAAACGCACCATGAACTACCACATTAATGCCAGCAAACATAACATGTCAAATAAACTTCGTTCAATGTCCGACAAAAATCCTAAACAGTACTGGTCCTTTTTAAATAAACTTAAACCAAAAACTAAAGTTAAAACTATACCCACATTAGATGAATTTCATGATCACTTCAAAGAAATTAATACCAGCACAATCGATGACAATCGCTTCAATGACACAAACTCCCATCTACAAAATGACACAAGCAACAGGCTTAATACCCCAATTACTGAAGAAGAAATAGAAAAATGTATCACAAAGCTTAAAAATTCTAAAACACCTAGCCCATTCGACAATATTTTAAATGAGTATATCAAGTCCACTAAACATCTACTTATGCCTGTTTACCATGAACTATTTAACTGTGTACTGGAAACAGGGTTCATTCCACAAAGCTGGCTAAATGGAATAATCATACCTATATTTAAAAACAAAGGTGACCCTAAAGATCCTAATAACTACCGACCAATTACTATCCTCAGTTGTCTAGGTAAACTTTTTACTTCCATACTCAATGAAAGATTAAACAAATTCCTTAATGAAAATAATATTTTAGATGAAAATCAAGCTGGCTTTAGGAAAGGCTACTCTTGCTCTGACCATATTTTTACATTACATTCATTGATCGAAATACTGAAAAAAAAGAAAACAAAAACTATTCTGCGCCTTCATTGATTTTTCACAAGCATTCGACAAGGTTTGGCGAATTGGCCTATGGCACAAACTTATTAAACAAAATATAAATGGCAAGTTTTTACATTTAATTCAAAACATGTACAACAATATCAAATCTAGTATCTCTATTAACGGCAATATTTCAGAACCCTTCGTATCAGAAATTGGCGTTAGACAAGGCGAAAATCTATCACCAATTCTTTTTTCCATCTTCTTAAATGACCTTCAAACACATATGCACCTCAATGGCTCAACTGGCATAGAACTAGAAAATCCCCTGGATTTGTCTCTTTGGCTAAAACTACTTATTCTACTTTATGCTGATGACACTGTGATTTTATCTGATTCAAAAATAGACTTCCAAAATAGTTTAAATACCTTCCATAAATACTGTGATAACTGGCATTTAAAAATAAACCTTAGCAAAACAAAAATTGTAATATTTGGTGCAAGACAACTACAAAACTTCCATTTCACATTAGGTGACAACCCTGTAAAAATCACTGACCGTTACCACTACCTAGGCATTACCCTTTCCAGCAATGGTTCTTTCCTCAATGCACGGAAACACTTAGCCGAGCAAGCAACAAAAGCAATGCACCTTCTATATACTAGAGCAAATAATGCAGAGCTACCTATTGATTTAATTCTTAAACTTTTCGACCACACTGTTTACCAATTTTAATCTATGGCTCAGAAATTTTTGGTTTGGAAAATGTAGATATCTTGGAGAAAGTCCATAATAACTTTCTTAGAAACATTACGAATGCTCGGAAATCAACCCCAATGGCTTTTTTATATGGTGAACTTGGCAGATACCCTATAGCAATTAACATCAAAAGTCGCATGATCTCTTTTTGGAATAGAATCTTAATAGGCAAAGACCAGAAATTATCTATCCAAATCTATAAATACATGATGAACTTGCCAATCTCAAATTTTAAATGGGCCAACAAAATTAAAGAAATCCTCACCTCAGTAAACTTAAGTAACTTATGGGATAACCAATTCCTAACAACCCAAAATAATATTTGCCGCTTAGTCAAAGCCAAATTATTAACCCAATTCAAAACCCAATGGCACAATCAACTACAGCAAACACATAAGGGACAAATATATACCAGTTTCAAACAAACTCCATCCTTTGAAGACTACGTTATAAAACTTACACAAACTGAATATACATACCTCTTTAAATTTAGAACTGCAAATCACTGGTTACCAGTTGAAACCGGTCGATACGATGGAACCCCATTTGAGGAAAGAATATGCAGACTTTGTAACTCTGGTCAAGTTGGCTCCGAACATCACTATCTACTAAACTGCGATTTCTTTAAATCTGAAAGAGAACAATTCTTAGGACATGATCTTTATGATGCTACTCTTATTAAAATCCTAACATCTAATTCCTTACAACTATTACAGAATACAAGCAAATTTATTCGCTTCATATTCAGTAAGTTTAAGCGATAGCAAGTTATCTATTTAACTACCTGTTTTTACCAATGCCACCAGCTAATACACCAACTCTAATATTGTAATTTGTAACAATACTGCCTTTATTTCAATGTATTTTTATTGTTAACAGCATAATATATTTACATATTATCTCAATATAAGTGACCGTTTACACTTGTGTAATCAATATATCAAAATATTTGTCTGGTAAAAATGTATATATTTTTGCATGTATATACTAATCACATTATTTACTTTACTTAGAAATATATGCATGTAAATATAAACTGTGCAATGTAAATAATAACTTCATTCTGTATTTGTACCAAATGATAACTGCATAATTATATGTCAATATTAACATTTATTAAAAGATCTTTAGTAAACGTTCATCCACTTTGTGTTCAAAATTGCTATATACTTATACTCATATAACAGAAATAATTGCAGCATTATATAAGAGTAGTACAAAATGGTACCACTCAAGTACAAGTGTTAACATTTTAAATATTTTTGCCTGCTATATTGATATTATATTTCAATTAAGGCAATGGAAACAATTGTTGCATTCTAAATGAGTACAACTGATACCTATATTTCACCTACAATCCTGTTTCTTTATCCTAATTAATCTAGCAGTTCTAGTACATAAATTAATAATTATACTATTGTTACTTCCCTTTAAACTTATCCAGCACACAAATTATAATTTGCTTTTGCCCCATCAGTCATTTAATGTTAACCCCTCAGATAACGGCATTCTCCATTGTAAGCCTGCAATGCAAAGCTGATTAGAGTAATTACCACACACAATAGGTCCTCCATCTTGCCTTTGTGTTCAACATCGACCTCGCGTGCAGGTGCACTCAAGCGTAAATCCAGGGCCCGTATTCACCAACAATTCTTTATCAATTCTTAGACTTAAGAAGAAAGAATATTCTTTAGTGTCAAGAAAAAATTCTCAAGTCTAATTCACGAAATCATATTCTCAAAGAAAATTCTTTAATAAGAATAAAGAATTTTCTTCAGAATTCTTAGAATGCTGTGGGGCAAGCTAAGAACATTCTTAAAGATTCCAAGATGGCTGTTCGTGCAATGCACTATGCTAATTTGCTATTTGAAAATGTTGAAAATGTACCACGAAAAAGATTGTTTGATCGCGAAAATCCGCTGGACGGTTTGTCAGATATGGAGATATATAGAAGATACAGATTTTTTCCGGCATCTATTCTGACCTTATTGAATTTGATCACCGAATCCTTGGATTTCGGAACGCTTAGGAATTCTCCTCTCGTTCCGATTCAGCAGCTATGTGTATTCCTTCGTGCCATGGCCACTGGATCCTTTCAGCTTGTCATAGGAGACACTATTAGGGTCAGCCAATCATCCGTTTCACGATGCTGCCGGCGAGTTGGAAGAGCGATTGCTCGACTAGCTCGCCGATATATAGAGTTTCCAGGCAGAGAAGAGTGTAAAACTCTCAAATCCAAATTTCAGTCCATTGCCGGTGAGTGATTCCTTTTTTCGCGTTTTCTAATGACCTTGAGAAAATGATTCAAGGGAAAGAAGTCATTTACTTACAAATTTTTTGGGGCGTTGTCGTCACTGTTTCATAAACAACTTCTTCAGTCAGGACCATCAATGATTTCATTTCATATGGGAGTAACAAATGATATATATTGTTTTGTATTCATTAATGTTTACTACTGTATTTATGTAATTTAATGTATGGTACATTCTTCATTAGACCAAAGTTAATTTGCATAAAAGGTGTAGCTTATATTAATGAATGGTCTATGTCACCCGGTTTTATTCAAAATCGGACATTGATTAGTTCATTTCATTACTAATTCAAATATACTGTAATAGTATAGATCCTGATTCTACACTGTCAATGACATTATGATAATTAGACTGATTTTGATCATTACAGAACCTATCAAAATGAGAAGAACATTACGTACTTTATTAAATGTCTGTCCCTCTTCGGGATATTCCAGTCAGTGTAGTGATCAACTAATAATAACTTCATCTGTCTTTTTTGTTTCACTCAGCTCACTTATCTATCTGTGGTATATTGTACTGTTTCCTCCGCATCTGTATATTGATTTGTTTTCTAATGCCCAGCCTCCTATCTCCTATACCCTATGGCAGAATTCATTAAATCAATTTACTGAAATGTTAAGGGAATGGGTACCTTGTCCAGAATGTATGAGTCAGTCATGCCAGCTCAATGTTATGTATATAGCGTAAATAAAACAACGTAAATGTTCAAATTGACATAATTGGGATAATGGAAATGTTAACAGGTAACATCAGTGTTAATTAAACAATTATATATGCCCACCATGGTCTGCAGTATCATGCAATATTTAAAGGAGTGTTATCAATGATGTAACCAGTTTGATATTCTCAAATTTATTATGTGTAAAACATGTCCAGAAAATCTGTTGAATATGTAATGTAATAATAATAATTGCATGTGTGAAATGCATTTGCTGAAAATACGTGATAAATTGACAAACAAATTTCAACAGCATGAAAATGTAACATTGCATATGAATATGTAATTCACAAATATACGAATAGCACTATTCACATTCATTATAATGTTAGCACTGACATATGTATACATATGTATATTGTAAATTTATTCATAATTGTTTATTCAGGATTTTAAAATGTTATCGGACTCATCGATGGAACTCATGTTCGAATTCAAAGGCCGAAGGACCATGAAGCAGATTTCATAAATAGGAAGGGCTACCATTCTTTGAATGTCCAAGTATGTTGCGTTTTTTTTATCATCATTACCTGATTCCAAATATGTTCAGTATTAATCATTTTAAATTTTCACTGACATTCATGTCAAAATTTACAAATATTGTATTGTTCAATAAATATTTGAATAACAATATACAAGATTGTCACAATTTAAGGTATTATACATCAGATATGTCAGTTTACATACATTGTTTTCTCATAAGTACAACACCATGTATACAAGCAGTAAGCACAAATAATAATGATAGTAAGCTTATTTGAAGATTTATATGAGCATCAGACTATTTTTTTTATATATGTATATGTGCTTTAATGGCCACATACATAGCCTGATCTATGAAGATATAAAGTGTGAATGCATTGCCATGCACATATTCAGATACAACAAGAAATACAATATGTAGAAAAGGCATTTAGATTGTTATAATAAAAACTACCTATTTTAGCACATAAATTATATACACATTTGCATAGTCAGTCTTGCTTTATAAGCATGCTTGCTTATATCTCACTATTATATCAGTACATGTTAAAAAAATAAATAAAACACTTATTGGTATTTTGATATTAGATGGTATGTGACCACAACAAAAAAGTGCGGAGTTTAACAGCTAAATGGCCAGGCAGTACACATGACTCTAGAATATGGAGGGAGTGTCATCTACGTAACCAGTTTGAACAAGGTAACTATAACATACACAGCATGTCAAAATGTATAACCAAACATGTATGTACAAATTGTGTCATAAAAATAAATGTAATAAATAATACAAGAATATATATGTAAGTAGGGGTGTGTTATAAATAATTAAAGTAATACAATTAAGTCCTACATCATACTTTATAACTGACAAAAGCAAAGCAATATTCTGCCACTTATTCTAAGGGGGCATAATAAACAATTTATTGGTTTAAATTTTATTCTAATTTATTTATACATTAACACATTTTACGAATAAAAATTTTAATTTCTGAACAGGAGCGCATAATGGGTTCATTTTGGGCGACTCTGGATATCCGTGCACACCCTATATGATGACTCCTTTCCGCACCCCTGAATCACAAAGTCAAGAGAGGTACAATTTGTCTCCGTGTAGAACACGAGTGCTTGTTGAGCAGACGTTTGGAATCATCAAACGAAGATTCGCAATTCTTCATTATGGAATAAGAACGGACTTGGCCACAGCTGTTACATACATTACTGCTTGTGTAGTCATGCACAATTTTGGAATTGAACAAGGTGATATACTTGAAGAGGACTATGTTGCTGATGTTGATGATGAACATGTTGTTGATGATAATGTTGACATTAATGCTAACCATGTTGGCAACATTGTAAGACAACAGTTAGTTAACAGATTTTTCAGTTGAATAAATAAAGAAAAGAAGAACATCCATTTACTTAGATAGTACCATTTAAAATTAAAAGCCTAAATTAAAAAATGAAGCAGAACTTAGAATGTTAAAAGTTCAAAATAATTGAAAAAATGTGAAGGGAAATAATTATAGCTAGTATGACAGAATATAACAAGCGTAAGAATATATACGTGATAAAAATGTGTATTTCATATATACACTTCATAATCATTACATATTGTTTGAGTTTCAATACAATTGTTTGCAAAATGTATATATAGTTTGCTCAACATATGGACAAACAGACATTTTGATGACTTTATGCTACCCTACCGATGGGATAATTTGAGGGTGCTGCTCAATGAACATGAACTTCAAACGCAGATGAGCTAACATGAAGAATAAGATAACGTTTATGATCTAATTATTGTTTGGAACTTTTAACATTCTAAGGTCTGCTTCAAGTTTTTGGGCCTGCAATCTTGCCACCTTCAGTTGGGCCATAATCAACCGATTCTTCAGACGAAGATTTACTTGTTGCAGATGGATGTTATTCTTTTCTTGTTTTAGGTTAGCCTCTGCTAATAAGTTGAAAGTTGACCTAGCTGAAACAAATATCAACATTCAAAAATAAGAGTTTTGTTCTATTCATTGCAAAATTAAACCAAAAATGTCTGAATGAATATTATAGTAACTTAATGGATTCTAAAGCTTTCGGCCCTCAGGCCTTAATTAATAAGTTTATTTCATACATATTACATATTAACGTATATTGACAACCATTCAAAACATGACACATGGCATTTCTGCTTTTTTATATTTGTCATATTGACATATTGACATTTTAACACTGATATAAGTGTGTATTTTCATGTCATTATGTACTGGAAGAACAAACCAACAATTGATACATTCAACTCTGATTTTAATAATAGAGGCAGACAATGACTATTATAATACAAATAGGTGTATGTAATAAAGAGTTGGTTACCTCTTTTATTTGTGTTTACTGTTGACTTTTTCAATGGTCTTCTTTCTGTGAAACAAGTAATAAAACATGTATAAGAATCATGCCCTTAAGGTCAGTGATGTGTCAATCATTTAATTTCATTTCATTACATTAACAAGAGCTGTCCCAAGACTATTCTTCCAATTTGCTAGTGTAATTTACATTTTCTGTTAGTCACCTGATATTATGAATTTTGTTAAAAAATGTTTAGTATTTAAGCTAAATGTATGGTACAATAACACAAAATGACTCTCAATATATAAGGACATTGACTTTATGAAGAAGGAAAAAAAAATGAATTTAATATGTATGCATCTGGAAAATACCTTGACCTATAGTACTCACTTGACACTGAAGAACATGGTACATTGACATCTTCTTTTTGGGTGGCACATACCTTCTGAGCACCTTCAAGTACCAAAAAATTTGTATGTTTAAATAAAAATAATAATCATAAACATTATGCATCACTATAATGCACCATGTTCATGCAAATAAAACCACAAGATGTTACTCCAATGTTATAGATCGTCATATCATTTGTTGAATTTAAAAGGGATTTGTTCATAGATGTTCGTATTTTTGAAACATGTCATTAAAATGAATTTTCTTACTAAACTGTTAGACTGTTTAACAAAGAAAAACTGCTCATGCATTTCAACACGGATGGTAAACATTTTCAATAACAGATATATACCCGGCATGTTAATATAAATAATATTTTCTTCAGTAGTTTTGATCCATAATTTCACAGCCTTTATAAGTGACGAATCGATGGATCAAAATTTAAAAACATTGTTTTAATCACAAAACAATTCTCATTCACCATGATGTCCTTATACAAGAGCATGATATATTTTCATTACTTACCTGTGGGAAACTTGCCCAAGTCAATCACATTCTGGATGGCATACATGGAGGCACTCTCTGGCGCTAAAAGTATAACAGTATACAGATTATTTAAATACATATAACAGTTTATAAGTCACAATCAATTATTAATTTCAATATGTACAGAAAACAATAACAACAAGCAAACCAATGTGAATTATGATATATATTAAGAAAATACTTTTTTAAGGCATGGTAAAAAGAATATATTTCATGCCGTTTATGAACTAGGAATATTTATGTGGAACAATACCTTCATGAATGTGTACACAAATAAGCCAATTATAAAGTAAGCATGAAGGATCATCCCTTCTATTGGAATTAATGAACTTAAAGCATCGAAAAATGAAATTATAAGGATTTATCAACTATACCAACCATCTGTGTCTATGGCATTGGGGACCCCTGCCAGAGAGGCAGAGTCCCCAAAAAGTTCTAGCAGGATTTGCTCTGGTCCTGTGAAATCCTTCACACGGGGCCCCCCACCAGTTCCCGGCCTCCTCAGCTCATCATTCTTACTGCGCGCTATAGTTATATACAAAGGAAACATTGTAATTAAACATTCTAAAATAATCATTAGGAGCAACAGTTACAACATTGGCAATTAATGTTCATAAATATGATGCTATTTTAAAACAGTTTTGATGTATCTTAACTTGCAAATAATGTAAATTGAGGACACTGAGCCAGTGAAAATTGCAGTGGGATGATTAATATAAAAATGTTGACAATTTCATAACATTACGCTAAATTAAAATTATTATTAATCATTATTATTATAGAACACTCAACAATATTAATTGTAAAACATAGGCCAAATGTTAATAAACAAGTAAACAAAAAAGTCCATTAAAATTTTGAGTAACATATAACATAGAAGCATGTTGTAGCAAGTAACTATGATATATCATTTTTTATAACATGTGAAGTAAATTTTATTTACATATGATTTTTGTACCATAAACTCTAGCAAGTTCAAAAAAAGCTAACAAAGTAGTTAAGGTAATATATTTAACTTACTCTTGTCTTTCATGTTATAGTATTTCTTTTTCACCTCTGGGCCAGTGCGTCTGTAGCTGGAAAATTGGCTGAAATAAATGAATTACATATGGACATTTTTGTGTGTGATATAGTTATGAGTAAAAAAACTAACAATTTATTTTTGTGTTTCAATGAACATACTATTCAACATTCTGTATATTTTGTAATACACTAACCACCACTGATAGTATAAGCAGATATATAACAAACTGTCAATTTTATGAATATGAATTATGCTAACAATTTACCAATAATTTTAACATTACAAACACAAATGTACACCAACCTGGGCCCGTATTCACCAACAATTCTTTATCAATTCTTAGACTTAAGAAGAAAGAATATTCTTTAGTCTCAAGAAAAAATTCTCAAGTCTAATTCACGAAATCATATTCTCAAAGAAAATTCTTAAGAATATAGAATTTTCTTCAGAATTCTTAGAATGCTGTGGGGCAAGCTAAGAACATTCTTAAAGATTCCAAGATGGCTATTCGTGCAATGCACTATGCTAATTTGCTATTTGAAAATGTACCACGAAAAAGATATGATCGCGAAAATCCGCTGGACGGTTTGTCAGATATGGAGATATATAGAAGATACAGATTTTTTCCGGCAACTATTCTGACCTTATTGAATTTGATCACCGAATCCTTGGATTTCGGAACGCTTAGGAATTCTCCTCTCGTTCCGATTCAGCAGCTATGTGTATTCCTTCGCGCCATGGCCACTGGATCCTTTCAGCTTGTCATAGGAGACACTATTAGGGTCAGCCAATCATCCGTTTCACGATGCTGCCGGCGAGTTGGAAGAGCGATTGCTCGACTAGCTCGCCGATATATAGAGTTTCCAGGCAGAGAAGAGTGTAAAACTCTCAAATCCAAATTTCAGTCCATTGCCGGTGAGTGATTCCTTTTTTCGCGTTTTCTAATGACCTTGAGAAAATGATTCAAGGGAAAGAAGTCATTTACTTACAAATTTTTGGGGGCGTTGTCGTCACTGTTTCATAAACAACTTCTTCAGTCAGGACCATCAATGATTTCATTTCATATGGGAGTAACAAATGATATATATTGTTTTGTATTCATTAATGTTTACTACTGTATTTATGTAATTTAATGTATGGTACATTCTTCATTAGACCAAAGTTAATTTGCATAAAAGGTGTAGCTTATATTAATGAATGGTCTATGTCACCCGGTTTTATTCAAAATCGGACATTGATTAGTTCATTTCATTACTAATTCAAATATACTGTAATAGTATAGATCCTGATTCTACACTGTCAATGACATTATGATAATTAGACTGATTTTGATCATTACAGAACCTATCAAAATGAGAAGAACATTACGTACTTTATTAAATGTCTGTCCCTCTTGGGGATATTCCAGTCAGTGTAGTGTTCAACTAATAATAACTTCATCTGTCTTTTTTGTTTCACTCAGCTCACTTATCTATCTGTGGTATATTGTACTGTTTCCTCCGCATCTGTATATTGATTTGTTTTCTAATGCCCAGCCTCCTATCTCCTATACCCTATGGCAGAATTTCATTAAATCAATTTACTGAAATGTTAAGGGAATGGGTACCTTGTCCAGAATGTATGAGTCAGTCATGCCAGCTCAATGTTATGTATATAGCGTAAATAAAACAACGTAAATGTTCAAATTGACATAATTGGGATAATGGAAATGTTAACAGGTAACATCAGTGTTAATTAAACAATTATATATGCCCACCATGGTCTGCAGTATCATGCAATATTTAAAGGAGTGTTATCAATGATGTAACCAGTTTGATATTCGCAAATTTATTATGTGTAAAACATGTCCAGAAAATCTGTTGAATATGTAATGTAATAATAATAATTGCATGTGTGAAATGCATTTGCTGAAAATACGTGATAAATTGACAAACAAATTTCAACAGCATGAAAATGTAACATTGCATATGAATATGTAATTCACAAATATACGAATAGCACTATTCACATTCATTATAATGTTAGCACTGACATATGTATACATATGTATATTGTAAATTTATTCATAATTGTTTATTCAGGATTTTAAAATGTTATCGGACTCATCGATGGAACTCATGTTCGAATTCAAAGGCCGAAGGACCATGAAGCAGATTTCATAAATAGGAAGGGCTACCATTCTTTGAATGTCCAAGTATGTTGCGTTTTTTTTATCATCATTACCTGATTCCAAATATGTTCAGTATTAATCATTTTAAATTTTCACTGACATTCATGTGAAAATTTACAAATATTGTATTGTTCAATAAATATTTGAATAACAATATACAAGAATGTCACAATTTAAGGTATTATACATCAGATATGTCAGTTTACATACATTGTTTTCTCATAAGTACAACACCATGTATACAAGCAGTAAGCACAAATAATAATGATAGTAAGCTTATTTGAAGATTTATATGAGCATCAGACTATTTTTTATATATATGTATATGTGCTTTAATGGCCACATACATAGCCTGATCTATGAAGATATAAAGTGTGAATGCATTGCCATGCACATATTCAGATACAACAAGAAATACAATATGTAGAAAAGGCATTTAGATTGTTATAATAAAAACTACCTATTTTAGCACATAAATTATATACACATTTGCATAGTCAGTCTTGCTTTATAAGCATGCTTGCTTATATCTCACTATTATATCAGTACATGTTAAAAAAATAAATAAAACACTTATTGGTATTTTAATATTAGATGGTATGTGACCACAACAAAAAAGTGCGGAGTTTAACAGCTAAATGGCCAGGCAGTACACATGACTCTAGAATATGGAGGGAGTGTCATCTACGTAACCAGTTTGAACAAGGTAACTATAACATACACAGCATGTCAAAATGTATAACCAAAAATGTATGTACAAATTGTGTCATAAAAATAAATGTAATAAATAATACAAGAATATATATGTAAGTAGGGGTGTGTTATAAATAATTAAAGTAATACAATTAAGTCCTACATCATACTTTATAACTGACAAAAGCAAAGCAATATTCTGCCACTTATTCTAAGGGGGCATAATAAACAATTTATTGGTTTAAATTTTATTCTAATTTATTTATACATTAACACATTTTACGAATAAAAATTTTAATTTCTGAACAGGAGCGCATAATGGGTTCATTTTGGGCGACTCTGGATATCCGTGCACACCCTATATGATGACTCCTTTCCGCACCCCTGAATCACAAAGTCAAGAGAGGTACAATTTGTCTCTGTGTAGAACACGAGTGCTTGTTGAGCAGACGTTTGGAATCATCAAACGAAGATTCGCAATTCTTCATTATGGAATAAGAACGGACTTGGCCACAGCTGTTACATACATTACTGCTTGTGTAGTCATGCACAATTTTGGAATTGAACAAGGTGATATACTTGAAGAGGACTATGTTGCTGATGTTGATGATGAACATGTTGTTGATGATAATGTTGACATTAATGCTAACCATGTTGGCAACATTGTAAGACAACAGTTAGTTAACAGATTTTTCAGTTGAATAAATAAAGAAAAGAAGAATATCCATTTACTTAGATAGTACCATTTAAAATTAAAAGCCTAAATTAAAAAATGAAGCAGAACTTAGAATGTTAAAAGTTCAAAATAATTGAAAAAATGTGAAGGGAAATAATTATAGCTAGTATGACAGAATATAACAAGCGTAAGAGTATATACGTGATAAAAATGTGTATTTCATATATACACTTCATAATCATTACATATTGTTTGAGTTTCAATACAATTGTTTGCAAAATGTATATATAGTTTGCTCAACATATGGACAAACAGACATTTTGATGACTTTATGCTACCCTACCGATGGGATAATTTGAGGGTGCTGCTCAATGAACATGAACTTCAAACGCAGATGAGCTAACATGAAGAATAAGATAACGTTTATGATCTAATTATTGTTTGGAACTTTTAACATTCTAAGGTCTGCTTCAAGTTTTTGGGCCTGCAATCTTGCCACCTTCAGTTGGGCCATAATCAACCGATTCTTCAGACGAAGATTTACTTGTTGCAGATGGATGTTATTCTTTTCTTCTTTTAGGTTAGCCTCTGCTAATAAGTTGAAAGTTGACCTAGCTGAAACAAATATCAACATTCAAAAATAAGAGTTTTGTTCTATTCATTGCAAAATTAAACCAAAAATGTCTGAATGAATATTATAGTAACTTAATGGATTCTAAAGCTTTCGGCCCTCAGGCCTTAATTAATAAGTTTATTTCATACATATTACATATTAACGTATATTGACAACCATTCAAAACATGACACATGGCATTTCTGCTTTTTTATATTTGTCATATTGACATATTGACATTTTAACACTGATATAAGTGTGTATTTTCATGTCATTATGTACTGGAAGAACAAACCAACAATTGATACATTCAACTCTGATTTTAATAATAGAGGCAGACAATGACTATTATAATACAAATAGGTGTATGTAATAAAGAGTTGGTTACCTCTTTTATTTGTGTTTACTGTTGACTTTTTCAATGGTCTTCTTTCTGTGAAACAAGTAATAAAACATGTATAAGAATCATGCCCTTAAGGTCAGTGATGTGTCAATCATTTAATTTCATTACATTACATTAACAAGAGCTGTCCCAAGACTATTCTTCCAATTTGCTAGTGTAATTTACATTTTCTGTTAGTCACCTGATATTATGAATTTTGTTAAAAAATGTTTAGTATTTAAGCTAAATGTATGGTACAATAACACAAAATGACTCTCAATATATAAGGACATTGACTTTATGAAGAAGGAAAAAAAAATGAATTTAATATGTATGCATCTGGAAAATACCTTGACCTATAGTACTCACTTGACACTGAAGAACATGGTACATTGACATCTTCTTTTTGGGTGGCACATACTTTCTGAGCACCTTCAAGTACCAAAAAATTTGTATGTTTAAATAAAAATAATAATCATAAACATTATGCATCACTATAATGCTCCATGTTCATGCAAATAAAACCACAAGATGTTACTCCAATGTTATAGATCGTCATATCATTTGTTGAATTTAAAAGGGATTTGTTCATAGATGTTCGTATTTTTGAAACATGTCATTAAAATGAATTTTCTTACTAAACTGTTAGACTGTTTAACAAAGAAAAACTGCTCATGCATTTCAACACGGATGGTAAACATTTTCAGTAACAGATATATACCCGGCATGTTAATATAAATAATATTTTCTTCAGTAGCACATAGTTTTGATCCATAATTTCACAGCCTTTATAAGTGACGAATCGATGGATCAAAATTTAAAAACATTGTTTTAATCACAAAACAATTCTCATTCACCATGATGTCCTTATACAAGAGCATGATATATTTTCATTACTTACCTGTGGGAAACTTGCCCAGGTCAATCACATTCTGGATGGCATACATGGAGGCACTCTCTGGCGCTAAAAGTATAACAGTATACAGATTATTTAAATACATATAACAGTTTATAAGTCACAATCAATTATTAATTTCAATATGTACAGAAAACAATAACAACAAGCAAACCAATGTGAATTATGATATATATTAAGAAAATACTTTTTTAAGGCATGGTAAAAAGAATATATTTCATGCCGTTTATGAACTAGGAATATTTATGTGGAACAATACCTTCATGAATGTGTACACAAATAAGCCAATTATAAAGTAAGCATGAAGGATCATCCCTTCTATTGGAATTAATGAACTTAAAGCATCGAAAAATGAAATTATAAGGATTTATCAACTATACCAACCATCTGTGTCTATGGCATTGGGGACCCCTGCCAGAGAGGCAGAGTCCCCAAAAAGTTCTAGCAGGATTTGCTCTGGTCCTGTGAAATCCTTCACACGGGGCCCCCCACCAGTTCCCGGCCTCCTCAGCTCATCATTCTTACTGCGCGCTATAGTTATATACAAAGGAAACATTGTAATTAAACATTCTAAAATAATCATTAGGAGCAACAGTTACAACATTGGCAATTAATGTTCATAAATATGATGCTATTTTAAAACAGTTTTGATGTATCTTAACTTGCAAATAATGTAAATTGAGGACACTGAGCCAGTGAAAATTGCAGTGGGATGATTAATATAAAAATGTTGACAATTTCATAACATTACGCTAAATTAAAATTATTATTAATCATTATTATTATAGAACACTCAACAATATTAATTGTAAAACATAGGCCAAATGTTAATAAACAAGTAAACAAAAAAGTCCATTAAAATTTTGAGTAACATATAACATAGAAGCATGTTTTAGCAAGTAACTATGATATATCATTTTTTGTAACATGTGAAGTAAATTTTATTTACATATGATTTTTGTACCATAAACTCTAGCAAGTTCAAAAAAAGCTAACAAAGTAGTTAAGGTAATATATTTAACTTACTCTTGTCTTTCATGTTATAGTATTTCTTTTTCACCTCTGGGCCAGTGCGTCTGTAGCTGGAAAATTGGCTGAAATAAATGAATTACATATGGACATTTTTGTGTGTGATATAGTTATGAGTAAAAAAACTAACAATTTATTTTTGTGTTTCAATGAACATACTATTCAACATTCTGTATATTTTGTAATACACTAACCACCACTGATAGTATAAGCAGATATATAACAAACTGTCAATTTTATAAATATGAATTATGCTAACAATTTACCAATAATTTTAACATTACAAACACAAATGTACACCAACCTGTTCAGCACATTCGCAATCGCGTCCCAGCCTCTACGCCGGATTTCGCCGATTTTTATAGCTCCACAACCGGTCATTGGGCCGAACAGGACATCATGATGCTTTATAATTTCATTAGCAATAACAGTTTCTTCCTGTTCGGCCCAACGATTTCTGTTTACCGTCTGAGACTGAGTGTCGGACTTGATGTCAGCCATCTTGTTTGTTGTGACAGCAGACGCGAAAACGGTTCCGAGTTTTCGATGCGTTGCCGTAAATGCCGGGTACCAATGTCGCTTACATCATTAACAAATAATTCTTTATAAAGAACGCTAAAAATAGCGTTGGTGAATATAACTAAAGAATCGATCGAAGAACGTTCTTAGAAAAGAACAATTTAAAGAATATTCTTTATTTTTAAGTCTTAAGTAAAGAATTGTTGGTGAATGCGGCCCCTGTTCAGCACATTCGCAATCGCGTCCCAGCCTCTACGCCGGATTTCGCCGATTTTTATAGCTCCACAACCGGTCATTGGGCCGAACAGGACATCATGATGCTTTATAATTTCATTAGCAATAACAGTTTCTTCCTGTTCGGCCCAACGATTTCTGTTTACCGTCTGAGACTGAGTGTCGGACTTGATGTCAGCCATCTTGTTTGTTGTGACAGCAGACGCGAAAACGGTTCCGAGTTTTCGATGCGTTGCCGTAAATGCCGGGTACCAATGTCGCTTACATCATTAACAAATAATTCTTTATAAAGAACGCTAAAAATAGCGTTGGTGAATATAACTAAAGAATCGATCGAAGAACGTTCTTAGAAAAGAACAATTTAAAGAATATTCTTTATTCTTAAGTCTTAAGTAAAGAATTGTTGGTGAATACGGCCCCAGGACAAAAATAACTGCTGTTGACTGAAACCGTTACAAAGCTAGCTCCAGCACCATAAACGCTAACGCACACAGTCTTTCGCAACAACATGTCTTTTAAGTATTGATAATGAATTAAATTTCTGACGCAAAATGTAAACCTTTTAAAACGCGTAGTCGTTTCAATTTCTCAATCCGAAACGCCGCGTGCAAACGAAAATACGTCACCGCACAACTATGATCACAAACCACTAATTATTTTTACCAGTGCTAGTATTAAAATGCTCTTATAGAACTGTATTATTATTTGTTTCTTAAATGCCACTATTATGATGATTATGATAACTATGACGATTATCATTATTATGATTATTATGATTAGTATGATCATTTTGAATATGATATGATAATGATTGTGATTTTGATAATTTTATCAAGTTTTTGGTATTTTGATTTTGATTATAGATCTCACATTATTGCTATTATTATTATTATTATTATTATTATTATTATCATATGTTCCGACTATGTATCTTATTATTTAAATACCCCCCGTATATCATCTACACAATTGTGTCAACGTAAAAATTATCGGAAGTTACTAATTTACTAACAATTTTGCTTTGTTATATTGCCCTAATTGTATATGTTATATACTTGGGTGAAAATAAAAGTCTTGTTCTGTTCTGTTCTGTTCAATGAATGGTAAGCGCACTGTGAGCGAATAGCTGAAATGTAGTATAACTACAATACAATCATGTGACTTTTCAGCTAACAATAAATTGCGCTTTTTATGATGAATAAAAACCATGTATAACTAAAAAGATCTCTGTTTTCACATAAACATTGTTCTAGGACACTAGAAAGACTGTATTTTATACCGGTCGTAAATAAAATAATATTCTTTAGAACAAAACGGAATTTTGAAAGATAACCGAGCTAGTACATGTACATATATACCTGACACGCATTGGGCGAGGCGTTTATTCTAGTACATGTACATATATACCTGACACGCATTAGGCGAGGCGTTTATTCTAGTACATGTACATATATACCTGACACGCATTAGGCGAGGCGTTTATTCTAGTACATGTACATATATACCTGACACGCATTAGGCAAGGCGTTTATTCTAGTACATGTACATATATACCTGACACGCATTAGGTGAGGCGTTTATTCTAGTACACGTACATATATACCTGACACGCATTAGGCGAGGCGTTTATTCTAGTACATGTACATATATACCTGACAAGCATTAGGCGAGGCGTTTATTCTAGTACATGTACATATATACCTGACACGCATTAGGCCAGGCGTTTATTCTAGTACATGTACATATATACCTGACACGCATTAGGCGAGGCGTTTATTCTAGTACATGTACATATATACCTGACACGCATTGGGCAAGGCGTTTATTCTAGTACACGTACATACATACCTGACACGCATTGGGCAAGGCGTTTATTCTAGTACATGTACATATATACCTGACACGCATTAGGCCAGGCGTTTATTCTAGTACATGTACATATATACCTGACACGCATTAGGCGAGGCGTTTATTCTAGTACACGTACATATATACCTGACACGCATTAGGCGAGGCGTTTATTCTAGTACACGTACATATATACCTGACACGCATTAGGCGAGGCGTTTATTCTAGTACATGTACATATATACCTGACACGCATTGGGCGAGGCGTTTATTCTAGTACATGTACATATATACCTGACACGCATTAGGCGAGGCGTTTATTCTAGTACATGTACATATATACCTGACACGCATTGGGCGAGGCGTTTATTCTAGTACATGTACATATATACCTGACACGCATTGGGCGAGGCGTTTATTCTAGTACATGTACATATATACCTGACACGCATTGGGCGAGGCGTTTATTCTAGTACATGTACATATATACCTGACACGCATTGGGCGAGGCGTTTATTCTAGTACATGTACATATATACCTGACACGCATTAGGCGAGGCGTTTATTCTAGTACATGTTCATATATACCTGACACGCATTGGGCGAGGCGTTTATTCTAGTACATGTACATATATACCTGACACGCATTAGGCGAGGCGTTTATTCTAGTACATGTACATATATACCTGACACGCATTAGGCGAGGCGTTTATTCTAGTACACGTACATATATACCTGACACGCATTAGGCGAGGCGTTTATTCTAGTACACGTACATATATACCTGACACGCATTAGGCGAGGCGTTTATTCTAGTACACGTACATATATACCTGACACGCATTAGGCGAGGCGTTTATTCTAGTACATGTACATATATACCTGACACGCATTGGGCGAGGCGTTTATTCTAGTACACGTACATATATACCTGACACGCATTGGGCGAGGCGTTTATTCTAGTACATGTACATATATACCTGACACGCATTAGGCGAGGCGTTTATTCTAGTACATGTACATATATACCTGACACGCATTAGGCGAGGCGTTTATTCTAGTACATGTACATATATACCTGACACGCATTAGGCGAGGCGTTTATTCTAGTACATGTACATATATACCTGACACGCATTAGGCGAGGCGTTTATTCTAGTACACGTACATATATACCTGACACGCATTGGGCAAGGCGTTTATTCTAGTACACGTACCTATATACCTGACACGCATTAGGCGAGGCGTTTATTCTAGTACATGTACATATATACCTGACACGCATTAGGCGAGGCGTTTATTCTAGTACACGTACATATATACCTGACACGCATTAGGCGAGGCGTTTATTCTAGTACACGTACATATATACCTGACACGCATTAGGCGAGGCGTTTATTCTAGTACATGTACATATATACCTGACACGCATTAGGCAAGGCGTTTATTCTAGTACACGTACATATATACCTGACACGCATTAGGCGAGGCGTTTATTCTAGTACACGTACATATATACCTGACACGCATTAGGCGAGGCGTTTATTCTAGTACATGTACATATATACCTGACACGCATTAGGCAAGGCGTTTATTCTAGTACATGTACATATATACCTGACACGCATTAGGCGAGGCGTTTATTCTAGTACACGTACATATATACCTGACACGCATTAGGCGAGGCGTTTATTCTAGTACACGTACATATATACCTGACACGCATTAGGCGAGGCGTTTATTCTAGTACATGTACATATATACCTGACACGCATTAGGCAAGGCGTTTATTCTAGTACATGTACATATATACCTGACACGCATTAGGCAAGGCGTTTATTCGGCGAGCATTATTATTATTCATCAGTTTCTTTCTTCCTTGGTATTAATAATAGCAGTATTTCGTAAGTATGTTTTATTAGTATGTTTGTTATTTATTAATGATTTATGCATTTTATCTATGTATGTATTCATTTATTCTGTTCTTTCTGTAAAGTCATGCATACTGAGTTAACTGCAAGCATCTAAAATTAAAAAAGAAATGGGAGTGGCTCTGGTGGGTATATGCTGTTTGAACACAACGTCGTGCAGGGGACCGCATAAATGGAAATGTTTATTTCATTAGTTTTTTATTTACTTGATATAACTTCTTTAACATAAATGCGTATCAATGAATCAACATGATAACTCCACAGAAGATATGTCTGATGACATTACTGCTGAGGAAGTTTTAAACATTTGATAATTTCAGGGTCAAGAAATTTGATAGTTAATACCAATTTAAACAAACAAAGTATTAGCGAAGCCAAGAGTAAAATATTATTCAAACGTTGTTGTGCTTGAGCTTTAAGTGTGACCTTGTTCTTTCGTGGGACAAATCCTCTCATGATTGTGAGAACTTTGCCCCATGTTATATCAGAATTCTTCTTTGCATAGCATAGTATAATTATGGACGGGACATAAATATAGATTTTTAATATTTGACTTTTGACCATTTAGTTTGAACTTGACCTTTAAGCTACATACCTGGTTCTTTTGTTTAAGATATCATCTAACGAAAATAATAACTTCTGTCGACTTCTTTGACAATCCCTACATGCCTGCAATTTTATGTTCCTGAGAAAAATTTGAGCTTTTTTAAACAAGAATGGGACATAATTGCGTCTTGTCATGCTAATATTCCACGGTAATATAAAATCTTTTCACGCGTGAATCCTAAATAGACACTTTGTCACAAACTCCGTGCATAAGAATTAATAATATAACGTGTTGAAAGAGGCTAAACTTCTTGACAGTGGCATTATCACACTTCTCGCAGCAGTTAGATAACCACTGGTCACAAGAAAATGTTTACAGATCTGGAAGGATTTTGCACAAATATTTGTTGTTTTTATTACTATTGAAAAAAAACTCTGAAATAGTGTATTATTTTGAGAGTTAACAAGAAAGGTGTTTAAAAAAGACAATCGTTTTTGAAATTAATATTGAGGTGTCATTTTTTTACCCGAAACATAATACAAGAGGGACAAGATGATCGGTTACGCGACTTCTCGGTCCCGAGGTTTAAGGTCCCTACTAAGGAGACTTTTCGGACTATAGATTTTTCGGACACCATAAGAAAACTTATCGGACCCAAAATTAATTTGATAAAAACTCAAACATTATTAATATGTGTACCGTGAATAAACCGATCATACCTTCCATGCTTTCACGTTATAAATGAATAACCTAAATGCTAGTAATTTACGTTACTATAATTGTTACATGATTTTGTCAGGCAAATTTAGAAATTGGCATTGTCAGAAAATAATTAAAAATATCATAAATCAGACGAGTGTGCATAATTGTTATGTTAATTAACATACTGTACGTATCATCAGTTTTGCAAATAGTGTATTCATGCTACGCAAATAAAAGAAAAAGTAACTTGAACAACATTTCGACGTATTACGAGACTTCACCACATTATATTTATAGAAAGATGTTAAATACTTTAAGAGATTGAATAACATCTACTGGAGAAGTTGATGGAAAGGTGCGATTATAAATACTTCTTAATAAAACGTACCGCATTTCAAATATAAATTAACATGCACAGTAAGTTTTATAAACATAAATTCCCCATTTATTGAACTTCTGGGGTTTATGATTCTCGATCTGGACGATAATTGATGAATGTATAGTAGCACAGCTATACCGCGCGATATTTTTAGAACGATGCACCCTTTCTCTGGAGTATGTTGAATACGCTAGACCATTTCATACCGATCTTTACCGCACGTCTACGTAAGGCTTCGGAACGTTTCAGAGCACAATAATTCTCAGATATCGGTAAACCAATTGGATCATTGTAATTGCTATTTATAGAGCGTGCCGCTGACGTAGGCTAAACAAAATAATTAATTCATTATGTGGATGAATATTACATTCTGTTCATGACATACAATGAGTAAATTTGTTCATAGCTATGTTCAGTTCTAGAGTGCATGTCGAAGATATGTTTATAACTTTATTTCAACCGCTTATGTAAAAAATTCAGTAAATTTTAATCTCTCAAAAATAAGCAACAATTATTGGTAGACATTAAAGCATTGTTGTACGTTTGCATCCCCTAAAATTAGCATTGGCATTCAGTTTTCCCGCTGCATAAAATTATCGCAAGAAATCTAGGTCAAAAGAAATATTAGACAACTACACCGAAAAAAGATAGATAACTAAAATCTATAAAGAACAACGCAGTGATATTACGATGTCCGCTTTGTTGTATTCTGCATGCCATTTTATTTGAAACACGCGTCAGACTGGTCAGGTGGAAATTGGTACCGGCGGGGATTTGAGCTACATTCGGAACCAGTCTTATCTCTGTATCGAAGTTGAGGTTACGCATGCGCTAATAAATTCCTTCATTGTTACATATAAAAAATTCAATGTTTGATCTCAATTTTCACCATGACCAAGCGACTTCCCAATATATCACCATACATTGTTGGAAAGATAAGGCCTTTGAAAAAACAGCATGTCAAAAATTTCTATACGATGTAACTCAAAATATTTACCTTAGAATAAACACACCGGTTTTGACAGGCATGGGGGCTGCCATTTTGTGCATGAATACTTGGGCCAAAAGTTATGAAGCTGGGCACCATTTAAGATAAAGTAGTGCCTAAAACTGTCTTTTTTTCTTATTTCTTACATATATACCTTTAAATTGATACCAAAACATATCATTTAAACTGTATTTTAAAAATCATATGCATTATACACTGAACCCTATGTGTTTATTTTCTAACTGACAGCCCTGAGGATGTGACTTCCGTTTTGGTGTAATTTGACCTTGATGCCATATATTTTGAATATTGAAGTGAATGATTTGTTAATGGCGAGGGATGATCTCTCGTCATGTGTTGACAAGAACAAATGGTCTTTAACTGACATATGCCTCTGTTTATCATTACAACACCTTAAAAAGTACATGCACAGTATATATTAAGATTTCAAAGGATTAAGTTAAAGTTGAACGTTTTATCAACTAGGAGGGCAAGGTAGATTCTAAGTGGACGTCAGAGTTCATTGGTTAGACGGTCGGTAAAATGTCTCGTGCCGGGGGCAGGGAGGCAAAGTTTAATGAACCAGCTCGCGGATTCGATGATGGCCGCAGCAGAAGTGTTGGTAGAATGGCAAGGTTACAGACGGATGACAGACCATACCAAGGGTTAGTCAGGGATAGAGATAGCAGTAATCGGTATGAAGGTTTACAGCCTTCGGAAATCACACTTCAAAGCGATGGATTACATACCTATGACAGACCATATCAAGGGTTAGTCAGGGATAGAGATAGCAGTAATCGGTATGAAGGTTTACAGCCTTCGGAAATCACACTTCAAAGCGATGGATTACATACCTATGACAGACCATATCAAGGGTTAGTCAGAGATGGTAACCAAGCTGATAGAAGTCATCAATATGAAGGGTTACAACTTTCGGACATCACTTTTCAAGGCGCTCGTGGAGGCCAATCTAGCGCCATTAAAGAGGTGAGCAGAATTCACGAAACTTCATAACATCCTGTCGATATAATAATAGAAGTCCTCATACGAGTACGAAAAGTACTCTGTTGAATACATTATGAAACTGTGATTATAAAAGAAAACATTTGTTTTGGTAAACTAGTAAATAATTGCACTTGATTTAAGTACTGATGTAGACATGATATTGAGAAATCTAAAATTGATGGTGCTTATAATTAAAATCTTATTATAATTCTAGAGGAAAACTAACTGTTCATCAAATTCGTCACAACTGAAAGATATACCAGGATCGGGAATCAAGTATTTAGACAATGGCGGTAGCGTCTACAATACTATTCATGAAGCAACTAGCGATGTCAAATGTCTTACACACCAAAATCGGAGACGTTGCCTGATTGTGATAACTATATTACTAGTTGCTGTACTCGTGGCTGGGTCGATAGCTGCTGGAATTGTTCTGTCAACAAATAGTAAGTTAATACATTTCTTACGCAACCGACACGTTCAAGCTACATTTTGCACCAATGGAAAAAAAACTGACTTAACAGGTAAATAATAAAACATAATTTGTCATTGTCGGTTAGAAAGAAAAGATATGTATTCTTGTAAATGGTGGAATGTTTTTAAAGAACGTCGCCATAAAGAATGTTAACAAACGTGGTGTATTGTTACAGTTGATATAAATGTACGATGTTTGCTTACTATGTATTTCAAAACCTTGACTGAATATTTCATTGAATAACGGTTGATCTAATGCATACCGATTCTATTCAGAGGAAGACACTCAGAAACCGAACGCATCTCGCCTAGCTAGTGATTGTGGTCAATATACCGATAGTTTGGTAAACCTCAAATATACACTGTCGAACGGACCAACAACATTCAACAGTTCACTTGCCGTCACATGCAACCCTGGCCTTTCACACGCAGATGGTTCTGCCTCCGCTGTACGCTGTGGCGCTAACGGATCATGGGAAGGAACGCCTAATTGCATAATTATAGGTACCCATTCATTTTCTGTGTTCAAGTACACATTATATTTCATTACATTTTATCAATGAAAAATGATACATTATTGAAGAGCATTACTATGACAAAATATGGTCAGAGAAGAACTTCTAAGATAATGGATACACAGTAGACTATAGGCTAAGTTTTGATAAACGAATGAAATTAATAATATCGGAATGATGTACACATCTTCAGGTAGGGTTGAATTTTCGGAACCTGGCTACGATTTGACAATTGGAAAAGATGGGGGACTTAGTTGCAATGTGTCACAATACCCCGATTGGCAACACGTACGCATAATACGAGGCTCCAATGAGGCAGAAGTTGCCGTTTATGATATTACCAATAAAAATGGAGACGTCCAGAGCTCATCTTACCTGGCTGATACCAGTTACACACTCCAGAATGACGGTCTGATAATTGATGTGAACTTCAATCCAGTCACTTGCTCCAATGAAGGAACATATTACTGCCTGCTTATTGTTGGTGACAAAGTCGAAGTAACAGTTGCAAACACATTTATTCGCTTGCGAGGTATGCAATCATAGTCTTTATAGTTATTACTACATTGTATTAGCAGTGGTTGTTTCGTCGTCAAGGTACGTATAGTAGCAGTAGGAGCAGCAACAGTAGAAGTAGCAGAGATGGGGTAAGGAGAAGCAGCTGGAAGGGAGTAAGGCGTCGGAAGATGAGCTGTTGTTTTGCTATTGTACTGTTGTAACTGTTGTTGTTGCCATGATGTTGGTCATAATGAAATATAGAGTAGCTGCCATACATGCCTGTATGTATTTTCCAGCCGAATCATCTAGACCCCAGCTCGTTGTTCCAGAGCAGTTATTGGTGACACGAGCATTCGTTGTCACGTGCAGTGGTAACGTGGGAAGAACCAACAGCGATTCCTATGGACAGATAACACTTGACAACAGAGCAAACGTGTGTACAATTGTATTTGCCTTATGGATTGATTGTCTGCTAAACTCCATATGACTCTGACAGTTTTATTATATGTTATTTTAAATGCGTTCGTTTCGTATGGTATTTCTTCGTATCAGGGAGTCGAAGACTTCACAACTGTGAGTGGGGTAAATAACACGAAATGCGACGGCAATGTTCAACTGACAGTGAACCTTACTGCTGATCGGTATTATAGAGACCGAGAATTCCGCTGTAAGATCGAAGACCCGGATGGGATTATCCTCTATTCTGAAGTTGTTAATCGCACTGTGATCGATTCATTCGGTAAGTGTTCATGTGTTCTAAGTAACGGTGATAACATACGATCTTTCAAGACGTACTTGTAAGAATCTGTGTTGACATTTTGTAAGAATATTAATACTTTATGTTATGACGTAGCTACCTGACATATATGGTGAATTAATCAAATTGTGTATTCGATGTTATGATGATTAAATCGAGATTATTATAAGCGATAGGTCTGCACTGACAATATTAAATGAATTTGAAATACAATAGAATATGTATGTACTAAATGTAAGATTACCTTTCGTTTTAAATTACGAAGTGACACATTCTTAATATTTAAATAGTTAAAATAGTCTAATATTATAACCGAACATGTATTTGATACATTAATTTCGACGGACTCCCAATATATATCTATTCAATATGAAAACTATTTACTTTGCGGTCTAATAAGTAACACAACTATACGTCAATGACATTTGTTTGACTAAAACATCTTTTTTCAACATTGAACTTAATGCAACGAATAATAACACATTTCGAAAAATCAGGAGCCAACATAACTGGGTACCGAATATTTTCGAACGGTCTCCCTGGTGACGGTCAACTGGAGGTCAATATCCCAGGGTTCTGTGACTGGGCCCCAGTCCGTTCAATGCTCGGTTTAACTATCATGATCCTCTGGATGTTCTCATATGTCAACATTTAGGATATAGGTACGTAGCCTCCGGAACAATGTTGTTTTTTTTATTATGCTTTTAACTTACATGTATTATTAGCTGGTAGCTGGAAATATAAATATAGTTTAAAGTACTACTGAATTTAATATATTTTTGTTACGCAATAAACTGTGATATGTGTTTTTTAGCAATGCCGTTTTGTTTTTAGAAACAACGATTATGAACTGCGCGTATCCTTTATAATGGATGTAAAAACTTTCAGAAGTAAATTTCTGAAATCAACACAATCTTCTACAAAACTTACAACAGCTTTGTCGGTATGTCTAAACTGACTGTATTAAAATGTTTTAACAAATTGATTAATCTATAGAAACGAGTCCATTATTCCACCAACGTCTAACACAAGCTCCTATCCGGATGCGTGCATGACTATTAATCGCTGCCCCACTAGCAATCTGACAACTATCTATGATATCGCCAACCAGTGCGATGTCGAATATGGACCAGCACCATGGTATTATGGCGTCATATACAAAGAAATCAAATGTGTCCGTAAGTATAAAATAGATACTGCTACAATTACAGTAACTGTTTGCGCGGTTAGTTCTAGTTTTTATCTAAAATGGTCAAATCTTCAATACCCGAGAATACACATGACATCACTAGGATTTTATAATATTGACTATGAAGTTTTGTATTTTGTTTGGTGTGTAGCTATGTGATGTATTAAACCTAAAGTATACATGGTCTACATTAAATTAATAACTGTGTGTGTAACAGGGATGAGTACCATTATTTTAAAAAGCAACTAATTAAATACAATTAAATCGAAAACTTTCCAATTAAATTACAATTGCAATAACATGAATTTTCAGATTGTTATAAATTAATTAAAATTATTTTGAACAAACTAATTCATTATAATTAATCATGTTCTAATAAAATTGCTTACACAATCTCAACGACACAACTTTGCATTTTTATTTATTAATTATTTTAAGTGTAAACAATCACTTCGGACATAATTGTTTGCTTGAAACGCGTCAGTTTGTTTTGTGAAGTACACAGATATGCGCACAGAAAACTGTTCAAAACATCGTGTTACATTTAACAAATATGCGAGCTTCAAAGTTTTTGTCACTCATGTAACAGTGATAAGGACGAAAACCTTTACCTGCAATTGAGAAAAGTATCGCGACTGGTGCACCCCATGCTGTGTGCTCAAGTGTCATTTATGTGCCTTAGGCTGTATTATTTACCGTAATCACTCTCACTTTTATGACGCTTAGAAACTGGATAACTATTTATATATTTATAATATTTAAATGTAATATTTTACATGTCACTTGACATATATGTTTTATGTGTCTGTTTGTATAACTATAAGCTTGTAATTCTTAAGTTAGATAAAAAATTTGTTCAGTTCTGCTATATCGATATATACTGTTAAAAATCAGTGAAAAATGTATTAACAATTATCACCTCTGTAAAGATTATCAATACCTGTGAAAAATAAGTATCCTTGTTTATTTGGGTTCAAACTCTCAATGGTCAATATACAAATAATTGAAAATAACTCAATTTATTTGACACTTGCATGACAATTTTGTTTTGTAATTAATTAATTACAATGAAAATTATTGAGTTTTGGTTCAATTAAATATTAATTTCAATTATTAGAAAAAGTGAAATTTATTATAATTAATTAAATCATAATTGTAATGGTAGCCATCCCTGGTGCATAATATTGTTAACATTTTTATATTACTGTGATGTGAAGTAGTCATGTTAAAGCTCCGAGGATTACTAAAACGTTTATTAATCAGCTGCCCAGCTAGTAAACGGCAACTCTACACGACATGGCAGAGTAGAGGCAGGTCTTTTCGGGAAGCTACAGTCAATCTGCTCACTCGGATTTGACGCTCGGGCTGCAAACGTCATATGCGCATCGCTCGGATACAAACGGTAGACTTTGGATATGAATTCCTCCTAAGAATGATTGAACTTATACATCTAGCCTTTAGGTGTCTATATGGTGGTTACTATCAACGATTGTACTTATACATATAGCCTCTAGGTGTCTATATGGTGGTTACTATCAACGATTGTACTTATACATATAGCCTTTAGGTGTCTATATGGTGGTTACTATCAACGATTGTACTTATACATATAGCCTCTAGGTGTCTATATGGTGGTTACTATCAACGATTGTACTTATACATATAGCCTTTAGGTGTCTATATGGTGGTTACTATCAACGATTGTACTTATACATATAGCCTCTAGGTGTCTATATGGTGGTTACTATCAACGATTGAACTTATACATATAGCCTCTAGGTGTCTATATGGTGGTTACTATCAACGATTGAACTTATACATCTAGCCTTTAGGTGTCTATATGGTGGTTACTATCAACGATTGTACTTATACATATAGCCTCTAGGTGTCTATATGGTGGTTACTATCAACGATTGTACTTTTACATATAGCCTTTAGGTGTCTATATGGTGGTTACTATCAACGATTGTACTTATACATATAGCCTCTAGGTGTCTATATGGTGGTTACTATCAACGATTGAACTTATACATCTAGCCTCTAGGTGTCTATATGGTGGTTACTATCAACGATTGTACTTATACATATAGCCTCTAGGTGTCTATATGGTGGTTACTATCAACGATTGTACTTATACATATAGCCTTTAGGTGTCTATATGGTGGTTACTATCAACGATTGTACTTATACATATAGCCTCTAGGTGTCTATATGGTGGTTACTATCAACGATTGAACTTATACATCTAGCCTCTAGGTGTCTATATGGTGGTTACTATCAACGATTGTACTTATACATATAGCCTTTAGGTGTCTATATGGTGGTTACTATCAACGATTGTACTTATATTTATAAGATTAAAGGGACTTTTATTTCAATAAGAAATGTCTGTAAAAAAAGACAATCGGCGTTGAAATTAATATTGAGATGTCAATTAAAAATTACCTAAACATAGGAGGGGGCCATGATGATCGGTTACGTGACATCTCAGACACCAGATTTTTTGGTTCCCACCTATATTAAGAGACTCGTTTGACCCCAGTTTTTTCGGACACCATAAGAAAACTTCTCGGACCCTAAAGTTAAATTGAGATCAATTAAATTTTTGTTATTATTTGTACCGGGAATAAACCCGTTTAGTTTGGCTTCATACATATTATAGTTCAAACTATTTTGGTTACAAATCACTTTCATCAACACTAGGAATTTAAACCGTTTTTTTAATAAAACACAAGGACACATTTTTTTTATCTGTTAGGTATTCATATTATATATACTTAGATGGATCACAAGTGTTTTCTGCACGTGCATGTAGTCCTTAAAGGGTTTAGAATTCGTGGTTATTTGAAATAATTATAGATTTATTGTTACTTCAATGCAGAGCTCGAACAATATTGATTCATTCCGCTCTGTAGTAATAATAATATGACGATATGGATAGACACTAATGTGATAGAAACAAATGATATTTAGCTCATATATAGAATACAGCGCACAAACACAATACATAACACATATTTTCAAGGATGCAAATCCTTTTTTCGTACACAAAATCATTCAATAAAAAGGGAGGGAGGGAGGGTTAAAAACAAACGTCCGCTGAGGATTAATACTAACAAACGACTAAACAGGTGCAAAAAGGGGCGTATTACTAGTATCTAAAATTCAAGTAGGCGAGAAAGAGTATAATTTTTATATAATTTTGCGAAAAAATAGTTAACTTTTTATGTGTTCAAACATCTACGTGTAAGTTTCCCACACACAAATGAGTCTACAACGACTCTAAAACATTCAACACAGCTTTAATTATGTTAAGACGAACCATAATCTTGTCCTTCAGTGTGGCAACACAGCTATGGCGACAATCGCAGTTCGGTGCAGGGTCCGTAGCAATATACAAGCGAAATATCACGTGTTCTGGGTACGAGCTATCACTGGAGCTGTGTAGTCATTCCAGCACGGATATACCCGAATGTGATAGTAGCAACGTGGTCGGGGTTGAATGCCTGGGTAAGTGTCCATTGCAGAAACTTGCGCTCGAAATAACAATATTTTATAGACAAAATGACAAATACATAATATTTCTTGTATTTAGCATGGAATAAATTTGTTTAAAAAAATCTTTCTTATTATACATACACGAAAGTTCAACAAATACAACAATTTACTCTTTTACAATGTTATATTCAAGGTGATACAATCAAGCTAGAGCCATTGTATGAAAGCCGATCATACGAAGGAATTCTGGAGGGATATCACGGGGACTTCCGGTACGATATCCTCGGAGACGTGTCAACAAACACAGCACAAACCTTGTGCGCAATGCTAGGATATGGGTAATAAAGCTTCCATTGTTTTATGCATAAAATCAGATATTAAATTGAGCTGAACTTTTTTCAAAGTAATCAGACAGACTTAAACATGATTGTTGTGAAGTAAAAATCCACCGTTTTATTGCTGAAGCCAACTTTTACAATACGCACGGTCTTTCCAGTCACGTTGGATTTGCTGGGCAAGCAATACCTACCAGGAACGTGAAGTACTATAAGAAGTATGTTTCCTGTTCTGGAACGGAGAAGTCCATTAGCGATTGCGAGGGTGATCTTGAGTACTGTGTAACGCAAGTAGATGAGCGGTGTAAGGGGGTGTCCAACGGTTATAAGCACGTCGCTCTATTCTGCGCAGGTATATTCGGCTTCATGGCTTCATGAAATCAGTTTAGGAATACTATGCTCAAGTTCAGAAATATTCCATAACCTTTTGAGTTATATTCTGCGCAGGTATTATGTATTTAAAAAGTATCATCTTTGGTAAAGTCCCCTCATATGGAAGAGCTTAGGTATATTCGGTTAAGATATATTCTGCTCAGAAATTGTGAAATAAAATAGTATGAATATTAGCTCATACAACCATACATTTCAAACCTATTGAATCCCAATCCTTCTTCAGACTACAAGATGCAAGGCCTTAGCATTGGATCGGATGGTAAACTGCTGATGAAGATTAACGGTCGTCAGTGGGCGTCGTGTATAGACTATGTCTCGAAATCGACTGCGGAAGCAGCGTGCAGAATTATGGGATACAGGTAAGCTTAGGTGTTGTCAATCGATAAATAAGTTATTTACCATAAAACGTACTGACTAATTTTTGCCATTAAACGTTAATGTCAAGTAAGTACCAGTGTCGCTTGAACCAATGACGAGGCCCTAAAAAGGTTTATATGAACTAAGCTAATTGGATTGTTTGCAATGCAAATTAGATTTTTAAAAAAGAATTAAATCGTTTTCCACTTATCACTGATATACATATTTAAATTTCAAACTGAACTTTTTTAGAACTGAACTTTTTGAAATCTCTTTTCGAATGTGCATGTGAAAAAAATTATATTTACTTTGTCATTGCTTGGAAGCACGTACATGCTAGCGAAGTGTAATGTGTATGCACTTAAATACATGTAGTCGATCACTGTGCTGCGTTTAAGTTGTGTTGTATATTGCTTGCTTGAATAAAGGCAACCTTACTTCCATTTCAGTGGTAGCGCCTCAATTGCTGAACAACAATCAGGTACAAACGATACTGAGATCATAGGGTCACTCGTTTGCAATGTAAACGCCACGAGTGTCGAGGACTGCCAACTGAAGCACCAGTTTACTTACAGGCCTTACCTCGTGAACGCTGCTTGCAACCAACTCGTACTTCTCACCTGTGGAAGCTCTAACACTATCCGATAAAACGTAATGTGCAATGACACACAAATATAGTTTTTCTTCAAATGGTATTCGACAAGGATGCATACAAATTGCTTCCAAACTTTATTTGTTTAAGACCCATTATGCCATTGTAATGTGTTCTTATGATAAAGAAACCAAATAGGCGCAAATGGCCTCATTCAGAATGAACTCTGAAATGAATATGTCTTTCTTAGTATACGCCTGGGTTTAGATAGGTATTTAATATAAGTACGCCTATTTGGTTTGCTGGGTACTGCTTATTTCAAAACCTTTTTTTTCATCACAACATTAAATCAGCACGAGTGTGATGTTACATTTTGTATGAGCTATTTAAGAAATAGAAAACCCCACTGAGGGCCTTATGGCAATGCAGTGACCAGCTAGGTGGCCACAAACTGTATGTGGACCGAAGCCGAAAGCTGAGGTTCACATACAGTTTGTGGCTGTCTGACTGGTCACTATAATGCAACTGGGCCCGAACTGGGGTTTTCTATTTTTTATATTATATGAACATTTTCATCTTGTTTACAATCAACGATATAAACAGTAAACAACATGAAAAAAAAGTTGCACTCTCAAAGTAAGTAGTCATTCAGAACATCTGAAAACTTAAATATATTAATTTTAAAGAAATAGCGATAGCAAAATCGTGACAAATAAATCATTTCTGCGGTATGTAGCACAATAAAACAACATCTCTTTTTTAGATATTTTATAGTTACATTCATATCAAACGTTGACGTTTTTTTTTTTTACATGTTTTGCGATTTATAGCATTATATTTTCATTGTATTGTCAATAAAGATAAGGCCACACTGATTCTTAGATTATTATCAATGAAAATGACGTCACTCGTTTATGTTTAACCCGAGCTGTCCACATACTGAAAAATAAAGTTACCGGTCCACATACTCTTGAGTGTCTCTATCGCATTTAAAGAACCTATAACATTAATATAGATAAAGAAGAACATACTTATGTGAGATACGATATATTCAAATAGAATATAGTTGGTATGAAAACATCCCCAGTATATTGTTAACGTTGTTTTAAAGTTTTGGTGGATCAGTGCAAGAAAGTATCGAAACTAATACACTTTATTTCAGAAAAATGTTAATGGAATTAACGTGTGTAGTTTTCGCCGTATGAATTTTTTAACATATATATGTTTTTAAATTAAAAAAGGTTGTCTGATGCCGATATGTTGCTTCTAGTTTACAGATTGATATTTGTGTATGCGTTGTCGAGGGCATCCCCACAATGTTAAACAATGAAATACAATTAATTCCTTCACATTACTGCATTGACAAGTGTTACCTCATACATATTATGATGCTATGCGATAAGTTTAATATTGATAATCCAGGCCCTGTGTTCACAAAACAAGTTAAGCCTGATTATTGGGTTCAATATCAACTTGAGCCACATATGTCAGGATCAGCCTCAAAATGTTGTTCACTAAAGATCTGGATCAATTTAATGTGTTTATCAAATATATATAATACATAATCCTGAACTTTTATCAACATACATTTGCAATCTGACATGAAGATTTTAATCAAAACCTAACAACACATTCTGGTTATTTTATCTAGAAGAAAAGTTATTTCGAAAATAAAATATGTTGAGATTCCACTCATTTGAGCTAGAAGAGCTAGAAGAGCTAGAAGAGCATAAAGATCAAGATCAGCTAAGACTGATCTTGATTCTGTAGTTGATTCATTGTGAACACGGGCCTGCTGTCCATTACGTCATTTGAAATAAAAACATGCATTTATTTGAAATCGTTTGATACCTAATCGAAGGGCTGTATCTTTGACCAAAGAAACCAGAACATCTGCAAGGAAGAAAAGTGCGCTGACCATTAAAGCAACTCTCTGTTTGGATTTTATCGGATTTTAATCAGCTATGGCATGCGTGGTCTGTTTGTCAGGACTTTCACTGTACGTTATCAATTTGCCACATTGATGCAACTGACGGCAGCTAAACATTTTCATATTATTAGCACAATTAAAGCACAAATATAAAATAAACATATAATTTTAC
Organism: Congeria kusceri; assembly: GCA_027627225.1. NCBI lineage: Eukaryota > Metazoa > Mollusca > Bivalvia > Myida > Dreissenidae > Congeria > Congeria kusceri. The sequence continues at coordinate 51,745,024 of CM051037.1, forward strand.
TCCAGATTCAAACACACGTCTATTTCCCGCGCTTATCACTTGATACAAATGCCTCACCTATATTTTTTCTTAAAGAGGGACAGTACGTTTTTTGTAAAAGATATATATTGTTAAACCATCCATGGATTCTAATGATGTCATAATAGTTTTACATAATAATACAATACATTTTCACATTATAATAAATGTTGAGAAATAACCTTTGTTCAGAAATCCGTATTGAGAGAGAAATTTAAAACTAAAATAATACTTCGCTGCGCATTGAACTATTATATACATGTATACACAACGTCTAGACGAGTCTGATCGATTAATCATGTATGCGCAGTCCTTATTTTCTCAATTAAAACTGAATGAAGCCGTTGCTGTTAGATAAACGTGTCTGTATCGACAGAAAATATATATTTGCGTTTTTCGATAAGAGAAATAGATTACGTCGATGCTGACATTTATTTATGTTATATAAAACGTTTTTTGTTACTGGGTAGCGAAACAGACATGGAATAAATTTGTAAAAATCAGACAGTCCTTCTTTAAATCTATATCAAGGTCTCGATTGGTCGTTGTATCGTGATACTTTTTCTGCTTTTCGTCATATAGTTCTATATAAATTTGTATGCAACGTTTTCTCCGACAAAACGTTGCAAACGATATTTGTTATCATTCAAGCATAACTACTATTTACAAACCAGACATTGACAATGTAAAGAGAAAATTAACACTTATGAGTGTATTTACTGACTAAAATTGCTTGTTTATTTTATCTGATATGTATATTTTCTTTTATGCACATTTTCAAGCATACGAAATTTGACAGTACATATGTTTACTTATTATACCTCACTTTTGTCTACACCGATGAATTCCCATCAACCGAGGAAGAGATATTTTGACTGTCATAAACATTTCAACCTTTTTGACACGTGACCAAGCGAAAAGTGACTGTCAGGTCATGTGACCGCGCTAAAATTTTGAATGTCATATAAGGGCAAGTATCTGCGTCAGTTTTTTAGCCGCATCTTGAAAATATTGCCTCCCTTGTCGTAAAGTAATATAGTCATGACGTCACTATTTTATGCTAAAACATGCGATTCTCTTCAAAGTTAACTTTCAGAAAAACAGTTTGCAATTATTCTCAAGATGAAAGAAGATTTAGGCATTCTTTAATCTTGATGGGCAGAATTAAGCAAGTGGTTACATTTTTTACTCAATTTTGTTCGGTATAATAAAATAAATATCATATGACAGCGTGTGTGACATAGATATTGTCAACCCTCGAGAGAGAATGTCACAACTCGGCATTCGACTCGGGCGACATTCTGCCCTCGGTTTGACAATATAAATGTCACACACGTTGCCATGTGATATTTATACAATATTGAACAATTTGTGAATGTTGTATTTACATTTCTTAAGACGTTATTGTATTCTTGCATACGAGTAACAATGTGGACACTCAGCTCAACATAACTACTTACATACATATCGATGTTTTGGTGTGTTTTACTGCGGAAATTGTTAAAATACATATTGGGCATCTTACAATCAGACATGCTGTGTGCATCAGAGCATGCAATTATATGTTATGGTACGAATGAAAACGACGACAAATAATAATATTATCAAAAATAAATGATTTGTCGCTTTTATTTTACATATTGCGAACATGGTTTCTATGTCAAACTCAGGTATAAAAATGCCTGATGCGCGAAATTGTATGCAAAGCAAAGCATAGCAAATGATCATTGTATTCTCATTGCCAAAATATGGCGCCTATATAAACGGAAGACTGTGCTTTCAACTTCAATGCTAAACTGATTATTTAGAAATTATGTGTATGTAAAGGTATGTTAATGTATTCAATAATACCACTAGCGGTGTCGTGATATACCGGTATATTGATATATTGCAGTACTTGATTTTGTAATAAAATATTGCAATATAAATGTCCATACCGGAATATTACACAATTTATGTGGTCGTGTGTGTCTTTTCATTTGTATACATTGGTTACACACCCTTTGAATATAATTCAAACACACTTAATGTCAGTGGTACATAATTGAAACACTGTAACATTTGTAAATTAGATAGTTGTGTGAAAGTTAAAAGCCGGACCATACTAGAATGTACTGGTGGCTACCAATGGTACATTTATGTTTGGTATACATAAGTCTCTTAAAATGTTCATGCTCAATTATCATTGACCTGATGAATTGTTTCAAATAATAAAGTTTCAGATAAAATAAGTTGAACTTAGTTTAAGCACAATACATATACAACTATTCTGTGTCAACTTATATGCTTGGCTTAACAGAATGACTGAAGTACTGGTAAATTATCACTTTTCATATACATGTATGTATTGCGACGACACGTTCTTGAGAGTGCTGTGCATATTTGTATTGTTTTACCACCTGCTGTTTAAATGTCGTTGCTGTTGCGACTGTCAACAAGATCAGAATGTGAAAATGAAATCCGCCCTATTAAATATTGTCATGTTGATAGCGATTTGATAAGTCTTAAGCATATTACTGAAATAACGACAAAGATTGCAATATATTGCAACAAATATCGTGATAAATGAAAAAAAAAGCAAAATATCGCGATATGGAGTTCCAATATCGTGACACCCCTATATACTATGTATACTGATATACTCATGCGAAGGAAATCATAAGAACGCCGCAAAATGAGCTCCGTTTACTGTTTAATGCCTCATTTACTCCATTAATATTGAAGTGTGTAAGACATAAATGATTCTAATCTGGTTGGTTCTTAAAGGCAATTTATCCGACATACACAATGCCCTGTGCCGAATCCGTGCCGTAATGACACGTGAGAACTACGTGATAATCGCAAACCGCACTCAGGTCGTACGGTCGATTTTCACTGAATATTTGCCTAAGATGACAATCTTGCAGCCTCGTAACGCCGTCATAGCACATGAGAGCTCCTAATATTTCCACATCGTAGGGTTCAGATTTTTCAATGGCGATGGTCTTAAATCCACTGAAATTCGCAATAAGAATTCTTTAAGATGTGCTACAATTATACGTTTAAAAATACATCAGTTTATATTGTATCATCATTTGTTTTAAAAAGTGTTGAAATTCGTATAAGTTGTTCAATTTGTATATAAACTATTTTTATACGTCAATAATACCTTAAATGATTATTTCTGTGATAACTTATGGAAACTAATATATAATTAAGCTAGCTGATGTGAATCAAACGACAGTAGAAATTACGTGCCTGTGTTTGTTTCATATTCGACAAGTTGTTCGTATGTACCGTTCTCCATAACACGCTTACTTATATCCCATGATTTTACAAGCTGCTTCGGCAGTCTGTCGTGTGAAATACGTCGAACAGACCGCCCACTGTCGACCGTTAATTTCCATCAGTAGGATGCCACCTGGTCACAGTCTCAAACCTGGTATGTATTCTACAGCAAAGTTATTTTACATCAATCTAGACCTATGTTTACCAGGTAACTCACGATTTACATGCATAGAAGTCCAATGCTATAAAGTTCTTAGATATTTTTAAGCATTTTATCGATGCATTTTATAATTTGCCATTAACATTAATGAGCCTATATAGCGTTATAAACAATGATAGTTAATGTCATTGTGTAGCCAGCGCTTTGAGAATAAAGACTGTACGTCAAGTTATTCATTTATGTTTAACATAAGTTGTCGTTAAAAAAAACATGCCTAAAAGAGAAACCTCAATTGTGTATACAACTGGATATTGTCAAAATGTAGCCAACAGTACCATGTCAATGATATATTCAATGTAGACCTGTAGTTATTATATTTACAAACCTGAGCAAAAAAGCGCTTGTTTGTCCCACGCTACACAACGAGGGCCAGTGCATAGTGACGAGACACACCGCATTGTTCAAGCAGACCGCTGCATTAACTGACAAAAGTCTCCCACCCTTTGCACGTGACGTTTCGCTAGTAATACCAAAAATAGGTACCGGTTGCTCTTCGGTTAGCAAACCCCACGTGACTGCGATATACGGTTAGGTTTATGTAACAAAACAAATATTTACCATAGTAAGCTTAACAGCTACAGCTTATCTGAGCATATGAATATACAAATCTTAGAAAGGGACAATTTAATTTGCACATGTATATGACATATCTATTATTGTGCGTTTGTTTTTGTGTGTGTACTTTCATATTATAGTAATATATTCGTTGAAAATATTGTCATTGTTGTTGAAAACTATACTCAGGATAATAAGAAATACAAGAGCTGTCGGAGGACAGCGCGCTAGACTTTTCTTGTACTTGTCAGAGTTACTGGCATTTTTTTCTTTAACAAATTGTTTGTAAATTAGGACCAATTAAAAAAAGTTAATTTCGTTTATTGAGTGGAAAGCATTCTTTTCAAGACCTTGACCTTGACCTTGACACCACCCGCTTAATATGCAATCTCTTTCAATGTCTTGCGATACGGTTTTTATAAATAGAGTGGCATTAAAATATTTCAATTTGTTCTCGAGTTATTGAGTAGAAACTTTTCTATTTTTATTCTTAGTAACGGTGACGTTGACCTTGACAAAATACACTGCAATCCCAAGAAAAATATTGATATATGGTATCTATGTATGAAGATTCATTGTCGAGTTAAAGAGTGGAAATCAAAAGTTGATTCCGCCACCCCACCCACTGGTATGTAAAATTTCTAAGTGTAAAAAGGCCCATAATTTTGACACATTTCAAATTGGAGTCATTAACATTGGCCTATGGAATTATTTTAATATAGGGAATAAGCGTTTAAATTTGGATGAAATCCTTCAAGCCATTCCTGAGACACTAGCTTACCGAAAAATGTTTCACCTATCCAAATAGCTAATATGTAAAATTCCTCAGTGTAAAAAAGCCCATATTTCTGACAAATTTCAAACTAGAGTTACCAGACTTGGTCTTTAGGTTAATTTTAATACGGGAAATAATGTTCGAATGGAATCCCTCAAACCCTTCCTGAGAATCTAGCTTACCAAAAAAGCTTTAACCTTACCCGGACGCCGACGCCAACGCCGACGCTGGGCCGAGTAGAATAACTTGGCTTTTCTTCAAAAAGTCGAACTAAAAATAAATATGTATCGATAACCGCCAAATTTAATTCAATTATTGATTCCAGCTTTACGATGAAAATGATTAACAAAGTCTAAATAGGTGTAACGATTCGCTATACTTCCTGTGTAATGATCTTATTTTATGTGAACGCATTTAGAAATAAAGAAAACTACAAAAACAGTCGTGTCTCGTTATGTAACGAAGGGTATTTAAGAAATAATTGATGGGTAACTGTTGGTTATTGCGGTAATAACCAACGGTTTGGAGTTCCGATGCATAGGAATTAAACCACGAGGGCGGTAGCCCGAGTGGTTTGATAACAAGCATCGGAACAACAAACCGTTGGTTATTACCGCAATAACCAACTGTTACCCGTTTATTATTTCGATTCTAACACGATGTAATATAAAATTCGTATTTTTAAAGGTTATGAATGAGAACTATATTTATCTATACTCGGCCCTTTTTATGAGAAGTGCATTCACGCGTGCGTTTCAGTGACGTCAATAAATCGAAACAATTCAAAATGACGTCAGCTTTATTGATAAACATTGAGTGAATGACGTCATACTTATCGATATAATACAGTGAAAATATGATGCTAAAAAGCGCAAATTACAAGCATATCAACAAAACGTAAACATTTTTGTGAACTTAAGTATAACATATGTAGTACAGGTGTGGTTTTATTGCGCTACATAATGCAGAAATGATTTGTTTCTCACAATTTACTATCGCGCGTTGAAGCACGTGCATTTTATGGAACAATTTCATCGAATTTTCCGGAACTATTTTCAAAACATTAGGCTCCGCAAATAATTTGTTGCAGAATAACCAACAGTTATTTTCCCTCTTATATATGGACCACTAGCCGAGTGCTGTGGTAGAATTTATGTTTAATTTTGTTGTGATTGCGGAATTTATTACGTTGGACCGACAGGTGACACGTAACGTAATCGACTTTTTGTACATAAACAACACTCATGGAACTCCTCAAAATTAAAGCCATTAAAACTACTGTTCCAAATTAGAACCGAGGCTGAAAAGGTCATTTTAATTAAATATCTTTTGACAATCGTTCCGTGAGGTTAGCTGATGGACATCGTATTTTTGAATTGCCTAAGCCAATTTCAATATATATATATATATATATATATATATATATATATATATATGGATATTTACCCATATCCAAGCATAGCACACATAGTTTGAGCCGTTACATTGTCAATGTTTCCAAGGATATCATAATCAATGACCCCGTGTAACCCTTTAAGGATCCCTTCGTAAGGTCGGCTGTTAAATAGCGGCTCTAACTTAATGGTGTCACCTGTAATACCCAACAATCAAAACCATCGACACATATATTCTGGAGGCTTTTATTCTATGTAGTGTATTATATGACAACAGGATTTTAAATTTGTAAGTGTTATTGAATGGTTAATGGAATTTGCAAAATTTGGATATTTATTGTTTAGAATGGATTTACATTTTTAAGTTGCATGTTGTAAATGTTTTATTTATTTGATATTCAATTATAGCTCAGCATTATTCAATTCTCTGATTTTATTTTGACCTTCAGCAGCACTGGTACATTTGGTGTAAACATAAAAAACTGTATCCTGTCCATAAGCGCAGTTACCCTGGCATTCCAGCCCAACAACATTGCTGCGGTCACACCCGGGAATATCAGCGCTGGAATGGTTACAATTGTCTAATGACGTTTCGTTCCCCGAACACGTGATGTGTCGCTAGTATATTGGTATATACCCAGCACCGAACTTTGAATATCGCCATAACTGCGTTGCACCCCTGAAACGCAACTTATTTCTATCTTTATTACCGCTAACGCAATTAACTTTGTTATTGACAGATTTTCGTATTTTGAAAACATCAAATTACCAAATGTTCAAAATGAAAGGCATAAGCCTTCGTCGGGTCAATGGCTGTTAAGCTAACAACCAAGCTATCTGAACTTACATGGTGTAACATGTATTTGAACGCTTTGTAAGTGATACACATGTTTCCAAAATGCCGACCAAAATCATTCCAAACAGTATTTATTTTTTGCCATAAACGAAAAAACATTTCTTGTGTAAAGATTCTCTTTATATGTAAATTAAATGTGTGTTTTTCTTTCTTTCCAAACTCTGTGACATAGTTTAAGTGTCAATTTGTAAATACGTATCGACGTTTGCATAATATTTTATCCTATTTCTCCAACTTTATTTTTCCTTAACGTTTCTGATGTTAAGACACAAACACCCAACCTATATCCGAGAGATGCACATAGAACGTTGGCAGCCTGAGCGTCAAATCCGAGTGAGCAGATTGACTGAAGCTGTCCGAATATTTCTGCTTCTACACGACCTTGCAGCGGCGTGGGACCGTCTACTAACTGGATAGCTGATGAATACATTATATCAATTCGTAATTCACATGCGATATACAGACAATTTATAAGTTCGAATAATAGCTCAGAAGAAGTCACTTTTAAATAATGAAACTGCAAAATAATTTGCTGAAATAAATGTACATATTGTAGTCTCCGCAAGTAATACATGTAGCTGTTGCAACAAACCAAACTGAATACTTACCTAACACGACTTTGACAATGTTATCTGACAATAAATTCACGTATACCATCTTCGATGCCAGTCACAGATATGAACTCACGACGTAATTTAAATGTCAACTTAGATAAGATGCGATAAGAACTTTGACTTTAAAACGCACGTAGTGGCGTCCCACTGGCCTATTTATTTTGAAACATGCATTTCATCAGAACATCGCTGAACAATTAGGCGTAACAATATATGTTTGTCTCAGGTAACCCGACCTACCCTAAAAAAATGTCCCGACCCTAGTACATTTATTGGGTTTGTCAGATTGATTTTTGTTTTATTTACCTTTTTCAATAATTAAATGTGTTTTGGACAAATAAGTGTTTTGTATTGATTATATCCACTTATAAACACTGTTTAAGGATATTACTGATATGTTTTCAATATTTATTCAGTTTTAGAATCTTCAAGTTGACCATTTCCCAAAAAAGACAAAAAAAAACAAAAAACAATCCCGACTTATCTACCCTAATTTGTTTGGGCATGTTACCTGAAACAAACATTTTTTACGCCTTATATTCGCTAAAAAATATCATGGATGTTTACCATTTATAATATACATCTTTATAAAGGCATACCCCGATTAATTTTCACCTTTATATTATATATTTATAAAATAATATATAGAGGATGTTTATTCCTTTGAGAGGAAGATCGTATTTTATTATTTTATGAGTGGTCATAGAAAACATATTTTCACGAGTGGCGTATCAACGAGTGAACATATCATTTTTTTCTTATAATATAAGCGTTTATATTTACACTGTTCCAACAGTAAAAATATCAATATTTATATCACAAAACAATTCTATATTTCACTGAAAAGCATTTAATCAATATATTGGGTAAGTATTTTGGTTTGGTAATAATTTTGGGGCATTTATCAGTGCCGCTTTACAAAACGAATTTAGCTTGATATCTTATATTACATGTTTTAGATGCTGCTCATAACACGCATCATACCGAAATTAGGTGCAAACAGTTTTAATTAACATTAAAAACATGTTTTTATTTAATTCCATGTCGTATTCAACCCTCGATTTGACCATTAAGACAATAAACATCTATTAAATAAAAAAAAATAAAACGAAATGAAATGCGACGACAATAAACATTATTTAAATTGCAATTGGCCATACATCTTCGAAACAGTTGTAATGTTAATGCCAATATTGTTAAGGAATGTTGACTTTAATTGAATCGTCATAATTCCACAGTTTGGTATAATTCTTTACGTTTGCAATCACACTCTGTCTTAAATCTTTCAACATATATGAGGTTTTTCGTATATACACAACTTTCTGTTGGCAAAAAGACAGGAGTAGCGGCTTATATTAGAAAGGAAAATGCATCTGGTACCAGTTTTCATGTTGAAATTTTATTTAAAAATGCGATGATAAGATGCCACTATCACGCTATTTGCAACCGAGTTGAGTTGTAAAGCACCTGAAAGCAATCATTTACAAGTTTCGATTGGTCAATTATGAGCTGATAAAGTACCTAGACGACATTTAAAAATTAGACGATGTCTAGGTCTAGTATGATAAGTACCAAAGTATCTTAAATACGTAAATTAAAATTAATTAATTAATTATATTAAAATTTGGTAAAATATATTACTATCAATTCTGACGTTAATCGTAAAGAAGACTCGGGTCAAACAAACATAATCAAAAGTACATACTGCTTTTTTCATTTAAATACGTAATAGCCTTTCTTCATAATTTATACGTTATTTGTACCTGCCGGTATATTATATGCTAATATTAATATATTTGTCATGATATTGAGACCCTACCCATAGGCATATTCCTTTTAATAGGACGTTGCTTGTTTTTCCATTAAACCACGGCCTCAAAACTGTGCCTTTATCTGCAGTCTGAGATGACAGAAGAGGGTTGCGACGGAGAATTCACGTATGTAGACGAGTATATGTAGCAACGAGTCCGTCGAAGACTGCGCGTATCCCGACCCGTGACTGGACATCAGGAATAATGACAAATCGCTTCTACGAAACGCTTCAAGATATGAATGCACACGCTACTCCGGCTTAGCAACCATACTCAATGCATTTAGTTTCATGACCTTCTGTCAGTAGGCCAACAATAATACACAATTATAATTAAGAAAACACAAATAGCGCTTTCTGGGATGTTATATTTTTGTTCTATGAATATAAGTTTCGATATATTAATATATCTTTTACTTTCGATTTTTATTAGATAAATCAATAAAAATTATATTATTGAGTTAGGCGTGATGATAACACCAAATAACGCAAGTTTCAATCTATTTTATTGACAATAAGAAAACAAACTAATAACAAAAAGGACTGAACTGCAACTAAACACGTTGTTTATGTTAATCTTGTTATATGTTAAGTTTAAAACGAGTTCAGGAAAAATAATAAATACAGTATATCATTGTCAAAGATGAACAGAGAATTACTATATATTTGGCACATTATGGTTTATTGGTTGTATTAGAGCTAGCACACGTAAGTATCACGTGTTCAATGCACACGGCGTCCAGGCGGTAAGGGCGGTAACTGAACTGATGCTTCAGTTGGCAGTCATCGATACTTGTGGCGTTTTCATTGCACAAGAGCGACCCTATAATCTCCACATCGTTTGTATAAGCTTTCTGCCCAGTAAATGAGGCGTTAAGGCTAAAATGCAATTTAAGTTTGTTGGTTTCGTATATTCGCGTTGTCTCACAAAAAACTTCTTAACATAGGAATTAAAGGAGCAGTAGTGGATATAGTGTCGTTAGTTCGATCCCTATTCAGAGAGCGTTCAAAATGTATGTTTTAAAGACTCACAGTACTTTTTCTATTTAGGAAACCGATTCAAAGTGTTTTAATATATAACTTTAGACAACATCGAAAGCTAACACTTTTCGCTAGCATTTACTTGTCGTAAACATTATCATAATTTGTTCGGATTTAAAGCTTTCCGATGCAATGTCAAACCATATATAACATGTATAAGATCTAAATTCAAGAAGGCCTTTTCAAAACCAGTTAGATATACCGAAAAGTATATTAGTGCAAATATCTTGCACCACATTGACAATTATTTTCGGCTTCGGTATTGGCTAGACTTTCTCCAGCAGACAATTATACTTCAGGACATTTACGTTCAATAACCTTTATATATGAATACGTTTCTATTGGGAACCGACTATTAATTTACAAAATAAACGCATACGTGCATCCCATTATGCTACAAGCTGCTTCCGCAGTCTGTTTTGTGAAATAATCTGTACAAGACGCCCACTGCCGACCGTTAATTTGCATCAGTAGAATACCGTCTGGCCCCGGACTTAGGCCTTGAAGTATGTAATCTAGAAAAGGGTAGGTCTTTGTAATATATAGCCATTCCTGCTACAGTACAAAGGCATAATATTTAATCTGACACATGCATATTGTAAAATATCACTTGTTGCATGCCCTGACACAAAACTGTTTCACAATATGATGATGGATGTTGTTAGAAACGCGAAAACGCATTAAATTAACTTGAATTTACAGATTTTAAGTTCATGTTTAAGTTATGTCTGCAGCCACAGTTTATATGCATCTATTTGAATAAACTTCTGCTTGAAAATGCAGTCTATCCAATATTGAAAGGGGTTGATAACAAGGTTTAAAATAAGAAATATCAAATAGACCCAAAACGTGCCCATCAATCTTAAAAACATTGATCCGCATAATTGGTTGCATTAATAATCACTGAAAATGTAAATAAACTGTGACAAAGTAGGCTAATCTTTGCACAAGGAATGAGTGATCACACAAATAGAAAATGTCACTGAAATTGGTAAATCAAGAAAACAGATTATTGGAACATAAATTTTTTAAGTGAACCATATTTGTTTATTTATAAGACATCGCATTAGGGCAAACAGTTAAGCGTTGTGATTTTTAAACACGTTTTAGATGCCTGCTCTTCCAAAGTTAATAAAAACGTAAGGTGAGACAATCCTTTCATTGGCTTCGTACTAAAATAAATCATTTACCCTAAAAGCTGTAGGTTATTGCTAACAGGTATTTTCATAAAATGTTGATGAAATATAATGCGATTATTGTACGTTCTTTTGCATAAAATTGTTGGCATATTTTTGTTCTACTTGTCCTGAAATAACTTAGGTAAATAACTACTTAGAAAATCGGTTTAGTGTACATGAGCATACTATTTCTGTGCAGGGTATAGCTGAGATAAAAATACATAATTATGTTCAATAGTAAATATATCTAAGCGTATGATTTCTGAGCAGCAAAGTATATAATTTTCGGCATATGAGCACAGCGAATCAAAATGACAAATGATGTCCCTAATGTCATTGTCGATGCAATAAGTGTCCTTTTATGTGTTTGTTGTCTTCGTGTTTGTGTTTGATTAAAACTTTATGACGCATCGGCGCTGGGATGGACCGACAGATACACAGGTTTATTTTAATTGATTTATTTAAAAATAACAATAATAATTTTCCATTTTTTATTTTTTTAATGCTATTCTTATCAATTTCTGAATGTTGTTTATAGATGTGAGGAATTTCCCTTTATAAATACTTCTCAAAGAATATAAATGATAATGATACATAATAGTGTATACAGGAACACTAATCATTCCACTGGGGGTTTGGTCTCCGGAAGAGACGTTTTGCCTGCACTTAATAAGTGAATCAAGTCATAAAAAGTGTTTGTATGAAGTGTACGAAGAGCTAACAGAATTCATCGTATCAGTCGGTCGGTCATTCTCAAGGCTTTACCAAAGTATGTTGTTTTGTTGTTGTTGTTTCCATATCAGGTGAGTAGTTGTAAAGGTAAATAATATTAATTCTGAGCATGATGTATCTTCGCATTATATTCCTAAGTTGTTCTTCCTTTAGCAAAATATATTCTTAAGCGTGCAGCTGCGTATTATAATATTAAGCATATTTTAAGTAAGCACATTAGAACTGAGCAGAATATACCTCAGCAGAATAAAGCGACAGGCGTAAACACATGCGACATATCCGTGCAATGGTAGTATCCTTGCTCGACGCAGTACTCAAGGTCACCCTTGCATTCACTAATGGACGTCTCCGTTCCAGAACAGGAAACATCCTTCTTGTAGTAGAAGAGGTTCGTTTCGAGTAATGCTCTACCAGCAAAGCCAACGTGACTGGAGACGTTTTAGTTTAATTTTTTGTTAGTAAAATATCTTCATGCTCATTTCACCTATAAAATGCTTCTAAAAAACTTCTCAACGTTCGGAGAATCTTATTTAAAGTCAAGTTAACATTGCATTTAGTAAAATCATTAACTGCAAAGTTATCAAATTAATTTAATATCTGTATCTATGAATAAAAAATATAAAAACAAAGAAGTTGAAACATTGAAATTGATAATGAAAAAAGACTTTTATTTTCAAGCCTAAATGGTTTGGTATACAATAACATAAAGTAGAGTCAGAGCAGTAATAACCAATACTCTCATCCGTACCCATATCCAAGCATTGCGCACAAGGTTTGAGCTGTGCTTGTCGTCATGCTTCTGACGACATCGTAACGTAGATCCCCGTGGTACCCATCTATGACACCTTCGTAGGGACGGCTATTAAACAATGGCTCTATCTTGATCACATCTCCTTAAAAATGAGATTGCAAAACAAATAGTGTAGGGTTTTCATTGTATTTAAGTTATTTGTTTGGTGAAATTATTTCTTATTTTAAGGTATTTTCTACAAATTAAAATAAAACGATAATAAATACAATTTAAGGAATGCTAAGTACAAACAATATAAAATTATGAACGTGATCTAGTATATAAAGTGTTAACTTATCTAAGTCATGTTTTTATTCCGAAAGTTTGTCTTTTTGGCATTAACATGTTTCAGTTACAATGCACTGCTTTGAGTCTCTACCCTGACATGCAACCGCGACCACGTTGCTACTGTCGCATCCGGGTATATCGGTGTTGGAATGGTTGCACAGCTCCAATGAGAACTCGTCTCCAGAACACGTCATATTTCGTTTGTATATGGGCCTGGAACCTTCACCGAAACGCGAGTGACGCCATAGCTGTGTTGCCACACTGAAAATATTGTCCACGTGTTCATAGCGGTTACACAAAGTTGATGAGGTTCATAATCTGTCGCAGCACACTCTACATTACGATGTCAAGCATATATAATAACAGTGATAGTGGTATGTCAACTACACACTGCCTATTTTCCGCGTATTTCCAGGAATAACGAGCATGCTTTTCGTCCTTGTCTCTATTTTCAGGAAGTTTCCTTCAATATAGTAAGTTGTGTTGTAGAATATAGGGTGGTGATGCAGTATTTTCACCATGATTTAATCTTAGTCACTCATTGTAGAACTTTAATAAAAACTTTCGGCTTTTTTAACTGTGCCCCTTACCATGTAACTCACAACTGCAGCGCCATATTTTATGTACCTCAATTAACGGTAATCTACACATTCAGGACATAAAGAGAAATGCAACTAACCGCTATTAAAAAAGGACTGTAAACCGACTGAGCGTGTTGAAGTATCAATAGCACCGCGGTGACATGTTATGGTGTTATGGTTATATAACGCCGAGTTGTATGCTTTTGATTTTGATTTTATTTGTAACAGAGTGTGGGCCAGTGTCGAGTGAACATATATTGGTCTTGAAGTTCGCAAACAGCAAAATAATCACGCACATATAAATTACTTTTGAAAATGTTTCACCGATGCAAATTTATAAGCAATTTGAACCATAAAACTATTGTGGTGTTTTCAAAAAACATATTGTGTATTTTATGTAAAGTTTAATGCTAGAAGTTTGCGTTATCATATATAAATTGAAAACAAATAACTATACCGTTTGTATCCGAGTGATGCGCATAGAACGTTGGCAGCCCACGCGTCAAATCCGAGTGAACAGATTGATTAAAGCTTTCCGAACAGACCTGCCTCTATTCGACCTTGTAGCGGGGAGGGTAGTCCACTAGCTGGGCAGCTAAAAATGAATTAATAATACACGTTTTTGTTCTTGTTTTTTATATGACGACGTCACATTACTGACAATGGCACTCAGCTCCTTACATACAGTACGCAATTAGATCTGAGGACGACTGGAAGGTTAGCTTCTTATATCATCTGTCCTTAAAGTGAAATTAGTAAATGTTTATTTCGCATTGCGACAGAAATAATATGACATTTTCACGATTCGGCATGGTGACGGTATTAGATATGTCGCATGCAGTTGATAGTTGATCTTTGATTGACTGGGACAGCAAGATATATTGGGAACGCGCTAATCAAATTTGCCGCAATTTGACAATAAACCGAACGTCTTACAGCGAGCATATTGATTGGAAATCCACAATTTTTGAGAAAATAATAATTGTATAGGTCGTTATCAGATCTTACATTCAGAAGATCCTGAACTTTTGCAGTATCGAGACTTCCTATATAAAGACTAAAGCTAAACACGGCCTAAATATGACATTGCTAATAATCCAAGAAATCCAATTTCATACACAATCATTATTACTTTTGTAAACCTACAAACACTTGTACATTGACAGTACTATTCTGTACAAACAGTTGTTGTATCAGAAGTTGTTTTTCATGTAATTCTACCTCTCCCGCATTATAAGTAATATTTGATTTGAAACCTATTTTATGTGCATTAAACGTCACAAAAACATGTGAAGCCAGTGTATAAAATGACACACTTACGGTCGCAGTTGATTTCTTTGAACAGGTTGTCATAATCCGAATATGGGTGTCCGTATTCGATTTCGCATTGTTGGGCAATGTCATGGATGGTGGACATGGCGCTCACGCTACATCTTTGGATAGTCATGCACGCAGGCGGATACAAGTTTTGGGTAGACTTTGGCTGAATAACGGACTCGTTGCTGTGTGACAAATTAACGAAATTGGCTTTTTTGTCTTCTAAAATTATTAAAAAGTTTGAACAATATTTAATTCGTTCTAATTTTTTTTGTGTTTTTGCCGTCCAAGTGCGTTAAATTGAACATCAAATATCATAAATGTATTTATATCATAAAAGGGGAAATTACACGTATCCAAAATGTCGACAAATTAGGTTATCCAGAGGGTCGCGCCAGTTATACCGGGACATGTACCGCACTGGGCCCCAATCGCAGAACCCTGGGATATTGACCTCCAGTAGACCGTCACTAGTGAGGCCATTTGATATTCGGTATCCTGTGATATTGGCACCTGTAATTTTCAAATTGGTTATTATTACTTTTTATATCAATTACAAATGAAATTATTTGAAATTATATGGAGAAACCATAGAAAACATATTTTCATATCTGGTGAATTTATCTGTCAGTATTTTACACTGTTTTATTAAACAGCACGAAATATACATGATAATTTCAACGATAATTTTAACGTATGTCGAGTGCAAAGATAACAAAATATGTTCATTACACATTGGTTTATTGGAGCTACCTTCAAAAATTTACCAGCGTTATCTTTCTAAAATTTATAAAGCTAATTTACTACAATTTTACTGTACTGTCGAGGATCGAGGATCGATAAACTTGGTAATGAGGTCCTAAAACGCGGAGTTTTAAAGATTATTTGCTTCCTTTTATAGATACGATAAATTGCAATATGTCCTCTTAAAGAACTAAGTATAAATAAATAGAATCAAGGATAAGAATAGTGAAACTCTAGAGACATCACCAGGAGAGAAACCATTATTAACATCCGCAGGTCCTTTATTTGAGGCATGTGACCGATTTCCCATACAAAACAGGACAATTCACACAGCACAACATGAAACACAAACATGATTAAAACTGGGATCACCGCCTTGGAACGGTCAATTCAAAGCATTAAACGTTTAAACCGATTTAAAGTCATGTCGAACCTCACACTTAGCCCAGAATTAATCACAATACACGTATATGTAAATTAAAGTTAACATCATAGCATTGTAAATGAAATTAAATAATAAAAAAGAGAAAATTTAATTGAATTGAATTGCAATTTAATTACTCAATGGTTTAAATTTCACAGGAGGCACAATGAAATGAAGTTAATACAAGTATCAGCTAAATTCCTGCTTGTTAACATGCTTTCAAGAAAAAGCATCATATAGTATACATCACAGATCATCGTCGTGAAGTAATATGTGGTGTAAAAGTCCAGATTACATATATCTTGGTGTTATATTCTACACTATTGTAATTTATATAAGAGAGATCAGTAGTTTAATATTAAACGAAAATGATCGTTCCTATCGATGCAGACTGAACATGAAAAATGGTTTCATTCTACAAAACGTGAATCAAATGCTAAATTCAATGTTTTCATTTAAGTTACAATATCAATACCAACGACGGGAAAAGGTATTCGAGGTCCTTCTATAAACACACGTAATGTATGGTGTGGCCAGACTGGTACCCTTATTTCGTCTTACAAGTATACACATGCGTACTGTGCACGTGTGCTTGCTATGAATTGAAAATGATGTGTTGGTTAACACAGGCCATTTAATCACAAAGGGCGTCATGAGGAACATTTATCTCATCATCCCGCCGGTATTGACGAACCGTGGGATAAACTTAGCTGTATTTCCATACCGCGGGATAAAGCAAACACGCACAGTATCATGACGTCGTTTTTGTTCGAGACGCCGATTTATGTTGTTTGTAATAATAAAATATTTCGTTCAAATATCTTAAAAAAAACAACAACAAAAAAACAAGAGTAATTGATGGAATGTATAGAATACTAGTGTTTATACAAATTAAGTTTATTTGCTCAGCACGACAAAGTGTACCACTAATCAAAGTTCGTGGTTCAGATTTTCTTACGCTTCCGCTTACGGAATTATTATGGATGTTTTATTTGTTTTAATAAATGATTGCACTTGTACAGCTTCGGTGAAAACAAACGCATAGGTGTTATAAACAAATGCCAACGCATAGTAGTACTTCGTAAAAAGAACAACGTCTCGAATCGCAAACGTTCATCAGTAAAATATCGCGTACGTGTGCTACTACTAGAAAACTTACCGAATGAATGGACAACTCTGCGATTAACAACTTCAGAATAGAGGATTATTTCATCAGGATCTTCGATCTTACAGCGGAATTCGTGGATTGTATTACCAGTGTAGGGATCAACATTTACTGTCAGTAGGGCTTTTCCGTCGCATTTAGTGTCAATGATGCCGTCCATTGTGGTGAAGTCTCGATGATATAAATGAACTGAAAACATCCGTTGCAGTATATATATATAGTATATATATATATTTAAATATATAAATAAATAAATAAATAAATAAATAAATAAATTCGTCCGTACGCCCCACTGTTGTTTCTCCCCACAACCAGTACACGTGGCCTCGAAATCTCGTGTCACAAATATTTGCTCTGGTACAACGACCCTGGGTGTAGATGAGTCAACTGTAAATGAGAGTCATACAAAAATGTAACGTTTCTACAAGTATTAATTGTTTTAATTAGTATTAATTTGACATCTGCTCATCCTTACCCTCTTCTTTCGTCTACAACTACCTCTGTTAAAATTAATACTATAACGACAACGACCACCACTAGTAAGAAAAACTAGTAGTAAATATAAAGGGTATGCATGTTTACCTCGTAGGCGAATTGATGTGTTTGCAACCACATCAACTTTGTCACCAACAATAAGCAAGCCGTAATATGTGCCTTCATCCGAACAGTTGACGGGACTAAATTTCACATCAATTATAAGAGCATCATTTTGGAGTGTATAGCTTGTATGAGCCATAGGAGGAACTCTGAACGACTCCCGTTTCGTTGGAAATGTCAAAAAGGGTCACATTTTCTTCTGAATTGCCTTTCAATATGCGTACGTGCTGCCAGTTGGGATAGTGTGACACACTGCAACTAAGTATTCCATCCCATCCAATAGTGAAATCATAGTCAGATTCCGAAAAGACAATCGAACCTGAAGTATCTGGATTTGGATATATATGGCCTTTTTTTCATGCATTGCAGCAAAATTGATTGAAAGTTGTTTTTAAATTATTAAGTGTTGTACTCGAAATTACTTAACTTCATACTACACGTGTATTTTTATTGCAATTGAATGTAATGGGTATTTTTTCAAGCACATAAATAATGACACATCCCGAGTATCTCTAAAGAATTTATAAAACATGAACCCAACCAATGCAATAATTTTTCACAATGAAGCAAAAGTTATAGAATAACATATGCGTACGAGTTTTAGATAAAATAGAGGTACCTGGAAAAGTACAATTGGGCGTTCCTTCCCATGACCCGTTAGAGCCACAACGTACAAAGTCGGGGGAACCATTTGCGTGTGAAAGGCCCGGGGCGCAAATGACGTCAAGAGAACTGTGGAATGTAGTTGTTCCGTTCGACAGCGTATATTTAGGGTTTTGACATAAGTGGAATATTGACCACAATCAACAGCCAGGCGAGTTGCATTAGGACTATGCGGATCATTGCCTAAACGAAGCAAATCGTTTAAACTCCATCGAAACATTTAACGCTCAAAGGAACAGGTTTTGTTTTCCATTTGGTTAATAATTATAAATCGTAACATGTATAAGAATTCGCTGTAACATTGTTTCTTAATATCTATCTTCTTCTGTAGATGACGCCACTTATAACAATCGCAAATGAACAACTTTTCTGTCCACCAATGGTAAAGATTCATTTTGAACGAATTACGTGTCTATAATCAAGGCATAATTAAGATAATCATATGTGTACCTTACTTACTCTGGATTGAGAAAATAATTCCTGCAGCTAGCGACCCAGGTAAAAACAACAAAAGGACTACTATTATTATCACAATCATGCAGCATCTGCGATGCCCTGGGTATGTATAAGATGAGTTTCCATCTCCTGTTACGGCATCTATAGTATTGTAGACGCTATCATTACAGTCCACATATTTGATTATTGATCCTGGTGTGTCATTTAATTGTGTGATAGCAGGTGTCCTCTTAAATTATAAAGATTAAAATCAAAAATGTTCATGTCACAAATAACATGTTTTTGGTCAATTTTATCAATTGGCATATAGCAAAGTATACCGACATATCCAAATTAAGTTGTATTTTATGCACTTAAGTGCATTCTTGTAGTTCTCTCATTATATCGTCATTATGTGTTTTGTATCTTCTTTGCAATAACCAATTCTGCTCACCTTATTATTTACGCTCGTTTGGCCTGCACGAGTGTCATCGGCTTATAGCTGTGAAAGCTTAAGGCGTTCATATTAATGACCGCAATCTCCAATATTTCCATATCTGACTAACCCTTGGTATGGTTTATCACAAGTCTGTAACCTCGCTGGCATACTATTGCTCCTCCTGTGGTCCTCGTCGGTTTCACGAGAAGGTCCGATAAACTTTGTCTCCCCACCATTATTGCGCGACATTTTACCATGAATTAACTTGTCGAAACTGCCGTCGTCCGCATGCTACTCCTACGTTTAATTCATGGTAGATGAACCTTTAAAGGGACTATGCCAACGAAAAGGACCTCAAGGGGGTAATTTCTTAAACAATTCTGAAAATAAGATATTAATAACGGCATATAATAACGGTTTCAATAAGTATACACAATGACAAAACAGTTTTCGCATTCTGAGATAAAAATCAATTTATAATATGGGTTGTGTTTGTTTGGCCCTTTACATATTTACACTTTGTTATCAGGATTGTGAGCATTTTGTATAACCATAGTTTACACAAATTTCTTTACAAAGCAGTGTAGCGCAGTGTTTTAAAGCACTGTATACTACCGTGATTTCTTCCTATGGCTCCTAAGTCGTGAGTTCGAAACCAGCTTGGTTTGTTTTTTTCAAACATTTTTGCTGAATTTTAATATAATATTTATTTTCTTAAGTAAATGTGCATGGGTTATTATACTTATATCATTTATAGTGCACAAGGGCAACACTTTTTCGATGACATAATCCCTTTAAGTACATCGATCGATAACGTACATTGTAGACCGTTGACGTGATAAGCAGTAGCATACAACATATTTTGGGTTATCATGTCAGATAAAGACACTATGTTTTTCTGTTCTTATCATGTCAGATAGCGGGATATCGCAACACGGTGTTTATTTAAATCGTTAATCACAGGCTACACTGGATAATTTATGTGCATTCTTCTGTTGACCGGTCACAAAAAGGAAGTTTCGCTCTTAAAAAACTATATATTTTAAATTTTGAATATAAATTAAGATTTATCTTCAAGTTAACTGTTTCATTTAAAAAACATGGTATTCCATCATTCAATACTACTTTTCTGATTTATTGACTAATTACATATTAAAGATTATGTTACTCTATCTACATCAGTAACTACATACGTACACAATTATAAAACATAACTATGTTTGCCAACCAGCTCAGCATAACAGACAAACCGCTTGGATCGATTCTAAAAATTCTTGTATAAAATTCACTTTCAGAGAAACGTTTTTTTGTTGTTGTTTTTTTTTTCAACCCATAACTGTGAAACTGTCCCTTTATGCGTTATGCAAATTTCAACATTAATATAGAAATATAATTATCAACACAGTTAACACCGGGCGTTGATGTTAAAAGTCGAGAAGCAAGGATAATTATTTGCGCGTGTTTATTTTCACTTCTGCTGGTGAAAATTGGACTGTGTAAGTAATTTTGTTTTATAATGATCATTTACTAAAATGTTTTTATTATTTACTAATAAATTTACTAAAATCATTTACTAAAATGTTTTTATTATTTACTAATAAATTTACTAAAATCATTTACTAAAATGTTTTTATTATTTATCAGTGAAGCTAAAAATATTTGTTTTAAGAAAAAAATAACACGACTATTAAAATACCATATTGAACATTGGACTGTGTAAGTAATTTGGTTTTATAATGATCATTTACTAAAATGTTTTTATTATTTACTAATAAATTTACTAAAATCATTTACTAAAATGTTTTTATTATTTATCAGTGAAGCTAAAATTATTTGTTTTAAGAAAAAAATAACACGACTATTAAAATACCATATTGAACACCGATGTTTAAGGTTTTCACTAACGAGTTTAAAACATGTCGGAATGAAAGGTACTAAAGCATATCTAAAACAGCGTTTAGGTACGCGTCTAAAATAAATAAGAAACTTAATTTATACAAATGTTTTTCGAGTGTGTTTGCACAATCTTTTATATAAATTATTTTCATAATAAGAAAATAAAGGTGACAAAATAACTGGAAAGAAAACCGAAAAACATAAAAATGACTAAGGAATTACTTCAACAAAGAATAAATCAACAAATACGTGTGTCGGCTTTTGTATCGTTTAATAGTGTTGTGTAACCTTAATCAACTATCGAATCAGCGTATAAATAAATAAATAAATATATATATGAATATGTTTTGGAGTTTCCGGCTGTACAGCATTAAACCAAAATTTTGATTAAAATCTAGCTAAATATGCGTTTTAAAGCAATGCGTGTTCTTAACTTTTGTTTTTATTTACATAGAAATATATGTTTATTAATTTATATATTTTTATATTTATATTTATATTTATATTGCAAAATATTACTCCATCAATCAACGTCAAAGTGCAAAATATTTTAAAGATCAAGTGTAACGCCGTGCATGTAAAAAATGTAAAACAAATGAGGCGTGTCGTGGGAAAACCGGGCTTAATGCATGTGCGTAATTGTTGTCCCGGATTAGCCAATGCAGTCCGCAATAAGGCATTTGGTACAATCTTATAATTTCATTTCTTTCCTCTTGAAGTTTATGCTTTTATTTGTGTCAATAAGGCATTAAGTACAATCTAATAATTTCAATTTTTTTCCTCCTAAAGATTCTATTGTCCATATGTTTTCAAACATTACATGAAGTACATTCTTAACATTTCATAGTTTTTCTCATGATGTTGATGCTGCCCATTGTTTCAACCATTCCATAGGCACAATGTAATACATGTAGTAATCGTTTCGAATGTTCCAGGTGCGAACATTACTGGGTACCGACTGTCTCCCAATGGTCCCGCTAGTGACGGTCTACTGGAGGTTTATATCCCAGGGTCATGCGACTGGGGCCCTGTGTGGTACAGGTCCCGGTACAACTGGCGCGACCCCTGGATAACCTGATATGTCAACATTTCGGATACGTGTATGTAGCCTACGGGACACATTCTATTTTCCCTGTTTGTTTGTGGTGTCATAATTGCTTATTTGACTTATTATGATCTGTACAAACATCACCAGAACTGTAATATTATTCAATGTGTTCAGGGCAGGTATTCACAAAACTCCTAAGGGAAATGTTAACTTTAGTTGTACTTAAGTGAAAATTTTAGATCAAATTTTCTATGTGAAATCCATTGATTTTTGTTCACAAAAGGGCAAACTGTGAAACATCTTAGCAATATTTACTAGTTTAAAACATTTAAATGTAAACAGAGGTATATATGAAACTGCCAGAGACTTAAGGAATTTTATGAATTTAAGAAATTTACTTTAGTTTTCCAAAGGAGCTTTTTGAATACTGTACCGGCCCAGAACCATCCACGACATACTAATATTGTGCATTATAGTATGCGACTTAGGTTTGCTGACATATTTCATTTTGTTTAAAGTTTTAGACTTAGTATTTTTCTCCTACACATGTACAGGAAAATATTAGCTGTCATTTATTTGTATGGAGGGTAAGGTAGCAAACATGGCATAACATGTACAATGGCATTCTTAAAAGGCACTATGTCAACGAAAAAGTGGTTTCTTACTGCACCATAAATGATATAAAATGATAGAATAGCGCTATAATAAGATACGTACATAAAGTAAAGAATAAATACAACTATACATAATGAGATATTGGATAAAACGAATCAGCACGAATGCTTTTATTAATTGAACCCCAAGGCGAGTATCGAACTTACGTCTTAGGAGCTATAGAAAGAAATGACAGCAGACAGTGCATAATATCAACGGCACTATTCCGCCTTGTAAGGAAGCGTGTTTAAACTATGGTTATTCAAAATAATCAAATTTCTGACGTCAAACTTTAAACATGAAAAGGACCAAAAAAATACGACCCAAATTATAAATTGATTTTTATCTCAGAGTGCGAAAACATTTTTCCCATAACATCATATACCTTATCTTAACCCCTATTATATACCATTATTGATATCTTAATTTCAGATTTTTTAAAAGAAATTATCCCCATTGAATCCCTTTTACCTTTAAATCTATTGTGCGTGACATATTATATGACATTGCCGACCAATACACTATCCATTATGGACCACCACATTCGGATTACGACAACTTATTCAAAGAAATCAAGTGCATTCGTAAGTTTTTATTTAAGTTACCACTACATTGGCTGGATAAAAGTTCGTCTTGATAATGTTGATTATTGCAAGTGATTTTATGTGTTTCGGTTACGGTGTAATCACAATGTTATGCTTAATGAAGGAATAATTTTCAAACACCACACAAATTGTAACAATATTACCTTTGCGTTCACAACACGTACAGTCGAGTATAATTTTTAATGGTAGTTTTTTTTAATACTTCATTCTATGGTTGTTGTCGGCGTCTGTAACCACGAGGAAAATTGATTCGTTTGACCCTTAGCTGCCCAACTCGCGGACGGCAACTCTCCGCTCCAAGGTTGTTTAGAGGCCGGTCTGTTCGGACAGCTTCAGTCAATCTGCTCACTCGGATTTGACGCTCGTGCTGCCAACGTTGTATGCGCATCGCTTGGATATGGACGGTAAATTTGGCATTTGCCCTGCATGAAATACTTTTTAGTCTTTTGTTTTGTAGTTAAATTTCACTTTACTGGTCGTCTATAAACCTTAAAGCCATTGTCATTTTTTTGTATTCCTGTATGTCTTACAACGAGAGGAGCAGGATTTCTATGGTAAAACCTAAACGTCTACGAACATTTATTTTTTCCATTAATCTTTCATCATGAACCGCCATGACAATAAAGAAATATAGTTCAAACATATCATTTATATTTCGAAAGAGTGTGCGTAAAACTAGGGATGGAAACGAATACTAAACCGCTATCATTATCAACAACACCACCATCATCATCCGTGTCATCATCATCATCATCACCATCGTCATCATCATCACCACAATCATCATCATCAGCATCATCATCAGCATCATCATCATCATCGTCGTCGTCGTCGTCGTCATCATCAGCATCAGCACCACCATCATCATCATCATCATGCATTTTACATGATGTAACATAAATAATATACAAAATACAAATAGTTTTAATAATGACTGATAAACTGATAAATTGCCTAAAAAGACAAACATTACAACCAGCAAAACAACCTCTTAGTTTACTTCTTTTGAATTCAGATTTAATTAAAAACGTAATTTACCCTGTTGCGATGT
The DNA here is from genome assembly GCA_027627225.1 of Congeria kusceri. Taxonomy (NCBI): domain Eukaryota; kingdom Metazoa; phylum Mollusca; class Bivalvia; order Myida; family Dreissenidae; genus Congeria; species Congeria kusceri. Next base: position 51,770,181 of record CM051037.1, read on the forward strand.
CAGTGTACGGACCGATGGTCATAGTTATCATAATATTTTTCACAAGTCGCGCATTTTGCACCGAATGTGTTAAATGCAGTGTCAAAATAACAAACTGGCAAAACATCAGACCACCATTGCAGAGGATCTATTTCAAAATGTGCATTCTTAAGATAATTTTATTTTTGCTAGTCGAATACCTTTTTACTATTCGAATATTCAGTCAAGTATTCAAATAATCGAATATTCGATTATTCGTTGACATCCCTAGTAAAAAGCAAACTGATTATGTCTCAAAGTATTGCCTGTCTGTCTCTTTCCACAAACGCATATGTATTCACCTGCATCTCATACTAAGAATTCGTGGTTGTAAAGAAATATTATAATATAATTGTTTACTTATACGAGAGTAATACATGTCTCAGTTTGCGACTGTCCATTGCCGATATGTGTGAACACACAGACGAATTCCTCCTGCCCTACTGCCCCATTGTGTCACTGTCTGCACTACCGTGTTTTTTTAGTCAGTGGGTCAACGCAGCTATGGCCACACACGCAGTTCGGTGCAGGGCGCAGACCGATATACATGCGAAACATAACGTGTTCTGGGGACGAACTTTCTTTGGAGCTATGCAACCATTCCAGCACGGATATACCCGGATGTGACAGTAGCAACTTGATCGGGGTTAAATGTCAGGGTAAGTGTTCATTGCAAAACATATGACCGTAAATAAAAATGTATCAATACCAAAACTGTAAGCACTCATGGAATGAGGACCGATTTCGGTTTGTAATAAAACATGACATGTCAAAAGCCTTAACTTGAAGTACATACAAATTGACATAGTGGTACATACAAAACGTACATCAACTCGTTTTTTCAATATCATATTCAAGGTGATATTATCAAGCTAGATCCATTGTTTGAAAGCCGACCCTACGAAGGTATTCTGGAGGGATATCACGGTGACCTCCGGCACGATATCATCGGCAACGTGACAACCAACACTGCTCAAACCTTATGCGCAATGCTTGGATATGGAAAAGCATATTTAAAGGTAGTATAACATCCACTTTATATATAAACGAGGATGCGTGTCTTTGTTACCCAACAAAGTCAATTTTTACTCAACTATTTTAAACTGGCGTATTATCTTTCATTAGCCGGTGCCGTTTCTAAAAAAATGTCATTCAAAATATGTTGAAGAACTTTGCTTTATGTAAATATTTTAATTTAAACTTTCAGCAATTTGTTCGATAATTTATAACTGAAAGGACAGAAGTTCATTACAATTTAATACCAGATATACAATTTCATATGCAAATTGATTTATTGTAAAGGAAACTTATTATGATGTTAAGTAATCAATGTCATTTTAAATCTCTAGAAAAAGCAGAAGATTTTTATTTGCTTTGAGTGGACATTTTCGGTCATTGTTAAATATTACCTTTATTGTTCATGTATTGATAATCTAGAACTACATATGGAATATCGGAAAACAAATGATGACATTACAGTTTAATTCAAGATTATAGATTACATTTTAAAACTTTATAGTAAAACAACACCACATGACCTTAAATCCGAAATGCGAGTCATTTGGAAGGATTAAAACAAAATCAAGCATAATTATGTTATTAACTATCAAAGGCGCGATGGATTTGCGGGCCAAGCAATACCTGAAAGAAACCTGTTCTACTACAAGAAGGATGTTTCCTGTTCTGGAACGGAGAAGTCAATTAGCGAATGCGAGGGTGACCTTGAGTACTGCGTTACGCAAAGATACTACCATTGCACGACGATGTCGAGCATGTATAAACATGTGGCACTATTTTGTTCAGGTAAGTGACGGTCAAGTATGTGTCCCATTCGTAATACCTGGGCTGGTATTCACAAAGAATAAGGGAAATCTTAACTTAAGATGTACTTAAGTGAAAATTTCAGATCAAATTTTATTTATGAAATACAATGAGTCCTATTTAAAGAAAGCTGCAATACTAAAAATACGAGCAATACTTACAAGTTTATTACAAATCAATGTTTAGAGACCTATACATGAAACAGCCAGAGACTTAAGGAATTGTATAAGTTTAAGTAACTTAATTTTTCCCTAAGGAGCTTTATGAATACGTGCCCTGGCGGTCTAGAGAAAGATATAGAATCAACAGGGCACAGGGTACTGCTTAAAAGGGGCAGCGTGGAAAGCCGTCCTAGATCTTTGACATTTTCAAAACAATGAGTAAATCCCAGGTATTTATCTATTAATTAAATGCTTCTAATTTAGGTTTTTAAACATACACTCATTTGCCTTTAAATATATTTGTAACAGCATATTCAATTTTAAAAGATACTGAACTATTCTGTGTTAAACAGAACTGAGGGTCCGCAGGGGGGTGGGGGGTTAAAACGAGCAGCGTGCGGCACCCTGCTATTTTAAAATAGCTTATTGAATTAAGAAAGTCTGACATTTAACTACGTTTAAGTGTACGTTTTTTTTTAAAATACAAATCGCCGTAGCAACACATCTACTACTGTACTAACCACTGTCTAAACGTCCGGTCTCTCAAGTTTGGCCATCAAAGTTAGGGTCGCAAGTTGAATAACATTAGTTGAGTGCGAAATAACTAAATATCATATTTTGAATTACTCTTGATTTTTGTCGTGCTGGTAGGCATATTTTGATAGTTATCTCGTTGCAACAACTATACAACTGATAATTCATTTTTATGCTCAGGATACAGGCAACAAATAATTACCCTACTTAACAACTTTGTTGCCATTTTGTAACAGGCTGTGAATAACAGACAACATTACTCGAACTTTAAGGACGCTTGTTTTCTTTCGCCACCGAACGCGGTTTACTTTTTAAGCTGCGTACTCCCTTTTTTTGTTTCGGGTTACATGCCCAAACAAATCAGGGTAGGTAGGTAGGGAATTTATTATTATTATTATTATTATTATTATCGTTTATTTCGTAAACGGTCAACTTGAAGATTCTAAAACTGAATGAATATTCAAACCATGTATCCAATATCATAAAACATTGTTTTGAAGTGGATGCTATCAAAACAAAACACTTATTTATCCCAAAACATTTAATTATTGGAAAAAAGTAAAATAGACAAAAAAATATCTGACCCACTCAATAAAATGTTCTAGGGTTGGGGCCTTTTTATGGTAGGTCGGGTAAGTTGATAAAAAACATTATTTTTTTACACCTGGGTATATTATTTATAAATGCAGCTGTAAATAAACTATGTTTGACATGCTAGCGTAATGACTTCGCATATGAATATAACTGCTACATCATCGACGGACCCCAGCAATACATTATAAGAAACCAATCATGTTGCTTCAAAGATGCTATTAAAGTGGGTAGGTAAGGAAATCAGTGCTAGAAATAATGTAATTTGAATGTATTTCCAAATCCATTCAATCGAATATTTGAATATTGGTATAGAATTGTGGTACCGTAGTTTTAATGTTACATTTCCATTTCAGCCGTTATACTTACTACACGTCAAGCTGGTACAAACGACACGGAAATCATAGGGTTGCTCATGTGCAATGCAAACGCCTCAAGTATCGCGCACTGCCATCTGAGGCACCAGTTCAGTTACCGGCCTTACCGCGTGGACGCCGAAAGCACGTTCTACTGTCTTGTTACAGCTAAACATAGTTAAAATACCTACATCATACCACAAACTGTTCTATGCAAGGACACATGTGTTAGTTCAGTTTAAACCTGGTGTCCAAGTACATCCTGGTTTTCTCAAAGTCTTAACTAGGTCGTTTCAAGTATAAGACACCAACAATAACATTTTGATAACTTTGATAAACTAGACCTATACATAAAAGCAACGTCAAACGCAAATATTCTCTTGATCCTTCTTCATTTTAAAACTTCCGTGTTTGTGGGTGTAATAAATGTAAATCATTACGTTTTACGACATAGAGATTTAGAAAAATTCTTCTATGGACCGTATTTACCCTTAGTATTGGGACACTTAAAAATAATGAAAAATCTTATCGACCCAATGTTAAGGGGCATAAACAATAATTCACGAAATTTTGTCCCAATATTTAGGGCAATATTTGATACAATATTTTCTGCATTTAAAATGTCTTGAAACAATTAATTATTTCTATTTCTTTGGGATAATAATTGCTTTTAAAATATATTTAATATTTAATTTTAAATAATTATAAGGAATATTTGTGAGTGACTGATGTTTTTAAGATCAATTATTTCTTGCTGGGTACTTAATTGAGGAGCTTTATTGAGAAGACCAAGTAGAATAGACAGTTTGCACCACGTATCAACTACATGCAAACACACCCCTAATGGTGTACATTATGGTGTAAAGATAAGCAAGCGCAATATACCGTGTCACAAGTCACTATGCAACCAGTGTAGTGGCAGGGTATGGAATGTTTAAACAGTAACAACATAAGGTGTTATTTTGGTGTACCAATATTAAGGGACAGGAAATAATTCAACTTTCAAATGTGTCCCAATATTAAGGGGCGCGAAAAATAATTATTTTTTAAGAAATTAGGGTGTCCCAATATTTAGGGTTTCCCAATACTTAGGGTAAATACGGTACTTGTGGCCGGGTGGTGCAACGTGTGCAGCCACTTGGGACTGAACCCGGGACATCTCGCTCGCAATAACGATTTAAGTAAATAAAAGCGTATGAAATATTTAAATCAGAATACGAACGCGATACAACATTACAATTTAAGGTAAAACTTTTATACACTTATACAGGAATCTTAGTGGCATACGCGGACGACGTTAATGTCGAGTTGTTAACGGATAACACACTGTCGCAAAATAATGGCAGGGAAGCGATGCTCAATGAACAATGACAAGGACGGGAACAAGAGTGAGAATAGATCAGCGAAGAACACATATGGTAGACCAGCGAGAGTTCAGTCGGGTGACAGACCATATCAAGGATTAGTCAGAGATGGTAACCAAGGAGATAGCAGTCATCAGTACAAACACTTAAAGCTTTCGGACATCAGGCTTCTAGGCGATGAAACGGGTGGTAGCCCAACGAACGCCAATGCCTTGGTGAGCATGTTTGGTGAAATAATTAAAATCCCGTAAAATACTGTTGATACAATGGTAGTCTTCTTAATGTGATGCAAAAACAACATTGTTTTTCTGCGCAGCTATCTAACCCAACTTTTGAACTTCGCTAGACCTTTTCAGTATCTAATCCAATGGTGCGGAAATTTTTAGCGAGTAGTCCCGATTGAATAAAGCCTTAAATTGAATTGGTAAATGGATAAAAATGCACACAACATTCGACATTAAAATGTGATTGAAAGATTTGTCATTTTGCAACGACGGAAATGACTACCGGTATAATATACTACCAGTTCAAGTGTCCTCTTTGTATTTGTACGTAATAGGCACACTTAATGTATAGCAAGTGTATGTAGGACAATGATCCCATCAAATGAACGGCATCTATCTAGTTGAATTGTAAAGAATATGTGGGGAACAATAATTTGGTCAAAAAGTTTGGTGATTAGAATGACTGACCCGGCACTGATCTGAATGCCGAGGATAACTTCAGTTTGCCCTTGTGATCGTTAATTGAGCATATTATTTATATTAATTCATGTAAGGCGATTGATATAATTGGTCAGTTCCTTTTGCGTTTGATTACATTGTACATAAAAAATGGAATTAGTGTGTAATGCTGCACTACAAACTTAACTATCGTTAACGGGCCCGGCTAGCTTAGTTGGTAGAGCGCTGTACTGTCAATCTGGGGATCGTGGGTTCGAACCATAGCCCGCCAAATAACCTGTGTGGGGCTTGGTCATGAAATTATTTCTACGGCCATTCTCCCCTTACCTTTAATTCAAGTATGGCAGTTGTCAGTTACTGGCGAAAACTCCAAATAAACAAACAATCAAACAAACAAACAAACTTTTTAAGAATACATGTATGTATCTGTACAATTTTAGACGAACACCTACTTGACACCGAAAAGCAAAGCTTCAAAAGATACAGAAGAATCGGGAAACAAGTATGCTGACTCCGAAGGTAGTGTCTACAATACCATTGATGACACGACAAATGACACCAAGGCCAAATCTCCAGATGCAAAGAAAGATCATCGCATATGCTGCATAATTGTGATAACTGTGGCGGTCGTTGTTGTAGTTTTGGCTGCGTCGGTAACTGCAGTACTTGTTATCTTAAACAAAAGTAAGTTACAGTTATATTTACACATAAGACGAAGTCTAACTGTTTTGTAAAGTTGTCTATATGCCATTAATACCGGTAATTTTGCCGTTTGATAGAAATAAAATAATATAGTTATGTCATATTGTGAGTAATTAAATACATGTATATACTATAATGTTGTCTCAGCAATGAACGTTTAAAGTTTTGAAAAACAATATCATTATAATATTGTGAAAATAAGGCTACGACGATTTTTGCAAAAAGAACAAAAACTCAAAAAATGCAACTTGATATATTGTATGCTAAATGTTTTAATTGAACTTTTTTTTTTATTGATATAACACTCTTTTGAATTGCTTTCTTTCCAGATGACCTTGGATACTTCTAAGATTTATATAATTCTATATGGTTAGAAACATAAGAAGTAGTACTTCAGGAAGTATGCATTGAAAACCTAAGCAGGTGCATTAAACGTTCCAGTGGAACAGTTTTTCTTTTTTCATTGTATCGCTTTCTGTTTAGAGGATGACAGTCCTGACGCATCTCGCGTGGTTGTTGATTGCGGCCAATATACCGATAGGCTGGTGAACATCAAATATACGCTGTCAAACGGAGCAACCACTATCAACAGTTCCCTTGACGTCATTTGTACCTCTGGCCTTTCACACGTCGATGGTTCAGCCACATCTGTGAAATGTGGCGCTAACGGATCATGGGAAGGAACGCCGAATTGTACGATTCCAGGTACATATGCATTTGTTTAAGTATTATCGTCGATTTATGTCGTACGTGCATTGTTTCTGTATGTAAGACCAGGGCATGTTTGTTTGTATCAGTGTGGTACTGTAAAATCATTTTATTTCGCGGTGTCTAACTTTCGCGCATTCTTGGATAAACGGCTTATTCGCGCATTTTTTTTTTTTATTTAATTCCTTATTTTCCTAAAAATTATGCAAAAATAATATTTAATCTTAAATTTCCGCAATTTTCGGACCGCGGAAAATAAAAATTAGAAATTTAGACCACCTTGAAATAAAATGTTTTAACAGTATTCATTCCGACGAATAAGAACACCGTTGTTTTTCTATTTATTCTTCAATTAATAATAATGTTACTCTTATATGGTGCACATACATTTAAGACCACTCGTAAATGATATATTAATTAATTAATTATATTGCAACATATTAAAATGCGGGTTATATATTTACATTCAAATATTTTCAGGTTCGATTGAATTTTTGAAATCTGACTACGAATTTACAATTGGAGGAGATGGAATTCTAAGTTGTAATGTGTCCCAATACCCTGACTGGCAGCACGTACGCATAATAAAAGATTCCAGTGGGGCACACTTGGTCGTTTTTGACATTTCCAATGAAACTGGGGTCGTTCAGAGCTCGTCTTATATGCGGAATTCCAGCTATAAACTCCACAATGACGGCCTGATAATTTATGTAAACTTCAGTCCAGTCACCTGCTCCGATGAAGGGACATATTACGGACTGCTTATTGTTGGAAACAATATTGATGAAAGAGCTGCCAACACCACCGTTCGCGTACGAGGTATGTATGTAAGTTAAAATTACTGTAGTAGTAGTAGTAGTAGTAGTAGTATTAGTAGTAGTAGTAGAAGTAGTAGTAGTAGTAGTAGTAGTAGTAGTAGTAGTAGTAGTAGTAGCAGTAGTAGTTGTTGTGGTGGTGGTTGTGGTTGAAGTAGTAGTAGTAGGAGTAGGAGTAGGAGTAGGAGTAGTAGTAGTTGTAGTAGTAGTACGAGTAGTAGTAGTAGTAGTAGTAGTAGTAGTAGTAGTAGTAGTAGTAGTAGTAGTAGTAGTAGTAGTAGTAGTAGTAGTAGTAGTAGTAGTAGTAGTTGTAGTAGTTGTAGTAGTAGTACTAGTAGTAGTAGTAGTAGTAGCAGTAGTAGTAGTAGTAGTAGTAGTAGTAGTAGTAGTAGTAGTAGTAGTAGTAATAGTAGTAGGAGTATTAGTAGTACAAGTAGTAGTAGTAGTTGTTGTGGTGGTGGTTGTGGTAGTAGTAGTAGCAGCAGTGGTAGTTACATATGGACATTGGTAGTACCCGTACTATTCTGTATTTCATTTCCAGCCAACTCATCGACACCCCAGATTGTTGTTCCAGAGCAGATATTGGTAACACGAGATTTCGTTGTCACATGCAATGGTTACGTGGGAAGAAATAGCAACGGGACGTACGGACGAATAACGCTTGATACTCTGGAGGGCGTCAGTAACACGAAATGCGACGGCGATGCTTTGCTGACAGTGAATCTTAATGCCCAACGACAACCTGGAACCCTAGAATTCCGCTGTAAGATCGAGGACCCGGATGGGATTGTCTTCTTTTCTGAAGTTGTTAATCGCACTGTGATCGATTCATTCGGTAAGTCATGAAGCCTTGTGCTCAGTGATAACTTGATCTACCATAGCGATGGGCAGTTGCGACGTTGTGTTTACAGCCTGCTAACAGATCTTTTGAGCGACTTAAAGTAATGACGTATCAAATGTGTTAAGCAAACATGACTAGTATTTCAAAATACTTGAATTCTAATCACTGTATTGGTTAAATTGTGTTAAAAGAAACGGTGGTGCAATTATAGCTTAGTATTTACGTGTGCTCGTGGCATGCTGATAAACGTTAATGCATTTAACACTTGCCTAGTTTTATATTTATCAACCATAAACACCAACAATCTGGACTAACCTCAAAAAATGGATAGGGCATATTAAATTTTGTAACTTTTCCTCAAATTTTTATTTTGTCTTCTGTTTCATTCTATAATTATATATAACTTATTGATTGAAAGTTTTGCGTATCTCCAGATGCTCATAAATACACAACTTAATGTCTTATATTATCTAGAGTGACATGATAAATTTTTCATTAGCATGAATTGAAATCCACCGTTCTAAATGTATTTATAATTGACTTCTGATATACGTTCTGATACGTACAGCTGTATAATGGATTTCGTATATCGGAATTTTATACAATAAATTTGTTTTTATAAAGATCACGTGTGAAACGTAGCCTAATGGTAACTACAGTCGGAACGCGATACTACATTTATTTCAATTTGTAAAATGTTTCAAATGTTAAACCTTTTCCAACGTACACATGTCTATGCCCTTGTTCTGACTTCCTCATTGCTATAAACTAGTCATCCATGCGTAAATAACCATTGTTTAGACTTGTAATCAAGGTATATTGAATGTCATCCCAAGTGTTTCGTTAAACAGTTAGACAAGGAGACACACACACATAATGTTCAATGTAGCGTATTTTGCGCTGCGCTTTGTAGAAAACGCACTCTTGAATGTCACGCATGCGTAAATATTGGTAATATAAAGTACGCGCGGGTCTATTGTTATTATCGTGTCCCATTATGGAGGTTCAGGTGTTGAAATTACCGAACATTACATTTAATTTGGTTATTTAGTGCAGTGACACTCCATTAGTAATACTGTTTTCGTGCAGTGCATAACCTGAGCAATATAAAGAGATCCATATCAATGACCCGCTCTTTTCTTGTGCGGATGATTAATTTGTTACTAATAAAGATCTCAAAAGAAATATATACGCGATGATAGAGAGCACTGAGAGAAAGTGCAAGAACGAAATAATAACTATCATCATTAAAGGGAAGAATTTAGAGTGAAATAGCGGGATGCTGCACACTGCTCCTCCTGCTGTCCCTTCCCTACTATTGGCCAACACAGAACTCTTAAATATCTTTTGGAATTTAATATATTGTTGCATGGATGTAATGACAAACGAATACACCAATTTAAAAACCTTTTTAAAGTAATTTAGAATCATTTAACAGAAACCAACATTGAATTTACATCATTAAAAGACGATGTCGTAACTGGTTCGATTCGCTCCTTCTATGCAACTCTTTACCTTTTTTGATCTTAGAATTTTCTCTAGTATCAATGTAGAAACCGTCCTCTTGTTAATTCTCGTGAAGAGTGTTACATGTATTGTAGTTTTAAGTTTAACATTTCGTCCGGGGTTAAAGACATTTACATGTAAATTGACATCTGGTTTCATTTCTTTGGCGTGTCATTGTTGTTGTCCATATTGTTTCAACAATGCTTTAGACAAAATGCCAGACTTCAGGAATTGTTTGAACATTGCAGGTGCCAATATCACCGGATACCGAATGTCTTCAAATGGTCTCCCTAGTGCGGTCTATTGGAGGTCAATATCCCAGGGTTTTGTGACTGGGGCCCTGTGCGGTATATTTCCCGGTACAATTTGCACGCCCCCCTTGATGTGCTCATATGTCAACATTTTGGATACGTATATGTAGCATTAGGGACACTCGATTCGGTTTTGCTGTTATCTATTGATGATATATCTTGGTATTTATCACAATCTCACAATTATGATCATCATGAAATTTATATTGTATATTTGGACCATATTAAACAAATTGCATAAAAGTTTCATTGACTCGTTTGAAAGAAATTTTCTGTGGGAATCCTTTGAACATTATTGTTTGTAAAGGTTAAAATAGAAGCATACGTTGCAAATTTGTTTAAAATAATAAGACTGTCGAAAATCAGTATGAAGTACTTATATGAATATAAGAAACTTATTCACTGTGCTCATATAGATAAGTAATTATTACATCAAATAAGGCATGATAAGCATTGCAGAAAGGGAACATGAAATGGAATGTTATTTTTAAAACACACATGAAAAAATAGTTTGCATATTAATTACATATATTGTGTTCGCTTGTAATATGGCAGATATGTTATAAGTCAAACAGAGTTCGTTGTTACTTTATAATCCATATATAATTTTATGGAATGTTTTATTTTTGGAATCATTTTTAGAGCTAAAGACTATCAAAGCTCATTTGAAAATTAACGTCTGTTTTATGACAACGCTAACACAAATGCAAAAGCAAACCGCATTTTGTTTGAAACATTTCAAATTGATGTTGTTTTTTACGAATTAATTAATGATCAGAAATGAGTCTGTTATTCAACCAACGCCTAACGGTCCCTATCCGGATGCATGCATGACAATCCGAAGCCGTCCCACTAGCAATTTGACGACCATCAATGACATCGCCCAGCAATGCGAAATTGAATACGGACCGCCATATTCGGAATATGACAACCTGTTCAAAGAAATCAACTGCGTAGGTCTGTATGAAGTTTCACCTAGAATAGCATATACTTTAAGGTGGTTTTCCCGTGGATGTTTAAAAAGCCTACGCATGTTTCAACTTGAAGAATTGCAAGCATGACCATTATCAGGATTTAATAAACTTAACATGAAAGACTGCATGGAAATTTTTATCGTAGGTACAATACAATGGTGGAGCGGGGGAATAGCGATAGAGTATGATATAATGAAATCGTCTTAAACACCAAGATGTCCATGTAATATATGCAACAATAAGGATAATTCTCGTGTATAAAGCTGTGTATGCACGTATCAATAATGTGAACGTTTCCGTAGCCAAACCACGAAAATGAAATGCCACTGATTTACAAATGTCTTCCTCAGCTGCCCAGCTAGTGGACGGTGCCTCAACGCTGCAAGGTCGAGTAGAGGCAGGTCTGTTTGGACAGCTTCATTCAATCTGCTCACTCGGATTTGACGCTCGGGCTGCAAATGTTCTATGTGCATCGTTCGGTTACAAACGGTAAGTTGTCGATTTTAGGCTTTGTGCATTTTTGGAATTGATATGGTTACGAATTTCGTGTTTTAAATACACACCAATACTGTAATGCTTATAGATTATTAAAGCTCTAAGTAGGCCAAGATACACACCTCCATCTTGTTTTAAGTGTACCAATCGGTGAAACAATGCCATTAATAAGTTACGCTCATGTGAGTAGTTTTTCTTTTTGCGAACTTCAAGACTAGATATACACATGTAACAACTTGGCTTCACAGACTGAATAGACGGTATCCGTCGCATGTTATAAATGCAGTTGCTATTGTCACCGCCTATACAATGTTATATATGTGGACAATATCCTTCAGTGGGGCCACGCAGCTATGGCGTCAATCACATTTCGGTGCAGGATCCAGACCGATATACAAGCGAAATATCACATGTTCAGGAGGGGAGCTCTCATTGGAGCTGTGCAACCATTCCAGGACGGATATACCCGGATGTGACAGTAGAAACGTGGTCGGGGTGGAATGCCAGGGTAAGTATTCATGTAGAGTACTGGCTTGGAAATAATAATGGGCTACTTTGTTTGTATTTCGTATTCCTAAACTATGTTTAGACACGTCTTTGTTTGACTTACACAATGTGCAAAAGATATGACGGCATAAACATGATCGGCGTTGAATTCCAGGACCCTGTCTTATCAGTAATCTTCCTACAAGTTATACTTACGACTGAATTTTATAGTTAAAAAAAATAGACATTTATGATAAGGATGTTCCTGAAATGAAGGCCATGTGAAAGATACCAAGGAAATGAATAGAATTACTGAAATAAAGTAATTATAAAATGTTGGTGCATTACATTTATGCTTCTTCGAAAATTGTATCGTATTGTAAATATGTCTTACGATGTTTAATAAGACAGGTCCCAGGTTACTACTGTACTTACGTAGTATTGATGCAGAGCATTGTACACTGAAAGAGAACACGTTTTCAAAATGATAACATAGACACAACTTCGTTGACAACCTTTGCTTTAATTTGTCACGGACAATACTTTATTAACAACATAAATAATGCCACTAATCAATCACTAATTAAAAGTAAAAATATATGAGGCGTGTCTTGGGAAATCCGGGCTTAATGCATGTGCTTAAAGTGTCGTCCCGGCTAATCTGCCTACAGTGGATTTATGTTTAGAAGAGACTTCCTTGAAACAAAAAAACAACACCATAATAAAGCGGAAAGTGTGCCGACTGCACACGCTAATCCGGGACGACACTTTACGAACATGCATTAATATACTCGGTTTTCCCACGACACGCCTCATATATAACGAAGTTTTATTCGAAGAAAATAAATCGAATTCCATACTCAAACCCATGTCATATTCAAGGTGATATAATCAAGATAGAGCCACTGTTCGAAAGCCGTCCCTACGAAGGTATCGTAGACGGTTATCACGGTGACCTGCGGTATGATATTGTCGGCAGCGTGTCAACCATCACTGCTCAAACATTGTGCGCATCGCTGGGCTACGGGTAAATATTCGAGAATTGGTTTATATATTAAATATTAATAACGTTATTTTGAAATTATAAAGCTGAGAAGTCCAAACTAACTTATACGTTTTTACTCTCGAAATATACTTGTTTTGGTTGATTAATAGCTTTCGATGTGTACACATAGGACAAGATTAAATTAAACTGATAGCTTTGCATTTATGGAGAATACTAGGTCAGTGTTGAATAAAGATAAGTTTATTTAGCAAGGCTTAGAAAACCTGAGCCACGAGCCTTGACGAGTGGTTCACCTTTTCGTGACGAGCAAATAAACTTATCTGTATTAAACACTTACCTAGTATTCTATTTATCCCATCATTTTCTGCCTGAATTTTGAAAATAAACTAACGAAAGGAAACACCATAAATATTACGATAAACATAAAATGACGTCACAAAAATCAACAAGATGACGTTTTTAGTCTGCGCGTGCTTGCTTTATCCCACAGTGTTTAAATAAAGAAAAGGTTATTTCATAGGGCTTTATTTCGCCAAGGCACGCCTGATGATGGGATAAAAATCCCAAATATCATATGTGAATTTAAATTGACTATTTACAATACTGAACGAACCTTTGATATAGAATCTATTATCAGAGAAACGTTTGCAAACTAACACAATTATTTTACTAACACATAACAATATACAGCCGCGTTGGATTTACTGGCGAAGCAATACCCAGCAGAAACCTGTTCTACTACAAGAAGTATGTTTCCTGTTCTGGAACGGAAAAGTCCATTAGCGAATGCAAGGGTGACCTTGACTACTGCGTCACGCAAATGTACTACCAGTGTGTGACGCTGTCCGACTCGTACAAACACGTCACTTTGTTTTGCTCGGGTATATTCAGCAAAAATCTTTATGTTTTGCTTATGTTTGTTATCCAACTGTTTTTCGGGTAGTTGTCTGTGCACTGCTCTTAGGGTTCTTCCATATAAAGGTTTCGACATTTACCAAAGAAAAACTGAATTGTACTCTAACGAATGATTGCATAATTTGTTTGTCCAGAAATTGCCTTACATGCGCAATATAAACAATAACCGACATCACGCATAAACCATCAAACCGATACCTCTCAATTGCAAAGCATAACAGGTTCACACCAACTGAATTAGGGTCTTACACAGGACAACCGTTAACCTTATAATAAGTTATTTTAAACTTAAACCTCATTTCGGATTTAATATCGATATGTTGTTATTCATTTTACAATACGTCAACTGTTTCCTTGCCAAACAAGTAATCGTAATGAAAAATATCGGGTTGTTCACATAAAAGCACATGCAGACTCAAGTACATGAACTGAAATGGGCGTACATTTTAACGCTGCTTAAGATACAAATCCCTATTTAAGACTACAAGATACAAGGCCTAAGCCTGGGACCGAAAGGTAAACTCCTGATGCAAATTAACGGACACCAGTGGGCGTCGTGTACAGACTTTTTCTCAACACCGACTGCGGAAAAAGCGTGTTGAATTATGGGATACAGGTAAGCTTGATTTTGGCGACTCATGATGAAATTCCCATGAAATATAGTCACTTTTTTATGTAATAAAGTTTATATCATAAATATCATTGTGGGCGTGAGAATGTATTACCAATTTCAATGTCGTAAATAAGTTCTAAGATGTTTACGCCAGGTAAACAAGCGGAAAGTACAGGTGTATCGTATTTGCGTAATTATTCAGGCTTTAAAGGTAATATATTCCAATTAGTGTGTTGCCCAAAAACTATGTTTTAAGAGATTTTAAGGCAGTGATTGCACAAATACAATAAACATTTAAACCTTACTTCGATGTCAGTGGTAACGCCGCATACGCTGGCCAGACAGCAGGTACAAACGATGTTGAGATCACGGGGACACTTATTTGCAATGCAAACGCCACAAGTGTCGAGGACTGCCAACTAAAGCACCAGTTCAGTTACCGGCCCTGCCGCGTGGACTCCGCGTGCAAAGAATACGTGCTTCTTACGTGTGGAAGCTCTAACAGCGTCCGATAAAACGTAATGTGCAAGGACACATATAGTATTTCTACAAATGGCATCCGGCAAGGCTAATTGCTTTCATATGATATTTGCATAAGGGCCTTTATGCCATTGTAATTTGTTCCTCTGTTATAAAGTCACATACAATTCGAAATGGGCAAAATTCAGACTGAAGAATTTAAATAATTATTCCCTTGTCTGTCATAGTTGTGTTTTAGTTATAAAATGTACATATGAATATTTAGTAACTTTGTATTATACTGTAATTGAAAAAATATCCTCAAAACTGTGTTCAAATAGTTAATGGTATCACAGTTGATAAAGGTTAACATTTAAAAAATTGTCACTATTGTATAAATACAACGCGATCATTCAATCATAGGTAAATAAACGTGTCTCTCAATTCACATAAGCATTTTCAATGATACTAGAAAGACGTAACGCGTCCTTTGTGAACTACATTGAACCAAATACAAATTCACTGAAGAAAAGCGCGTGATAGTAAGATTTCCCAGTGAGTACAGTTTATGCCTAACATGCATTAAGGCGAGGATTGATTCAGCAAGCAAAATGACATATCATTAAACCTTGCTATTTTATTAGATATAAATAAAACACGTACTTTTTTAAGTATTCTTTTAAATTAGTATTTTGTAATTACTTCATGTATTTTATTTATGTATTTATTTATGTATTCTGTTATTTTTATGAAGTCTTACCAATTATTGCACTGCGTGAATCTAAAATTCAAAACAGAATGAAATTGGATCTTGCGGGCATATGCTGTTTAAGCAACACAGTCGTGCAGCGAGCCGCTAAAATGGAAATGTTGATTTCATTATGTTATTTACTTGCTTTAACTGCTGTGTAAAAATAAGAAAAAGTATAAATGAATCAAAATGTTTGCTTCTGAGAAGATATTCGGATAGCCATTCATAGTTTTGCTTACGTGCAAATTCTAATAATTATCAGGGACATAATTGTATGTCCACTGGTGAAAATATATGTAAATTCAGGCTCTGGCGCCATCGACGTTGCATGCGCAGATAATTACGTGCAAGGTTTGCAACTGTTGGAAACCTTTCGACAAGGCGCGTTTAAAAACAAAGAACAACACCGTTAAAATCGTCCCGATTGTCTAATCTAACTGATCCTGGGACTGCAATGTCGCTCATGTAGATATAGATTTTTGGACTTATCTATTGCTGCAAGTTTTGTAATAAACACCATTTTTAAAATTAGTATTGCAACAGCGGTTTCGATGACAAAATTAATATACAATTGCCAGTTAACTAGTTTTGCAATATAATCAAGAATGTCATATGCATTTCTGTAAGTATCTCTTTCGATGGATTTGCGACAATGTCAAATACATGTTCTATATGTTTTAACGTAGTTTGTAAATGAAATGAAAGACTAATGGGCAAAACATTTTTAAAAATGGAAATAACTACTAAGTACGACAATTTCACAGTGTCAAATCAATGGTGTATGCGTTTTAATATTCATCGTTTGTAAATGAAATAAAAGACAAAGAGAAGAATCATGACAATAATGAAAATAATAATTAAAACATAAAATTGACATTGCGACACAAGCTAACCAATGATATACAGAGACAAGTCACTGTAAAAATGTTTATTACAATTCTCAATGTTATTTCAAAAATGTTTGCCTATCAATTGTCAAGCATATTTGACATACAAACCACTTTTAATACTCATTAGCCTGATTCGCCCATTTGTCTTTGATATCAATTCCTGACGATGTTAAAACTCATACACAAGTAATTTGATGGCTGTGACACAAGCATCAACGATGATGTTAGCGACTGTGAAAATGTTTTATACAATTCACGATTTTATTTCAAAACTGTTTGGTTCGCAATTGTACATGTGTTGTGTTCGCAACCACTAATGCAATAAGTATTGCCAAACTGGGTTTTATTACCAAACAGGTTGTAACAGCTTGTCAAATAAACATCTGTGTCTGAATAAAACACGTTAAATCCGGTTTCTGTTCATAAGTAGCCAATCCCTGTGTATAAGACATTCAACAAAGCTATTCATTCAATGAATGGTAAGCGCACTGTTAGCGAATAGCTGAAAATTAGTATAACTACAATACAATCATTTGACTTTTAAGCTAACAATAAATTGCGCGTTTTATAATGACTAAAACTGTCTCTGATTTCACATAAACATTGTTCTAGAACACTAGAAAGACGGTATTTTATACCTGTCGTTTGCAAACCACTTTGAAGTTAAACAAACTGATATTCTTTAGAACCAAAGCGGAAGTTTGAAAGATGACCGAGCGAGTACATGTGCATGTATACCTGACACGGATTTAGCAAGGCGTTTATTCGGCTAGCAATATTATTAATCAGTTTCTTTCTCCCTGGATATTAATAATAGCAGTATTTCGTAAGTATGTTTTATTAGTATGTTTGTTATTAATTAATGATTTATGCATTTTATCTGTGTATGTATTCATTTATTCTGTTCTTTCTATAAAGTAATGCTAACTGAGTTAACTGCAAGCATCTAAAATTAAAAAAGAAATGGGATTGGCTCTGGTGGGTATATACTGTTTGAACAGCAACGTCGTGCAGTGGACCGCATAAATGGAAATGTTGATTTCATTAGGTTTTTATTTACTTGATATAACTTCTTCAACATTAATGCGTATCAATGAATCAACATGATTACTCCTCAGAAGATATGTCTGATGACATTAGTGCAGAGGAAGTTTTTAACATTTGATAATTTCAGGGTCAAAAAAAAAGATAGTTACTACCAATTTAAACAAAGTATTAGCGAAGCCAAGAGTAAAATATTATCCAAACGTTGTTGTGCTTGAGCTTTAAGCGTGACCTTGTTCTTTCGTGGGACAAATCCTCTCATGATTGTGAGAACTTTGCCCCATGTTATATCAGAATTCTTCTTTGCATAGCATAGTATAATTATGGACGGGACATAAATATAGATTTTTAATATTTGACTTTTGACCATTTAGTTTGAACTTGACCGTTAAGCTACATACCTGGTTCTTTTGTTTAAGATATCTTCTAACGAAAATAATAACTTTAGTCGACTTCTTTGACAATCCCTACATGCCTGCAATTTTATGTTCCTGAGAAAAATTTGAGCTTTTTCAAACAAAAATGGGACATAATTGCGTCTTGTCATGCTAATATTCCACGGTAATATAAAATCTTTTCACGCGTGAATCCTAAATAGACACTTTGTCACAAACTCCGTGCATAAGAATTAATAATATAACGTGTTGAAAGAGGCTAAACTTCTTGACAGTGGCATTATCATACTTCTCGCAGCAGTTAGATAACCACTGGTCGCAAGAAAATGTTTACAGATCTGGAAGGATTTTGCAAACATATTTGTTGTTTTTATTACTATTTAAAAAAAACTCTGAAATAGTGTATTATTTTGAGAGTTAACAAGAAAGGTCTTTAAAAAAGACAATCGTTTTTGAAATTAATATTGAGATGTCATTTTTTTACCCGAAACATAATACAAGAGGGACAAGATGATCGGTTACGCGACTTCTCGGTCCCCAGGTTTAAGGTCCCTACTAAGGAGACTTTTCGGACTATAGATTTTTCGGACACCATAAGAAAACTTATCGGACCCAAAATTAATTTGATAAAAACTCAAACATTATTAATATGTGTACCGTGAATAAACCGATCATACAGTCCATGCTTTCATGTTATAAATGAATAGCCTAAATGCTAGTAATTTACGTTACTATAATTGTTACATGATTTTGTCAGGCAATTTAGAAATTGGCATTGTCAGAAAATAATTAAAAATATTATAAATCAGACGAGTGTACATAATTGTTATGTTAATTAACATACTGTACGTATCATCAGTTTTGCAAATAGTGTATTCATGCTACGCAAATAAAAGAAAAAGTAACTTGAACAACATTTCGACGTATTACGAGACTTCTTTCACCACATTATATTTATAGAAAGATGTTAAAATACTTTAAGAGATTGAATAACATCTACTGGAGAAGTTGATGGAAAGGTGCGATTATAAATAATTCTTAATAAAACGTACCGCATTTCAAATATAAATTAACATGCACAGTAAGTTTATAAACATAAATTCCCCATTTATTGAACTTCTGGGGTTTATGATTCTCGATCTGGACGATAATTGATGAATGTATATTAGCACAGCTATACCGCGCGATATTTTTAGAACGATGCACCCTTTCTCTGGAGTATGTTGAATACGCTAGACCATTTCATACCGATCGTTACCGCACGTCTACGCTTTCATGTTATAAATGAATAGCCTAAATGCTAGTAATCTACCTTCGGAACGTTTCAGAGCACCATAATTCTCAGATATCGGCAAACCAATTGGATCATTGTAATTGTTATTTATAGAGCGTGCCGCTGACGTAGGCTAAACAAAATAATTAATTCATTATGTGGATGAATATTACATTCTGTTCATGACATACAATGAGTAAATTTGTTCATAACTATGTTCAGTTCTAGGGTGTATGTCGAAGATATGTTTATAACTTTATTTTCAACCGCTTATGTAAAAAATTCAGTAAATTTTAATCTCCAAAAAATAAGCAACAATTATTGGTAGACATTAAAGCATTGTTGTACGTTTGCATCCCCTAAAATTAGCATTGGCATTCAGTTTTCCCGCTGCATAAAATTATCGCAAGAAATCTAGGTCAAAAGAAATATTAGACAACTACACCGAAAAAAGATAGATAACTAAAATCTATAAAGAACAACGCAGTGATATTACGATGTCCGCTTTGTTGTATTCTGCATGCCATTTTATTTGAAACACGCGTCAGACTGGTCAGGTGGAAATTGGTACCGGCGGGGATTTGAGCTACATTCGGAACCAGTCTTATCTCTGTATCGAAGTTGAGGTTACGCATGCGCAAATAAATTCCTTCATTGTTACATATACAAAATTCAATGTTTGATCTCAATTTCCACCATGACCAAGCGACTTCCCAATATATCACCATACATTTTTGGAAAGATAAGGCCATATCCTTTTGAAAAAACAGCATGTCAAACATTTCTATACGATGTAACTCAAAATATTTACCTTAGAATAAACACACCGGTTTTGACAGGCATGGGGGCTGCCATTTTGTGCAGGAATACATGGGCCAAAAGTTATGAAGCTGGGCACCATTTAAGATAAAGTAGTGCCTAAAACCGTCTTTTTTTCTTATTTCTTACAAATATACCTTTAAATTGATACCAAAACATATCATTTAAACTGTATTTTAAAAATCATATGCATTATACACTGAACCCTATGTGTTTATTATCTAACTGACAGCCCTGAGGATGTGACTTCCGTTTTGGTGTAATTTGACCTTGATGCCATATATATTGAATATTGAAGTGTATGATTTGTTAATGGCGTGGGATGATCTCTCGTCATGGGTTGACAAGAACAAATGGTCTTTAACTGACATATGCCTCTGTTTATCATTACAACACCTTAAAAACATGCACGTTATATATTAAGATTTCAAAGGATTAAGTTAAAGTTTAAAGTTTTATCAACTAGGAGGGCAAGGTAGATTCTAAGTGGACGTCAGAGTTCAGTGGTTAGACGGTCGGTAAAATGTCTCATGCCGGGGGCAGGGAGGCAAAGTTTAATGAACCAGCTCGCGGATTCGATGATGGCCGCAGCAGAAGTGTTGATCGAATGGCAAGGTTACAGACGGATGACAGACCATACCAAGGGTTAGTCAGGGATAGAGATAGCAGTAATCGGTATGAAGGTTTACAGCCTTCGGAAATCACACTTCAAAGCGATGGATTACATACCTATGACAGACCATATCAAGGATTAGTCAGAGATGGTAACCAAGCTGATAGAAGTCATCAATATGAAGGGTTACAACTTTCGGACATCACTTTTCAAGGCGCTCGTGGAGGCCAATCTAGCGACATTAAAGAGGTGAGCAGAATTCACGAAACTTCATAACATGCTGTCGATATAATAATAGAAGTCATCATACGAGTACGAAAAGTACTCTGTTGAATACATTATGAAACTGTGATTATAAAAGAAAACATTTATTTTGGTAAACTAGTAAATAATTGCACTTGATTTAAGTACTGATGTAGACAAGATATTGAGAAATCTAAAATTGATGGTGCTTATAATTAAAATATTATTATAATTCTAGAGGAAAACTAACTGTTCATCAAATTCGTCACAACTGAAAGATATACCAGGATCGGGAATCAAGTATTTAGACAATGGCGGTAGCGTCTACAATACTATTCATGAAGCAACTAGCGATGTCAAATGTCTTACACACCAAAATCGGAGACGTTGCCTGATTGTGATAACTATATTAGTCGTTGCTGTACTCGTGGCTGGGTCGATAGCTGCTGGAATTTTTCTGTCAACAAATAGTAAGTTAATACACTTCTTACACAACCGACACGTTCAAACTACATTTTGCACCGATGGAAAAAACTGACTTAACAGGTAAATAATAAAACAGAATTTGTCATTGTCGGTTAGAAAGAAAAGATATGTATTCTTGTAAATGGTGGAATGTTTTTAAAGAACGTCGCCATAAAGAATGTTAACAAACGTGGTGTATTGTTACAGTTGATATAAATGTACGATGTTTGCTTACTATGTATTTCAAAACCTTGACTGAATATTTCATTGAATAACGGTTGATCTAATGCATACCGATTCTATTCAGAGGAAGACACTCAGAAACCGAACGCATCTCGCCTAGCTAGTGATTGTGGTCAATATACCGATAGTTTGGTAAACCTCAAATATACACTGTCGAACGGACCAACAACATTCAACAGTTCACTTGCCGTCACATGCAACCCTGGCCTTTCACACGCAGATGGTTCTGCCTCCGCTGTACGCTGTGGCGCTAACGGATCATGGGAAGGAACGCCTAATTGCATAATTATAGGTACCCATTCATTTTCTGTGTTCAAGTACACATTATATTTCATTACATTTTATCATTGAACAATGATACATTATTGAAGAGCATTACTATGACAAAATATGGTCAGAGAAGAACTTCTGAGATAATGGATACACAGTAGACTATAGGCTAAGTGTTGATAAACGAATGAAATTAATAATATCGGAATGACGTACACATCTTCAGGTAGGGTTGAATTTTCGGAACCTGGCTACGATTTGACAATTGGAAAAGATGGGGGACTTAGTTGCAATGTGTCACAATACCCCGATTGGCAACACGTACGCATAATACGAGGCTCCAATGAGGCAGAAGTTGCCGTTTATGATATTACCAATAAAAATGGAGACGTCCAGAGCTCATCTTACCTGGCTGATACCAATTACACACTCCAGAATGACGGTCTGATAATAAATGTGAACTTCAATCCAGTCACTTGCTCCAATGAAGGAACATATTACTGCCTGCTTATTGTTGGTGACAAAGTCGAAGTAAAAGTTGCAAACACATTTATTCGCTTGCGAGGTATGCAATCATAGTCTTTATAGTTATTACTAAATTGTATTAGCAGTGGTTGTTTCGTCGTCAAGGTACGTATAGTAGCAGTAGGAGCAGCAACAGTAGAAGTAGCAGAGATGGGGTGAGGAGAAGCAGCTGCAGCTGCAGCAGTAAAAGCAGTGGAAGGGAGTAAGGCGTAGGAAGATGAGCTGTTGTTTTGCTATTGTACTGTTGTAAATGTTGTTGTTGCCATGATGTTGGTCATAATGAAATATAGAGTAGCTGCCATACATTCCTGTATGTATTTTCCAGCCGAATCATCTAGACCCCAGCTCGTTGTCCCAGAGCAGTTATTGGTGACACGAGCATTCGTTGTCACGTGCAGTGGTAACGTGGGAAGAACCAATAGCGGTTCCTACGGACAGATAACACTTGACAACAGAGCAAACGTGTGTACAATTGTATTTGCCTTATGGATTGATTGTCTGCTAAACTCCATATGACTCTGACATTTGTATTATATCTTATTTTAAATGCTTTCGTTTCGTATGGTATTTCTTCGTATCAGGGAGTCGGAGACTTCACAACTGTGAGTGGGGTAAATAACACGAAATGCGACGGCAATGTTCAACTGACAGTGAACCTTACTGCTGATCGGTATTATAGAGACCGAGAATTCCGCTGTAAGATCGAAGACCCTATTGGGATTATCCTCTATTCTGAAGTTGTTAATCGCACTGTGATCGATTCATTCGGTAAGTGTTCATGTGTTCTAAGTAACGGTGATAACATACGATCTTTCAAGACGTACTTGTAAGAATCTGTGTTGACATTTTGTAAGAATATTAATACTTTATGTTATGACGTAGCTAGCAGACATATATGGTGAATTAATCAAATTGTGTATTCGATGTTATGATGATTAAATCGAGATTATTATAAGCGATAGGTCTGCACTGACAATATTAAATGATTTTGAAATACAATAGAATATGTATGTACTAAATGTAAGATTACCTTTCGTTTTAAATTACGAAGTGACACATTCTTAATATTTAAATAGTTAAAATAGTCTAATATCATAACCGAACATGTATTTGATACATTAATTTCGACGGACTCCCAATATATATCTATTCAATATGAAAACTATTTACTTTGCGGTCTAATAAGTAACACAACTATACGTCAATGACATTTGTTTGACTAAAACATCTTTTTTCAACATTGAACTTAATGCAACGAATAATAAAACATTTCGAAAAATCAGGAGCCAACATAACTGGGTACCGAATATTTTCAAACGGTCTCCCTGGTGACGGTCTACTGGAGGTCAATATCCCAGGGTTTTGTGACTGGGCCCCAGTCCGTTACAATGCTCGGTTTAACTATCATGATCCTCTGGATGTTCTCATATGTCAACATTTAGGATATAGGTACGTAGCCTCCGGAACAATCACTGTTTTATTTGTTTGTTATTATGCGTTTAACTTACATGTATTATTAGCTGGTAATATAAATATAGTTTAAAGTAATACTGAATTGAATATATTTTTGCT
The DNA here is from genome assembly GCA_027627225.1 of Congeria kusceri. Classification (NCBI taxonomy): domain Eukaryota; kingdom Metazoa; phylum Mollusca; class Bivalvia; order Myida; family Dreissenidae; genus Congeria; species Congeria kusceri. Next base: position 51,794,643 of record CM051037.1, read on the forward strand.
ATGCAATAAACTGTGGTATGTGTTATTTAGGAATCCCATTTTGTTTTTAGAAACAACTATTATGAACTGCGCGTATCCTTTATAATGGCAGTAAAAACTGTCAGAAGTAAATTTCTGAAATCAACACAATCTTCTACAAAACTAACAACAGCTTTGTCGGTATGTCTAAACGGACTGTATTTAAATGTTTAACAAATTCATTAATCTATAGAAACGAGTCCATTATTCCACCAACGTCTAACACAAGCTCCTATCCGGATGCGTGCATGACTATTAAAAGCTGCCCCACTAGCAATCTGACAACCATCTATGATATCGCCAACCAGTGCGATGTCGAATATGGACCAGCACCATGGTATTATGGCGTCATATACAAAGAAATAAACTGTGTCCGTAAGTATAAAATAGATACTGCTACAATTACAGTAACTTTTTGCGCGGTTAGTTCTCGTTTTTATCTAAATGGTCAAATCGTCAATACCCGAGAATACACATGAAATCACTAGGATTGGATAATATTGACTATGAAGTTTTGTATTTTGTTTGGTGTGTAGCTATGTGATGTATTAAACCTAAAGTATACATGATCTACATTAACTTAATAACTGTGTAACAGGGATGAGTACCATTATTTTAAAAAGCAACTAATTAAATACAATTAAATCGAAAACTTTCCAAATAAATTACAATTGCAATAACATGAATTTTCAGGTTGTTATAAATTAAATAAAATTATTTTGAAGAAAGTAAAATTCATTATGATTAATCATGTTCTAATAAAATTGCTTACACAATCTGAACGACACAACTTTGCATTTTTATTTATTAATTATTTTAAGTTTAAACAATCACTTCGGACATAATTGTTTGCTTGAAACGCGTCAGTTTGTTTTGTGAAGTACACAGATATGCGCACAGAAAACTGTTCAAAACATCTTGTTACATTTAACAAATATGCGAGCTTCAAAGTTTTTGTCACTCATATAACAGTGATAAGGACGAAAACCTTTACCTGCAATTGAGAAAAGTATCGCGACTGGTGCACCCCATGCTGTGTGCTCAAGTGTCATTTATGTGCCTTAGGCTGTATTATTTACCGTAAACAGTCTCACTTTTATGACGCATAGAAAATGGATAACTATTCATATATTTATAATATTTAAATGTAATATTTTACATGTCACTTGACATATATGTTTTATGTGTCTGTTTGTATAACTATAAGCTTGTAATTCTTAAGTTAAATAAAAATTCTGTTCAGTTCTGCTATATCGATATATACTGTTAAAAATCAGTGAAAAATGTATTAAAAACAATTATCACCTCTTTAAAGATTATCAATACCTGTGAACAATAAATATCCTTGTCTATCTGGGTTCAAACTCTCAATGGTCAATATACAAATAATTGAAAATAACTCAATTTATTTGACACTTGCATGACAATTTTGCTTTGTAATTAATTAATTACAATGAAAATTATTGAGTTTTGGTTCAATTAAATATTATTTTCAATTATTAGAAAAAGTGAAATTTATTATAATTAATTAAATCATAATTGTAATGGTAGCCATCCCTGGTGAATAATATTGTTCACATTTTTATATTACTGTGATGTGAAGTAGTCATGTTAAAGCTCCGAGGATTACTAAAACGTTTATTAATCAGCTGCCCAGCTAGTAAACGGGAACTCTACACGACATGGCAGAGTAGAGGCAGGTCTTTTCGGGAAGCTACAGTCAATCTGCTCACTCGGATTTGACGCTCGGGCTGCAAACGTCATATGCGCATCGCTCGGATACAAACGGTAGACTTTCGATATGAATTCCTCCTAAGAATGATTGAACTTATACATCTAGCCTTTAGGTGTCTATATGGTGGTTACTATCAACGATTGAACTTATACATATAGCCTTTAGGTGTCTATATGGTGGTTACTATCAATGATTGAACTTATACATCTAGCCTTTAGGTGTCTATATGGTGGTTACTATCAACGATTGAACTTATACATATAGCCTCTAGGTGTCTATATGGTGGTTACTATCAATGATTGAACTTATACATATAGCCTCTAGGTGTCTATATGGTGGTTACTATCAACGATTGAACTTATACATCTAGCCTTAAGGTGTCTATATGGTGGTTACTATCAATGATTGAACTTATACATATAGCCTTTAGGTGTCTATATGGTGGTTACTATCAATGATTGAACTTATACATATAGCCTTTAGGTGTCTATATGGTGGTTACTATCAACGATTGAACTTATACATATAGCCTCTAGGTGTCTATATGGTGGTTACTATCAATGATTGAACTTATACATCTAGCCTCTAGGTGTCTATATGGTGGTTACTATCAATGATTGAACTTATACATCTAGCCTCTAGGTGTCTATATGGTGGTTACTATCAACGATTGAACTTATACATATAGCCTTTAGGTGTCTATATGGTGGTTACTATCAATGATTGAACTTATACATCTAGCCTCTAGGTGTCTATATGGTGGTTACTATCAATGATTGAACTTATACATATAGCCTTTAGGTGTCTATATGGTGGTTACTATCAATGATTGAACTTATACATATAGCCTCTAGGTGTCTATATGGTGGTTACTATCAACGATTGTACTTATATCTATACGATTAAAGGGACTTTTATTTCAATAAGAAATGTCTTTAAAAAAAGACAATCGGCGTTGAAATTAATATTGAGATGTCATTTAAAAATTACCTAAACATAGGAGGAGGCCAAGATGATCGGTTACGTGACATCTCAGAAACCAGATTGTTTGGTTCCCACCTATATTAGGAGACTCGTTTGACCCCAGTTTTTTCGGACACCATAAGAAAACTTCTCGGACCCTAAAGTTAAATTGAGATCAATTAAATTTTTGTTATTATTTGTACCGGGAATAAACCCGTTTAGTTTGGCTTCATAAATATTATACTTCAAACTATTTTGGTTACAAATCACTTTCATCAACACTAGGAATTTAAACCGTTTTTTTAATAAACCACAAGGACACATTTTTTTTATCTGTTAGGTATTCATATTATATATACTTAGATGGATCACAAGTGTTTTCTGCACGTGCATGTAGTCCTTAAAGGGTTTAGAATTCGTGGTTATTTGAAATAGTTATAGATTTATTGTTACTTCAATGCAGAGCTCGAACAATATTGATTCATTCCGCTCTGTAGTAATAATAATATGACCATATGGATAGACGCTAATGTGATAGAAACAAATGATATTTAGCTCATATATAGAATACAGCGCACAAACACAATAAATAACACATATTTTCAAGGATGCAAATCCTTTTTTCGTACACAAAATCATTCAATGAAAAGGGAGGGAGGGAGGGTTAAAAACAAACGTCCGCTGAGGATTAATACTAACAAACGACTAAACAGGTGCAAAAAGGGGCGTATTACTAGTATCTAAAATTCAAGAAGGCGAGAAAGAGTAGCCTCCTTTAATTTTTATATAATTTTGCGAAAAAATAGTTAACTTTTTATGTGTTCAAACATCTACGTGTAAGTTTCCCACACAGAAATGAGTCTACAACGACTCTAAAACATTCAACACAGCTTTAATTATGTTAAGACGAACCATAATTTTGTCCTTCAGTGTGGCAACACAGCTATGGCGACAATCGCAGTTCGGGTCCGTAGCAATATACAAGCGAAATATCACGTGTTCTGGGTACGAGCTATCACTGGAGCTGTGTAGTCATTCCAGCACGGATATACCCGGATGTGACAATAGCAACGTGGTCGGGGTTGAGTGCCTGGGTAAGTGTCCATTGCAGAAACTTGCGCTCGAAATAACAATATTTTATAGACAAAATGACAAATAAATAATATTTCTTGTATTTAGCATGGAATAAATTTGTTTAAAAAAATCTTTCTTATTATACATACACGAAAGTTCAACAAATACAACAATTTACTCTTTTACAATGTTATATTCAAGGTGATACAATCAAGCTAGAGCCATTGTATGAAAGCCGATCATACGAAGGAATTCTGGAGGGATATCACGGGGACTTCCGGTACGATATCCTCGGAGACGTGTCAACAAACACAGCACAAACCTTGTGCGCAATGCTAGGATATGGGTAATAAAGCTTCCATTGTTTTATGCATAAAATCAGATATTAAATTGAGCTGAACTTTTTTCAAAGTAATCAGACAGACTTAAACATGATTGTTGTGAAGTAAAAATCCACCGTTTTATTGCTGAAGCCAACTTTTACAATACGCACGGTCTTTCCAGTCGCGTTGGATTTGCTGGGCAAGCAATACCTACCAGGAACGTGAAGTACTATAAGAAGTATGTTTCCTGTTCTGGAACGGAGAAGTCCATTAGCGATTGCGAGGGTGATCTTGAGTACTGTGTAACGCAAGTAGATGAGCGGTGTAAGGGGGTGTCCAACGGTTATAAGCACGTCGCTCTATTCTGCGCAGGTATATTCGGCTTCATGGCTTCATGAAATCAGTTTAGGAATACTATGCTCAAGTTCAGAAATATTCCATAACCTTTTGAGTTATATTCTGCGCAGGTATTATGTATTTAAAAAGTATCATCTTTGGTAAAGTCCCCTCATATGGAAGAGCTTAGGTATATTCGGTTAAGATATATTCTGCTCAGAAATTGTGAAATAAAATAGTATGAATATTAGCTCATACAACCATACATTTCAAACCTATTGAATCCCAATCCTTCTTCAGACTACAAGATGCAAGGCCTTAGCATTGGATCGGATGGTAAACTGCTGATGAAGATTAACGGTCGTCAGTGGGCGTCGTGTATAGACTATGTCTCGAAATCGACTGCGGAAGCAGCGTGCAGAATTATGGGATACAGGTAAGCTTAGGTGTTGTCAATCGATAAATAAGTTATTTACCATAAAACGTACTGACTAATTTTTGCCATTAAACGTTAATGTCAAGTAAGTACCAGTGTCGCTTGAACCAATGACGAGGCCCTAAAAAGGTTTATATGAACTAAGCTAATTGGATTGTTTGCAATGCAAATTAGATTTTAAAAAAAGAATTAAATCGTTTTCCACTTATCACTGATATACATATTTAAATTTCAAACTGAACTTTTTTAGAACTGAACTTTTTGAAATCTCTTTTCGAATGTGCATGTGAAAAAAATTATATTTACTTTGTCATTGCTTGGAAGCACGTACATGCTAGCGAAGTGTAATGTGTATGCACTTAAATACATGTAGTCGATCACTGTGCTGCGTTTAAGTTGTGTTGTATATTGCTTGCTTGAATAAAGGCAACCTTACTTCCATTTCAGTGGTAGCGCCTCAATTGCTGAACAACAATCAGGTACAAACGATACTGAGATCATAGGGTCACTCGTTTGCAATGTAAACGCCACGAGTGTCGAGGACTGCCAACTGAAGCACCAGTTTACTTACAGGCCTTACCTCGTGAACGCTGCTTGCAACCAACTCGTACTTCTCACCTGTGGAAGCTCTAACACTATCCGATAAAACGTAATGTGCAATGACACACAAATATAGTTTTTCTTCAAATGGTATTCGACAAGGATGCATACAAATTGCTTCCAAACTTTATTTGTTTAAGACCCATTATGCCATTGTAATGTGTTCTTATGATAAAGAAACCAAATAGGCGCAAATGGCCTCATTCAGAATGAACTCTGAAATGAATATGTCTTTCTTAGTATACGCCTGGGTTTAGATAGGTATTTAATATAAGTACGCCTATTTGGTTTGCTGGGTACTGCTTATTTCAAAACCTTTTTTTTCATCACAACATTAAATCAGCACGAGTGTGATGTTACATTTTGTATGAGCTATTTAAGAAATAGAAAACCCCACTGAGGGCCTTATGGCAATGCAGTGACCAGCTAGGTGGCCACAAACTGTATGTGGACCGAAGCCGAAAGCTGAGGTTCACATACAGTTTGTGGCTGTCTGACTGGTCACTATAATGCAACTGGGCCCGAACTGGGGTTTTCTATTTTTTATATTATATGAACATTTTCATCTTGTTTACAATCAACGATATAAACAGTAAACAACATGAAAAAAAAGTTGCACTCTCAAAGTAAGTAGTCATTCAGAACATCTGAAAACTTAAATATATTAATTTTAAAGAAATAGCGATAGCAAAATCGTGACAAATAAATCATTTCTGCGGTATGTAGCACAATAAAACAACATCTCTTTTTTAGATATTTTATAGTTACATTCATATCAAACGTTGACGTTTTTTTTTTTACATGTTTTGCGATTTATAGCATTATATTTTCATTGTATTGTCAATAAAGATAAGGCCACACTGATTCTTAGATTATTATCAATGAAAATGACGTCACTCGTTTATGTTTAACCCGAGCTGTCCACATACTGAAAAATAAAGTTACCGGTCCACATACTCTTGAGTGTCTCTATCGCATTTAAAGAACCTATAACATTAATATAGATAAAGAAGAACATACTTATGTGAGATACGATATATTCAAATAGAATATAGTTGGTATGAAAACATCCCCAGTATATTGTTAACGTTGTTTTAAAGTTTTGGTGGATCAGTGCAAGAAAGTATCGAAACTAATACACTTTATTTCAGAAAAATGTTAATGGAATTAACGTGTGTAGTTTTCGCCGTATGAATTTTTTAACATATATATGTTTTTAAATTAAAAAAGGTTGTCTGATGCCGATATGTTGCTTCTAGTTTATAGATTGATATTTGTGTATGCGTTGTCGAGGGCATCCCCACAATGTTAAACAATGAAATACAATTAATTCCTTCACATTACTGCATTGACAAGTGTTACCTCATACATATTATGATGCTATGCGATAAGTTTAATATTGATAATCCAGGCCCTGTGTTCACAAAACAAGTTAAGCCTGATTATTGGGTTCAATATCAACTTGAGCCACATATGTCAGGATCAGCCTCAAAATGTTGTTCACTAAAGATCTGGATCAATTTAATGTGTTTATCAAATATATATAATACATAATCCTGAACTTTTATCAACATACATTTGCAATCTGACATGAAGATTTTAATCAAAACCTAACAACACATTCTGGTTATTTTATCTAGAAGAAAAGTTATTTCGAAAATAAAATATGTTGAGATTCCACTCATTTGAGCTAGAAGAGCTAGAAGAGCTAGAAGAGCTAGAAGAGCTAGAAGATCAAGATCAGCTAAGACTGATCTTGATTCTGTAGTTGAATCTTTGTGAACACGGGCCTGCTGTCCATTACGTCATTTGAAATAAAAACATACATTTATTTGAAATCGTTTGATACCTAATTGAAGGGCTATACTTTGACCAAAGAAACCAGAACATCTGCAAGGAAGAAGAAGACCAATATAGAGATTTGGTCATTTAAATAGGGTGCGCTGACCATTAAAGCAACTCTCTGTTTGGATTTTATCGGATTTTAATCAGCTATGGCATGCGTGGACTGTTTGTCAGGACTTTCACTGTACGTTATGAATTTGCCACATTGATGCAACTGACGGCAGCTAAACATTTTCATATTATTAGCACAATTAAAGCACAAATATAAAATAAAAATATAATTTTACTCCAGATTCAAACACACGTCTATTTCCCGCGCTTATCACTTGATACAAATGCCTCACCTATATTTTTCCTTAAAGAGGGACAGTACGTTTTTTTGTAAAAGATATATATTGTTAAACCATCCATGGATTTTAATGATGTCATAATAGTTTTACATAATAATACAATACATTTTCACATTATAATAAATGTTCAGAAATCCGTATTGAGAGAGAAATTTAAAACTAAAATAATACTTCGCTGCGCAGTGAACTATTATATACATGTATACACTACGTCTAGACGAGTCTGATCGATTAATGACGTATGCGCAGTCCTTATTTCCTCAATTGAAACTGAATGAAGCCGTTGCTGTTAGATAAACATGTCTGTATCGACAGAAAATATATATTTGCATTTTTCGATAAGAGAAATAGATTACGTCGATGCTGACATTTATTTATGTTATATAAAACGTTTTTTGTTACTGGGTAGCGAAACAGACATGGAATAAATTTGTAAAAATCAGACAGTCCTTCTTTAAATCTATATCAAGGTTTCGATTGATCGTTGTATCGTGATACTTTTTTTGCTTTTCGTCATATAGTTCTATATAAATTTGTATGCAACGTTTTCTCCGACAAAACTTTGCAAACAATATTTGTTATCATTCAAGCATAACTACTATTTACAAACCAGACATTGACAATGTAAAGAGAAAATAAACACTTATGAGTGTATTTACTGACTAAAATTGCTTGTTTGTTTTATCTGATATGTATATTTTCTTTTATGCACATTTTCAAGTATACGAAATTTGACAGTACATATGTTTACTTATTATACCTCACTTTTGTCTACACCGATGAATTCCCATCAACCGAGGAAGAGATATTTTGACTGTCATAAACATTTCAACCTTTTTGACACGTGACCAAGCGAAAAGTGACTGTCAGGTCATGTGACCGCGCTAAAAGTTTGAATGTCATATAAGGGCAAGTATCTGCGTCAGTTTTTTAGCCGCATCTTGAAAATATTGCCTCCCTTGTCGTAAAGTAATATAGTCATGACGTCACTATTTTATGCTAAAACATGCGAATCTCTTCAAAGTTAACTTTCAGAAAAACAGTTTGCAAGTATTCTCAAGATGAAAGAAGATTTAGGCATTCTTTAATCTTGATGGGCAGAATTAAGCAAGTGGTTACATTTTTTACTCAATTTTGTTCGGTATAATAAAATAAATATCATATGACAGCGTGTGTGACATAGATATTGTCAACCCTCGAGAGAGAATGTCACAACTCGGCATTCGACTCGGGCGATATTCTGCCCTCGGTTTGACAATATCAATGTCACACACGTTGCCATGTGATATTTATACAATATTGAACAATTTGTGAATGTTGTATTTACATTTCTTAAGACGTTATTGTATTCTTGCATACGAGTAACAATGTGGACACTCAGCTCAACATAACTACTTACATACATATCGATGTTTTGGTGTGTTTTACTGCGAAAATTGTTAAAATACATATTGGGCATCTTACAATCAGACATGCTGTGTGCATCAGAGCATGCAATTATATGTTATGGTACGAATGAAAACGACGACAAATAATAATAATTAACAAAACTAAATGTTTTGTCGCTTATATTTTACATATTGCGAACATGGTTTCTATGTCAAACTCAGGTATAAAAATGCATGATGCGCGAAATTGTATGCAAAGCAAAGCATAGCAAATGATCATTATATTCTCATTGCCAACATATGGCGCCTATATAAACGGAAGACTGTGATTTCAACTTCAATGCTAAACTGATTATTTAGAAATTATGTGTATGTAAAGGTATGTTAATGTATTCAATAATACCATTAGCGGTGTCGCGATATACCGGTACATTGATATATTGCAGTACTTGATTTTTATAATTAAATATCGCAATATAAATGTCCATACCGGAATATTGACAATTTATGTGGGCGTGTGTGTCCTTTCATTTTTGTACATTGGTTACACACTTTTTGAATTTAATTCAAACACACTTAATGTCAGTGGAGCATAATTGAAACACTGTAAGATTTGTAAATTATATAGTTGTGTGAAAGTTAAAAGACGGACGGGTGGCTACCAATGGTATATTTATGTTTGGTATGCATAAAGTCTCTTAAAATGTTCATGCTCAGTTATCATTAACCTGATGAATTGTTTCAAATAATAAAGTTTCAGATAAAATAAGTTGAACTTAGTTTAAGCACAATACATATACAAGTATTATGTGTCAACTTATATGCTTGGCTTAACACAATGACTGAAGTACTGGTAAATTATCACTTTTCATATACATGTATGTATTGCGACGACACGCTTGTAAGAGTGCTGTATTGTTTTACCAACTGCTGTCTAAATGTCGTTGCTGTTGCGACTGTCAACAACATCAGAAAGTGAAAATGAAATCCGCCCTATTAAATATTGTCATGTTGATAATGATTTGATAAGTCTTAAGCATATTACTGAAATAACGACAAAGATTGCAATATATTGCAATAAATTTCGTGATAACTGAAAAAAAAAGCAATATATCGCGATATGGAGTTCCAATATCGTGACACCCGTATATACTATGTATACTGCTATACTCATGCGAAAGAAATGATAAGAACGCCGCAAAATGAGCTCCGTTTACTTCTTATTGCCTCATTTACTCCATTATTATTGAAGTGTGTAAGATATAAATGATTCTAATCTGGTTTTTAAAGGCAATTTATCCGACATACACAAGGCCCTGTGCCGAATCCGTGCCGTAATGACACGTGAGAACAACTTGATAATCGCAAACCGCACTCAGGTCGTACGGTCAATTTACACTGAATATTTGTATAAGATGACAATCTTGCAGGATCGTTACGCCGTCATAGCAAATGAGAGCTCCTAATATTTCCACATCGTGGAGTCCATATTTTTCAATGGCGATGGTCTTAAATCCACTGAAATTCGCAATAAGAATTCATTAAGATGTGCTACAATTATACGTTTAAAAATACATCAGTTGTTCAATTTGTAAATAAACTATTCTTATACGTTAATAATACCTTAAGTGGTTATTTATGTGATAACTTACAGAAACTAGTATATACTTAAGCTAGCTGATGTTGAATCAAACGACAGTAGAAATTACGTGCCTGGGTTACTTTCATATTCGACAAGTTGTTCGTATGTACCGTTCCCCATAACACGCATCCTTATATCCCATGATTTTGCAAGCTGCTTCGGCAGTCTGTGGTGTGAAATACGTCGAACAGACCGCCCACTGACGACCGTTAATTTCCATCAGAAGGATGCCACCTGGTCACAGTCTCAAGCATGGTAGTGTGTATTCTACATCAAAGTTACTTTACATCAATCAAGACCTATGTTTACCAGGTAACTCGCGATTTACATGCATAAAAGCCGAATGCTATAAAGTTCTTAGATATCCCTAAGCATTTTATCAATGCATTTTAGAATTTATCATTAACATTAATGAGACTATATAGCGTTATAAACAATGATGGTTTATGCCATTGTGTAGTATAAAGAATAAAGACTATACGTCAAGTTATTCATTTATGTTTAACATAAGTTGTCGTTTTTTTAAATAAAAAAAACATGCCGAAAAGAGAAACCTCACTTGTGTATACAACTGGATATTGTCAAAATGTAGCCAACAGAACCATGTCAATGATATATATTCAATGTAGAACTGAAGTTATTATATTCACAAACCTGAGCAAAAAAGCGTTTGTTTGTCCCACGTTACATAGCGAGGGCCAGTTGCATAGTGCCGAGCCTCAACGCAGTAATCAAGCAGACCGCTTCATTCACTGACAGATGTCTCCCACCCTTTGCACGTGACGTTTCGCTAGTAATACGAAAAATAGGTACCGGGTGCTGCTCGGTTAGCAAACCCCACGTGACTGCGATACACGGTCAGGTTTATGTAACAAAACAAATATTTACCATAGTAAGCTTAACAGCTACAGCTTATCTGAGCATATGAATATACAAATCTTAGAAAGGGACAATTTAATTTGCACATGTATATGACATTTCTATTATTGTGCGTTTGTTTTTGTGTGTGTACTTTCATATTATAGTAATATATTCTTCGAAAATATTGTCATTGTTGTTGAAAGCTATACTCAGGATAATAAGAAATACAAGAGCTGTCGGAGGACAGCGCGTTAGACTTTTCTTGTACTTGTCAGAGTTACTGGCATTTTTTTCTTTAACAAATTGTTTGTAAATTAGGACCAATTAAACAAAGTTAATTTCGTTTATTGAGTGGAAAGCATTCTTTTCAAGACATTGACCTTGACCTTGACCCCACCCGCTTAATATGCAATCTCTTTCAATGTCTTGCTATACGGTTTTTATAAATAGAGTGGCATTAAAATATTTCAATTTGTTGTCGATTTATTGAGTAGAAACTTTTCTATTTTTATTTTTAGTAACGGTGACGTTGACCTTGACAAAGTACACTGCAATCCCAAGACAAATATTGATATATGGTATCTATGTATGAAGATTCATTGTCGAGTTACAGAGTGGAAATCAAAAGTTGATTCCGCCACCCCACCCACTGGTATGTAAAATTTCTAAGTGTAAAAAGGCCCATAATTTGACACATTTCAAATAGAGTCATTAAAATTGGCCTATGGAATTATTTTAATATAGGGAATAAGCGTTTAAATTTGGATGAAATCCTTCAAGCCATTCCTGAGACACTAGCTTACCGAAAAATGTTTCACCTATCCAAATAGCTAATATGTAAAATTCCTCAGTGTAAAAAAGCCCACAATTCTAACAAATTTCAACTAGAGTTACCAGACTTGGCCTTTAGGTTCATTTTAATACGGGAAATAATGTTCGAATGGAATCCCTCAAACCCTTCCTGAGAAACTAGCTTACCAAGAAAGCCTTACTCTTACCCGGACGCCGACGCCAACGCCAACGCCGACGCTGGGGCGAGTATAATAGCTTGCCTTTTCTTCAAAACGTCGAACTAAAAATAAATATGTATCGATAACCGCCAAATTGATTCCAGCTTTACGATGAAAATGATTAACAAAGTCTAAATAGGTGTAACGATTCGCTATACTTCCTGTGTAATGACCTTATTTTATGTGAACGCATTTAGAAATAAAGAAAACTACAAAAACAGTCGTGTCTCGTTATGTAACGAAGGGTATTTAAGAAATAATTGACGGGTAATTGTTGGTTATTGCGGTAATAACCAACGGTTTGGAGTTCCGATGCATAGGAATTAAACCACGATGGCGGTAGCCCGAGAGGTTTGATAACAAGCATCGGAACAACAAACCGTTGGATATTACCGCAATAACCAACTGTTACCCGTTAATTATTTCGATTCTAACACGATCTAATATAATATTCGTATTTTTAAAGGTTATGAATGAGAACTATATTTATCTATACTCCGCCCTTTTTCTGAGAAGTGCATTGACGTCAGCTTTATTGATAAACATTGAGTGAATGACATCATACTTATCGATATAATACAGTGGAAATATGATGCTAAAACGCGCAAATTACAAGCATATTAACAAAACGTAAACGTTTTTGTGAACTTAAGTATAACATAATGTAGTACAGGTGTGGTTTTATTGCGCTACATAAGGCAGAAATGATTTGTTTCTCACAGTTTACCATCGCGCGTTTAAGCGCGTGCATTTTACGGAACAATTTCATCGAATTTCCGGAACTATTTTCAAAACATTAGGCACCGCCCATAATTTGTTGCATATTAACCAACAGTTATTTTCCCTCTTTATATATGGACCACTGGCCGAGTGCCGTGGTAGAATTTATGTTTAATTTTGTTGTGATTGCGGAATTTATTACGTTGGACCGACAGGTGACACGTGACGTAATCGACTTTTTGTACATAAACAACACTCATGGAACTCCTCAAAAAGACGATATTAAAGCCATTAAAACTACTGTTCCAAATTAGAACCGAGGCTGAAAAGGTCATTTTAATTAATTATCTTTTGACAATCGTTCCGTGAGGTTAGCTGATGGACATCGTATTTTTGATATGCCTAAGCCAATGTCAATATATATATAAATATATATATATACATATATATATATATATATATATATATATATATATATATATATATATATATATATATATATATATATATATATATATATATATATATATATATATATATATATATATATATATATATATATATATATATATATATATATGGATATTTACCCATATCCAAGCATAGCACACATAGTTTGAGCCGTTACATTGTCAATGTTTCCAAGGATATCATAATCAATGACCCCGTGGAACCCTTTAAGGATCCATTCGTAAGGTCGGCTGTTAAATAGCGGCTCTAACTTAATGGTGTCACCTGTAATACCCAACAATCAAAACCATCGACACATATATTCTGGAAGCTTTTATTCTATGTAGTGTATTATATGACAACAGGATTTTACATTTGTAAGTGTTATTGAATGGTTAATGGAATTTGCAAAATTTGGATATTTATTGATTAGAATGGATTTACATTTTTACGTTGCATTTTGTAAATGTTTTATTTATTTGCTATTCAATTATAGCTCAGCATTATTCAATTCTCTGATTTTATTTTGACCTTCAGCAGCACTGGTACATTTGGTGTAAACATAAAAAACTGTATCCTGTCCATAAGCGCAGTTACCCTGGCATTCCAGCCCGACAACATTGCTGCGGTCACACCCGGGAATATCCGCGCTGGAATGGTTACAATTGTCTAATGACGTTTCGTTCCCCGAACACGTGATGTGTCGCTAGTATATTGGTATATACCCAGCACCGAACTTTGAATATCGCCATAACTGCGTTGCACCCCTGAAACGCAACTTATTTCTATGTTTATTAGCGCTAACGCAATTAACTTTGTTATTGACAGATTTTCGTATTTTGAAAACATCAAATTACCAAATGTTTCAAAATGAAAGGCATAAGCCTTCGTCGGGTCAAAGGCTGTTAAGCTAACAACCAAGCCATCTGAACTTACATGGTATAACATGTATTTGAACGCTTTGTAAGTGATACACATGTTTCCAAAATGCCGACCAAAATCATTCCAAACACTATTTATTTTTTGCCATAAACGAAAAAACATTTCTTGTGTAAAGATTCTCTTTATATGTAAATTAAATGTGTGTTTGTTTTTTCTTTCCAAACTCTGTGACATAGTTTAAGTGTCAATTTGTAAATACGTATCGACGTTTGCATAATATTTTATCCTATTTCTTCAACTTTATTTTTCCTTAACGTTTCTGATGTTAAGACACAAACACCCAACCTATATCCGAGAGATGCACATAGAACGTTGGCAGCCTGAGCGTCAAAAAAGAGTGAGCAGATTGACTGAAGCTGTCCGAATATTTCTGCTTCTACACGACCTTGCAGCGGCGTGGGACCGTCTACTAACTGGATAGCTGATGAATACATTATATCAATTCGTAATTCACATGCGATATACAGACAATTTATAAGTTCGAATAATAGCTCAGAAGAAGTCACTTTTAAATAATGAAACTGCAAAACAATTGCTAAAATAAATGTACATATTGTAGTCTCCGCAAGTAATACATGTAGCTGTTGCAACAAACCAAACTGAATACTTACCTAACACGACTTTAACAATGTTATCTGACAATAAATTCACGTATACCATCTTCGATGCCAGTCACAGATATGAACTCACGACGTAATTTAAATGTCAACTTAGATAAGATGCGATACTGACTTTGACTTTAAAATGCACGTAGTGGCTTTCCACTGGTCTATTTATTTGAAACATGCATTTCATCACATCATCGCTGAAAAATTGTATATGCTAAAAATAGCATGGATTTTTAACGTTCATAATATACATATTTATAAAGGCATACGCCGATTAATTTTCACCTTTATATTATATATTTATAACGTAATATATTGAGGATGTTTATTCCTTTCAGAGGAAGAAACGTATTTTATTATTTTATGAGTGAACATAGAAAACATATTTTCAAGAGTGGCGTATCAACGAGTGAACACATCATTTTTTTCTTATAATATAAGCGTTTATATTTGCACTGTTCCAACAGTAGAAATATAAATTTTTATATCACAAAATAATTCGATATTTCATTGAAAAGCATTTAATCAAAATATAGGTTAAGTATTTTGGTTTGGTAATAATTAGGGGGCATTTATCAGTGCCGCTTTACTGAAAGAAATTAGTTTGAAATCCAATACTACATGTTTTAGATGAGACTGCTCATAACACGCATCATACCGAAATTAGGTGCAAACAGTTTTAATTAACATAACAAATGTTTTTGTTTAATTCCATGTCGTATTCAACTTAAGACAATTGACATTAATAAAATAAAAAAATTAAAACGAAATGAAATACGACCACAATAAACATTATTTAAATTGCAATTGGCCATACATCTTCGAAGCAGTCGTAATGTTAATGCCAATATATTGTTCAGGAATGTTGACTTTAATTGAATCGTCATAATGCCACAGATTGGTATGATTCCTTCGTTCGCAATCACACTCTGTCTTAAATCTTTCTACATATATGTTGTACCAAATCATTTCTGTATAGTACTGCATTGTCCAATTTTTAAATGTCTGCAAATAAACGATTAAACCAACTCATCTTCCATTTTTTTGCGACTAGAATATCACTTTACGTGAGCCATGTTGGTTGTTGATTTGGCTCAATGTTTTAACTTACCTCCAAAAGGATGTGGAATCAGGGATTAGGGGTCGATACTGTGTAAATCTTTTTGGTAAAGAAGAACGAGATATGTATTAGATATATATAAGATGTTTGGTACAAGTTTGCCAATGAAAAACGGTAGTTTGTCGTATATATACACAACTTTATGTTGGCAAAAAAAAACAGGAGTAGCGGCTTATATTAGAAAGGAAAATGCATCTGGTACCCGTTTTCATGTCGAAATTTTATTTGATAATGCGATGATACGATGCCACTATCACGCTATTTGCAACCGAGTTGTAAAGCACCTGAAAGCAATCTTTTACAAGTTTCGATTGGTCAATGATGGGCTGATAAAGTACCTAGACGGCATTTAAAAATTAGACGATGTCTAGGACTAGTATGATAAATATCAAAGTATCTTACATACGTAAATTAAAATTAATTAATTAATTATATTAAAATTTGGTAAAATATATTACTATCAATTCTGACGTTAATCGTAAAGAAGACTCGGGTCAAACAAACATAATCACAAGTACATACTGCTTTTTTCTTTTAAATACGTAATAGCCTTTCTTCATAATTTATACGTTATTTGTACCTACCGGTATATTATATGCTAATATTAATATATTTGTTATGATATTGAGACCCTACCCATAGACATATTCCTTTTAATAATTGAAGAATCATAATATGATATTTAAATCTTAATCATGTACCGGTAACTTTAAATGAAAAACATACTCAATAGGACATTGCTCGTTTTTCCATTAAACCACGGCCTCAAAACCGTGCCTTTATCTGCAGTCTGAGATGACAGAAGAGGGTTGCGAAGGAGAATTCACGTATGTAGACGAGTATATGTAGCAACGAGTCCGTCGAAGACTGCGCGTATCCCGACCCGTGACTAGACATCAGGAATAATGACAAATCGCTTCTACGAAACGCTTCAAGATATGAATGCACACGCTACTCCGGCTTAGCAACCATACTCCATGCATTTAGTTTCATGACCTTCTGTCAGTAGGCCAACAATAATACACAATTATAATTAAGAAAACACAGCGCTTTCTGGGATGTTATATTTTTGTTCTATGAATATAAGTTTCGATATATTAATATATCTTTTACTTTCGATTTTTATTAGATAAATCAATAAAAATTATATTATTGAGTTAGGCGTGATGATAACACCAAATAACGCAAGTTTCAATATATTTTATTGACAATAAGAAAACAAACTAATAACAAAAAGGACTGAACTGCAACTAAACACGTTGTTTATGTTAATCTTGTTATATGTTAAGTTTAAAAACGAGTTCAGGAAAAATAATAAATACAGTATATCATTGTCAAAGATGAACAGAGAATTACTATATATTTGGCACATTATGGTTTATTGGTTGTATTAGAGCTAGCACACGTAAGTATCACGTGTTCAATGCACACGGCGTCCAGGCGGTAAGGGCGGTAACTGAACTGATGCTTCAGATGGCAGTCATCGATACTTGTGGCGTTTTCATTACACAAGAGCGACCCTATAATCTCCACATCGTTTGTATAAGCTTTCTGCCCAGTAAATGAGGCGTTACTGCTAAAATGCAATTTAAGTTTGTTGGTTTCGTATATTCGCGTTGTCTCACAAAAAACTTCTTAACATAGGAATTAAAGGAGCAGTAGTGGATATAGTGTCGTTAGTTCGATCCCTATTCAGAGAGCGTTCAAAATGTATGTTTTAAAGACTCACAGTACTTTTTCTATTTAGGAAACCGATTCAAAGTGTCTTAATATATAACTTTAGACAACATCGAAAGCTAACACTTTTCGCTAGCATTTACTTGTCGTAAACATTATCATAATTTGTTCGGATTTAAAGATTTCCGATGCAATGTCAAACCATATATAACATGTATAAGATCTAAATTCAAGAAGGCCTTTTCAAAACCAGTTAGATATACCGAAAAGTATATTAGTGCAAATATCTTGCACCACATTGACAATTATTTTCGGCTTCGGTATTGGCTAGACGTTCTCCAGCAGACAATTATACTTCAGGACATTTACGTTCAATAACCTTTATATATGAATACGTTTCTATTGGGAACCGACTATTAATTTACAAAATAAACGCATACGTGCATCCCATTAATCTACAAGCTGCTTCCGCAGTCTGCTTTGCGAAATAATCTGTACAAGACGCCCACTGCCGACCGTTAATTTGCATCAGTAGAATACCGTCTGGCCCCGGACTTAGGCCTTGAAGCTTGTAATCTAGAAAAGGGTAGGCCTTTGTAATATATAGCCATTCCTGCTACTGTACAAAGGCATAATATTTAATCTGACACATGCATATCGTACAATATCACTTGTTGCATGCCCTGACACAAAACTGTTTCACAATATGATGATGGATGTTGTTAGAAACGCGAAAACGCGTTAAATTAACTTGAATTTACAGATTTTAAGTACATCTTTAAGTTATGTTTGCAGCCACAGTTTATATACATCTATTTGAATAAACTTCTGCTTGAAAAATGCAGTCTATCAAATATTGAAAGGGGTTGATAACAAGGTTTAAAATAAGAAATATCAAATAGACCCAAAATGTGCCCATAAATCTTAAAAACATTGATCCGCATAATTGGTTGCACTAATAATCACGGAAAATGTAAAAAAAAAACTGTGACAAAGTAGGCTAATCTTTGCACAAGGAATGAGTGATCACACAAATAGAAAATGTCACTGAAATTGGTAAATCAAGAAAACAAATTATTGGAACATAAATGTTTTAAGTGAACCATATTTGTTTATTTATAAGACATCGCAATAGGGCAAACAGTTAAGCGTTGTGATTTTTTAAACACGTTTTAGATGCCTGCTCTTCCAACGTTAATAAAAACGTAAGGTGAGACAATCCTTTCAGTGGCTTCGTACTAAAATGAATCATTTACCCTAAAAGCTGTAGGTTATTGCAAACAGGTATTTTCATAAAATGTTGATGAAATATAATGCGATTATTGTACATTCTTTTGCATAAAATTGGTGGCATATTTTTGTTCCACTTGTCCTGAAATAACTTAGGTAAATAACTACTTAGAAAATCGGTTTAGTGTACATGGGCATACTATTTCTGTGCAGGGTATAGCTGAGATAAAAATGCATAATTATGTTTAATAGTAAATATATCTTAGCGTATGATTTCTGAGCAGAATAACCAAAGTATATAATTTTCGGCATATGAGCACAGCGAATCAAAATGACAAATGATGTCCCTAATGTCATTGTCGATGCAATAAGTGGCCTTTTATGTGTTTGTTGTCTTCGTGTTTGTGTTTGGTTAAAACTTTATGACGCATCGGCGCTGGGATGGACCGACAGATACACAGGTTTATTTTAATTGATTTATTTAAAAATAACAATAATAATTTTCCATTTTTTATTTTTTTAATGCTATTCTTATCAATTTCTGAATGTTGTTTATAGATGTGAGGCATTTCCCTTTATAAATACTTCTCAAAGAATATAAATGATAATGATACATAATAGTGTAAACAGGAACACTAGTCATTCCATTGGGGGTTTGGTCTCCGGAAGAGACGTTTTGCCTGCCCTTAATAAGTGAATCAAGTCATAAAAAGTGTTTGTATGAAGTGTACGAAGAGCTAACAGAATTCATCGTATCAGTCGCTCGGTCATTCTCAAGGCTTTACCAAAATATGTTGTTTTTGTTGTTGTTGTTTCCATATCAGGTGAGTAGTTGTAAAGGTAAATAATATTAATTCTGAGCATCATGTATCTTCGCATTATATTTGAAAGTTGTTCTTCAGTTAGCAAAATATATTCTTAAGCGTGCAGCTGCGTATTATAATATTAAGCATATTTTAAGTAAGCAGATTAGAACTGAGCAGAATATACCTGAGCAGAATAAAGCGACAGGCGTAAACACATGCGACATATCCGTGCAATGGTAGTATCCTTGCCCGACGCAGTACTCAAGGTCACCCTTGCATTCACTAATGGACGTCTCCGTTCCAGAACAGGAAACATCCTTCTTGTAGTAGAAGAGGTTCGTTTCGAGTAATGCTCTACCAGCAAAGCCAACGTGACTGGAGACGTTTTAGTTTAATTTTTTGTTAGTAAAATATCTTCATGCTCATTTCACCTATAAAATGCTTCTAAAAAACTTCTCAACGTTCGGAGAATCTTATTTAAAGTCAATTTAACATTGCATTTAGTAAAATCATTAACTGCAAAGTTATCAAATTAATTTAATATCTGTATCTATGAATAAAAAATATAAAAACAAAGAAGTTGAAACATTGAAATTGATAATGAAAAAAGACCTTTATTTTCAAGCCTAAATGGTTTGGTATACAATAACATAAAGTAGAGTCAGAGCAGTAATAACCAATACTCTCATCCGTACCCATATCTAAGCATTGCGCACAAGGTTTGAGATGTGCTTGTCGTCATGCTTCTGACGACATCGTAACGTAGATCCCCGTGGTACCCATCTATGACACCTTCGTAGGGACGGCTATTAAACAATGGCTCTATCTTGATCACATCTCCTTAAAAATGAGATTGCAAAACAAATAGTGTAGGGTTTTCATTGTATTTAAGTTATTTGTTTGGTGAAATTATTTCTTATTTTAAGGTATTTTCTACAAATTAAAATAAAACGATAATAAACACAATTTAAGGAATGCTAAGTACAAACAATATCAAATTATGAACGTGATCTAGTATATAAAGTGTTAACTTATCTAAGTCATGTTTTTATTCCGAAAGTTTGTCTTTTTGGCATTAACATGTTTCAGTTACAATGCACTGCTTTGAGTCTCTACCCTGACATGCAACCGCGACCACGTTGCTACTGTCGCATCCGGGTATATCGGTGTTGGAATGGTTGCACAGCTCCAATGAGAACTCGTCTCCAGAACACGTCATATTTCGTTTGTATATGGGCCTGGAACTTTCACCGAAACGCGAGTGACGCCATAGCTGTGTTGCCACACTGAAAAATATTGTCCACGTGTTCATAGCGGTTACACAAAGTTGATGAGGTTCATAATCTGTCGCAGCACACTCTACATTACGATGTCAAGCATATATAATAACAGTGATAGTGGCATGTCAACTACACACTGCCTATTTTCCGCGTATTTCCAGGAATAACGAGCATGCTTTTCGTCCTTGTCTCTATTTTCAGGAAGTTTCCTTCAATATAGTAAGTTGTGTTGTAGAATATAGGGTGGTGATGCAGTATTTTCACCATGATTTAATCTTAGTCACTCATTGTAGAACTTTAATAAAAACTTTCAGCTTTTTTAACTGTGCCCCTTACCATGTAACTCACAACTGCAGCGCCATATTTTATGTACCTCAATTAACGGTAATCTACACATTCAGGACATAAAGAGAAATGCAACTAACCGCTATTAAAAAAGGACTGTAAACCGACTGAGCGTGTTGAAGTATCAATAGCACCGCGGTGACATGTTATGGTGTTATGGTTATATAACGCCGAGTTGTATGCTTTTGATTTTGATTTTATTTGTAACAGAGTGTGGGCCAGTGTCGAGTGAACATATATTGGTCTTGAAGTTCGCAAACAGCAAAATAATCACGCACATATAAATTACTTTTGAAAATGTTTCACCGATGCAAATTTATAAGCAATTTGAACCATAAAACTATTGTGGTGTTTTCAAAAAACATATTGTGTATTTTATGTAAAGTTTAATGCTAGAAGTTTGCGTTATCATATATAAATTGAAAACAAATAACTATACCGTTTGTATCCGAGTGATGCGCATAGAACGTTGGCAGCCCGCGCGTCAAATCCGAGTGAACAGATTGATTAAAGCTTTCCGAACAGACCTGCCTCTATTCGACCTTGTAGCGGGGAGGGTAGTCCACTAGCTGGGCAGCTAAAAAATGAATTAATAATAAACGTTTTTGTTCTTGTTTTTCATATGACGACGTCACATTACTGACAATGGCACTCAGCTCCTTACATACAGTACGCAATTAGATCTGAGGACGACTGGAAGGTTAGCTTCTTATATCATCTGTCCTAAAAGTGAAATTAGTAAATGTTTATTTCGCATTGCGACAGAAATAATATGACATTTTCACGATTCGGCATGGTGACGGTATTAGATATGTCGCATGCAGTTGATAGTTGATCTTTGATTGACTGGGACAGCAAGATATATTGGGAACGCGCTAATCAAATTTGCCACAATTTGACAATAAACCGAACGTCTTACAGCGAGCATATTGATTGGAAATCCACAATTTTTGATAAAATAATAATTGTATAGGTCGTTATCAGATCTTACATTCAGAAGATCCTGAACGTTTGCAGTATCGAGACTTCCTATATAAAGACTACAGCTAAACACGGCCTAAATATGACATTGCTAATAATCCAAGAAATCCAATTTCATACACAATCATTATTACTTTTGTAAACCTACAAACACTTGTACATTGACAGTTGTTGTATCTGTATCAGAAGTTGTTTTTCATGTAATTCTACCTCTCCCGCATTATAAGTAATATTTGATTTGAAACCTATTTTATGTGCATTAAACGTCACAAAAACATGTGAAGCCAGTGTATAAAATGACACACTTACGGTCGCAGTTGATTTCTTTGAACAGGTTGTCATAATCCGAATATGGGTGTCCGTATTCGATTTCGCATTGTTGGGCAATGTCATGGATGGTGGACATGGCGCTCACGCTACATCTTTGGATAGTCATGCACGCAGGCGGATAGAAGTTTTGGGTAGACTTTGGCTGAATAACGGACTCGTTGCTGTGTGACAAATTAACGAAATTGGCTTTTTTGTCTTCTAAAATTATTAAAAAGTTTGAACAATATTTAAATCATTCTAATTTTTGTTTTGTTTTTGCCGTCCAAGTGCGTTAAATTGAACATCAAATATCATAAATGTATTTATATCATAAAAGGGGAAATTACACGTATCCAAAATGTCGACAAATTAGGTTATCCAGAGGGTCGCGCCAGTTATACCGGGACATGTACCGCACTGGGCCCCAATCGCAGAACCCTGGGATATTGACCTCCAGTAGACCGTCACTAGGGAGGCCATTTGATATTCGGTATCCGGTGATATTGGCACCTGTAATTTTCAAATTGGTTATTATTACTTTTTATATCAATTACAAATGAAATTATTTGAAATTATATGGAGAAACCATAGAAAACATATTTTCATATCTGGTGAATTTATCTGTCAGTATTTTACACAGTTTTATTAAACAGCACGAAATATACATGATAATTTTAACGATAATTTTAACGTATGTCGAGTGCAAAGATAACAAAATATGTTCATTACACATTGGTTTATTGGAGCTACCTTCAAAAATTTACCAGCGTTATCTTTCTAAAATTGATAAAGCTAATTTACTACAATTTTACTGTACTGTTGAGGATCGAGGATCGATAAACTTGGTAATGAGGTCCTAAAACGCGGAGTTTTAAAGATTATTTGCTTCCTTTTATAGATACGATAAATTGCAATATGTCCTCTTAAAGAACTAAGTATAAATAAATAGAATCAAGGATAAGAATAGTGAAACTCTAGAGACATCACCAGGAGAGAAACCATTATTAACATCCGCAGGTCCTTTATTTGAGGCATGTGACCGATTTCCCATACAAAACAGGACAATTCACACAGCACAACATGAAACACAAACATGATTAAAACTGGGGTCACCGCCTTGGAACGGTCAATTCAAAGCATTGAACGTTTAAACCGATTTAAAGGCATGTCGAACCTCACACTTAGCCCAGAATTAATCACATTACACGTATATGTAAATTAAAGTTAACATCATAGCATTGTAAATTAAATTAAATAATAAAAAAGAGAAAATTTAATTGAATTGAATTGCAATTTAATTACTCAATGGTTTAAATTTCACAGGAGGCACAATGAAATGAAGTTAATACAAGTATCAGCTAAATCCCTGCTTGTTAACATGCTTTCAAGAAAAAGCATCATATAGTATACATCACAGATCATCGTCGTGAAGTAATATGTGGTGTAAAAGTCCAGATTACATATATCTTGGTGTTATATTCTACACTATTGTAATTTATATAAGAGAGATCAGTAGTTTAATATTAAACGAAAATGATCGTTCCTATCGATGCAGACTGAACATGAAAAATGGTTTCATTCTACAAAACGTGAATCAAATGCTAAATTCAATGTTTTTATTTAAGTTACAATATCAATACCAACGACGGGAAAAGGTATTCGAGATCCTTCTATAAACACACGTAATGTATGGTGTAGCCAGACTGGTACCCTTATTTCGTCTTACAAGTATACACATGCGTACTGTGCACGTGTGCTTGCTACGAATTGAAAATGATGTGTTGGTTAACACAGGCCATTTAATCACAAAGGGCGTTATGAGGAACATTGATCTCATCATCACGCCGGTATTGACGAACTAACACCCCGTGGGATAAACTTAGCTGTATTTCCATACCGCGGGATAAAGCAAACACGCACAGTATCATGACGTCGTTTTTGTTCGAGACGCCGATTTATGTTGTTTGTAATAATACTAGTGTTTATACAAATTAAGTTTATTTGCTCAGCACGACAAAGTGTACCACTAATCAAGGTTCGTGGTTCAGATTTTCTTACGCTTTTTTACGGAATTATTATGGATGTTTTATTTGTTTTAATAAATGATTGCACTTGTACAGCTTCGGTGAAAACAAACGCATAGGTGTTATAAACAAATGCCAACGCATAGTAGTACTTCGTAAAAAGAACAACGTCTCGAATCGCAAACGTTCATCAGTAAAATATCGCGTACGTGTGCTACTACTAGAAAACTTACCGAATGAATGGACAACTCTGCGATTAACAACTTCAGAATAGAGGATTATTTCATCAGGATCTTCGATCTTACAGCGGAATTCGTGGATTGTATTACCAGTGTAGGGATCAACATTTACTGTCAGTAGGGCTTTTCCGTCGCATTTAGTGTCAATGATGCCGTCCATTGTGGTGAAGTCTCGATGATATAAATGAACTGAAAACATCCGTTGCAGTATATATATAGTATATATATATATTTAAATATATAAATAAATAAATAAATATATAAATAAATTCGTCCGTACGCCCCACTGTTGTTTCTCCCCACAACCAGTACACGTGACCTCGAAATCTCGTGTCACAAATATTTGCTCTGGTACAACGACCCTGGGTGTAGATGAGTCAACTGTAAATGAGAGTCATACAAAAATGTAACGTTTCTACAAGTATTAATTGTTTTAATTAGTATTAATTTGACATCTGCTCATCCTTACCCTCTTCTTTCGTCTACAACTACCTCTGTTACAATTAATACTATAACGACAACGACCACCACTAGTAAGAAAACTAGTAGTAAATATAAAGGGTATGCATGTTTACCTCGTAGGCGAATTGATGTGTTTGCAACCACATCAACTTTGTCACCAACAATAAGCAAGCCGTAATATGTGCCTACATCCGAACAGTTGACGGGACTAAATTTCACATCAATTATAAGAGCATCATTTTGGAGTGTATAGCTTGTATGAGCCATGTAGGAGGAGCTCTGAACGACTCCCGTTTCGTTGGAAATGTCAAAAAGGGTCACATTTTCTTCTGAATTGCCTGTCAATATGCGTACGTGCTGCCAGTTGGGATAGTGTGACACACTGCAACTAAGTATTCCATCCCATCCAATAGTGAAATCATAGTCAGATTCCGAAAAGACAATCGAACCTGAAGTATTTGGATTTGGATATATATGGCCTTTTTTCATGCATTGCAGCAAAATTGATTGAAAGTTGTTTTTAAATTGTTAAGTGTTGTACTCGAAATCATTTAACTTTATACTACACGTATATATTTTCAAGTACATAAATAATTACACATCCCGAGTATCTCTAAAGAATTTATAAAACATGAACCCAACCAATGCAATAATTTTTCACAATGAAGCAAAAGTTATAGAATAACATATGCGTACGAGTTTTAGATAAAATAGAGGTACCTGGAAAAGTACAATTGGGCGTTCCTTCCCATGACCCGTTAGCGCCACAACGTACAAAGGCGGGGGAACCATTTGCGTGTGAAAGGCCCGGGGCGCAAATGACGTCAAGAGAACTGTGGAATGTAGTTGTTCCGTTCGACAGCGTATATTTGAGGGTTTTGACATCAGTGGAATATTGACCACAATCAACAGCCAGGCGAGTTGCATTAGGACTATGCGGATCATTGCCTAAACGAAGCAAATCGTTTAAACTCCATCGAAACATTTAACGCTCAAAAGAACAGGGTTTGTTTTCCATTTGGTTACTAATTATACATCGTAACATGTATAAGAATTCGCTGTAACATTGTTTCTTAATAGCTATCTTCTTCTGTAGATGACGCCACTTATAACAATCGCAAATGAACACCTTTTCTGTCCACCAATGGTAAAGATTCATTTTGAACGCATTACGTGTCTATAATCAAGGCATAATTAAGAGAATCATATGTGTACCTTACTTACTCTGGCTTGAGAAAATTATTCCTGCAGCTAGCGACCCAGCCAACAACAAAAGGACTACTATTATTATCACAATCATGCAGCATCTGCGATGCCCTGGGTGTGTATAAGATGAGTTTCTAGCTCCTGTTACGGCATCTATAGTATTGTAGACGCTATCATTACAGTCCACATATTTGATTCTTGTTCCTGGTGTGTCATTTAATTGTGTGATAGCAGGTGTCCTCTTAAATTATAAAGATTAAGTAATTAATCATATCAAAAATGTTCATGTCACAAATAACATATCCAAATTAAGTTGTATTTTATGCACTTAAGTGCATTCTTGTAGTTCTCTCATTATATCGTCATTATGTGTTTTGGATCTTCTTTGCAATAACCAATTCTGCTCACCTTATTATTTACGCTCGTTTGGCCTGCACGAGTGTCATCGGCTTTAAGCTGTGAAAGCTTAAGGCGTTCATATACATGACCGCAATCTCCAATGTTTCCATATCTGACTAACCCTTGATATGGTTTATCACAAGTCTGTAACCTCGCTGCTATACTATTGCTCCTCCTGTGGTCCTCGTCGGTTTCTGGAGAAGGTCCGATAAACTTTGTCTCCCCACCATTATTGCGCGACATTTTACCATGAATTAACTTGTCGAAACTGCCGTCGTCAGCATGCTACTCCAACGTTTAATTCATGGTAGGTGAACCTTTAAAGGGACTATGCGAACGAAAAGGACCTCAAGGGGGTAATTTCTTAAACAATTCTGAAAATAAGATATTAATAACGGCATATAATAACGGTTTCAATAAGGTATATACAATGACAAAACAGTTTTCGCATTCTGAGATAAAAATCTATTTATAATATGGGTTGTGTTTGTTTGGCCCTTTTCATATTTCCATTTTGTTATCAGGATTGTGAGCATTTTGTATAACCATAGTTTACACAAATTTCTTTACAAAACAGAATAGCGCAGTGTTTTAAAGCACTGTATACTACCGTGATTTCTTCATATGGCTCCTAAGTCGTGAGTTCGATACCAGCTTGTTTTTTTTTTTCAAACATTTTTGCTGAAGTTTAATATAATATTTATTCTTAAGTAAATGTGCATGGGTTATTATACCGCATTTCTTTATTCTTATATCATTTATAGTGCACAAGGACAACAATTTTTCGATGACATAATCCCTTTAAGTACATCGATCGATAACGTACATTGTAGACCGTTGACGTGATAAGCAGTAGCATGCAAAATATTTTGGGTTATCATGTCAGATAAAGACATTATGTTTTTATGTTCTTATCATGTCAGATAGCGGGATATCGCAACACGGTGTTTATTTAAATCATTAATCACAGGCTACAATGGATAATGTATGTGCATTCTTCTGTTGACGGGTCACAAAAAGGAAGTTTCGCTCTTTAAAAACTTTATATTTTAAATTTTGAATATAAATTAAGATTTATCTTCAAGTTAACTGTTTCATTTAATAAACATGGTATTCCATCATTCAATACTACTGTTCTGATGTATTGATTAATTACATATTAAAGATTATGTTACTCTATCTACATCAGTAACTACACTTAAATAGGCCCGTTTTAACTGGAGATCATTTAGATCCTTCATTTAAGGCAATTGATCAATTGTTTATTCACCACAGTAATCAACATGGACACAAGTTACAAAACGAAAAAAACAACATTGGTCACTGACATCAAATTATCAATGCAAATGCAAAGAACTGGTAGTTTAAACCGGTTAATATGCCCGCAAAACTCAAACTTTGTTGTGATTTAATCACCTAACAGGCAAATGTAATTGCAATGACCTTCATAGCATCTCAACTCAAGTTAAATATTTTAAAAGGGAAAACAACATTCAATTTACATTAATCAATAATAAGGTGCTAACTAGAGCAACATAATAACATAATTAATACAAAATACCTGGGGTCGTATTCCAGAAACATCTTATTCTTAGTCTTAATATCATCATTTTTCTTAAGAATTTTATTCCATGTCTACATGCAATTTCTGCTAAGTATTCACTAATTATCAACTGAATATTCACTGATATTTACTGAACTGTAATTGGCTGCATTAATTTATGTGCAGTTTAAAAAATATACCTTACACAAATTGGAACTTAAGTGAAAATATTTTAAGATCAACTTAAGATGTTTCTGGAATATGGCCCCTGAGGCATTATGACATGAAGCAAATAAACGAATACGGCACGTTGTTATAACTTATAAAACATACGTGACTCATAATTAAACACCGATTGGTCAGATTTGGACAAGTGATTTACTTTTAACATTAAAGGAGATTGTGCGTTCAATTTTACTATTGTATCTGGGAAAATGATAAATATTAAAGTTTTTGTTTATCTCAAATATCGTATATTGAGGTCAGAACGGTTTGATGTAAATTCGAAGGTTTGTGTTCGACATTGATTTTGGTATTTGCACAATGTATTCAGCTAAAGGAACAATACATGTCGAATCTCAAATATTTGTATGGACGATTAGTTTAAAGGCTCATATTTACAAGTGTCTGCAAAGATTTGTGAATAAAAAACACTATGTTGCCAATTTTAATTTACTTTCGTTTATTATAGGAATTGACTTTAATATGTTATTTTTTGCATCTCAAAAGTGTTTGTCACGGGCATAGCAGCTACGTGCTCTTTTTAAACTGTTGGCAACAGCCAGTAGTCTTTTGTAATGGAAACCGTGAATCTTTAGAACTTTACTTAAACCCCCAAAGGACCAAGTACACGAGGCCAGTAACTTGCATATAACATGACGTGTAAATTGAGAATGTAGCCGATTACACTAACTGACTTAACGCATCCATTTATGATCGAGATGTATCCACCCGTGTAAGAGGCGTGTGCAGCTTCGTGCAACATGAGCAATGCAGCTGAAGGTACAGCTTAAAGACCTAGTTTAAGGAATGTCTGGCCACTCCATGGGGTACTCCACTCAGTGTATTGCTCCACCATAAAATCTCTTATCATAATCTGCAATCGTTTCTCTCAGCTAACTAAGCAATGGCTTTGTGCACTGTTTCAACATACCTGTACCTCTACAGCAGTGTATTATCTCAGCTGATAAGGGTCACCACACTGTGACCACAGTCAGTGCCAATACACAGGGGTATAATACCCCAGATTTGGGTGGGGGGGTGGGGGGGGGGTTCAAATAAAGAAGGATTAAACTTGGCCTTTAACATACAAGAAACTCCAGTTGCATCAGCGGTAGCAACACCATCAACGAGAGGCAATAAAGGCGTACTGGACACACGTTTTTTTAAACAGGCCACCAGCCCAAAATACATGCAGTGTAATTATAAAAAAAAAAGTGCATTTATGATATACATGTAATATACAACAATAACAAATAATGTTTTAAGAGCCATGCTATATATTGGATTCAAATTTTAGACTTCTAAAATGTTTAAAGAACAAATAGACAATGTTGTCATTATTAGATTACAGTCATTTTAGAAGTAACATCTTACTTGTGGGGAAAACAATTTCATCAATGTATTATTTTAACGCCCTCATGGAATAATTTGCATTTAGTTTCCAGATCCTCTGTCCGTAATCCTCCAATAATTCAACACGTAGTTGTCTTCGTTAGGGTTTATAATATACCTTATTATAAATAGTAACATATGTGTACAGGAAAAAAATCAGATATAATTCCTACTATTTGCACGAGTGTAAAAAATCTCGCCAAAATCACGTGAGCGCTATGTATGGTATTTATTTTATTATACCGAACTAAATGGTATCTAAAATATACTTTAAAAATTTACCACAATAAAATATTACATAAGAAGTTGAAAATGTTAAAATAAGCAAGAATCCAAACATTTCATAGAATAAACCATGATTATTGCTCTAGTGACGTCGGAGTCTAGTGACGTCACATTAATGTTGTATACATATTGAACAAGACGTCATTTTAATATGTGTACAAGGGAGGCAATAATAGCAAAGGGATATAATAAACAACACAATAAGTGGTTATTGGCAATCCAAAACTGTATTAGCACTATGGCTAACGGCACAGATAATCGGTTTTGCTATATATATATATATATATATATATATATATATATATATATATATATATATATATATATATATATATATATATATATATATATATATATATATATTACTATCGACTGTCTATTAGAGAGATGAATTAAAATTCGATTATTGAATTGTGTTAGTGTGATTATGCAGTAAAATCATATGTTTCAACTTATTTTCATGACATCTATAACACTTAACGCGTTGTTCATGTTAAATTATACTATTTTAAGTTTGAAAACGAGTTCAAGAAAATTATAAGTAATACATATCATTGTCGGAAACCAGATTTTCAAAAAATTGCTGTGTAATTTGCACAGTATGTTTCATTTTTTGGACGGTGTTAGAGCTACCACATGTGAGTAGCACGTATTCCTTGCACTCTTCGCCCACGAAATAAATTCAGTAACTGAACTGATGCTTCAGATGACAGTCCACGATACTTCTGGTGTATTCATCGCAAACAAGTGTCCGCAATGTCTCCACATCATTTCTACTAGTTTTCTGGACAGCAAATGTGGCGTTACCACTGAAAGGTAAGTTAAGTTTGCGTTTTTCTTATATAACTAAAACGTAGCGTTGACATTCCCAAAATAGAACATCGTACATTCGGAGTTTGACATTTTCAATGAAAACATATTATTGCAAGTACAAGAACGAAATGAAAGTAATATATACCTGTAAGTTAATAAGTAAAATGTAATGTTTGTCATGTAACTACTATTGCGAAATTTGAGGAATTCAAACTTCAAACAAGTAACATAGAACATTATTGACAGCTTCTTCGCTGGTTAAACATATTCCAACTGAAAGTGAAACTTCATGACATGTAAATTTTTATAGAAATGTGAATAAACAAAAGCAATGCCTACATGCAACCCATAATTCTACAAGCTGCTACTGCGGTCTGGTTTGAAAAGTAGTCAACACACGACGCCCACTGGCGACCGTTAATTTGCATCAGGAGTTTACCATCCGGTCCAAAGCTTAGGCATTGTATCTTGTAGTCTGAAAAAAGATCGAACTTGATAAGCTTTTACGTGCAATGTCATATCAGTTACTGTACAATTTACATACATTTTTAATTGGATTCGATATTGTCACTTTGAAAGACATCGCAAGGTGTTAAACGTGTCATCGTTTTTAACAGTAACCTTGTGTTGCTTCTAACGTCAATTATTAAAACAATCGTTTGTAATTTAGACCATCAATTCAGAACATTTGTACTTCAGCTAATGCTTTGGAAATGCAAAAGGTAGCAGTTTTAAATTTATAACTGTGACAAATGAGCCATTGCTACAATGCATAACTCAAATCTCTTTCTTAAAAAGTAACCGTACACTCATTGTACAATTGTTTTACGTTCGAATCCCATGATATTTTAGTCCTTGGAGCCAAAACCAAATGGCAGACGTTTAGTTGGTTATCACGACACGTGGCATACTGTTTTCCATGTACGGTGGCATAAAACTTTTAGCGATACGTTTATACTGACCCGTTCGATATGAGCAGATTACACATGTTCTAGTGTTCATGAGCAGACATGTGCAATTTATATATAAGAGTAAGCTAATTGTGTTGAACAGATTATACATGAGCGTATGCTATTTGAACAGAATATTGAAAATAAGATTTCACTAGACCTTTATACCTGAGCAAAATAAAGCTACGTGCTTAGTGTTTTTGACAACAATTCGCAATACGAGTTTCTTTGTTCCACGCAGTGCACAAGGTCACCCTTGCATTCGCTAATGGACGTCTCCGTTCCAGTACAGGAAACGTTCATCTTGTAGTAGAAGAGATCTTTACTAATTATTGACTGGCCAGCAAATCCAACGTATCTGCAAATAATATGTTTTGGTCAGTTATGTTCGTCACAAATTAAATCTGTTAAGAAACTTCAACACTTAGTCTGTTATCACAGCATTTTGAATCAAGTAAAAACTGAATTACTATTTTATATATGGGATTCAGTTGCAAAGCTATCACTTGATTGTAATGTTTATATGAACAGTTTAAATAATGAATTGCTATAATGAACATATCTATCGATGGCCTTAAATGTAATAAACAGAGTGTTTTCGGGAACATATATCTTACCGTAGGAGAGTAAAGAATTAATAAAAAAGAGAGGCATATGACTCTAAAGCGCTCACCTGAGTATGGAGATATATGTCTTGCTGTTTAAGGAGAAGATTTTAAAGTCCACTTGCCATAGAAGTCTATAGAAACCATGTGACCCCGGGGCGTGGCTTCTTTTTATCACAGGGGTTTAATTTGAACAAGCTTTGTAGAGGACCACTATACGATATTTCATACCAAATACAAAATATGTGCCCCTTGCGGGTTTGAAACAAAAGATTTAAAAGTAATTTTGCAATTTAAGTCTGTATAAACCATGTTGCCCCAGGGCGTGGCCAGTTTTTACCCCAGAGGGATAATTTGAACAATCTTTTTAAAGGACTACTATAGGATATGGCATATCAAATATGAAAGCTCCAAGTCTTGCGGTTTTAGAGAAGTGTTTAAAAGTCATTTTGCTATTTATGTCTATATAACCCACGTGGCCTATTGTTACCCCAAGTGCATAACTTGAACAATCTTTGTATAGGATGTTACATACCAAATACGAAACCTTTGGGCCTTGCTGTTTCAGAGGAGAAGATTTTTAAATCCACTTTCCGTCTATAAAAACCATGTGACCATGAGGCGTGGCTTCTATTTACCAAAGAGGCATAATTAAATCAAACTTCTTAGAAAATTACTATACGATATAACATTTAAAATACGAAAAAAGAGAAGATTTATCATGTCCGTGTTGTTCTTTTAGTCTATATAAACCATGTGACCCCCAGGGCGTGGCCACTTTATACCCCAAGTGCATAATTTGAACAATCATTGTATAGGACCACTATAGGATGTTAAATTCCAAATAAAAACTATTTGGGCATTGCGGTCTCGGAGGAGATATTTTTAAAGTTAGTTTGCTCTTTAAGTCTACAGAAACCATGTGAGCCCTGAGGCGTGGCAAGTTTTGACGCCAGGGGAATACTTTGAACAAACTTCGTAGAGGACCACTAAAGGATGTCACATATCAAATATGAAACCTTTGAGTCTTGTTGTTTCAGAGGAGAAGGTGTTTTTTTTTAATTTTCACTTTTTAAATGTATTTTTAGCTATGGTGACCTAAATATGCAGCGGATCAGAACAATTTGAACAATTCTAAAAGAGGGTCACCCAAGGATCATTCCTGTTAAGTTTGGTGAAAATCTGCTAAGCGTTTAACGAGGAGATGTTATTTGAATTAAAAGTTGACGACGGACACATGGACGGACGCATTAACGCACGCTCGCATGGACAATGGACGACGGACAACGGGCGATCACTAACGCCCACCATGAGCACTTTGTGCTCAACTGAGCTAAAAACAATATGGTCGCGACAGCGTCTCGACAGAGTCCAGGTTTTCCAGATTGCGATCCGACAGAGTCCCGACAGTGTCCCGATAGCTCCTGACGGCGTCCCGACAGCATCCCGGCATTTCCGACTTTTTTTTATTATTTGCATCGTAGCGCTGTCTGGACGCTGTCAAGAGCCATAATTGGGAAGCATTAAAGGTGGTCAGTCAAAGTTCTGTCGATCAATAACAAACGCACACAAACACGCACAATACACACGATATATATACCAGATGTGATATAGGTATATATATGATTATGCAATATAATTCCCGTTCCACCGGATAATGTCCCGACAACGTCCCGAATTTGATCCAATATGGCCGATTCTATCCCGACAGTGTCCCGACTATTCGGCTGAGTTTTCCGAATGTTAAGGTTAAAACTTAATTGTCAGGATTGCTTGGCCGATCACGCCGAACATGTCCCAATAATTCCCGATTCTCAGGACAGAGTACCGACAGCGTACTGACACCTCCAGACAGCGTTTCGACAGCGTCCCGACATTCGCGACTTTTTTATTATTTGTAGCGTAGCCCTGTGAGGAGCCATAATCGGGAATGTGTGACTGATGCTTTAGTGCGTGATGTTGAATATATAGGTTTTGTTATAATATAGACCGTTTAGGAAAATAACAACCGAGTATAAAACTATGTTGGCCTACTTAAGACAGATACAAGCACATTCATTATGGATCTTGTATATAAATAGCTGATCAACTGATCACTTTGTGGTCTTTTAGTTATTCCAAGAAAAGGATGCTAATTTCTGTATTAACATATTATTTTTGATTGTGTATTCTGCATGAATACTTACACTGGCGTTCCACCCCGACCATGTTGCTGCTGTCACATTCGGGTATAACCGTGCTGGAATGTTTGCAAAGCTCCAATGAGAGCTCGTCCCCTGAACACGTGATGTTTCGCTTGTATATCGGTCTGGACCCTGCACCGAATTGTGAGTAACGCCATAGCTTTGTGGCCCCACTGTCAGTTATGTTAAACTCGATGAAATCAAGCCGACTGGGCATACATTTCGTCTAAATTATTAATATTCAATACCATTATGCATGTTTTAGTGTTCATTATTGCTCTTTTGCTAAGTGTGGGTATGTTACGCGTGGACATTTATTGGCCTTAAAGTTACCAAACAAAGAAGTTATGAACGAAATTATTTTACCGATGAGAATTTATTAACATTTTGAACAAGTGTCGTTTTCTCTTTCAACAAGTATATGTACGTACGTGTATCAGTTGAATCAATCTCAAACATGCATTCAAATGGTATTTTGCTACCGTTTATATCCGAGCGATGCACATAGGACGTCGGCAGCCTGAGTGTCAAATCCCAGTGAGCAGATTGACTGAAGCTTTCCAAACAGACCTGCCTCTACTCGACCTTGCAGCGAAGAGGGACCGTCCACAATCTGGGCAGCTGAATAATTAATGAATAAGCAGAATTTATAATAAACGTTTTCATAAGTTTCGCTATTGTTTTTTATATGACGACGTCAGATAACTGACAATGTCATTCAGCTTATTACATACGGCATGCAATAGGATTTGAGGACAACTGGTATGTAACCTTATTGTATCATCTGTCTTTGGATTGAAGTGAAAGTAGTGCGACAAGAATTATATAACATTTGAAAGATTCGGCATGGTGACGGTATTGTGTATGTCGCCTGCAGTTGATAGTTGATCATTGATTGACTGAAACAGCAAGATATATTGTAAACACGCTGTGTAAATTTTCAACAATTTGAAAATACACCGAACGTCTTATAGGGAGAACATTGATTGGAAATCCACAATTTTCAGAATATAATTCTTGTATCGGTCGTTATCAGATCTTACATTCGGAAGATCATGATTTTTAGCTGGATTGCAGTATCGAGACATTCCATAAAAAGACTAATGCTAAACGCAGTCTAAACATGAAATTGCCAACATCCACAACAGCTAATGTTATGCGCAATTATTATTAGTTTTTGTATGCCTACACACATGTAAATTGAGTCTACAGTTCTGTCCAAACTGTTGTTGTATCAGAATTCTTTTCTCATTTAATTCTTCCTCTCCCGCATGGAAAGTATTTGATTTGAAACCAACTGTATGTGCATTAAACGTTACAAGAAAACATTTGAAGCAAGTGTATGAAACGACACACTTACGGACGCAGTTGATTTCTTTGAAAAGGTTGTAATATTCTGAATATGGTGGTCCGTATTTGATATCGCATTGTTTGGCAATGTCATCAATGGTGGACATGAGGCTGTTGTTACATTTTTGGATAGTCATGCACGCAGGCGGATAAAAGATTTGGGTAGACATTGGCTGAATAACGGACTCTTTGCTGTTTGACAAATAAACACAATTTACACTTTAAGGTTGTCAATTTTTAAATGTGCTACATATTGTAGATGGCCATTGGCTATTTTGTCTTCCAAAATTATTTAGAAGTTTGAACAATATTACATTCATTCTAATGTACTGTGTTTTTGCACTCAAAAATACGTTAAATTGAACAAAACATGTCACAAATGTATTAATATAATATAAAGGAAAATTATTGTCCCGCTACGTGCATGTATTCGATATGTTGACATATTAGGTTATCCAGAGGGTCGCGCCAGTTATACCGGGAAATGTACCGGACTGGGCCCCAGTCACAGTACCCTGGAATATTGACCTCCAGTAGACCTTTACTAGGGAGACCGTTCGGGGATATTCGGTACCCAGTGATGTTGGCGGCTAAATTGTTCAAAATTATTTACTTTTTTATAACAAGTATTGTGCAAACAAATATGCATGACAAAATAAGCATATGAAGAAAGGGAAGAAAAGAAGAAACGTTAGAAATGTGTCGAATGATCCCGCACTTCTTCTCAGCAACCTTTAACATTAAATCATTACCTGTTTCCTAACAATCGTATATTATACGCAATGATTTATTATCTATTACATACTTTCATGATTTAGCAATTTATCTGTCAGAACTGCAATACTTTCACGATTGAGCAATTTATCTGTCAGAACTGCGAGCATCTGTCAAACATGAAATAGCATGATAAATTTAATGTAGGTTGATTGAAATGATAGCATAAGTTCATCTCTGGGTTTTTTGGAGCTTACTTCGAATATTTACCAGCGTTATCTAAATAAATATAAGGCTGATATTTGAATCAATTGATAACATGTCCTTTTACTGTACCATGCTGTCGAGGATCGATAACGTTGATATTTTTTGCATAACTTGACGCTCTTGGTCCGTTTCAATTTCGAAACACGAGCACCGCCTACAGGTGCTGGTCGCTCGTCTTTCTCGTATTTGATAGTATTCTGGCTTTTTGTTAATTGAGCTGGTTCATTACTGTTATTAAGTGTGTTGAATATCAAGTCAATACCTCTTATAGATATTGAAATATTTTAACTGAAGCTAAAATTCTAAATTGAAAAAGGGCAATAATTCCACCAAAATCATTGATATAGTTACTTCATCTTGTCTACAGAATGGGTTCATAACTGTGATCAAGTATTTTAAGTTTCAAGTCAATACCTCTTATAGTTATTGTGAAATTTGACCTAAATCGAAAATTATAACTTGAACAAAGGGCAATTACTCAAACGAAATCCTTGATAGAGTTACCTCCTCTTGGTTACGGAATAAATTTATCACTGTGATCAAGTACTTATAGTTTCAAGCTAATACCTTATACAGGTATTCATAAATTTGAAATAAAGTTGAATACAATTTTAAGTTGAAAAAAAAGGTTTTATATCCAACAAACTCCTTGAAAAAGTGACCTCCTCATGTCTGCAGAATGGGGTCAACACTATAAACACGTATCTTGAGCTTCAACTTAATGTCTTTGATAGTTATTGAGAAATTTTATATTTAACAAACAAATGTCAAAATACTCTTAGTTGTAAGTCCAAACAAGGGCAGATAACTCTGGAAATATAAATCACAGGGTTACCTGCATTATTGTAATGAATTACCCTTTTGATAGTGAACAAGGATTGAACGTTTCAAATGGATACCTTTGATAGTTTTTGAGAAATGGACTCTGACAAAAAAACTTAATAAAAAAACTTTACTAACGCAGACGCTAACGACGACGCTGACGAAAACGCTGACGCAGACGCTGACGGTGATACAGACGACAGAGCGACGACAATAACTCGAAAAGTCGACCTAATAAATCATGTTATGTCCTATCCTATTTAGATCTGTTGTTTCATCTTGTGAATACGACAAATTGCTATAGAAACTCGAGAATATCCGATTGTTTTCTTACTTGTTTTTTATGTCTAAGCCTTGCATGCTACCTTTGTAAATCCACTAGACCATATATATTACTTTCGTTTCGTTCAATATTGCCGAAATATATTTTATAAAACTCCAGAACACCTCTTGTAATAAACAACACTTTGTTGCAGCATATTAAAACCAAATCAATTATTTAGCAATTTTCATTTGATGCGACTGGGTAGGTTTTTCTGTTGCTGAATGCGCTAATTATTAAATGTCTGTCAAAAATATGTTAGATAGTTACGCTAGAATATGTGCGATAAACAATGCCAACTCAGAGTCGTTCTTCTTAAAACATGCGTCTACAATTACAAGCAACAGTAATTTATGACTATCATATACAAAGTACATTGCTAACATTGTAGAACGTACCGAACAAATGGATGACAGAACGATTGACAACTTCGGACTTTAGGATAACCCCATCAGGGTCCTCGATCTGACAGCGGAATTCTACATTTGTTAAATACTCACTGTCAGTAGAGCATCTCCGTCGCATTTCGTGTTATCGGCGCCACTCACAGCTGTGAAGTTTCATTTTTCCTGAAATGAAACAACACATTATTTATTAAGTTAACGAATGTAAAATCAAATGATGTGTGTTTATTGGCGTACAAATATCAGTATTTATTTATATATATAATATGTATATTCAATTCATCTTTCGTGTTACAACAGAAACAGTTAGGATAATACTTTTATCAGGCAATCAATCCAGCAACAAAAATATACAAACGTTTTCTCTGTAAACAAGTGTTAGTCGTCCGTATGTCTCGCTGCTGTTTTCCCCTACATTACCACTACACGTTACAACAAATTCTCGTCTCACCAATAACTGCTCTGGAACAACGATCTGGGGTGTCGATGAATTGGCTGGAAAATACAGACATTATATAACTGTTACTACTAACGAATTAATATGACCATTTACACCATTAGTACAGCAACTACTAGTATTTGAACATTTAATGGATGCGCATGCTTACCTTGAAGACGAACTGGTGTTTGCAACCACAACATCAACATGCCGTAATATGTGTCTTCATCAGAGCAGTTGACGAGACTGAAGTTCGCATCAATTGTTAGACCGTAATTCTGGAGAATATAGATGGTAACTCCCATGTACGAAGAGCTCTGAACGACCCCAGTTTCATTGGAAATGTCAAAAACGGCAACTTTCGTCTCATTGGAGTCTTTTATTATGAGTGCACATTTCCAATCGGGGTAATGTGAAACAGTTAAACGAAGCTGTCCTTCTTCTCCAACATTTAACACATATTCAGATTCCGAAAATTCAATCGAACTGAAGGTATTTTGGTTATAATATGTACATATTAATTTGTGGTATTATAATTGTTAAGTGTTATGCTAAAAAACAGGGTTTCAAATCATCATATGAACCTGATTAAATGAACCTCAATGTACTGTGTCAAATCCCAAAAGTTGCAATGCAAAAAATATAATATATAGATACTCAGAATATATATAATTAATTGTATAGATATACCCGAATCAGTACAAATCGGCGTTCCATTCCATGTTACTTCCGCACCACAGCGTACACAGATAACAGAATCATCGGCGTGCAAAGGGCCCGGGGTGGAAGTGACGTCCAGAGAGTAGTTGAACATTCTTGTTGCATTCCACAGCGTATATGTGAGGTTCTTCTCATTAATGCTTACAACGAGGCGAGATGCATTAGGGCTATGGGTGTCATAACCTAGACATATACGATACAATTTGCTATTAGATGAAAATTACTTCCATTTAAACGTGGTACGCTCAAAAGAACATGATATGGTTTCCGCGTGGCTTCTAAACATAACTCGTGTTATGCAGTGATATTCACTTTTACATTTTCATAACGATTCTTCTCTGGTATGACGCCACTAATGAATAATCCGACCATTGCAAATTGCACCTCCATATAAAGTTAAGGTATTAATTAACACAGCACTAGTCAAGGTCTTATATTTGGCATAGTTAAGATTACCTAACAATTAAGAAGATTATGTTATTGATTATAATACAAATATGTTCCTAATGTATAATCACAATGAAAATTACGAGACATTTGAATTTGTATCATTAAAAATACCTTCTTCTACTTGGATAATATTACTTTTGTATATGTTAATGTTTCCCCTTCGTACATAACAACTGGGATTACATGTACCATTATGTCCACACTATGTGTTGCGTTGATTTGTTAAATCTAGCAGCCCTACTTACCTTGTTGTTGGCGTTCGTTTGTCCTCCACGTGTTTCATCGAATTGAAGCCTGATATCCGAAAGCTGTAACTGTCCATACTGATGACTGCTATCCCCTTGGTTACCATCTCTTACTAACCCTTGAAATGGTCTGTCACAAGTACGTTATCCACCTTCTTGAAGCGTGTTGTCCGAGAACTGTAGGCGTCCATACGGATGACTGTTATCTCCTCGGTTACCATCTGTGACTTATCCTTGATATGGTCCGTCATATGTCTTTAACTTCGCTAATCTTTCACCATTCCTGTTGCGGTCATTCTCATTCACGTAAATGTGTGTATTGAACCGTTCATCCCAGCCGTTATTGGCCGACATTATACGATCTGATAAGTAATCAATTTTATTCCTTCATTAAGATCATGCTTGTTCAAACTTAAAATATCTCGACTGCGTTCATTGTCGATCGTTGTTATGATAAAAAGTAGCATGCATAATGGATTTGGATTATCCTGTCTGATAAAGACAATATGTACATGTATTTCAGTTCTTATCACGTCAGATAGCGGGATATCGAGACACGGTATTTATTTAATAATCGCAGGCTTCATGTATGTTCATTCTTTACATGTCACAACATGTCACAACAAAGGAAGTTTCTCTCTTTAAAAACAATGTTTTTATGTTTAATGTTTTTAAATAAATTAGGTTTTATGTTAATTTTTCTTAACTGTTGCATTCAATTTCATATGATCTTCAAGCATTGTTGACTAACTTATTAATTATTGACATATACAATATAATGATATTCCATCTACATCACCAAGAAAAAGAAACCTTTTAACGACCGAAGATATTTCATTTAATGTTACTGAGAAATTACTTAATTAATTCGATCACAACACTAATCAACATGGACACAAATCACAAAATGATTAAACATTGGTCACTTACATGGACATATCAATGCATAGCATTGGTAGTTTCCACTGGTTACAGTGCCAGCCGAACTCACACTTGGGTCAGATATAATCACGATACAGGCAAATGCAAGTAAAAAAATTTATGGCGTTGCAATTTGAATGCAACGTTTTTAAAAGGGAAAACAACATTCATTTTACGTTAATCAATTAATTTAGATGTTAACTATAGCAACATAATAACATACAATGCACTGTCAGTAAGTGCGACATTGACACCAAAATAAATCTTTGTAAATAAAAGTGTATGCATAATTTAAACTCAATTATTTCAGTCAAAATGGCTTCTCTGGAAAAACTTATGGAAAACGTTAATCAAAATTGTTAAGTTAAGAACGGGGCATTAATCTGTCAAAAAAACAAAACAGCGTTATGGGGGTTGTTCTCGTGGTAGAGACGTTGAGAGTAAAGAAGTATTTCAATTTTCAAGTAAATACCTTTGATAATATTCAAGATATTGGACGTTATGAAAAAGTTTAACCAAAATTTCAAGTTAAAAAGGGCAGTAAATCTGTCAAAACACAAAACAGAGTTATGCGAGTTACTTTCCCACTTTCCCACTTTCCCTGGTGAATACGTTGATAATAAAGAAGTATTTCAAGCTTCAAGTAAATACTTTTGATAGCATTAAAGATATTGACTTAATGAAAAACTTTAACCCAAATGTCTAAGTTAAAAAAGGGCAAAAATCTATCCAAATGCAATACATAGTTATGGGGGTTGCTCTCCCTTGTGGAGACATTGATAGTAAGACGTATTACAAGTTTCGAGTAAAAACCTTTGAAATTATTAAAGATGTTGTTCTTTATGAAAAACTTTAGTAAAATGTCTATGTTAAAAAAGGGGCATAAATCTGTCAAAATACAAAACAGAGTG
Source organism: Congeria kusceri (assembly GCA_027627225.1). Classification (NCBI taxonomy): domain Eukaryota; kingdom Metazoa; phylum Mollusca; class Bivalvia; order Myida; family Dreissenidae; genus Congeria; species Congeria kusceri. Next base: position 51,837,580 of record CM051037.1, read on the forward strand.
TATGGGGGTTGCTTTCCCTAGTGAAGACCTGGAAAGTAAAGATGTATTTCAAGCTCCAAGAAAATATCTTTGATAGTGTTCAAGATATTTGACATGATAAAAAACTTTAACATTTGCCAGACGGACTAACGGACGGTCGCACTGACGGACAGTTTCATTTAAATATGCCCTCTTTCGGGGGGGGGGGGGGGCATAATCAAATAATATGAATTATCTGAGGCATGATAAAATGAATTAAAAGTTTTAAACAATACGAACATGGCACGTTGTTACTACCTGTTAAACATATGAGACTCAACAAATAATCAATGATTTATTATATTAAGAAAAGTAATTTTCTCTTCACATTGGCTGAGATTGTGTTCAATTGAAATATTTTATCAGGGACAATGTTCAACATCGAAGTCTTTAATTTATCTCAATAATAAAATATAAAGGTCAAAAAGATTATGATGAAGATTTGTAGACTTAAGTTCAAAATTGATTTTCATATTTACACAATATATTCAACGACAACGCTCGACGAATCTCAAGTACTTATATGATGGTTTAGTTTGAGTCTCATATATTTACAAGTGTATGCACAGATTTGTGAAATTGAAATATAAACAATGGGAGGCCGCTTGTAACTTATTTACCTTTAAAATGGACTATACAACTGATGCTTTGTAAAATACAGTGTATTTTATAATCTCTCAAGTTTGTTTCATGTGCATGTCAGCTACGTGCTGTTTTAAACTATTAAAAGAAGCCAGCAGTCTTTTTAAAATCGAGATTCTTTATAACTAAACTTTAGCTCCAAAAGACCAAGTACTCGAGGCCGTTGCATTTCCATCACTGTAGATGTTGCATGTACTATTTATTTCTATATGTACCATGTTGGATAACACTTCATGGAGATTATAATAAGTTTTGCTCAAATGAATATTCACACACTCTCAAAGGAAATAGCCAGTTGTAAACAATGCGATTTCGTCATTTGCCCCTAATATATTAATCAATAAAATTCACTAAATAAGTCATTCGGTGGAAGAATAAATACTCCATATTAAAATGATAAATAAATATGCATTAACATTTACATTCAGAAAAGCAATAGACCAATCCGTGTTTTGCAACGAATAGCTTATACTATTCACCAGCTATTGTTAAAGTATTAATGTCCATTAATTGAATATCAAAAACATTACCACGTGCTCTTCTGAATATGACAAATATTATACACGTGTTGTTTTGTTTAAAATAATTTCCAAATGCGATGATTGGATAATATTGCATATTAATTTAAATATGATTGACATTTGTGGAAGCGTCTATTAAATATTTGTCAGAAATACAAAATGCCTACTTAAAGCAAACATTACGAGTCCATTAAGGAGTGTTTTTCAAGCACTCGGTTGTACAGCTCCGTATATGCAGTTAAACCTACACTCGACATCGGCAATTTAGCCCAATAATTTAATTTTCCAAACGCAAAAATTAATCGTATCCCAAAATTCTACAAAATACCTTTACTATCTGTCTTATGAAATACTGCTTACAAACCGACAACCGAACACCTGCATAAATTACGATGATATCATGGTGACGATATTAAACAAACCATAAATCCAATATGTATGTTTTGTGGGCGAATAGCAGGATAACATTTACGGGTTGTCAGATAACATTTACGGGTTGTCAGATAACATTTACGGGTTGTCAGATAACATTCACGGGTTGTCAGATAACATTTCTCTTACTTAATACAAATATTCTTAAGGACTTTCCATTAGAAGAACGTCGGATTGCGTTTGAAACTCGCGTTGAATGAAATTACAGATTTGGGAATAAACACAACGCTGTGAAAGAGTTCCTATCATTGTGTACATTTTACATCTGACTCGTTTTATTTGACGAGCAACAATAATGATGAAAACATGTTCGTTATGTTTGGTATTCTTCAAAGCCGCTCTCTGTAAGTACTGTTTGTTCTTGGTAGTATCCTGAAGTTAAAATAATTATAAATATTAATTATAATTAAACATATTACAAGATATGGTTAATATTAAAGCGAACGTTGTGTTCCTTATTACGCTAGTCGGACAGGCAATACGACTTTTGACGAGATACTATTTATAACCACACCTATACTAAATCAACACTATATTTGAGTGTCTAATTTATGCTGTCGCTACCGCTCAATGTGTTTCATTAACAGCTTGGTATAACTGTGGACTAATAATATGAATTCGACATTTCAGGTGCCAACATCACTGGGTATAGATTCTCGCCGAACGGTCTCCCTAGTGACGGTCTACTAGAGGTCAATATCCCAGGGTCATGTAGCTGGGGCCCAGTGCGGTACATTTCCCGGTATAACTGGCATGACCCCCTGGATAGCCTGATATGTCGTCATTTCGGATACATGTATGTGCTTTATATGAACTCTTTCGTTTATACCTTTCAAATGACAAGTATGATATCGTGATGAGTTTTTGAATAACCAATAATTAAGCTAACATAATTAACTCTAGTTGCAATTAAACTAAGAGTGTTATGAAACTAAATTCATTTCAATTCTTACTTGCCTGGAAACCATAGGTTGTTAAAGGCACTAACTAAGGTGATACACGTTAAACTTAACATTAAAAGTTTATGTTGAGATAAAAAAAAATATAATAATGCATTATGAGCTAACACGTTACACACATTTTCATAAAATAAATGGAATTTGAACAGTTTGAAGTTCAGTATCACGGTTAGGAGACTCACCGGACCACGTTTCTTCGAGGTGTTAAGAAAACGTCCGGTGGTGATATTAGTTGTGACAATCATTACAAGGTGTTATGAAAATGTCCGGTGGTGACATTTGTTGTGTCTACCAATTCTACTTTCGGTTTCATGAACATCAGCCAACTCAGCATAACCGAAACACCTCCGCACCACCGGACCACCTCATTTCAAGAAATTCCCATATAACTAACCATAATTACAAATTATTGCAAAATATGTAAAGCGTATATTAAGGCATTTATATTTGTGATCACCGTCTGTCGTCACACACTTCATAATGGATTGTAATAAGAACTCAGACTGGTAAACACGTTAGTACATGGAGTATCATAGACATATTCTTTAAATGACTTCTTCAACTTACAAAAATCCTACAGCCTTTATTTTTGTACATTATTTAACGAAACTATGAATTTGTGTTCTTTCATCATTCCTACTGGTAATGACATTGGCCGATTTCTTAAAAGGCATATTTATCATAAGAAAATAATAAAACATGTGAAAGCTATACGTACTGTTTGCATTATTTTGCACCACCGGATCACCTCGGAAGTCACCACCGGACATTTCCTTAACACATCGAAATGAGGTAGTTCGTTGAGTCTCCTAACCGTGAGTATGGTGTTTAAATTTTCAACACTTCGAAACTAGCCGAAGTTCCTCGTGTTTTATGTAGAATGTCATGCAACTCGCCAAATGTTACAGGTGATAAGTCGGATTTAATCCGTATCGCCACGAAATTTGGCATAAATAAAGCTAGAGTTAGAAAACAGTTTTAATTGGATGATCAGTGTATTTGCCATACACAGTATCCAGCCAACCAAATGTTTCGGACATAGGTTATATACTCAAGTAAACAATTGCTAAGACAGACAATAAGACAATCGCTTGAGTGCAAGGTCTGAATTTGGCCATGTTCACCTTTTGTTCGGCTTTAATAAAGATTTCTCAACTGGTGATGCAGCTGGAGAAAGCCTTGAGGATCATATAATTTAGATTTAAACGAGTTTATTGCTTAGTTATCTGGGTTAAACTCCGAATATGTGTGTTATTGCTGAATGTATTCATTTAATTTGTTTATTTGTTAATGTTTTTCTTAATATTAAGCAATGAGTCAGTTGTGCAGCCGACCACAAAGTATGTTTCGTATCCAGCGGGTTGTATGACAATCAGAAGCTGCCCGTCCAACACCATGACGTCCATTGACGACATCGTTCACCAATGTGACATCGAATACGGACCGCCACATGGGGACTATGACAACTTATTTAAAGAAATTAACTGCGTCCGTAAGTATATAAATTTTCAGTTAATTTCTTGAAATAAACATTTACTCGTCGATAGGGTATTTATATGCATGCCATTTAAAATAATGCATTGTGTCATTGTCATTTTTATTTGCGATTGGACTCTGGTCATGTGGAAGGTGGAGTCTGTAGGGATTTGACACGAAACCATTCAAATTTTTGTGTGGAGTTTGGTGGAACCTACTCTGCATGATATTCGAGAACCAACAGACATACGTAAAGAACTGTAAACTCAAATCTGTAACACGTACTGAGCGCTGACAGTTACAAATTAGTTCCACCAAGTCAATGCTTTTAAAGAGACGGATTAATGAATTAGGTTGCTTCTTATGAATTCCAATGAATTTCATTAATTAGTAAAGTTCAGACTATCTTTGAGAATCAAAAGTGTCGAAGTTAATTGTCCAAATAACAACACATTGCAGTTCGAGAATGGTGGTTTCTATCATACGCCAGCCATAATAGCATACACATTTTACTCTCCAGCTGCCCAGCTAGTGGACGGCAACTCTACACTGCAAGGTCGAGTAGAGGCAGGTCTGTTCAGACAGCTGCAGTCAATTTGTTCACTCGGATTTGACGCGCGTGCTGCCAACGTTCTTTGCGCATCACTCGGATATAGACGGTAAATTGCATTTCCTATAAGTCATGATATATGTAAGGGAAAATATTAAACGTTTTTTTTTTTAGATTTCAAAACTAAACGCGTATGTTTTATTAACGATTGACTACGTACTAAACGTACACACGAATACAATGATGAATGCCATGACTAATGTAATGTGCACATGTTCACATACATACACATCAAGGTCAGAGGAGCAATATCTATATAGGTGAACGAGTATTTAAATATACACACAATTGAAATTAACGCATGCAAGTAATAACCGTAAATGAATGCATTTGAACAATAATAACATTTCAGTGGCGCAACGCAGCTTTGGCGTCATTCGCAGTTCGGTGCAGGGTCCCGACCGATTTACAAGCGAAATATCACGTGTTCTGGGACCGAGCTGTCATTGGAGCTGTGCAATCATTCCAGCACTGATATACCCGGATGTAACAGTGATAACGTTGTCGGTGTAGAATGTCAAGGTAGTTTTTTCTATCCTCAGTGATGAAAGTTTATAAATATTTAAGATTGTATCTGTTTTACAATATTTTATATTATGTTTTTTAAGGGTTAAAATACAATATTACAATATAATAACTTAAATTGAAAGTTTAGTATATACACATATCTACACAACTTAAATATAAATTCATCTGACGATTTCGTCAATGGGCAAATTAAACTTAACCAAAAGTCAATGTAAATGTTTTAACATTTTTCACTTTTACAATATAGAATGTTAAGTAAGGAAGTTGACAATCGCCTTGTAATATAAAGTAGAAATATATTGTGATAACGATGATAAATATTAAGTATAAAGTAAACAAATCTTACAACGTAAACTTGATTTTTTAACATGTGTTTTCACATAAGGAGATATCATCAAGATAGTACCCCTGTTCGAAAGCCGGCCCTACGAAGGGATCCTCGATGGCTACCACGCTGACTTTCAGTACGACCTTGTAGGCAGTGTGTCACCATCCACTGCACAAACCCTATGTGCTATGCTGGGATACGGGTAAAAATCGTTATATTTTATATATTTTAACGGACATATAAAATAACCTATACATATTAAGTAACGCTCATTAATTTATCCCTGTGACGAAGTCCAACTGTTCGATACACGTATCTGACTTTACTTCGCGAAATGACGTTCAGGTGACTGATTCGCGCCATGAAATTACGCGGCCAAATTATTATGCATTCTCTCGGATGCTTAATGTCTAATGACGCCAATTTATTTTGTGGCGACCTTTCCCGTAGTTGATCTATTTTTTTCTAAAGACAACTCGCGTCCGATTCGATCATCCAACATCTGCGAATTATTCTCTACATGAGGTTTGTAAACTAAGACTCTAACACGTTTGACTTTGTTTTGCATTTAGTATGTAATCATACGAATATCATTTTACAGGCATGTGGGCTTTGCTGGCCAAGGTTTACCTGGTAGGAACCTGTTTTATTACAAGAAAGACATATTCTGCTCCGGACATGAGACGTCCATTAGCGAATGCAGGGGTGACCTTAAATACTGCGTGGAACAAAGATCTTACCATTGCTGGGTCATGTCAAACACATACAGGCACGTCGCTCTGTTCTGCTCAGGTAATAGTTAACTATAAAATATAAGGTCAAAACACTTCATATTAATTGGCATAGTGCCAGCTTGGAGATTGGAACTTCAAGATTTTCAGTTAATAATAACAGACTTATTCATTTATTGTCAACATAACAAATCAAAACAATAATTTTGCTGTTGCTCAACTGTTGTTAAATTCAAGTATCTCTGTTACGTCACTGGTTTTGTTCGTAGATGGTCCTAACATATGTCATGTCTAATGCCAATTACTTAAAATAAATCGTGGGTATAGACAAATTTTAACAAAAGCAGCTATTGAGATATTGCCTGAATACTGGTAACAATGTAACTGATTTTAGATTACCAGCTACAAGACCTGAGACTCGGTCCTGATGGAATCCTCCTGATGCAGATTAACGGTCGCCAGTGGGCGGTCTGTGAGGACCAGTTCACAACACACACCGCGGAAGCAGCTTGTAGAATAATGGGATTCACGTAATTCTTGATTTTGCAAACCATAATTACACTTATTAATAAATATACAAGTGATAACAAATGAGCCTTTTGCGGGTGAGTGGAATCTTTGAGACTTCAACGATTGAGTAGGCTCTGTGCAACAGACAAATGGGAGATTGTAACCAAACTAAACCTTAAGGCTCAGGATTTTCTATTAATGGTCTTTCGCTGTGCATGTGTCATTCATTGTCACCTATTTAAACATTTTGAGTTTTGGAAAGCTTTTATGGAAACTCTGTATAATACGCAAGTTACCAACAAACCATATGTCTATGTAGGTCATTGTTTTTGCTCAAACACATTCCCTTTGACAACACAATAATTCCTTTTCACGAGACACGATACATTTGCCATAAAAACAATAGTATTGTACCAAAAGTTATTTCCATTTCAGTGGAAAAACCTCCTTTACAACACAGCAATCAGATCCACACGCTGTGGAGATCATAGGATCGTTTATATGCAAAGACAACGCTGCAAGCACCGAGGACTGCCATCTACTGCACCAGTTTAGTTACCGACCTTATAGCGTGAGCACTGCTTGCAACAAACATGTTGTGCTAGCGTGTCATGGCGCAGATGGGTCAACCATCGTCGGTTAAAAGAAACATACACATACAAATGATGAGAAATGTTTTCTACAAATATAATTTCGTAAAACAAACATTTTCTTAATTCAGATTCGAGTATATTTCGAACTTTACCCTAATGTATTATATATCATTTTATCGCATTTTGTTTTCGAATAAAGTCGTTCTTACACCCCTAGGGTATTTTGTTTTCCTTCAATTTATTCAAAGACAAAATTGCAATTTATTCTGTAATTTTTACAACACTCAAACAAATTAAAAGAATAAAAGAAATGACAACCTGTCGAGGACACTCATTTTGATACGCTTTTTTATTCTGGCATTTAATTATACAAAATGATTGTTTGTCGATTTGTACAGCAGTATTTATCATGTGTTTATTTGGTCAATACCTTTATTGATTATCTATAATAAATAAAGGAATAATATTGGCAGAAGTAACGTATCAGAAACACTTCAATCATATACATTCGTTTATAACGTATACACGTATTGTATAATACGTGACAAAACATCCAACAACCAAGATTTTCCCACGATTGAAACGTGTCGCAGCATTTGGTCCTCATGTTTGCATTGTATGAGGCACATTTGAGCGACTGACAGGTGTTGACCTTGTACCCATACTCGCATCCTGTAATAGTGCCACCAAAACTGAATAATTAATTATGAATTTGCACCATAAAAACGCCATTTTGGTATGAATGGTTACCAAATACTTTATACATGATTAATCATGAAAGATCTTACCTAAAATCGAAAGAATTCAGGTCCCTAACTGTACATATGTACTTTCAAAGACTGAAAGGTCTTTAAACATTTACCAGTAATAGTAATGTTATTGATAGTAAACAGTCGGATAAAATGGTATCTGTTTGGCGTTCATATTGGATAGTTACTAACCTTAATACCAAAATTTTAAACTATGGTTCGTCGCACAGTCTAGTAAATTTAATCGGTCTCCTTGAAAAGTGACCTTTTGACTTAAGGTCATTCTCACGGACTCACCGACATGAGCGGCGTTTACTAACCAATATACTACAGATGAGGACTGTGTGTCCACACACTGTTTGTATCGAGCGCATGGCTTTTACGTTTGAACAATTAACCCACCTTAACCCTAAAGGTCAATCTAACGGACTCACCGACATGGAGGGCGTTCCTGTACTTCTGACAGCTCTCACAGCAGAGGTCCTCGTAGTTGCCCCAGTAACACATCTGGCGGTCCGGCTGGCATCTGATGTTGGTCTGACAACAGTCGCTCTTATCACCGAATTTGCAACCTTAAACATATGTAAGGTATTTCCTCCGTACATATATTTTATCAATAAATGTACAGTGTTTGCAGTGTGATTCAAACTACGATATATGCGTTCGTCGTAAGGTCGGTTACTGATCTTAATACCAAAGTTGAGGGCAATGGGTCAAAATTCAGTCAAGTTATTTTTATATAACGCATTGGCCTTCACCTTTGATCAATGAACCCACCTTGACCCCAAAGATCATTCTCACTGACTTACCGATATAGGCAGAGTTCCTGAACTTCTGGCAGCTCTCACAGCACTGGTTTTCGTCGTTGCCCACGTAACATAGCTGTCTGTCCGTCTGGCTCCTGATGTTGGTCTGACACCAGTCGTTTTTGTCACCTAACTCGCAACCTTGAGGATTAAAAAAAGAAACTAAACGCCAGTATACCAACCAAATCCAGTGTGCTCAATCATGAAATTTGGGGCTCAGGAGAAACGCTTTGTTTCGTGCCATTGCCATACGGGATTTTGCAAAATTAATAGGTAGCTTTAGTAAAAATCACATACGATTAATGTTTCAAAAGAGCATTGCTATGTTATTTTCTACAACACGCTTACACGGCATGTTGGGGTTATTGTGAAATTCTGTGCGAGCCACTACAAAACTCTGATAGCTATTACATATCGAATATATATGCTTAAATAAAGCCTATATGCCTTAATTTACAAAGCGACCACCCTTAATCCCTTGATCTAATTACTAATATCACTAATCGAAGGGCCATAAACGAACGCCGTATTAATCAACAAGCTCTCACTTTCAACAGGTGATTGACAAGTGACTGAACTGTAAAGTCTCGCCCAAGATCTCATTAGCCAATCAAATACGGCGGTTTTCAGGGCGGAGTTTATACCTTATTTGACAACAAATACACGCGCTTGCAGGGAAAGGCAAACAGGCATTTAAAAACATTTCATTATTATAATTACCTATTATTTTATCCCGGTAATTCCCATATCCAGTTCACAAACTGACAATCAAAAATATGGAAGCGAATAATGTAAAACAGAGCCTCATTTTAAAACACAATTTGACGTCGTCAAACATCAGTGTGTTCACATAAACACTACAATTAAGAACGTGACCAAATTGCAGCAAATTACGCTTTTTACTTGGAGATACATGACCGTACTTTATGTCGATTAAGAACCACCGCATATTAAAGTTTTTAATATTAAAAGTTTTTTTTTTGGCTGTTAATATCCGCATGTAGAATAACTGTTAACAATTGATTTTTTTTCCTATCATAAAATAAATAATGAAATAAAAACGTTTCTAACCCAAAAGCGGTCATGACAGAATTTCAAAGCGGAAAAAAAGCTAGACTCGGTAACAAATCTGAATACCATTTATGATTGAAAATTAATTCCATAAAAAATGCAGCCAAGTATTTTAATGGTCACTGCCCCCAAAGCAATTAGGTCAACACTTTTTTTATTAATTACGAAAACCCCGGTAATTGCGATTTTATTAGGAGAAGTATTTTAATAGTTTCAGTTTTATAAAAGTAAGAATCACAGATTTTAGATAATGCATTTCTCCGTTACTGCATAATTATATACTAAATCGCTCGGGAATCATGACGTATCCGTTATAGTATTATTAGGTGATTCAGATGGTGTCCATTTTATTTTTTTATTTTTTTTTCCGTTATATATTTTTTTTCCGTTTCAATATATATTTATTTTCCTCGTCAATAGGTGTGTGGGGGTCGAGGGCATCCACCTCCACACCGTACAAAGTTTTTCATATAATAAAATATCATGCATGTATACCATAATATACATGTAGCTGAAACGAGTGCTAACACAATATAGCAAAATATGTTTTGAGTGGTTGTGTTAATATACAGCATTTAAGTCACATGTCACATAGTTTACAGGTAAAGAGGTAACAATAAATCCCATTCTTTACTTTTTTGTGAATCGTTAAGAACATTAATTTCATTAAGAACATTATAATGTAAAGACAAGTATGACTTTGCTGCCTTAACATTCGGTATAGTTTGATTCATCTTGCAATTATAAATAAACATTTTAATAAATATAAAGGTTAAATTTAACGGCCCATTAGTATTCTTATGTCCTTAGATAAAAGATGATTTGTTAAGATAATCTGAAAAACGTTTACAACAAACGACAAGGGGTAAAAACTACTGCATTTATGGAAATTTTAAATTTCAGCCTTATCTCAATATTGTAAATTTATCAAAATTTAGAACCGAGTTAACGCGTTTAAGAGTATCTGCTCACAGACTTGAAGTCGAAGCAGGGCGATGGCATAAGCCTGAAAAGACACCGTATCAAAACAGAAAATGTAAGCACTGTAACGTCCTCGAAGATGAGTTTCATTTTTTACTTGAATGTCCATTGTTTAATAGTCTTAGAAAACAATATATACATAGATATTATTGGAATCACACAAATATGATAAAATTTATCGAACTCTTACAAACTGACGACAAAAAGACAATTAAAAATCTTGCCACATTTATTATTAAAGCATTTAAATTAAGAACTGAATTATATTATCAATAGTTTCTCTCCATATAGTACTGTCTGTTTCTTAGTCATAGCACTAATAGCTATATGTATACACATTTTTCGAACATTCATTTTTATTTGAATAAGATACTGATTTGTTATTCAATATGCAAATTATATATTTACCTTAAATTAGTATTGGTAAACAGTGTTAAAATGTTAAAAATGGCTGTTTTATTTGAATATGCCTGTTTGTAGGGTTATCAATTCTTTCATTATACATTTTAAATTGGTATTGCTTAAGACAGTATATTTATATGCCTGCATGTCATTGACCACTGTTGACAATATAGTGTATTATATGTATGTGTACTCATGGGCTTAAAGCCTAATGTATTCTGAAATAAACCACATTCAGAAAATAATTATTTTATAAATTTATAAACAAGTTTGCATTCCCAAAATATATGTTCGATTGTTTCTGACTCATTTTTACAAAAGGTACAGGTATCGGAATTGTTCGTTCCCATTTTAAATAAAATATAATTGGTATCTATTATTCTGTGTATAATACAATATTGTAGCCACTGTAAGTTAGTATCTTGTGTAAAACAAAAAGGCATTTTAAAATTATGCTGCCAGTCTTTCATTTCAATATTTGTAAATATGTTCGACCATTTACATATACATAGTGGCGCAGTTTCATTCATCTTGAATATGTTATACATAGGCTTAGTTCCTTTTGCATATTTAAGAATAGACCGTAAGCAAATGGGAATAAAAGGTCGAGTAAAAATAGTATCAAACAAGCTACTCTTCTTAATGTACTTCGTTACTGCATTTACAATACCGAGTGTTGATTCTTAATCAACATTGGATTTTTAGAAATAAAAACTTCAATAAGAGAGCTATGGTAGCATTTCGCTGTTGGGCGAGGTGCGAATCGAGCGATAGGCTATAGGTAATTTAAGGGATAGACGGCGATAGCTGAAGCAGGACTGCCGATTTGGTCACCGCCTGGATTTTGATCGTCAAAGCAGATTTCTGAAAAGTGGGGTCCGGCAATGCGGCCGATTTCGAGGTGGTGTTTGTCAAACGGCACGGCCAATTTCGGGGGTCAGGTAAGGGTGCGTATTGGAGCGATATCGGATGGAGGTTGGGTGGTTTCGAACCATTTTTTTCGCCTAGGGGGAGTTACAGGGATGCCGACATGCCTTCAAAAATACTGCGTGAAACCCTGATATATATATGACTACATGTTTACATCGTCCGTAGCTCATCTGAAGCACTTACAATTAGAGATCATGTCTCCGTATTTACATGCTGCAATACTTCCATTTAAACACTGATAAATTAATAACATACAGTGATAGCTGCCACATAGTAACAATTTTGTGTATATTAACCAGACGAATTTACCAACAATCACATTTTTATTTGGTAGTTTACTGTGAGTATTTGCAGCTTACAGGTAATTACACGTACACTAGTATTGTTAATAGGCCAATGCGATAAATCTGAAAATAACGTTCATATTTAAATCTGTTAATACCAAATTTAATGTGTTCTCACAGTTTCGTGTAATTCCTGGCCTTTTCGTTTGACTAATTAATCCATATTTCTTAAGGACACTGTTCTGTCTATTAGTCGCCGTAACCTTTGACCAACTGACCCTTATTTTTCAAGGTCATTCACACATACCGACATGGTCTGCGTTCTTGTACTTCTGACAGCTCTTACAGCAAAGGTCCTCATTATCGCCCCAGTAACACATCTGGCGGTCCGCCTGGCTCCTAATGTTGGTCAGACACCAGTCGTTTTTGTCACCGTACTCGCAACCTAAAAAGGCAATTGTCGGAACCTAACGCCAGTATACCGGCCAGAATCAATGCGGTCAATGATTAAATAAAGTGCCTTTCTTACGCGTTATTTCCGTATGTGATTTTGTAAAATTAATAGGTTAGCTTTTTGTTAAAGCTCTTATGTCTTTCGATAGAGCATTGGTAATTTGTTTTCTACAGTACGCTGAGTAGTTTTGGACTTACGAGTCAGGACTAATCCCTAATCGGATAGAGTACACTAGACATGCCAAAACTAATACCTGTATACTAATACGCTCGCACAATTATGCGCATGGTTCAAGAACAAAACAGTTGTCGACGTGTGCATTATACGTATCACATCTGAGCGACTGACATACTTTTTTTCCTCCATATTCGCATCCTGCAAAAATGCAAATAAAAAACTAATAAAGTAGTTAGATATGTACACCATAAAACATTTATATATATCTATATATACACTGACAGCTGTCAAATAGTATCAAGTTAATGTGTATTGAACGGTTTTCAGGTACCAACAATAAAACGATTTATTCATTTGGTATTTAACTGTAAGTCATTGCAGCTGAACAGTCATAATGCGTCAGCTAGTGTTGCAAATTTTATTAGTAGGCAATTGCGATAAAACTGACTTCACTGCTTTATTTATCGGTCGCCGTCCCCATTGTATTGACCTTTGACCAACGGACCCAAAATTACAGTCACACAATCTCACCGGAATGTCCATCATTTCTGTACATCCGGCAGCTCTCACAGCACAGATCCTCGTTGTTGCCCCAGTAACACTTCTGGCGGTCTGCTTGGCCCCTGATGTTGGTCTGACACCAATCGCTTTTGTCGCCAAACTCGCAACCTTGAACGGCAAAGAACGTAACAAAAGGCCAGTATACCGACCAGAATCAATGCGGTCGGTGTTTGTGGCCACGAATCTGGTATGGTATCAAAAAATCATAAAATTAAGTTGATTTTTAAAGTCATAATATTGCTTAAGGCTGTGGGTGATTTATTTCAAGTTTATTCTGTATTAAACGGTTTTATTCTTTGTATTAAACGGTTTTATTATGGTAAAGGATTGGCATATATGTATGCTTCTTATTTTACATTTTGTTTTGCATGTAGAAATGGTTATGAAAAATGTCAAAAAGTTACATATTTTGTTAGGAGCTTTACGGATATGTCCCTGTAGAAGCACTGTTGTCGAGTGTCATTTCCTTAAATGAGTTTGTAAAACACAACAGGATAGGTATTTTACAATGCGCTTACACATTGTGTGTGTCTGCACGCTTCTCTACTATAATCCTGAACAAAAACAATAACTGATTGATCTTATATAGTTTAAATATCGTGCCATGACCGATATTTGTGTAATGACCTAATGAAAATTTATTCGCTCGTAGGACTAGAAACTAACGCTTTTATCATATCTGAGCACTAGGAAATTGCAGATTATATGCATGTAGCACGACTACCAGTGACTAATCTGCGGACAGAGTTGCAGGCAGCACAGCGGACTCTAGCTGTGAAGTTGTCGTAGCATCCCCAGTTGTGGACGGGCTCTGCTATTTGTGCGCATGTCTGGCCGTTACTGGCCACGCCTTTCTGGGCTCCATATGGACAGTCGTCTGTTACAAAGTTATGAAATATCGATAATGACAGCGTTTACAACATTTTGGCAGAGATCGATGTCCTTTCTTCCAACTGTTCTGATACAATGTAATATTATTGTTTTATGGTGTGCATATAAATGGTGTCCTTTGATAAATGCTTACATACTTCAAATTGTTTTACCCGGCACTTCAGGAGCTGAGCTGTCCACTATGCATACTCCATTCAAACACCACTGAAATGGATGCGACGTTTGGGATTAACCTTGCACAGCCAACCTTTAAGTCTACTTGTATAGGTTAATTTGGCAGCAGTGGTGTGGCAATATATATTCATACAACTTATAATATTAATAACGTACTAAGCACGGTCACATTCTTCAGTCTGTTAACATTAATGATGTCAGTAGTATCATTATATAGTTCTATGTTGTCTGTACTATCATATAATTATTACTGTATTGTTAATAAATACACAACCTTACATTTAAAATAAAACATAGACTTTTTATATCAGCAGCATTAATGATAAAACAACAGTCGTCAGCTGAACAAGGAATTACTTAGTATTACTAGCTTGATTACCGGACGTGATTAATAGATCACATAAATTGTTTTGCCAATTATGTCATGCTGCATGCAAAATACAATTGGCGCTAATCCAATATGACTAGAAAAAAGTTATTTTAATTACGGAAAATATTGAAATGAAAACATTCTCTATCCACCTGTTTGTTACCACAGGACTTTTTGTCGTCTGCTAGTGTGGAGAGGCACCAGTTGTCCCAGTCGTATACATGTATATAATTCAGTTCGTATTAGATAATTAGCTGAAAAACCTATTTACTCGTTACTTAAACATTTATGTTTATTATGATATCGTATACTATTGAATAAGAAGCAACATTATTAGTTTGAAGGTGGGAAATTGAAATTTATTCAAACAAATGCTGCCGTTTTAGCAAAAAAATGCACCCATACTTTACATGATTTTTTGGTTTGGCATGTCTTTAAATTGGTTTAAAACCCCAATGCTCTGCACTGACCGTTCCAAGGCGGTGACCCCAATTTTAATCATTTTTATGTTTTGTGTGGTGTTGTATGTGTTGTCATGTATTGTATAGGCAATGTGTCACTTACCTAAAATAAAGGACCAGCGGATGGTAATAAGCGTTTCTCTCCTGATGATGTCTCTGGAGTTTCATTATTTCTATAATTATTTTTATTGCGAATAGTCTTGCTACGCTCTCAGCGTTTTGATTCTTGTATGTAAGCACCCTGTGTAAAAATCAAGTTTCGTAAAGTGGGCACTTATCCATTACACAACTACACCACCCAAGTGAAATTGTGTTTGTTTTATATATCTTTTGTATTTGTTATCCGTTTTTGTCGACCTGCAAAAGTGAAGGGACCGATTCAATAACTATCATATTTACTTTTTTTCTCACATATTCGAAAAACGGAAAAGATCATATCTATAGTATTCATAGTAGTCTTTCTCGTTACAAACAATTGCTAATGTAAATGAGTTGAGTGCTTCATAAAATGTAGTTTTTGAAGATGTTTGAGACGTGAATATCGTGTAATAATACTACAATCTGGAATCTAAGTCCTTTAAAATAAGACACAACAACAAAACAAACTGATAAAACATCATCGTGACTTACACGACAGAAATAAGAGCCCTGACCGTGTTGATTAACGCATTGAGCGTCACTATCAGTGGACGACTGAGGCACACGAGGTAGCGCGCATGCGTCTCAATATCGATACCTGACCTTTCTGTGATACCATTCTGTGGAATAGGACGCGTTAATCTGCTGACACGTGTGTCCGTTGTGCACCACACCTCGTTGGTCACCAGCGATACAGCTATCTGGTTGGAATACATACCAAGAAGCATGTTGATTTTGCCTCTCCAATTACAGTAATATTGATTCACCTGATCTACAAATCCAAATTATATACTGCTTGAAATGGTATATTGAAACCAGACCAGTCTATGTATAGCATTACAACATTACACACACCATGTTTACCTCGACACTCCATGTCATACATCAAGACCAAAATAATCAGACTGTCTATTTTTAAAACAAAGTTGTGCTAAATTCAAAGTAATCAAATTAAAAAGCGCAAACAAATCGGCAATCAACCACATACTGCTGTCACGATTATAAAGCTGTCACGATTATAAAGCTGTAAGAAGTCCAAAATTCACGAACTTGGACAATAACCGAAGTCAAAATACATAAGATTGAGCATAAGCTGGCTTGGTAAGCTCAATTCTGTTTTAGCTTCTCTTTAATGTAAATCCAATTTAAGAGATACGCATCGACAGTAGGTCCACATTAACATTTGTAAAAATAAATTTCCACTAAAGAGAATGAACATTGAAGCATATTAGATATAGTTCAACCAAATTAATATGGCCGACCTGCAAAAAGTAACTGTACATACACATTGACCTGTCCTGAATATCGGTTTGTTGTTGATAAATATTGTCTACTTTCGTTTATTATTTGCCGTCATTGTTTGTACAATGGTAGCGTATCAGTATTATGGTTGCACAGCCGTATGATAAACATGTTGCGACCACGAGTTCGAATCCGACCATGATAAACGTGTTGCGACCACGAGTTCGAATCCGACCATATGCTTCAGTTTTCCTTTCTAATGTACCAGCGCTATCATTTCTAATTATGATAATTTTCCATCACATAAAAAGTTGTCGGATGAAAGACGTTTCTTTTTTAATTTATGTTGGTCTAATTAATAGCGTAAGGATAACAGTAATCTTAAAACAACGTTTACTGGATAGAAACAAAAAAATCAACACTATCAAACTTCTAAAATGCAGAAAGAAATTCAACTGATTAATAAAAAAGTAAAGAGAATACAAATGATGAATGTGATGATTGAAAAAACTGTTCCGACCGTGATTCAAACTCCCGGCAGCAAAGTTACCTTGTCAGTATTTCAAACCCAAAACGTTATCAGTTGCGCCACGAATACCTCGATAACACAATTTGAAAATATAATTGAATGTAAATTTACCAGACATTGTGACCGCTAAACTGCGGTTGTGTATGTTTTGTTACCATAATAAGGACGACCAATTTATCTTGGTCCGATTATAGTACGATAATTATTTTTATAATAGCAGTAGACCAATGGCCATCGGTGACACTTTTGCGGGCGCGGAGAAAAAAAGTGTTGGTAGTAATATTGTTTGGTATTAATACAATTTAAACGATTTACCGTTACGCGCATGCACGCCTTTGATTAATGCTGTAGAGCGTACGGAAGTTTTCAATGAATTGTGTATGCGTGAGTTTCAACCTACTGGAACTGTGTACAAATGTCTCTGTATTTGTACATATTTGTTCTTAACAAATTCCATCGATACCTTGTAGCTATTCGAAAAAAAAACAATTCGAATATGAAACATAGAAAATGATAATGTTTTAATGTGTGTAAATATTTCTGCAGAATAGAGGCCATATTTTCATTTTAAATTACTTGAGAATCTTCATGTAACTGTTTAATGTTAGGCATAAAGTGGGATATTTTAAATGCACTAGATTTAAAATACAAAGGGGAAACCGCCAGTAGGTATCATAATTTTGCAGTATTATATTATTTTGAAGTGTTTCTTTCAGTGTTAGATTCCTAAATGTTCTATGGTGTTCCACAGTCAGTAATCTCCCTGAAAGTTTTTGTAACAGGAAAATTATGAAGACATGTTCGTAAACTTCTTTCGTTCAGCAACTTCATGTTATATTTAGTCAGTCTATCCTCAACCGGTATATTAGACAAGAGGGAGAATGTGACCATGTATCGCTAAAATGGTTGTACGCAAAGCCAAAGTAACGCATCCGATACAAGAAAAGTAACCCAACAGCAAGCAGACTATTTTTCTAGCGATTCAACATGAGTTTTGTGAATTTATATTTGTTTAATCCATTTACTTTTAAATATGTAATTAAACACGCCAGTCCCTAGAGGTAATGCATTTAACAAATGAATATGATTTGAAAACAATTGGTAGAGGGTTACCGAAGGAATAGTTCTTTCATATTAGTCAGTAGTTTCAGACAAGAAGACATTGAAGGCTTTAATATAGACATATACATAAATCTGCCCACCCCATATCGGTCATGTTTGAACGACTCAAAATCATTTAAAGAAATTCGGTAGAAGGTTAGCGTAGGAATAATTATTTTAAAATCAATTTTCAATATTTTTAAAATAGCCATATACGGAAAAATATTTTCTCAAATTGACGTTAGGAAATTTGGTAGAAATGTATAACAAGAGGTTTCAGAAAAGAATATGTGCAGTGTTGATCACGACAACGGACAACCACAGACCGTTGAGCACTTTATGCACAGGTCAACTATAACAGATTGTATAAGCAAGTTACATACGTACGCGATGTATTTGTCACGTGTCCGCTATTAACACATTCATTCGAGATGCACCATTAAAATGTAAAATTAATAGAATAAGATTTCTGCACAAACATTAGATACATAACAACGGAAAAATGGACAAAACGTGTTACTATGAAATCCATTATTGTTTGCATAACTGAGTTTCATGTACATACAAAATGTTGACGTTTTGAACACCGAATATGAATATCGTTTACGTTTTTTATTTAATTTCATTTATGCCAAACATAAATTATTTATTATCTAACCATCAGGTTTCATAAAATACATAACACAAAGTAGTTGTTCCAACAACCGGGTATTTAATCGACAAAAAAAGAATGGGAATCGACATAAATATAAACATCCGCATCTGAAAAGAAACATTATTACCCAATATAACTAGAAACGTTTAGGTATTAATCACTCAAACTCAATTCGAATGTCAAATTAATGACCGTTACAAAATGAATACTATACGTATTCCTATAAACCAAGGTTTAAAGAAACATTTTTCTTTGTGTCATTCGATTCTCTAACGTAACGATCCTTCGCATTTTCTGATTTCCATCTGCCGTGCCTCTTAAACAGTCTATCCGGGACACCATTCATAACCGCTGCTGTAGCGCCACCAGAACGAAATGAATGCAGCCCGTACTTAGAGGGGTCTAACCCAATACAAGTCAGCTTTTCACACAATATTTCTCTTGCTCTGCCATATGTCATTGGTTCAGCACCCGATAAAACATATCGTTTAGTTTTCTGACACAAAATGACATTTCTAAAAATGTATTCCATAGAATTGTTCCGGACATCAGCTGATTTTAAATACTCGTCCAAGTATGAAACTGGGCACAACATAGTAATTGTTGTAGAAATTGGAACTGTGCCACCACGTTTTAATTGATCAGTTTTACTCTTAGTGATGAAAATGTCCACACAGCCGTCACGGAAGTTTAAATCTTACATTTTCACCGATACCAATTCATTAAATCTTAGGAAACCTGAAAAGCTAATGAGTGACATTGTCACAAAACGGATATCTACTAATGAATCTGATTGATCGAAATGCGTAACGATAAGTTTTATATCATCCGCACTGAAAGCGAGTTTTTGAACAACCGGCTTGGCGCATTCTCTACTGAGATCATTTTTGCAAAAATAACTAAATCTGACAAACAAGGATCAGTAAACCCTGCAATTTTATGTGCCCACGAAATGCCGTAAACAATAGCATTTATTTTTGACGACGAAGGTTTGGTATCTGTTAAAGAAACAAGATACAAACTGACGTGATAATCATTGCTAGGCAAAGGATTAAAGTTAATTTTATTGCACCAACTGCTAAACGATTTAAAGTAGGAATTGTATAGTTTGTACGTGTTTTCTGATTTTGACGAAATGACTAGAGACTTTAAATCTTCATGGTATTTTCTCAGACCACTCGGAAGGTCATGATGTTTCCTTCACATTCCTCTGTTAAAGGCATCTGTCAAATGTAAAATCAAACATCCTAATATTAATCGTAATTATACGAATAAACATTTTTAGAAAGAACATATCTCACTTTAATGTAAACTGACTCCAATTAAATATTTGTATTTTGAACTATTTCCTCCTATTATTAAAATCAACTATAAAACCGCAACAGATACAAAAACATTAAATATATTACTTTATGTCAAGTACATAGAAATTTTAAGTCTGTAATAAATTATATCCTAATATTATGAATACTAGTAGTGTGAAATATAAGACACTAATAAAGCAAAACATCATTTCAAAAGCATCACATTGCACGTTTTCGTATGTACTATATTCTAAGAAAACCACAAAATAATAATTAAAATCATTTCACATCTCACATTTCTTTCGTGTACAGTACACGACTTCGTTTGTACCAGATACAAACGGTACAATAAAAAAATTATTAAAATCATTTCAAATCTCACATTTATTTCGTGCACAGTACACGACTTCGTTTGTACCAGATACAAACGGTACAAGAATCCAATTATTAAAAACATTTCACATCTCACATTTCTTTCGTGTACAATACACGACTTCGTTTGTACCAGATACAAACGGTACAATAATACAATTATTAAAATCATTTCACACCTCACATTTCCCTTGTGTACAGTACACGACTTCGTTTGTACCAGATACAAACGGTACAAGCATCCAATTATTAAAAACCTTTCACATCTCACATTTCTTTCGTGTACAGTATACGACCTCGTTTGTACCAGATACAAACGGTACAAGAGTAAATAATTACATCAATTCATTTCGATTAAGCGCCTTTCCATCGAATAAATTACAGTTTTATCGTCCAACATCAAAACTATACCAAATTATACTGAATGAATTTGCAAGTTCATTTAAACATCTCCGATAAAGATACGTTATTTTAGTTCGTTCAATTTTGCCTTAACTTGCGATAAATAACAGTCACACGGTATCAGGTTGATAATCTTTTAGAACACACATATATACACTTCATTTCATAATAAACTACACAAACTCATTCATATTGCAGACAATAACGTATAAACATTACGATTTTGACAATGGAAGTCAGACTAATGCAATAGTTTGAAACTAGAAGCGAACTGCTAACACTTTACTGGAAAATCGTCTAGAACCAAAGACGGAAATATTGTTACACGTAAAAATATTCTGATAAGCATCAAATTCCAAAACATCTAGGACATAGTCCTTTTTTAAATATCCCGCATCAAACAGAAGGGCCAAAATGCTGAGCTGGAACACTTGGGCACAATTAACACACCGTGTGCATTGCAGGCAACAACATGCATGATCGTTTTGCTAACTAAACATATGGGAGGGACAAGCCAGTTCACATCATGTGCGCAATTCTGAGTAAAGCTATCGACTGCCTCTGTTTCGAAATCATGAAACTTCAAATCGAGGCGAAAAAGCTTTCTGTTTTTTTTTGCGTTTGCAAATCTATCTATCGTGAAAGGTCCCCATATTTCATTAACGTATTGGAAAAAGTTGCTAGACACTTAACACTCATCAGTGTTCCTGTATTTACTAATATCATCTGCAATACTATTTGACTCTCGTGGTACCCACTGAATATCAAGATCGATATGTTTTGATAAACACGTGCCAAAAATACCTAAAGCCATCTAGTATAATTCCAGATTAGGACTGCCGGCTTTAACTACTTGAACGCATGACTGTGAATCTGAAAACCATTTTACAGATTTATGTGACAGAATATCACCATAAGCTCTAATTGCAAGAAAAACTGCCTTAAGTTCTCTAAAAGTAGAACTCTTCAAAGAATCATCATGTGACCATATATCGTGAAAAATAAACTCCGGGCAATTTGCAATATAAGCACTACACGCAAAACCACTAGCATCACTGTACACTTTAAGAACGTCAACAGTTGACTATTGCTAAGCAGCTTACAATTGATTCCATCTATATGGTCGAGCCAAAACTGAAGTTCCGATAAACATAGATTATCAGGCGCAATGTTCGTAACTCTGTCCCAAGACGACAGACGGTAAATTTTCTGCATAGAGAAACCTCGTCATTTATCGACTTATATTACCAATAACAGGCATCATAGAAATCACCTTTCCTGTACGTTTTGCTAATTGTCGTGCTGTGACTACAGGCATACCATTTGTGACATGATTTAAAATCTGTTTTAAATCTAATATCCTACGCTCGGGAATACGAATAGAAAACTCCATACTGTTCCAAAAAATACCTATCCATTCTATTCGTTGCAAGGGATACCAAATAGATTTCTCTTCATTTATAACGAGACCTGCGTTTATTAAACTTGCTCGGACGAAATTTGAATCCTTGACTGTTATCTCAAAGTTTTTATTTGTACCCCAACCGTCATCTAGAAACATGACACTCTTAATGCTTTGAAATCTCCAATATTACCATCTCTCTTAGTGTTTTCACAAAACAGAAAGGGGCACAAATCAGTCCGAAAGGAATCACAGTATAGCAAAAGTACTTTCCCTTTAGGCTAAATCTCAACAATTGCTGATGTTCTGTGAAAATGTCTATATGATAGTATCCTTTTGATAAATCAAATTTAAAACAAAAACTATCTTTTTCAAAGTACTCTAAACCTGTTCGCCAATCTTCAAAAGTAATTTTCTCATTCCAAAGGTACTTATTGACAATTCTAAGATCTAGAATTAATCTTTTCTTACCAGTAGAATTAATGGAGACACTTAATGGACTTACTACATGTGGAACAGAGCTGCATTCTACAATAAAGCCATTTAATAACATCTCAACAACATTTTTTTCTACGAAATCCAAATTAGAAATTGTTATTTTGCGAAAATGACTTTTCAGGAATAGTAAGAAAAGGTATTTTGTAACCATTTTCTATAATGTCAATAACGTCGGGATTAGCACCAATACTTTTCCAAAATTCAAAATGAGATTTTAAACTACCTTTCACACAACAATTTTCATCAGAAATGGACCCATAATTGTCAAGGCAATGCTTGTCAATGTCATGTTCTATCAAACTGTCCACACAACCAATCAAATACTTATCATTGGTTTGGTTTGGTTTCACTTCCTGTGACGCTCTCTCTCTTGAAAGGCAGCATGGGACTGGGTCCTCTACTGAGCCACTCGCACTCTCGCCGGAAGTGACCTTTACGCCCGCAGCCAAAACACGCGACATTTTCGCTGAGTTTGGGTTGGTATGGATGGTAGGGACGAAAAAGCTGACGGCTATCCATGCCGGCAGCCACAGGTGCCTGACGTCTCGGGAACGTAAACTCGCCATCGTAGAAACCTCGTCTGGGAGCACCTGAAGTAACTGTAGCCGCGGGTGGAGTACCACCTCGTCTGGGAGCACCTGAAGTAACTGTAGCCGCGGGTGGAGTACCACCTCGTCTGGGAGCACCTGAAGTAACTGTAGCCCGGGTGGAGTACCACCTCGTCTGGGAGCACCTGAAGTAACTGTAGCCCCGGGTGGAGTACCACCTCGTCTGGGAGCACCTGAAGTAACTGTAGCCCGGGTGGAGTACCACCTGAAGTAACTGTAGCCCCGGGTGGAGTACCACCTGAAGTAACTGTAGCCCCGGGTGGAGTACCACATCGTCTGGGAGCACCTGAAGTAACTGTAGCCCGGGTGGAGTACCACCTGAAGTAACTGTAGCCCCGGGTGGAGTACCACCTGAAGTAACTGTAGCCCCGGGTGGAGTACCACCTGAAGTAACTGTAGCCCAGGGTGGAGTACCACCTCGTCTGGGAGCACCTGAAGTAACTTTAGCCCCGGGTGGAGTACCACCTGAAGTAACTGTAGCCCCGGGTGGAGTACCACCTGAAGTAACTGTAGCCCCGGGTGGAGTACCACCTGAAGTAACTGTAGCCCCGGGTGGAGTACCACCTGAAGTAACTGTAGCCCCGGGTGGAGTACCACCTGAAGTAACTATAGCCCCGGGTGGAGTACCACCGCCGCGAGGGAAAGAAAGAAAACTATTGTCAGTCTTAAGCTTTTTATGGCCTTGGACTCTGCTTTACGAATTCTTTTTTCGTCATCGCTGTCTGAACCGATTTCCGGTGTTTCGTACTCTTTTACAGTCGCCCAGCCCCCGGGGGAAGAATCAGCTAACCGAACTAATTTGTTGCGATGTTTAGGTTTCTTAACAGCTTCCTTTGCTTTAGCTTTGGCAGAGTGCAAGGTTTCCGAATCAATAATTGACTGACACAATATTTCAATTTCCGAATTAAATGAATATTGTACTTTGCACGAAGCATTTTTAAAACTTGGAATGGCAGGTTTTTCTACATTAGTTTTACTGTTTGAAAGTTCTTTCTTCAAAGAATATAACTGTTCGTCAAAAGATTGTCTAAACAGACCAAAGGTCTGCATAACCTCATCGGAATCCCCCGAGGGCCTACCTTGCTGTCCGCCACGTGGCTGCTCCCTATCACCTTCAGAAGCACATGTCTCTCGTATCCTGTGTCGGTATCCTTCCCGGAGTCCTTGCCGCCCGAAATAACGTCCTCACGATTGTAGACAGACATGAGTTCGATACAATGAATTTAATACTAAACTATACTGAGAATGTCTCTATTGCAAATAAAAATTGAATTAATTTGTCACGCTGTATATTGAGTCCGCATTACACCCAGCTTGCTAGTCGAATGATTTCTCAAACCAGTAAGTTTTAAATCTTCAATACTTTCACGAGAAAATTTAGGAAATTTCAGCGGGACGAATACCATATAACCTCAAAACAAGTACCGTATAAACCATAATACATTACGATAATAAATGTATATACCTATCTATATCATTGTAAAACTATGTCAGCATTATGCAAACATTTAAAATTGCTGTCATGCACTAATGGCCAGGGCAAATACATCCTACGTGTCGTTCAACATGCGTAAAATAAGCGGCAACACATTGTTTGAATCAACGATTGTCTTGACTTTGTACTAAAACATTCATTAAAATACATTTGCAATAAAACATAGCTCTAATATCCATGAGTAAAAAAAGTTTCATTTACTACACTATTATATCTTCTATTAAAAACTCCAATACGAAATACTGGATCCATTAATAATCCTCGTAATATGTATTCCCCCACCGATTACGTTTGAGGGAGAGGGAGTAGATAGGAATACATTTGTCCCGTCTCGTCCAAACCAGCGAGTAGCGTCGCGTCCTGTCCCAAATTGTTTAGATGCGAAGATGAGTCTGTTAGACAATAACAATAAGTGTTCATGTGAGTCCACTTTTTTAAAACTATTTGACCAACAGCTTTCAAGCTTGATATATATTTTACTTAGCTTGATGAGATTAGTCTGTAGGACAATAACCATAACTCTGTCATGGATTTGTGCCATTTTGACTTAGATTCTTTAATATATGTGTTTAGGTCCACTTTTATTAAAACAATTGAATATGTAGGCTTAAGCCTGGGTAAACGTATCTGATATATTTTGATTTATGGTCCTTTTTTAACTTTCGTTTAGTAACTATTTTCTTCGAATGTACTGGAACAACATAACACAATACTGATTTGTTTTAAATGTCGAGCTATTGTCGACACGTGATGTTAGGATGTCAATCAGACTGGCATAAGCATTCGCGTGATACTCTTTTTTATTTATGCATGCAAGCCCATATTTTCTCTTAGGTAGGTCATTCATTCCAAACATGGTTCTGTGTTAAAGCACTACAACCGTAAACCCCATAATCTTTGTCAAAGCTGTATTTGGCGGGGTATTAATAATCTTTAGTGATAGCTCAAGTTATTTTGTCTTGCGTTCGAAAGAATGCGATATAGTTTGTATAATGATTTTGTCATGTGTTCGAAAGTAGTTTATAATACCAATTGAGAATACGGTGATCCATACCTTCCCGCTTCCACACGTAGTGCTGTCGCCGCTTTCATGGTAGTAACAGATAAAACTGATTCTGAATAACCATGCCATCATGAGAGGTTAACAAACACAATGTATAACGGATATCTAATCACAAATAATGCATAGTTTTCGCAATTATATTTAGAATATGCTCAATTAATTATTCACAAATTGCAATTGATATTTACGAACCCTAAAAAAGTAAGATTGTCTCCCGAATTGTATACGTCACTATTCATCAAGGGTGTTCACCTGACCATACCACTGGTGTGTCAGTGAGATCAACTCGCCAGGAATGCGAATGTTCTCTGTGGTTTTCAAGCAGTTCGTATGGTGCCTTTGTAAAACAAAACGCAATATAATGAACTTAGCGTCATCATTGGTAGAGAAACTCCTAATCAGTGTCATTTTTTTAAACAAGTGACATACTGACTATACAAGGTTAATCATAATTGTAATAATTGAAAATTATATTTTGAATTTACAATGCATATGTGGTATATTTATGTGGTTGCTATGCGGATATTTAGAGCTTTGTAAAGACTATTTGAGAAATAAGTTTTCAAAAAAATTGGATGGAATAAACCATTAATCTTTCTTACGTTTGCTATGTTAATTTAATGGTTTATGGCTTACATTTTAGTGTACAGTTATGAATTAGCTCAACAACATCTACAACAAGACAACTCACGTACTGAGAAACTGAACGAACTTCAATGCTATATGTCTTGCAGCTAACTAATAAGTTTCACGATTGTCTAACATTTATTCACCGACATATACTTAAAACATACGGGGAGCTCAAGAAAAGTAACCTGGCACTGATTTGTATGCATAAATATATAACAATTGGACTGCTATAAATATATATTAGTTTACGTATTGCAATTGTCCTATTTCAATTTATTTAACTGATTTCTGTTTTGATATTTCAAGTGTAAAATAGACGTTACACTTTTTTTTAAATAAATGGTATACTTGAACAGTTGTGTACATTTTTAACACTACAAAACGGTGAGTAGTAGGATTTAAACCGAGCCGCCACAATATTTGGCATATAAATAAACCTAACGTTTGTCAAGTGTTTTATTTGGAAGATCAGTTTTTTGTGTGTGCAATAAACAGCAAACCAAATGTTCCTGGCGTACATTATAGTACAAACTTAAATACATACTAAGGATGATAATGATATGATCGTTTTACTTGTTCAGTCTGAACTGGGTCACTTTCGCCTTTTGTTTGGCTTCAACATAAGAAAAAATTCCAACGACATAAAAACTATTAAACAAATAAAGTTCAAATGAATGTGTATACACCTTTGTCGGATACCAGTCACCTTACTATGACGTCGCCATATTAAAAACTACGATAGTGATTGAAATGCTCATTATTTATTTGTTCTCCAGCTGCCAAACTAGTAGACGGCAACTCTACGCTACAAGGTAGAGTAGAGGCAGGTCTGTTTGGGCAGCTTC
This sequence comes from Congeria kusceri, assembly GCA_027627225.1. Lineage (NCBI taxonomy): Eukaryota > Metazoa > Mollusca > Bivalvia > Myida > Dreissenidae > Congeria > Congeria kusceri. The sequence goes on from CM051037.1 coordinate 51,865,523, forward strand.
AGTCAATCTGCTCACTCGGATTTGATGCGCGGGCTGCCATTGTAATATGCGCGTCGCTCAGATACAGACTGTAGATTATATGTCCAGATAAGTTATGATATGCAACCGACAGTTTTAAACAGTTTAGAACTACAATACGCACATTCTCTCAAATGATACAACACATATTAGATGTTCAAATGAATCTGCCAGATCTAACTTATTACAAATTTTACAAACATGCACACCAATGTTAATTGAACGTGTTGCATGTATATATCAGTGTATACTTAAATAGCTACATGTATACATGTACAATGTTGCATTTTAACTGTAACAATATCGTCTTTATCGCTTGCATTTAACCGTGAATGAATTTATTTGAGAGACATCGTAGGGGAGAAACACTGATATGGCGCCACTCGCAGTTCTGTGAAGGGTCCAGGCCGATATACAAGCGAAATATGACGTGTTCTGTGTACGAGCTCTCATTGGAGCTGTGCAATTATTCCAGCTTGGATGTCACCGGATGTAACTGTAGTAACGTGGTCAGTGTTGCATGTCAGGTTACTTGAACTATATTCTGTGACTACGTTACTGCATACTTTTTACAAAGAATTATGTTTATTGATTTGTTATCATTTTTGTTCAAATTAAATAAATTATTTCCCACAATAATTAACTAAGGAAAAATCATGATTATCAGATGTAAGTTGTAATGGCGGTTGTATAATAATGTTTCTTCTTAGATAAATTCATTAATGTCTTAATGTGTTTTTATTGATAACGATTACAACATTGTGTCCCATATATTAATCTATCATTCGAAGCGCATATTGATTGCTTTAGACACGCTGTTTGAAGCAGTTGGTGTAAAGACACGATTCAAAACCAGTTAGCAAAGTTAGCTTAATCGACCCTCGATATATATCTTTATACCGGGATATATATCTTACGTTTCATTCCAAGTAAGTAAGAAAGTTGACCAATCGATGTACATGTATCACCATTTTATGCGATGAAACAATGAAACAATACGTAGGTATTCGAATTAGTATTAAAAAAAACAACAGAAGTTTATGGATTTTTTAATAAATCAATTCGATTTTATATGTGTCACATCCGGAAATATTCAGATAATGCCCCTATTCGACAGTCAACCGGTCAAATGGATCTTGTTTGGCTACAAATATGACTTCCAGTGCAACGTTGAAGGCAACGTGTCACCAATCATTGCACAGACGCTATGTGCTATTCTTGGATATGGGTAAAAATGTATAATTTATATATTTTTACTAAACATAGGCTGGGCAAATGTATAATGACCTAGGCCAATTCGGTTATGTTTTAGCCGGCGTTGGTTAGTTTGTCTGTTTGTAAGTTACAGACTTTACGCAAAAAGTTCTGAAGGGATTGGCAAATTAGCAATTGATCAGATTTTTGTCTGCATCCAATAATTTTTTAAATAGTGTTTTATTATTGAAAGATAGGAACACTTTACCATCACAGTTGCCACATTATGCTGATTCATTTGTTGCAAAACATGTTGGGGAACTAACATCTTTGGTGCAGGTCTGTGGTCTCCTTGAACTTTCTAGTGTATATATGTATACCGAACCGAGCATATTAAGAGGAAACGTACGAGTACCAGTAGATTTTTTCAATCGGCCATAATGCAAAGTCAGAGGTTTCATAAACTGAAGTGTATCTGATTTTATTTATCTACCAGAAGTATGTAAACTATTGGAACGCTTTAAGTTTGACTGAGCTTTGTATTGAGGATGTTATCATGCCATGAACATTTTCCGGTAGTGTGGGCTTTGCTGGCCAAGGTATACTTGGTAGGAAAGACAAGAAAGACGTCGCCTGCTCCGGACATGATACTTCTATCAGCGAATGCAGCGGAGATCTTGAATACTGCATGGAACAAAGATATTTTCATTGTTCGGTTATGTCAAACGCCTATGGTCACGTCACATTGTTCTGCTCAGGTAATACACTAGTTTACAATATAATATAGGGTCAGAATATATAGCTTACTAATGGCCATTGCACCAGTACTGAAACTGATAGCAAGATTCAGACTTCACAGAGCATGAAATAACGATAAACCAGAATGTATGCACAATTTTCATTTTGAACAAAAGATAAAAGAATCACTTTGAAGTTGCTCAACTCGTGTTACAGTCACAAAATCTATTTAACTGTTGTTGTTTGCAATTGGTCCGAACATAATTATTATACCATTTGCGCTGAACATTACTTAAAATTAATCATTTGAATAGAGCAACTGTTGCAAAATCTGGTAGTGGAGAAATTTGCCTCAATATTGGTTAACAGGTCATTGGTTGCAGACAACAAGCTGAAAGTCAAGGCCTGCGACTTGGTCGGATGGAATCCTCCTGATACAGATTAACGGTCGACAGTGGGCGGTCTGTGAGGACCATTTCACAACAGAGACTGCAGTGACAGCTTGTATTTGGAGTTATTGGATACACGTAAGCGTTTTTCTTTTGCAATGAATAATTACTAATTAGATAACTGTTTAACAGGAAACAAAGAACATTTCTTTTTTTACAGCAACGACAGGTTAACCTCTATGCACTGGTTTGTAACACACAATCATCTAACTTAGTTTGCATTTAAAACATGCTAAACATAACGAGCACTGTCAATTGCTGTTATCGTCTCATACTTGATACATTTAGTCCACAACGTTTCACCATGTGACTTATGCAATTATATTGCTGACAGCGCATATGGACATAAGTTAGTTGCTAGTGAACCATTTGTCTATGTAGATCATGTAACTACAGTGTATCATGCCCACATATTTTAGGACACCTCACGATAAATTTACACCAAACTTATTTTTCCATTTCAGCGGCAAAGCCTCGTTTACAACACAGCCATCAGATCCACATGACGTGGAGATCATAGGATCGCTAATATGCAACGACAACGCTACATGTATTCAGGATTGTCATCTGCGACACCAGTTCAGTTACCGACCCTACAGTGTAAACACTGCGTGCACCAGACACGTGGTGCTCGCATGTCATGGCGCAGATGGGGCAACCATCGTCGGATAAATAACAATATGAATCAATTACAAAGAGGAATATCTTCGTCGAAAAGAATCGTGTAAAATGACATGTTCTTAATACATAGCCGAGCATAGTTTGAACTTGAGGAGTTTGCTTCAACGTCAACGTTAACCATCGTGTATGTTATCGCATTCAATCGCGTCATCTTGGAATAAATAAATGTTGACATTACATCGCTAGGGACGTTTTTTCTTCAATTTAATTCGAAGACAAAATTTCTATTTATTCCTTAAATTTCACAACATTTAATCAAATTAAAATAATATCAGAGATGTCAACATGATATGCTTTTTTGTTTTAACATTTAGTTATACAAAAATAATTAATAGTTCGTCGATTTGTGCAGCAATATTAATCATACGTGTTCTTCGGTCCACAATTTTATTTATTAACTATAAACTATTAAACTATTTGAAACATTTCAAGCATAAACATCCTTTTTTTCTGTATATATTTTTTATTTATTTTTTTACATTCGAGCAACCATTATTTTCCTACTATTGAAACACCTCTACACGTGTCACAGCATTTGGCCATCGTGTCTTCATTGTACGAGGAACATCTGAGCGACTGACAGTTAGATATCTTGTCACCATACTCGCATCCTGTAATTATGCCACTGAAAGTCTGATTAAGTAGCAAGATATTGTTTCGATATAAATATGTTGTCATACAAGGACATCTGCCAAATGGTAACATGTCGACGTGTATTAAAAATACAAACAGCTTATTATAATAAACGACTTTCCCTATACTAATATTTTTAAAATAATAATATTTAGCAAGTAGATTATTAACATGAAGTAGGATGAAACTGTATATACAGACACAACAATGCATCTAGTGCATATATTTAATACTTAAATATATAAGTAATATATAGAGTAATTCATTCGCATTTAGTGTACATGTACATTAGTGTACATGTATACGTTAATAAATAACTGTAATGGTATTGATAGGAAAAAAAATCACATATAATTTGCAGCTACGTCAAATGCTCATACAAAAGTCTGCAAGTTATCATCATTGGATCGTTACTTACATTGATATCAAAGCTGAGAACTATGTGTCCCCACAAAGTCATAATCGGTCGACTTGGGCTTGACATTTGACAAAATGTCGGTCACCTTGATATTTGATCTTATGAGTAAAGGTCATACTCATGGACTCACCGACATGGGCAGCATTTTTGTACTTCCGGCAGCTCTCACAACACAAGTCCTCGTTGTGGCCCCAGTAACACATCTGTCTGTCCGCCTGGCTCATGATGTTAGTATGGCACCAGTCGCTTTCGTCACCGAACTCACAACCTAGAACGGTACAAAACGCCAGTATACCGACCACAATCAATACGGTCAGTGTCTGTGTTCAGTGCGAGTAGAAACTATTCTTGTAAGAGTCATTTCCGTTTGATTGTTTTGTAAAGCTTATTAGCCTACAGTTTTAGTAACATTAGTTTCTACCTATGAATGCGACAGAAATCATACCATAATTACAGTAGTTTAACGATGCCAAAACACAGATTTTTTGTTTTTTTGTTGAACGTCTGTAAGATTCACCACTGAAACCCTCTAGATGTGCTATAAATGATTAATATTGTAAAGAGACAAGCGTAGATTTATATGGCATGCTACTATGTCTGATATCTGTATGACGATTTATAAGCACAAATTTGCGCAAAGTTGCACAACAATTAGCTGTTTTGGGCCGTTTTGTCCAAGATCGTAATACTAAAAACTCTAAATGCATTAGGCAGGGGTTTCAATAGATGCAGAAGCCTGCATTTTGATGCAAGCACATTGCAATTTACTTATTGTCGACTCAAGCACATTGCAATTTACTTATTGTCGACTCAAGCACATTGCAATTTACTTATTTTCGACTCAAGCACATTGCAATTGACTTATTTTCGACTCAAGCACATTGCAATTTACTTATTGTCGACTCAAGCACATTGCAATTTACTTATTGTCGACTCAAACACATTGCAATTTACTTATTTTCGACTCAAGCAATCTGATCTGCCTTGCATACTTTTGGTACAACTGTTTTCTGTTTGCCAACTTCAACAGCAATAGAAATTAATATTGTTTGTTATACTATTGTGTTTTTTGCAAAGTTCTTAACCTTGATTAACACACATCACCATTTAAGCATATCACAAATATACAGAAAACAAATTGACTGTTTTGACCCCTACAATTTTCATTGTTGGCCCTCAAAATTTCAAGCCAGGGAACATTTGACTCCTGGGTTTAAAAATCTACTGTAATCCCTATATAAGTCAAATTCTGTTCTGGGAGTAAGTAGAATTATTTATGTAATGTATATAACAATACTACCAGTGACTGATCGTCGGATAGAATTGCAGGCAGCGCAGCAAACCCTAGCTGTAAAACTGTCGTAGCATCTCCAGTTGTGGGCGGGCTCTGCTATTTGTGCGCATGTCAGGCCGTAACTGGCAACGCCTTTCTGGTCTCCATATGGACAGTTTTCTGTCAGACGAATATGAAATACTGATGAAGATAGAATTACGGATCATTTGCAGAGATAAGTACTAGTTCTTATACTATTTAACTTAAGTAAGCCAGGCCGTAACCTTCTGACCGTCTGTCACATGGTCATGAAATATTGGTGCAAAGTCTAATAAACGAGCGTATAGATAATAAATTAACGGTATTATACAGGGATAAGTATCAGTTGTTGTTGTTTTAAACACCGCTAATATCACTTGTAGGTGCTTGATGTCATGTCACTAAAGGTTATAAACATGAATCAAATGTTGTTACCCGACACTGCAGGAGCTGAGTTGTCCACGACGCACACTCCATTCATGCACCACTTAAAAGCATACAGCAACGTTTAGTTATGTCATTATATGGATCGTAATACTGGTACGACCGACATACAAAATCTATTTCTTAATGACATTTTCGTCATATCGGCTTACAGAACGTTTGAAATATTTACGATTGTAAACGGCAGCCTTTGGTCTGTTAAAAAATCAATAGTATGACAAGTCGTAACAGAAGTAATTTATAATTGCGTAGCAATGGTTGTACTGTCGGTAGTGATTACTAGACGGGTATTATAATGGTTTTGGAAACAGTAGAGACTCAAGCGATGGTCAAAGTACTTCGTATAAATTGACTTTTTTGAGCAGGTTTGTCAATTTGCTAATGGTTGAGCAAAATTAATGTCTTGAAAACCCAGTACCACAAGAACAGAACAAAAATTGATTTACGACCTAGATACAAGGGGTGTGACCTCAGAAATAATGCAAATACCCCAAACACCCCAAAAGCATTCTTCAAAACTCGTCATGCCCAAACAAATCCAAAAACATATGCACTATTGTATATAAAACCTAACATTTAAAAGGAGGGAGAAACACTCCCCTGTATATTTGAAGACATTCGCTATCCACCTTTTTGTTACCACATGAAGTTTTGTCGTCTGCTACTGTGGAGAGGCACCAGTTGTCCCGGCTGGGGTCATGACACTGGACGTCACTGCAGATGGCGTCAGCGTATGGTTTGCCACTGTAAGCGACAGCTCCCTTTAAAACAAAGGACGTCATGCCAACTATAGTGATAGGTTATTAATACTTAATTGCATTTAATTAATTAGCTGGGGTAAAAGTCAGACGAAAGTTTATTTGGTTACAATAAAAGCGGTGTCCTGGTCTAAACAGCTACATGTTGTCATTAGGGCAGATTATTATTATATTAAAGACGTTCGCAACAATTTCTGTAAAATTCTTTCCAGCGACAGATTTTCTTAAACATTTGCTCAAACATGCGTCAATGTATCCTAAACTACAACACAGGTCACCGGCCTTGTTCCGGAAATATTGGGTTTTGAATACGGTACCTGTCGAAGCCCTTTTCTCAGTTTGTGTGACTAGCAATGTTGAATAATATAAAGCGTTCACATTCAAACAAGGATGGAGATTTTTAAATGAATATTTTTTAAATGTTTCGTTTGGCAAACACAAGTGCGGTTTAATAAGAAAAACGCGCTTTATGTACAGTTACCATTTAAAACATGACTTTTAATGGACGTTTAACCAGGTTAATGATGCATTTAATATGCCTGTTAAAACATCAATAAATAATCAAATATACGAATATCTTTTGTTCCAAACGACAGATTTTGTTAAAAAAAATCCCATATACATGCGTCATTGTATACTGAAACTAAAACAGTCTTAAAAATAGGGGTCACCGTCCTTGTTCCGGAAATACTGGGTTTTTAATACGGTACCTGTCGAAGCTCTTTTTTATCAATGTTTTAAGTATATAGAAGAGCTTTTTTTCAAAAAAGGTAATGGTTCCTTCAACTGATATGTTTTTTATGTTTTGTTTGGCAATATACAAATGTATTTGATAATAAAAAAACACTCTGCCTACATTTACTGTTAAAATGATGAATCTGACTGGACATTTAAGTAGGTCAAATGGGTACTAAATTATATAATGCTTTATAAAACGTCATTTTTGTTATTAAATGCATCAATATATATTGGGTCAAATCGACAGATTTATGAAAAATTTCGCACATACATACATACATCAATGTATTCTTACACCAAAACTTTAATAAAAAGCATGGGTCACCTAACAAGTTTTAGAAATATTGGACTTTAAATAGGATACCTGTGTAGCATTTGTCATTTTTCGTTTTAACATTGTATAAGTAAACAACGTATCGATTGCTAAAATAGAATGGAGATATTTAACGGATCTTTTGTGAATTGATTTCTTTGGAAATACATTGTCCTCGTATAAGTGTGTTTTTAATTATTATATATGCTCTATGAACTTTCACTATTGAAACAATTTATTTCAATCGTTATTAGAGATGGTCAAATACGAGAATGTACCGACTATACCTGTTGAAACATCAAAATACACATATGACCAAATGTATGAATATATTAAGTTCCAAATCTCAGATTTTCTTCAAACCTGGCTTAGACATGTGTCAATGTATACCAAAACTAAAACAGTCATAGAAAGTATGGGCCATCGTGCTTGTGCGGGAAGTAGTGGACTCTGAACATATTAGCTGGTGAACCTTTTTATCATTCACGCTACGTCTTCAAAGTGTTACTTTTCACAAGATGGGTTGCAAATATCTGTAGATTTTAAATTGGTTTCAGATGTTTTGACAATATGTAAGGATATTGTGATTAATGACACACTACAAAAACACTAACCATTGACTGGAACTTAAAGACTTACAAAGATATACATCTTGAAGGCAATTAATAATGCAAAGGCAATAATGTATTATGAGACAAAACTGTTTTCATGTATCATTTCTAGGAGCATAAGGTGAGTACCTACACATTGGTATTGTTGCTTTAATAATTGCTTTACTAAAATGAATTATAATGCGTGTTTGTCAAGATGGATCAGTTGGTGTATAACAAATAGGATTAATAAACAATCTAACGATAACATAATAGAAGTTGACTTACACGACAGAGGAACGAGCCTGTACCGTGTTTATTGACGCACTGAGCGTCAATATCAGTGGACGACTGTGCCACGTGAGGTTGTGCGCATGCGTCACAACAACGGTACTTGACGTCACCATGGTTGCATTCTGTGGAATTGGAAGCGTGAATCTGTTGGCATGTGTGTCCGTTGTAGACAACACCCGGCTGGTCTCCATTGATACAGCTATCTGGTTGTAATACATGAGTTTTACAATGAAGCCCATTGCAATTTCTCAAAAGGCGGTTTTACTGATCAACAGCTCAGACTTAGTACTAATTTTGGGATATTTAAACCAGCTCGATGTATAGATAGCATTACAACAGACTATGTATAAATTTGTCATATATATCTCAAGAATACAATTACTCAGCATTGCCAATAACATTCCAAAGTAAAATTATTTATTGGATGTTTCAATGACTGGTATGTTATGTCCCCTGATATGTATTGTGGATTCACCAGCACAGTGTATTAATTGTATATACAAATACTGTACCATGCACTTGTCCACTATTGACGCACTCGTTCAATTTACATGCACCAATAGTAGAGACACAAAAAAATGCATTAAATGTGTTGTCATGAAAATTAAATTTAGGCTAATAGCTACAATGTTCATGCAAATTATTAAGTGAAAGTGCTATTGCTACAATGCAAAGAATGGTCAGTTAAAATCGAAACATTTTGCAAAATTAAGAAATTAAAAGTGTGTACAGGACAGGACACTCCTAGACACTACAAGACTGTTAAACAGAATATAAGGTAAAACAACAAAGACACAACTCAAGAACTGTAAAAGTAACTGAAGTCAAAATAAACTGGTATAAAAATTTGTTATAAGCTCTGGGGCTCAATTCCATTTTAGCTTCTCTTCGGTTTACATTGCATTGTATATTGGATTACATTGCATTGTATATTGGATTACAATGCATTGTATATTGGATTACAATGCATTGTATATTGGATTACATTGCATTGTATATTGGATTACATTGCATTGTATATTGGATTACATTGCATTGTATATTGGATTACATTGCATTGTATGTTGGATTACATTGCATTGTATGTTGGATTACATTGCATTGTATGTTGGATTACATTGCATTGTATATTGGATTACATTGCATTGTATATTGGATTACATTGCATCGTATATTGGATTACATTGCATCGTATATTGGATTACATTGCATCGTATATTGGATTACATTGCATCGTATATTGGATTACATTGCATCGTATATTGGATTACATTGCATCGTATATTGGATTACATTGCATCGTATATTGGATTACATTGCATCGTATATTGGATTACATTGCATCGTATATTGGATTACATTGCATGGTATATTGGATTACATTGCATCGTATATTGGATTACATTGCATGGTATATTGGATTACATTGCATCGTATATTGGATTTAAACATATTTTAGTATGTTGTCCAAATGGATATAAAATAATGTGATTTGTTTTCTAAAACAGAAGAGAAACTACCAGTAGCCAATATGATTTATCTGACGTTGTTAGTATTCATTGAAATTCCATTAATGTATTAACACTTTATTCTTGATTCCACTGTTTTCAAGCGTCGATAGCTACCCTGAAAATATTGTATGAAATTTATGAGAAAAATGCATACAAAATTCCTATACATAAGGAAATGTGCTACCTGCAATTGAAGCAGAATAATATAAAGCTGCCTCGGTCAATTGTCCAGAACATGGTTAAAATAAATCAATACTACGTATAAGCAACATCCATACATACCAGATGTATTTGTCACATGTTCGCTGTTGACACACTCATTGGACATGCACCACTAAAACATTAAGAATTTAAAGCATAAGAACGTTGCATTTAAAGTTATACAACTACTGGAATTACTGGAATTACTTGAGGTCAAGAATACAGTCAGACAATCAGCTTAGATTAATTACAACGGCAAAAAAGAGCAAACATCCAGCTCAGAAAGTAACCATGATTTGTCAACATTTTTTTGTAAACAAAATCACTTGCTGAAAACGGAATTATTAAAATGGTATACATTTTGTATATAAACTTGTCAGTCGTATGAAAATCAATGTACAATGTTATCCAGTCATTACACTTGGATAACACCTGTGTAACAGTTGTTGTTGTTTTTTTTTTAAAATAACAGGTGGCAAAGCTTGTAATTTGTTTGTGATGTTTGATTAATAGAAACAAGTCCCAAAACATGGGAATATCTATAAAAAACACTAGGGCTAAGAAATCGATACACAATATCAAAGAATCAAGAAATTAAAGAAAACTATTTTGCTGTTGGAAGATTGGGCAATTATTCTATAATGTTGAATATTGTATTGTTTTTATAAGTTTGCTATTTACAGTGCTATGAGATTAATAATTATATTAAATAATGTGCATGGACACGTGTATATTGATTAATTCTCAACCATGTGCGCGGTTTTAAATCCCCAAAGCGTTGCAAAGATCGTTCCCGGCGGTGACTTCATATGTTTGTCTGTTTTTGTGTGTTCAATGTTATAGTGACAATTGGTTACTTGCCTAACAACGGTTAGGTGGTTAACAGAATAAAGTGATTTCTCGATGCACAAGGACTTTCATGATGGTTTAAAACTGATAACTAAGAAGACCACGGTGTGGATGCAGCCTCTACCCTATTACGACCACGGTGTGGATGCAGTCCCTTCCCTACTAAGACCACGGTGTGGATGTTGTCTCTACCCTACCAAGACCACGGTGTGGATGCAGTCTCTACCCTACTAAGATCATGGTGTGGATGTTGTCTCTACCCTACCAAGACCACGGTGTGGATGTTGTCTCTACCCTACCAAGACCACGGTGTGGATGTTGTCTCTACCCTACCAAGACCACGGTGTGGACGCAGTCCCAACCCTACTAAGACCACGGTGTGGATGCTGTCTCTACCCTACCAAGACCACGGTGTGGATGTTGTCTCTACCCTACTAAGACCATGGTGTGGATGTTGTCTCTACCCTACCAAGACCACGGTGTGGATGTTGTCTCTACCCTACCAAGACCACGGTGTGGATGCAGTCCCTACCCTACTAAGACCACGGTGTGGATGCAGTCCCTACCCTACTAAGCCCAAGGGGGTTGATGCAGTCTCTACCCCCACTAAGCCCACGGGGGTTAATATAGTCTCTACCCTACTAAGACCACGGTGTGGATGCAGTCCCTACCTTACTAAGACCACGGGTGGATGCAGTCCCTACCCCCACTAAGCCCACGGGGTTCATGCAATCTCTACCCTACTAAGCCTACGGGGGTTGATGCAGTCTCTACCCTACTAAGCCTACGGGGGTAATGCAGTTCCTACCCTAATAAGCCCACGGTTTTAATGCAGTCTCTACCCTACTAAGCCTACGGGGGTTAATGCAGCCACTACCCTACTCAGCCCACGGGGTTAATGCAGTCTCTAGCCTACTAAGCCCACAGGGTTAATGAAGTCACTACCCTACTAAGCCCACGGGGGTTGATGCGGTCTCTACCCTACCAAGACCGCGGTGTGGATGTTGTCACTACCCTACTAAGACCATGGTGTGGATGTTGTCTCTACCCTACCAAGACCACGGTGTGGATGTTGTCTCTACCCTACCAAGACCACGGTGTGGATGCAGTCCCTACCCTACTAAGACCACGGTGTGGATGCAGTCCCTACCCTACTAAGCCCAAGGGGGTTGATGCAGTCTCTACCCCCACTAAGCCCACGGGGGTTAATATAGTCTCTACCCTACTAAGACCACGGTGTGGATGCAGTCCCTACCCTACTAAGACCACGGGGTAGATGCAGTCACTACCCCCACTAAGCCCACGGGGTTAATGCAGTCTCTACCCCACTAAGCCCACGGGGTTAATGCAGTCTCTACCCTACTAAGCCTATGGGGGTTAATGCAGTCTCTACCCAACCAAGCGCACGGGGGTGGATGCAGTCCTGATTTTTTTAAGTCCACAGGGGTGGATACAGAATCTACACTACTAAGACCCGGGTGGATGCAGTCTCTACCACTCTAAGCCCACGGGGTGGATGCAGTCTCTACCCTACTTTGACCTCGGGGAGGGATGCAGTCTCTACCACACTAGGACCACGGGGTTTGATGTTACCCAAACACACTAAGAAAGCTGGAGTGGATTCGGTCCCTTGTCCCTACCCTTCTAAGACCTCGGGGTTGGATGCAATCCCTACCACACTAAGCCCACGGGGATGGATGAAGTCGCTAGCTATTTCGACCTCGGGGAGGGATGCAGTCTCTACCACACAAAGCCCACGTGGTGGATGCAGTCTCTATTCTACTTTGACCTCGGAAAGGGATGCAGTCCCTCCGACACTAAGACCACGGGGTTTGATGCAGTCCCAACCAGACTAAGACTTCTGGAGTGGATCCAGTCCAGTCCCTAGTCTCTACCCTTCTATGACCTCGGGGGTGGATGCAGTCCCTACCCACCTAAGACCACGGGGTCGATGCAGTTCCTACCCTACTTTGACCTCGGGGACGGATGCAGTCCCTCCCACTCTAAGCCCACGGGGTAAATGCAGTCTCTACCCTACTTTGACCTCCGGGAGGGATGCAGTCTCTCCCACACTAAGACCACCGTTTTTGATGCAGTCCCAACCACACTAAGACTACTCGAGTGGATTCAGTCCCTACTTTTCTAAGACCTCGGGGGTGGATGCAATCCCTACCCTACTAAGACCACAAGGTGGATGCTGTGCCTACCCTACTAAGACCACCGGGGTGGATGCAGTCTCTACCTTGCCGCCACCACACAGGGTGCCGTCGCCGGCGTCCATATAGTAGCAGGCGTGTTTGACAGGGTCATAGCAGAACATCTTCAAACACACGCCGGTGTAGTTACCGTGGTATTGTTCCTTAACATACAACATGAATATGTATTACATTGGCATAGGTTTAAGTTCATCATAAAAAGGTATATCAGAAATAAAATGTAAATCTACTATCCAACAACCTTTCAGTACAAAACGAATACTTACTTTTTTGAATTCTAACCAGAATAAATTCAGTATATAAACAATAATTTGACTTGAATGTAAAATATCAGTCCTCATTTAGCTTCAATTGATCATTTGTTGAGCCATGTTATGACGTACCCTAGAAAGGTACGACTGTTGCCTATAGTTTATACGACATTGTTCATCCAGTGAGTAGACTTTTCGATTATTAATACAACAAAGTAGTTAGGTAGTCGCAATTGATCAATATGTTGACCCATGTTTCACGTACCCTACAAAAGTAGGACTGCTGCCCGTAGTGTACACGACACTGCTCATCCAGGTTGTATACCTGACCGTACCACTGGTGTGTCAGTGACGTCACCTCCCCAGGTACGTGACCGTTCTCCGTGGTGGTCAGGCAATTAGTATGGTGCCTTTAACAGAATGGGGCATCAGCAATGGAGAAACTGTTACTGAACAATATGTGGTTCTTTACGGCAAGTCACCAATGGCCTGTCTTTTGTTCATGGTGATTGAACACTTCGTGTGACGCCTTTACCAGACTGGAGCACCAGCACTGGTGAAACAGTTATTGCAAAGTGTGTAGCTCGTTATTTACGGTAGGTAAGTTGAAGTTAGATATTGCCAATACAATTGCCCGTTGTCACCGTTAAAACGTTTATGACATGGTTTTGACATCGTGCGGTGCTTCATCAGTAGAAATAACACATGTATTGAACAGTAAACGGTTCTATATTAAGGCAAGTGAGCTGCAGTAACAAATTGCCTGTACAAATGTCCGTTGACCGTTGTATTCCGACAGTTTTTATGATGCATGTAGAGAAACTTTACTGGACAACTCGAGATCAATATATACAAGACCATCGACCTACCATGAGATGATATGAACAATAGAAACAGTGTTACAACAACTATGACATATGCTGAACTCTGAAGTTTTTTTTATGTAATGCCGTGTATAATTATGGCATTGTTTTCGGACTATTTCACTCTCTTTTAAATACATTGTAAAGACTGGATAAAAACAAACATATTTTTGTCATGCATAGTATCTATGGATGATGCAAACACATGTTTTATGGTTTATTTTAGCAGACAAAGTATCATTGTTCACGTCTTAAAAAGCAACATTTAATATCAACAACACTAGCAACACGAGCAAGCAACTCACGTGTCGAGATATTGAATGAACCTTAATGCTACAATGCTTGCAGCTAACTAATGTGTTGTGATACTGAATGAACCTTAATGCACAAGGCTTGCAGCTAACTCACGTGTTGAGATCCTGAATAAACTTCAATGCTACAATGTTTGCAAATAACTCATGTGTTGAGATACTGAATGAACCTTAATGCTACAATGCTTGCAAGTAACTTACGTGTAGAGATACTTAATAAACATCAATGCTAAAATGCCTGCAGCTAAATCATGTGTTGAGATACTGAATGAACCTTAATGCTGAAATGTTTGCAGCTAACTCATATGTTGAGATACTGAATGAACTTTGATGCTACAAGGCTTGCAGCTAACTTCCATGTTGAGATACTGAATGAACATTAACGCTACAAGGCTTGTGGATTACTCACGTGTTGAGATACTAAATGAACATTAATGCTACAAGGCTTCCAGCTTACACATACGTTAAGATACTGAATGAGCCTTAATGTTAAAAGGCTTGAGGCTAACTCATGGTTTGAGATACTGAATAAACATCAATGCTACAAGGCCTGCGGCTAACTTACGTGTTGAGATACTGAATGAACATTTATGCTGCAAGACTTGCAGATTACTCACGTGTTCAGATACTGAATGAACCTTAATGTTACAAGGCTTGCAGATTACTCACGTGTTGAGACACTGAATGAACATTAATGCTAAAGGGTTTGCGGATTACTTACGTGTTGAGATACTGAATGAACATTAATGTTACAAGGTTTGCTGATTACTTACGTGTTAAGTAACTGAATGAACATTAATGCTGCAAGGCTCGCAGGTTAATCACATGTTGAGATACTAAATGAACATTAATGTTAGCAGGCTTGCAGCTTACTCATGCGTTAAGATACTGAATGAATCTTAATGCTAAAAGGCTTGAGGCTAACTCATATGTTGAGATACTGAATAAACTTCAATGCTACAAGGCTTGCAGCTAATTTACGTGTTGAGATACTGAATGAACATTTATGCTACAAGGCTTGCAGATTACTCACATGTTGAGATACTGAATGAACCTGAATGTTACAAGGCTTGCCGATTACTCACGTGCTGAGAGACATAATGAACATCAATGCTACAAGGTTTGCGGATTACTTACGTGTTGAGATGCTGAATGAACGTTAATGTTACAAGGCTTGCAGATTACTTACGTGTTGAGATACTGAAAGAACATAAATGTTACAAGGCTTGCAGATTACTCACGTGTGTAGATAGTGAATGAACATTATTGTTACAAGGCTTGCAGCTTACTCATGCGTTAAGATACTGAATGAACTTTAATGCTACCAGGCTTGCAAGTAACTCACGTGTTGAGACACTGAAAGAACCTTAATGTTACAAGGTTTGCAGCGTACTTACTGGTGAGATACTGAATGAACCTTAAAATGCTACAATGCTTGCAGCTAACTCACGTGGTGCCATACCGAATGAACCTTAATGCCACAAGGCTTGCAGCTAACGCACGTGTTGAGATGCTGAATGAACCTTAATGCTAAACGACTTGAGGCTTACTCACGTGTTGAGATACTGAAGGTACGTCCTAATATAATCCACTGAACACGTGGAGAACGTCCACTTTTTCTTGTTAGCCAGGAGGAAACTGGCCTCCATGGCAAAGCCGTCCTGGCTGGAGCAGTGGTTGCCGTCACCATCGTGTTCACAGCCCAAACTGTTCAAATGATATAACACCGCCTTTATTAATAAGCGGCAGCAGTAAAAACAGCGTCAAAATCGTCCCTACTTTTCCAGCCGACATTGTTCCCTACTTTGCCAGCCGACATTGTTCCCTACTTTGTCAGCATTACAACTCTCAAGTCAGCATAGCAACAATATAACTGAATAGTACACTATCGTTTTTTTTTCTTATCAGGTATCAAATACTAACTCTACAACAGCAACAGTATCGTTCCTCAATGGTCAACATTGCCCTGTTATATAGCCTGATAATACGATGAATAATAATCACGTTGAGCAATAAATAAAAACAACAACGCAGATTTAAGGAACTTTCTGGAGAGAAGAATTTACTAAGGAACCATAGGGACACGGTCCCGGACTACATACTATAAATAATTAATGAACACAGTACCTATGCCCAAGCTCATGTGCAATCAACTGGGCAGTGTAGAAGTCCGCATTGTCAGACACAATGGACACACTCTTCGGTTTGCACTCGGCTTCAGTGTACGCGTACCCTGGCATGCAATCGAATTGTGTAAATATTTCAATTATTTGTGAAGGAATTTTCTGTGAAACAACGATACCAATTATATGTGTAGATTTTCATTATTGAATATTAGTATTAGGTTCTGCATTTAGATTATTTCTAGTACATTTTGTATTTGTTAGGAATGCTTTTTCCGTGACACACACGTATTTTGTAACGATCCCCATTATTTGTGTAGTTTTTATGACACAATAGTAAAAGCTCACTCACCAGAAAATGTTGAACTTCCATGCTGAGAAAGTCCATATCTAGAAAAAAACAACATAAAATAAATATCACTGGTTCAGTTCGCTACAAATTCAAGTCAGTAACAATAGAAGATAAACACCTCGCATTATTTTTATGTTATAAAAGCCTGAAACAGAAAAAGGCTTAAACAGCAACGACGTTGTTTGTAAAGAATAAAAATAAATACGTACATTATAACATAATGAATAGTTGTTCGAGGCCAATAATGAACGTATTAATAACAATACATCTCAAACTGAACGATCAGTATTGTAATCACTTCTCTTTGATGTCATTGTAATTTCCATGTGCACCATATAATGTTTGTTGCACATATCGTATTAGTACATACTTCGTGATCAGCATGGCATGGTCGTGTGGGGCGGCCCTCTGTAGCTGCTCAGAGAAGGGCTGAAACAGGGGCAGCACCTGGGTGGGGTCTACCACGTGATCACTGCCTAGGGTCACCTTCAGGGTCTCCGTCCAAGAGGAGTCGCGACTCGTCTGGATAAAAATACGTGAACAAGAGAGCCAGCGTGGCCCTTGTCGCTAACCTGAGTGTTGACAAGTTAGCAGAGGGCCAACTAGGAGTGCCGCATACATTAATAAATACGGAAGAAAATAACAACACAATAGCATACGTACCGAAGACAAAATATACAACAAAATGTTTAATATCATTATCATTCATTCTACGTACTGTGGTAACCATGACATCCACCAGTTTGATACTGATGTAAATATTGTTCGGCTCTAGGCTTTTGTAGACTAAATTGCTCTGAAAGAATAACAAAACTGAGTTTAGATTGGAAATTTGAGCCTTATCTGTTTCCATTATTTCATTAAAATATGAAGGAAAATGCATCCCCTTTGCACGCAGATCAAGTATCTAATAAACAATAACAATGCAGTTACAGATAAGGGTGTAATGTCATAACACCCAGTCAAGAACTGTACACAAAACATGTTCATATCAGTAATAAATAAGTACAAATAATTAAAAGTCATTAAAAGAGTGAAAGAATTGCAAAATCGCGATAATTATCTTAATAAGAGTGTGGAAAACACGTTCCCAAGGCTAATTTAATCATGCACACAATGCATTGCAAACTCCTCGCAGCGGTTACTTCCCCCTTGGTACTCTTCAATAACCACTGCCAACACAAGTTAAAAACTTCCTGATTTGGAAGTTGTTAGGGTAGAACGCTGTGAGAAGGTTGAAGATTTATGCTTTAGAACATTTTGATTTTAAAATTATTATTTATAACACTCCCACGGAAGTGTTGCATTATTGGTCCATGTATATATATTACGAGTTAAAATGAAAAACAACAATACTCTGTGTTTGATAGAACACATATGCCCCCGGTTAATGCTGAACAGTCTTTTTGAATTATTATTTATGATGTCCAAATTAGGTCAAGGTAAAAGTGAGGTTGGGTTATATGGATGGATTGGGAATGGTCATCAGCAACAACTGTGTTAGTATCCATGTGTTCGAGTAAGCGGTGTTGGTGCTAGACGAAACGGTACAATCTACTTAACTTTGTCACGTACGGACGGAAGAACGGACGGACGGAAGGATGGACTGACGGACAGGACAATCACTATATGCCTCCCGCATCAAGATGCCGGGGGCATAAAAAAAATAAAATAATAATCATAAACAACGCAAGGATTTTACGGTGTCCACGATTGTTCACGATTTTAATTCGCGTCATTTGATCCAAGAATGGTCAGGGGGAACTTCATGCCGACCGGGATTTAAAATCGAATTATGCTCTGAACCAGTTAAATCCCTGCGCGGAGGTTGAATACATTGTACTTAACAGTCCATACACCGTTTTGCAAATCGAGGAACTGAAACGTGGATTTATCCACGTTGCGCCGTAACACAACCTTCAATTGTGTGTCATAATGTTTATAAACCAATTTCGATCAGTCAATGACATCGTGAAAATTAAGCCTTAATATTTCGTTTAGTTTAAACCTATTTATTTAGCTCGATTTTGTAAAATTGCGTATGCGCATTTTCAAGTCCGTTTCATGGGTACAATCAAATCCTCGCAGCGGTATTACTTCCCCATTGGTACTTTTCAGTTACCACTGTCACCGCGAGTTAAAAACTTACAGATTTAGAAGTTTTCAGAGGAGACGATTATGAGGAGATTGAAGATTTTTTACAAAAAATTTTAATTGTATCATTATTATTTTATAACAATGACACAGACGTATTGCATTATTGGGCCAGGTATATATGGTACGAGTTAAAATGAAAAAACAAAC
This sequence comes from Congeria kusceri, assembly GCA_027627225.1. Lineage (NCBI taxonomy): Eukaryota > Metazoa > Mollusca > Bivalvia > Myida > Dreissenidae > Congeria > Congeria kusceri. The sequence goes on from CM051037.1 coordinate 51,885,084, forward strand.
AAAACATAGATAAATATAAAAAGTAAACATAACAACGCAAGGATTTTACGTTGTCAACGATTGTATCATGCGCTAGTCCACGATTTTATTTCGAGCCAGGTGTTTGCCTATGGTCACGTAGAACTTCATGCCAGCAGGGATTTAAAATTTGGCTATGCTCGGACACAGTTAAATCTCTGCTCTGAGGTTGGGGTACAACCAACACTTGATATCATTTGAGGAAGATCATCAAAACGCCCCTCCCGCGCGAGTAGGTAATGATCTCCCAATCGCAAGACGGACACCATATTCATTACACATCTGCGACAGTCTTTATATTTAATAGAAGCCTTAATATGGCGCTGAACCATGTGCAATGCTTTTCTGTAAACTGTTTTACCGAATGCACTAGGGTGGAGATATACTGTTTGGTTGCACGTGTGGCTTGACTGACACGGTCGGCATGGGACGAACTACTAGGTGTCTCTTGATACCATCTGTAAAGGCATATACATGTACTACATAAATAAGTAAGTAGGTAGGTAATTTTTTTATTAACGTGACATGTGTATACATACCCCGGTACATTCTACACAAGCTGTATACAATACCTGCCAAGTTACACCCGATCCAATGGGCCTATTTGTCACCTAAACATTGTTATAATTAAGATACGTTAGCTGAGAATAAATATGTAAATATGTCATAATTTCAAAACCTTATATTTAACGTATGTAGTATTTGGTATACAGTTTGCCCTAGTAAAGTAACATGATACAAGTTTATAAACATTATAAACACATGTTAGGCCAAAAATTACATATTGGCCTGCATGCTCTGTAAGATAACAAATAATATGACATTCTGGTTACAGTGTGAGACGAAGATATTTAAATTGTCTTTTCCAGGGTATGTAGTACTGGGACTGCTGTAAGGTCATATGATTAGTATTGCTACAATACTTTACTGTTTCTATTTAAGACGCTATAGTGCTATCGTGTTGCGTTGAAGTTATATTTACCTCACCACCATTAGTAAGTCACATCATGATAACTAGATAATTTTAAGATAAAGGGCACATTTGTATTCGTTTGGGCCAAACTGATGATATCCTATTATCACTGGGGGCTGAAGTGGGTACACTAAAAGTATATATAAAAGACAGCATGTGTATGTTCTTCAATGAAAGCGTGGTAACATTCCTTCAATTTGTCCACATGTTGGGTACAATTTTAAGCCTTTCTTGGACTTTTGTAATTGTCATGGAGATCAATAGCTGTTACACGATGGTAGATGTTTTTTTATATATAATACAAACGCCTCTTGTTGTTATGCTGTGTGTTTTAGTGTAGTTAATGTCATAAAAGTAAGTGTTTTGTGTTTTTTTGCTTAATTGTATATACAAACTAACTGTACAACTCCAATATTGGTTAATAATACTGATTTCTTGACTAAATAGCGTGATTTGGAAATAACATGCATTTTTCTCTCTGTTGCTGATAATAACAAAATACATACATATTAAGATTTTTTTTTGCAGTTTAGTGTGTATGCGTGTTGCACAGAGTGTGTGCATGTTTTCCAAAGAAGTCAACTTTTATGTGTGTGTTGATCAACGAATTCATGTTACAATTTTGGAAATGAACCACGCTGTATGTCTTAGTTTTCGTTAAGAAACATTCAGGTTATACACATAGCGTTATAATGCTTTTTCCTGAGATATTTACTTGTTGAATTCACTGAAGTCCACCACAACTAGCAATTCCAGTGCCAGTGCACCTGTTGCTCTGTCCACCTTCCATCCCGCCACTGAGTTGCCTAACAACAGAACACGTATATGCGATGCTTAGCAAAAAGCAGTTCATTTAATGCCTAGCAACAAAACAAGTTCATTTAATGCCTACCAACAAAACAAGTTCATGTTATGCTTAGTAACAAAATAAGAGGATCGCCTACGGGTGCTGGACGCTCGACTTTCTTGTATTTGATATTATTCTGGCCTTTCGTTAATAGAATGGGTTCATCACTGTGATGAAGTGTGTTGTATTTCAAGCCACTTACTCTTATAGATCATGAGAAATATGACATTGAGCTCAAATTCTAAGTTGAAAAAAGGGCAATAACTCCACCAAAATCCTTGAAATAGTTACCTCAACATGTCTACAGAATGGGTTCATACCTGTGATCGAGTCTTTTGAGTTTCAAGTCAATACCTCTTATAATTAGTGTGAAATTTGACCTAAAGCGAAAATTCTAAGTTGAAAAAGGGCAATTTACTCCTACGATATAATTGATAGAGTTACCTCCTCTTGTCTACATAATAAATACATCACTGTGATCAAGTACTTTGAGTTTCAAGTCAATACCTCATACAGGTATTGAGAATTTGACCTAAAGCGAAAATTGTAAGGTGACAAAAGGATAATATCTCCTACAAAATCCTTGAAAGCGTTACCTCCTCATGTCTGCAGAATAGGGTCAGCACCATAAACAAGTATCTTGAGTTTCAATTTAATGTCTTTGATAGTTATTGTGAAATTTTATATTTAACACAAAATGTCAAAATATTGTTGTAAGTCCAAACGAGGGAAAATAACTATGGCAATACAAATCACAGGGTTACCTGCCTTGTTGTAATGAATTACACCTTTGATAGTGAACAATTATTGAAAGTTTCAAATGGATACCTTTGATAGCTTTTTAAAAATGGACTCTGACAAAAAACTTTACCAAAAAACTTAACCAAAAACTCAACCAAAAAACTAAAACAAAAAAATTAACCAAAAAAACTTAACCAAAAAACTTAACCAAAAACCTTAACCAAACAACTCAACCAAAAAACTTCACTAACGCAGAAGCTGACGCAGACGACACAGTCGAGCTAACAAGTTCATATGATGCCTAGCATTAAAGAAGTCTTAGTGATGCTTAGCAACAAAGGTTACCTAGCAACAGACAACGTGTGTGTGATGCCTAACAATAAAACAGGTTCATGTGATGCTTAGCACGTTAAGCAACCAAACAAGCAGCTTATGAATTACCTAGTACAAAAATAGTTCATATCACGCAATAAAACAAGTTTGATAGTTTCTTAACAACAACAAAAATTCATATGATGCCTAGCAATAAAATAAGTTCATGGTCCCTGACAATAAAACAAGTTAACAAAAAAAATAATTTTCATTTTATCGTGGTTCAATTAAATCACGGATACAAAATACATTTAATAACGATACTTACTTAGCAGCACAAGAACCCCCAACAAAGGGCCGAACATTTTCAGAACTGAATTATAATAATGCAGTGCAGTACTACTAAAATGTAGACTTCACATTGATAAGGAATGTTCTATATTAGGACTGGGCCACTAATCTGACACATACATCATTGAAACGTTGCACCAATTGCCTTCATTCATTGACTTTTACCAGCAATTATGCTTCGTAATGTAGTTTATGCATTGCGCACAACAACGCTTTCTATTGATGTATGATGAATACAAACTATTTGGTATATACACAACACAAACTGACGAGTGCAACCCAGCTTTAGCGTCACTCGCAGTTCGGTGCAGGACCCAGACCGATATACAAGCAACATATCACATGTTCTGAGTACGAGCTGTCATAAGAGCTGTGCAACACAGACAATTGTCTTTTCCAATTGGCTTTTTCAAGTAGAATTGTGTAAACTGACATTTTCTTAATGCTTAGTCGAGCATGTTTTAAACTTCAGGAGATTGCTTGAAAGTCAACCTTTAACATCATATACATTGTTGTTTTATGAACAATTAATCATGTTCTATTATTATTAGTGTTATTTTAGCGCACATACAATGGGAACACGCAGTCTATGTCTTCTGTAAATATTTTTGGAACAAATTGACATTATTTTGACACAGCCTTGAGTTATATACTTGTATATGTAGCAATGATTACTACCTACTTGATTTTGGCGCCAGTAACTTATTTGAAACATCAAAATGTTATGTGTATACTGTTATAACGATTCGTATACATTAAAATCAACCATGACGACATTAAAGATACAACTAAAAACATTTATACTAAACATTTAATCAAGGAAATTCTTGTTTACTCAGGGTGTGTTTTTACATTTGAGTGATAAAAACGTGCAGCGGCGAAGATTATCCCACGATTGAAACGCTTCTACACGTGTCGCAGCATTTGGTCCTCATGTCTGCATTGTATGAGGCACATTTGAGCGACTGACAGGTGTTGACCTTGTCCCCATACTCGCATCCTGTAATAGTGCCACCAAAACTGATTAATTGGTTATGAATTTGCACCATAAAAACGCCATTTTGGTATGCATGGCTATCAATTAGTTTATACCTGATTTTTCATGAAAGATCTTACCTAAAATCGAAATAAATTTGGTCTCTAACTGTACGTTCAAATTAAATATCCGTCAACATTCACCATTAATTGCAATGTTATTAATAGTTAACAATAAAATTAAATGACATCAACGTCAAATGTTCATGAAAACATCTGCTTTTCTCTCGTTATTTGGTCGTTACTAGCCTACCAAAGTTCAGGACAATGGGTCTTCACACAGTCTAGTAAATCGGTCGCCTCCACGTTTGACCTTTTTACCAAAGGCCAATCTCACGGACGTACCGACATGGGCGGCGTTTATTTACCATAATAGCAAAGTTGAAACTTTTGTGTTGTCACATAATTTGAATCGAGCGCACTGAACTTCTACTTTGACCAATTGACCACCTTGACAAATGGTCAATCTCACAGACTCACCGACATGGGCAGCGTTTTTGTACTTCTGGCAGCTCTCACAGCACAGGTCCTCGTTGTGACTCCAATAACACGTCTGTCTGTTTGCCTGGCTCCCGATGTTAGTATGGCACCAGTCGCTTTTGTCTCCGAACTCACAACCTTGAACGGTATAAAACGCCAGTATACCGACCAGAATCAATGCGGTCAGTGTCTGTGTTCAGTGCGAGTAGAAACTATTCTTCAAAATGTCACTTCCGTTTGGGACATTTGTAAAGCTTATTAGATACTCTTTCTAGTAAAATGTGTTTAAAACTATTTATTCGATAGAAAATGTATCACAACTACAGTATTTCAACAATTCCCAAACAAAGTAATTTGTGTTTTTGCTGAACGTATGTACGTGTAAACACTAAAATCTTCTAAAGGTGCTATTGATGATTAATCTTACAGAGAGACAGGCGATGGTTTTTATGATAGGATATGTATTATATCTGTATAATGATTTATCAGCAAGAACTTGCGCAAAGTTGCACAACAAGCTGCTTGTTTGGCTATTTTGAACTCTCTCTTATGACTAGAAACTCTACATACATTTGCCATATCTGCTCTGGGAGTAAGTAGAATTGCTTATACAATGTATGTAACAATACTACCAGTGACAGATCGTTTGATAGAACTGCAGGCAGCGCAGCAAACTCGAGCCGTAAAGCTGTCATAGCATCTCCAGTTGTGGGCGGGCTCTGCTATTTGTGCGCATGTCAGGCCGTAACTGGCCACGCATTTCTGGTCTCCATAGGAGCAGTCGTCTGTCAGACGGTTATACACGAATAAATGTTTACATATATTTAGAGAGAAGTGAAAATCAGTTGGTTCGTAACCAGTTATTTACTATTAAATATTATTCAGCAAGTTGTTTGTTTGTGTTTGTTGTTTTTCAACTGGTTGTGATTCAACAATCCAATAGTATTCTAGTATGTGTACAAGTGATGACATTCTCATAGGCATTTAGTGCATTTATATAAAATAATTCTAACATGATATTTGCATTAGTAATTAAACATTTGTCAAAAGTTTATATAAAAAAAACAACAACATATATTTAAAAATATATGTTGACCAGTCCAGAAAGGCAGCAGGAAAAGCAAAACTGTGTACGGTTGGAGCGCCCTGCTATTACGTTCTGGATCTTTCCCTACCATTTCTTTCTATGTTGCAAACATACATCAAAATGTAGTACCGGGAACTGCTGGAGCTGAGTTATCCGCGACACATACTCCATTACACCACTGAAATGAACACAACATGCACGCAATCTTACTTTGTGCTGCTTTACAATAAAGCTAGCATATCAAGATGACATGTTCCCAGCAAGGAAGCCCAGATAGGACCCATATGGGCCCCTTGTGGGTTTCCATGTGGGCTCATTCGGTCTACCGATATGAGCCCCAACGCAGAACGTGCAACCGGGATTGGCATGGGTCCCATATGGGTTATAATATGGGTCTTAAAATGGGACCCATGTAGGCTCAACATGGGACCGTGATGGGATACCCACATAGGTCCAACCGAGGAAAGTGAAACCGAGATTGGCATATGTACCATATGGGTTGGCATATGGGTCTTCGATAAGACAAATAAAGGCTCAACATTGGACCATTATGGGCGAACACCTTGAAGGTCTACCGACATGGGCCCCACCGCAGAAAGTGCAACCGGAAATTTCCTGGGTCTCATTTTGGAATCCATATGGGTTTGCTTGACTGGGACTCACCTGGGTTTGATGGTATTTTTGCCCAGCTTTAGCCCATATTGGGCCCATATGGGCTTGCTTGCTGGGTTACAACTTGCACAAATCCTTATGGCAGCAGTGTTTGTGCGAACTGCATGATACATTGTATACATTCAGGCGTATCAAAAACGTTCACAAAACGTTCACACAATTGTTAAATAAACATTATATATGTCATTTGGTAAGACAATACAATATAAATATGTTGTTTTTTGCATACACTTAAATGTGTTCAGGATATTACTTTGAAGTTCTTTAAGTCTCTTCTTTGTTCTTAATTAGCATGATCTATTTGTATTATGCATTCTAAAAGTTTGTAAAATTTAGCTTGTTAAAATACCTTTATTTTCCTTAATGTATTATTCAGTATGTTTAACCAACCAACCAACCCTATGTGTGTATTTGTGTATTTATATATATTTAGGGACGAACCGCCAGTAATGTTGTAAGACCTTTTGGTTCAACCCTTTTTCCTTTGTATAATGTATTTGTTCATTTGTACCGTGGTTGATGTAAACTATACTTATACGATGGAAATAAAATATCTTTAAACATTTGGTAGTTTTCTGATATAATACAATATGCATGTACTACAAATTAGTTCTGGATTATATTGATGCCATACTCAACAGTTACAATGATTGTAGGCGGTAACCGCAGCAACGACATTCATAGATAAATCGCAACGACTCAAATGAGGGTCAGAATATTATCGTATAAATTGAGTGGGGCAGGTTTAGCACATTCTGTTATGGCAACAGCCAATTATGTTTGCTGCAAATGCAATATTATACATAGTATAATTATACCGTTTGTGCGCAGATAAAAATACATTCTCTATTCACCTTTTTGTTACCGCAGGACGTTTTGTCGTCTGCCACTGAGGAGAGGCACCAGTTGCTCCGGCTGGGGTCATGACACTGGACGTCACTGCAGATGGCATATGCATACATCTTACCATTGTAGGCCACAGCACCCTTAAAACAAAGATCACCAGGCCAACCATAGGAATGTTAGATTTAAGAATTATTTTGGCTTGGGTTTTGTGAAAGCCAGATCGATTAATTTATTATTATTATTATTTATGTTTATTATTATTATTATTATTATTGTTATTATTATCATTATTATTATTGTTATTATTATTATTATTATTATTATCATACCATCGAGATAGAATACTGGTAGTAACCCATATATTGTTTCGCAGGTCGCTGGTATGAAAACACGTTGTGCAGAAGTTGAGCTAAGGATTGTAAGGCTGGTAACTATCCATTACACCACTGCAATAATCAAATGAAGTGCTGTGTATATGGTATGTGTTCATCATAACATCCAATAAGAAGAGCTGTTTTAAGCAGGTGTGCCCCCTCTAGATCCAGAGCATACAAGTTTAGTTGAGACCGGATGAAAACTGTCCACCTTAGACAGCGGAAATGGCTTCAAGGGCCATAACTCTGCAGTTTTTAGGGCGATTTGGCTGATTATCGAATTTATCCAAAATATTAGTCCCAAAAACAGTTTCATCAAGTTTGGTAGAACCGAATATTTAAATTTGGTCTACCGACAGAGCGACTGATCGACAAACCGACCGACATTTTTTTTGCAAATCAATATACCCCGCCTTCTTCGATGGGGCTCTTAACAAAGCAAAGCTCGATAAAACATTATCGCAGTTGACTTACACGACAGGGATACGAGCCTGAACCGTGTTTATTGGCGCACTGAGCGTCTATATCAGTGGACGACTGTGCCACATGAGGAACAGTGGACGTCTGTGTCACATGAGGTTGTGCGCATGCGTCACAACAACGGTATTTGACGTCACCATGGTTACATTCTGTGGAATGGGACGCGTGAATCTGCTGGCACGTGTGTCCGTTGTACGCAACACCAGGCTGGTCGCCAACGATACAGCTATCTGGATGAAGTACATGTTCAAACATGGAGCACATTTCTTTGACCTCTTACATTAACTCTAACATAGGATTAACATATCATATATATATATATAGAATACCACATTTATATAGCACTCTTTTCATAAATGATATACGTTCAAAAGTGCTTTACACTATATAAACAATCAATGTAAATTCTACATGCATATGTACAAAATAAAGTGCCATTATAAAACATATGTAATATGAATAATTATAATCCACCATAATATAAATACATAACTTTTCAAGCATAGCCATTAGATAACAAATAAACAAAACATAGAACCTTATAAACAGTCAAAACATCTAGTACAAGGAAGTTCAATATTTGCTGTTGGCCATATTTACCTCAACAATACATTACAGAATTGCCAATAAAATTCCAAAGTAAAATTACATCATTGTATTTCTTGGACATTTCTTTGACTGGAATGCGAGTTCCTCATATATTGTTAGTTTAGTTTCTGACACTGTATAGTAATTTTATATACATGTTAAGTAATCACCATGTACATTCGCTATTGTGTCAACTTATGTCCCAGTGTTATTCAAATGAATACATTTAATGTGTTGCAATGGCAATCAAGTTTAAGCTGAAAGCTTCAATGTTCATGCAATAGTAAGTGGCGGTGCTTCAACCTAGCACCAACAATAAAGCAGAATGGCAGATAGTGTTCATTTATACATAACAATTAATTATTATGCACAGCAAATTAAAAGTCAACGATAATGTGAATAGTAATAAAAAGATGACGATTGAAAAAACATCACAGTTTCAATTCTAGACAGACATTTTAAACAAAAAGACATTATAAAAATAATTCAATGTTGTACTTTTTTTGGTAAGAAATTCAACTTTCAGAAATACTTTATATCAAGGAGGCAATAAATATAAGCTTCTCAAGCTAGCTGTCGTCGACTTCTCCTACTGCTACATGAAAGATGTTCCGTTAAAAAAGCGGCACATAGTGCAATATGAAGAAATTTAGTGTGTACATGACAGGTCACTCACAGACACCACAAAGCTGTTAAAATAATATTAGGTCAAAAAACCGAGACACAACCCCAGAACTGTAATACTAACTGAAGTCGAAAGCAACTGGTAAAATAATTTATTGTGAGCTCTGGGGCAATGGTTGCTTAATTCCATTTTAGCTTCAGTATACAGTGTGTTGTTAAATGAATACAGAAGAGAACTACCAGTAGCCAACATTATTCAACTTTATTAACATGTGTTGTTTGTTCACAATTGTATTTTTTTTTCCCTGAATTTATAGAACTTTATTCCTGTCCTAATTCCACTGTTTTCGAACGTCGATTGCTACCCTGAAAATATTTTCTGAAATTTATGAAAAAAAATCCTATACGTACGTACATTTTCTACCAGAAATATTAGCAACAGAATAACAGCTGACTCGGTCAAATGTCCAGAACATGGTTAAAATAAACCGATACTATAAGCAAATTACATACGTACCAGATATACTTGACATCTGTCCGCTATTGACACACTCATTGGACATGCACCACTAAAACATTAAAAATTCAACACATAAGACAGCTGCATTACAAGAAATGGAACTACTGGAATTACTTGGGGCTCGATGAATGGCAATTACTAGTTAAATAATTATAGCTAGGGAGGAGTGTAAACTGTCCGCGGGTGCCATCGCCGCCGTCCAGATAGTAGCAGGCATGTTTGACAGGGTCGTAACAGAACATTTTCAAACACACGCCGGTGTAGTTACCATTGTATTGCTCCTTAAAATACATCAAGAATCTGTTTTATATTCACATAGCTTTGCGTTCATCATAAAAAGGTATACAAAGAATAAAATTTAAATAATCTATCCAACAACATTTCAGGACAAGAAAACTAATTCTTACTTGTTGCAATTCTAACCAGAATATGTTCAGTAAATAAGCAATAATTTGATTTTAAGTTGATAAGAACTATGACGCAAAACAACAGTCTTGGTGGGTTTAGGTACAGCAAAGAAACTCACTGAGTTGCAATTGATAATGTGTAGCCCTGTTTTTACGTAGCATAATATAATCACACAATACAAAATACCCTTGATGCGTATGAACATAAAATAACACAGTTTAAGTTTGCTGTCTTATGTTTTACGTAGCTAACATAATGACAAAATACAATACATGTACCTTGTTATGTAGAGATATAACAAAAGACTATTTAGTGTCAATTGAACATGTGTTGACCCATGTTTTGACATACCCTACACAATTAGGACGGTTGCCAATTATTATAGTAAGCGAGACTGTTTATCTAAAGAGTACAGCTGTTTATTGACATTGTTTTCAATATGTTGACCTTTTTCTTTCACGTACCCTACACAAGTAGGACTGCGGCGCGTAGTGTATGCGACACTGTTCATCCAGGTTGTACACCTGGCCGTACCACTGGTGGGTCATTGTCGTCACCACCCCGGTTACGTGTCCAGTGTTCGTGGTGGACAGGCAGTTCGTATAGTTCCTTTAAAAGAACTTGAGTATCAGCGGTAGGGTTATTGAGCAATGAGTGTGGTGGTCAAACAGTTCGTACGATGCTTTAAACAGAATGGACCAGCAGTAAGTGAAAAACTCTTAATGAAAAATATGTGGTTCTTTATTTAAAACGAGTAACCAATTGTTAATAAATTTCACATTGCCCATGGTTGTTAAACATTTTCATATTGTGCCTTTAACAGAATGGACTATCAGAAGTAGAAACTCTGACTGAACAAGTGTTGTTCTTTAATTCACAATCAGTAGAAGTAATATGCTTATTGAACAATGCACGGTGAATTAACTAATTTTCGATACCGTTATCTGTTGTCCGTGATTGTTAACATTTCGTATAGTGCCTTACAAAATGGACTATCAGAAGTAGAAACTCCTATTGAACATGTGTTGTTCTTTATCTAAGGCAAGTAACCAATTGCTAAACAGTTTATATAGTGCCTGCACATAACAGAATATCAAGGGTTAAGGAATCCAGATGATTCAACATTAAAGACACTCTTATTTAAATGGTGGTCATAAATATATGAGGTAAGTGAACTATTGACTATACAACGAAGCGATAATAACAAGAGGAAAACTTGACAATCTGAAAATTGCCATAATTTTTGTCAATCATATGGTATATAGTTATGTGGCTGGTGTGCAATTTTACATAGTTTCAAAGCCAAACTAAAGGATTACTTATACAGATCTATAATAATAAATACATACTACATTAAGTATATGAGGATGATGAAATTATGATTACCATTAAACTGTTATTTACGTTTGCATTTTCGTTTTTGCAAAAGGCCAGTAATTAAATATTAACAAAGCGAAACTCCAGTTGCGACAGCAGGAGAGAACTCTTATTAGCAGCCCTATGTCCTTATTTATGGCAAGTGACCAATTGCCAAGAACAATACACAGGACATCACAAAAACACATAACAAACACAAAATACACATGAATAAAACTGGGGTCACCGCCTTGGAACGGTCAATGCAAAGTATAGGAGGTTTGAACCGGTTTATGTGCGCACGAACCTGACAGATGAAAGAGCAGGCTTAGCTCAACAACATCAGCAACGCGAGCAAGTAACTCAAGTGTTTAGATATTGAATATACCTCGATAATGCTATAAGACGTGTAGCATACTCACGTGTTGAGATACTGAATGTACTTCCTGATGTAGTCCACGGAGCACGTGGAGAACTTCCACTTATTCGTGTTGGCCAGGAGGAAGCTGGCTTCCGTGGCAAAGCCCTCCCGTTGGGAACACTGGTTGCCGTTGCCATCGTGTTGACAGCTCAGACTGTACAAATAGTAGAATTTTATTAGTAAGTGGCAAAGCTGAGCAGTGGTTGCCATCGCCATCGTGTTCAAAGCCTAGATTGCAAATCACCATTAACATCATCATCATCATCACCATTGTCATATTCATCAGCATGACGGCATCACCAGTACGTCATCGTCATCGTGACGTCACTAATAACATCAAGGTGCACAGATCATCACTGTATCCATTACTATCTTCATATTCAAATAGTAGACTATGAACCATATCAAAGCGGCATCATCATTCTTAAAACCATTAACATCTGCACCAGAATTCATAAAGCATACAAAGAAAACTATGTACTTTAGTGAATATTAACTATCAAATGTTTAATGTGAAATGCAAATATTTCACATCACAAAACGGTACTGAAGAAGCAACTGTTCGTTTTAGTGTTCATGGTACGTTAAGCTAAACATGTAAAAGTCACATACTTGAGGAATTGTCTGAGGTTAAGAAATTACACAGGAACTTAACGCATACGGTCACAGAGAAAAAACGGATGAATGAAGAATGAACACGAGTTACCCATGTCCAAGCTCATGGGCCATTAACTGAGCAGTGTAGAAGTCTTCATTGTCCGACACAATGGAAACACTCTTCGCTTGGTACTCGGCGTCTGTGTACGCATACCCTGGGATGCAATCGAATTGTGTAAATATTTGTACTTTTTTCGTTATCAACGTATGTTTCTCTTGAAACTATCATATATTGTTATTATTTGTGTAGGTATTTTATATTAAATAACAGTGATGTCAATTAAATGTGTGGGTTTCCTTTATGAAATAATACGTTTTGCAACTAGATTATTTCTTTTTTTTTTTTTTGTTAGGAATGCATTATCTGTGACACAAACGTATTTTGTAACGATATCCATTATTTGTTTATGTTTCGTTTCATAAAAAAACTGTAAATTAAAAGTGTAAGCAATCACGAAAATCATCACTCACCAGAAAAGGTTGAACTACCATGCTGGGAAAGTCCATATCTAATAAAACAAATACATAAAATCAAGTTTTTGTTATGTCATTGTGATAATTACATTAATGTTACTTAGTGGAATGTAACCCTGAGTTGCTTTTCATTATCCAATCATTCAATACGAAATAATCACGTGACGATATATATATATATATATATATATATATATATATATATATATATATATATATATATATATATATATATATATATATATATATATATATATATATATATATATATATATATATATATATATATATATATATATATATATATATATATATATATATATATATATATACTAGTCCACAGTAAATAACCGCTAAAGCTGAGGTTTTTAAACTATTTTAATTTTGACGTTTTCAGATCAAAGAAAGCTTCCGCTAGATATTTCAATAAAGCGACAATACGAGGTACACACCCCACAGTATGTGATCTTACTGTTATATATGTTACAAAAGCTAGAAATAGAAAAGACGGTTGGTATACAGTATGAAAAAAAAACACCATAGTTGTTCTCGGACAATAATGGTTGAACTTATTAATAACATTACAACTCATACAAAACGACCAATAATGTGTTTCAACATATCCGGATATCTCTGTAATCGCTTCTCTTTCGATGTGCTTATTTATTTCAATGTGCACCACATAATGTTTGTTGCACATATCGCATCAGCGCATACTTCGTGAAAAGCATGGCATGGTGGTGCGGGACGTGAAAAGCATGGCATGGTCGTGCGGGACGTGAAAAGCATGGCATGGTCGTGTGGGACGTGAAAAGCATGGCATGGTCGTGTGGGACGTGAAAAGCATGGCATGGTCGTGCGGGACGTGAAAAGCATGGCATGGTCGTGCGGGACGTGAAAAGCATGGCATGGTCGTGCGGGACGTGAAAAGCATGGCATGGTCTTGCGGGACGTGAAAAGCATGGCATGGTCGTGCGGGACGTGAAAAGCATGGCATGGTCGTGCGGGACGTGAAAAGCATGGCATGGTCGTGCGGGACGTGAAAAGCATGGCATGGTCGTGCGGGACGAGAAAAGCATGGCATGGTCGTGCGGGACGAGAAAAGCATGGCATGGTCGTGCGGGACGGTCCTCTGTAGCTGCTCCGAGTAGGGCTGAAACAGGGGCAGCACCTGGGTGGGGTCGACCACCTGCTCGCTGCCTTGCGTCACCTTCAGGGTCTCCGTCCACGAGGAGGTCTGACTCGACTGCCAAAATCGAAAAATGAGCCGTTGAAAGTGAACACTCAAGTGTGAAAATATTGTGTTGATCGAAGAAAATAAACTGTATGCAGATTGTTATAATACTTTGTTAAAGTGTTGGTTCTGTTTCTCGTATACAAATATGTATATAGTCAAATGACTTAATAATAACACAAGTGTGAAGTTATATATTTTGTTCTAGCATTCTTATGCAAGCTATGCATAAGCATCTACATTGTTCTACGGCAGACAGAATAGCACTTACAGAAGACTAAATGTGCCGCCTGCATCCCTGATATGTATTAGCATGTAAAGAGAGAGAGAGCCCTTACTTGCAAGTAATAAGTAAAGTATTACATTTTGATTTAAACATAATTCTCAAATGTTAAAATATTGAGACTTTTTGTTTAGAAATATTCCAATGCAAAAGAAATTCATTGTGTATATCATTTTTGTTACTCTTTAATACATTTGATCATATTTATTAATACTGATAGCTTGAACGCAACAGTTTATAACACTCCCAACAAAGTGCTGCCTCTCATTAAAAATAAATATCTTTCTTCATTTATTTTACAAAGTTTTTATTTATGTTCAGAAAACTTACTGTTCTAAGGATCACATCGACCAGTTTGATACTGATGTAGATGTTGTGCGGCTCTAGGCTTTTGTAGACCAAGTTGCTCTGGAAATAACAGACAATAAGAGTTTTGTTTGGGATTGTAAATTTACACAGTTATTCCCTTTATTTAATGTTGTGAACATAGAAATTGAAGCCAATAAGCTATAGTTTATTTAAATGAGTGGGATCTCAAAAAATCTAGCCATGATCACAATACAATACAAATAGTTTCCATCGCAAACACATGACTACGAATAAACACACAATACTCCCTGGTCCCCATAGAACTATTCTAATAATAAATGTTCTATACACTAGTTCGATAATCGAGGTATACACACTGAATTCTATACACAATGTATACGAGTACTTCAATGTACTAATATACACAAGATTAAAGAATATGCTTGAAATTGTTATGCTAAGAACCCAATCTCAAACGGTATTCACCAACTCGTATTAAAGCATTGTTTATTTATTTATATATACTGTTTTGCTGCATCTGTTGCCAGTTTGTAACGGTTTGTATGGGTTAAATTTCTAGGCGTCTGTTGATACCATCTGCAAAGCCAAATGTTTTGTATAAACAAGGTTTGTATAATAAGACTTCCAGAAGGTAAAGCTTACTCTGTAGTCACGTTTACTACATGCTGTCCAACATTTAGTTTAGTTTAAACCTATTTTAGCTCGATTGCATCGAAAGCCTTAGGCTTATAGAGACAGTGTCGAGTCCGTTTCCAGGGAAGAACCAATACTCGGTGTCTTTGGAAAGATTCTGAGAACCTGAGTAAAGATCGAACCCGGGACCTCCGGGTCGCAAGGCGGACACCATATCCACTACACCATTGCGACCTTAAAAAAGGCATGTCAAATATTTACGAGTAGATTAGCAAAATCTGTAAGATCATGTATGTTATAGCAATTTTGGTTACATTGTGTGACGTAGAGAATTTATCATGTATAAACTCTACAACGTTATAGAGAATTTATCATGTATTAAACTCTTACAACTTTAATTATATACATATATTAAGAATATTATGTGAGTGTTGGATAAAGATCAAGTTTATCATGCGAACCTGAGAAACATGGTAGCGCGAGGCTTGCCTACTTATCTTATTTGTATGTTATTATTTAAAAGAATACGTGTAAAATTCTGCATAACAATGGATTTTTGATAACTTCATCTTTCCATAGATGACATCATTGCTATTTAAAGACAGTACATTATTTGGGAAACCGGACTGTATCATTCCGCGTACACTGCCATGAGAAAAAAGTAGTTTATGATGTAATTGAGTTTTTATTGGTCATACAACCTTTAAACAATAACTTTATTTCTTTTGATGTTTATAACAAGGCAACGATCATTTAGTTTGCAATAATTGTTAAAAATAACACGTTTGTTGCATTCGAGTTACTGTCACTCGTGATCACCGAGACAGCGCCTATTAGTGTGTAGATCCGATCAGTGAATAGCAATCAGATTAAAAATATCGAAATTATAAAGCTCAAGTTAATACGATGGGTTTACTTGTTATTCTATCAATATTCTTGAAGTAGTGCTTCAATGTCACATAGTCTCTTCATCAGCAGTAGAGAGTACTCTTAACAACGATATGGTGCTTTCAACGTATCAATGTCATAAAGTTACATTTTAGTAACCACAAGTCACAAGTTATTGGATACTATTAACAAAAAGGTCACATGTGCATCCATTTGGACAACAGTGTAATAATCTTATTACGGTTTTATAACGTAATATTTCTTCAAAAATTTACTTTTCGTATGCGCTGAAGTCCACCACAACTAGCAATTCCAGTTGAAGCGCACCCGTTGCTCTGTCCACCTTCCACCCAGCCACTGAGTTGCCTAGCAACAAAACAGGTTGATGTAATGCCTAGCAACAAAACAGATTCATGCGTCGCCATGATCATGCGTTGCCTGGCAATAAAACAAGTTAATGTGATGCCTGGCAACAAAATAACTTAATGTGATGTCTAGTAACAAAACAGGCTCATACGTTGCCTAGCAACAAAACAAGTTAATGTGATTCCATGCAACAAAACACTCTCATTTGATGCCAGGCCACACAACAGGTTCGTGCGTTGCCTAGCAACAAAATAAGATCATGTGATGCCTGGTAATAAAATAAACTCATGTAATGTATAGCAAACAAACAGGTTTACATGTTGGTTAGCAACAAAACAAGTCCATGTGATGCCTAGCAATAAAATAAGTTCACGTCATTGTTGAAAATAAAACAAGTTTACGTGTTACTTGGCCAAAACATTTGATGCCTTGTAATAAAATAAGTTCATATCACTCCTGGCAATAAAAGAAGTTAACTTGTTGCTCCGCAATTAAACAAGTTCATGTAATGCCTAGCAATTAAACAAGTGTATGTGTTGCTTTACGGCGCAAATTACCAACAAAACAAGTTCGTGTGATACCTGGCAACGAAACAAGTTCATGTCATGTCTAGCATTAAATTTCATGTAATACAGGTCCATGTAATTCCCAGCACAAAAACAACTAGTCATGTTCATCTGAGGACACCGCAAATTATACATTCTTTGTTATTATAATATGTGTCAAGAGAACAGTTTGCCTGCCAATCCTGTATAGGTTTGCTTAAAAGCACAAAAGCGCTTTATTCGTTTATAGTTACCAAGCATTATTCAAAAATAGTTCCCGAAAGTATTTATGCAAAATATAAAATGAAACGTAGATAAAGTTAAATATCTTCTTCCTATGAAAATCACTTGAAAACACTGCGGACATCTGTAGTTTAATGTAAAATATTAATGATTTCAGTCATTTAATACAATATAAATAGGTACATAATAGAAAGGTAATTTTATAATTTTATTAATAAGTTGAATTCATATTGGCATTGTTATTGGGCTAAAGACAGCCGTATTGAACTGATGCCGTAAACGGAAGGCCAATACGGCTGTCCGAATCCCAATAACATGGCCAATATGAATTCAACTAATTAATGACAATATTATTAATAAACTTTATAATATTATGTAGCATCTTTCAATTTAATAGTACAAGTATCAAAACTATCAAAACAGATGGTAAAATGTTCGTGTCAAAACTTTGACGTCTGCTAGTTCAATTTTCGGCACATATTATCTGCTAATCGTTCAAGTCGCAAAACGTTTAGCACCAACCAATATGCACTGTTATCCCGACCGCGTTTCGGCAAATCTGGGAGTGCTACATGTCAAAACTTTTAGTAAAAAGTACAAAGTGCAAAATATGCTAAAGCGTTTTCATGGCGTCAAAAAACTTGCCAAAATCTCATCCCGTATAAGACCGAGTTAATCCTGAATCCTGATGTTGAAATTTATTGGCGAGGTTTAGATTGTAACAAGCGAAAAAACTGACCAGATTCTCGTTTAATATTGTAAAGTTAATTAATTATATAATGTTATTAATTAGTTTAATTCATTCTGGCCTTGTTATTGGGCTGAAGGGAGCCGTATTGGCCTGAGGCCGTAGACCAATATGGCTGTCTGAAGCCCCAAAACAAGGACAGTATGTATTCAACTAATTTATGACAATTTGTATTAATTACCTTTATAATATTATGCAGGCGTCAATAGTGAATTTTGTTAAGTACAACAGATGGAAAAATGTTCGCGTTAAAAATTTGACGTCTGCTAACTCAATTTCCAGCACATAGTATCTGCTAATTGTGAAAGTCGCAAAAGGTTTTACGCCATCAATCGATATTCACTGTTATCCCGTCCGTGGTTCGGCAAACCTGGGAGTGCCACATGTAGACATTTTTTGTAACAAATACAAAGTGCGAAATATGCTTAGCGTTTTCAGAATGGCATCAGAAAACTTGTCAAAATCTCATCTCGTAAGGCTAATCCGGAATCCTGATTGGCCGAATCACGTATTGTCGCGTTTTTGCACATTGACCGTGTTTTACCGTATTGGCCGAGTTTTGAAATTTATTGGCGATGCTTACATTGTATCAAGCGAACAAACTGACCAGATTCTCGTTTAATATTATAATACTTATTAATAAAACAGCGTATAAATTAAACGCCAAAAATACATCATGGCCATGTAACATTAGTTGTTTGGAGACATCATGCTTTCCGCAAAGAAAATTGAACAACGATACTTACTTAACAGCACAATAACCAACAATACCAGGCCGAACATTTTTCAAAAACTGAACGAGAATCACGAAGTTCAATTCTTATCTTATGTAGACAGCAAATTGATAAGGAATATTCCATATCAAGACTGGGTCACACCACACAACGGACACTTGCGTGACCGATTTTTTTATATTTACATACGACAACGCTATGAATCCTGATCGAAGGATACTGTCGACAATGGCTACAAAATGTTTAGGGCAACACAACACACATATTAAGACACGTGGTTGATATGGCCACAGTACCCGCACAAACGTGTGCTTCCGGGCGTGTTAATGATGTCCAGGGGATTTTCAGGCTCTGAGAGACTCGTTTTCACGCATTCTGTTGCCACCAGAAATAAATCTCATTAAAGGCCTAGCTTAATCCTTGTTTATTTGACCCCCCCCCCCCCCCCAAATCTGGGATATTGTAGTCCTGTGAGTTGGCACCCTGCTGTGGTTTCTGTGTTGACACAGTGTTGCGACCTTATCAGCTGAAAGTGATACACTGCTGCAATTGAAACCGTGCACTGACTATTACTCAGTCAGCTGAGAGAAAACAAGATTACAGATGATAAGAGATTTTATGATGGACCAATACACATAGGGTAGACACCATGGAGAGGTCAGACATTCCTTAAACTAGGCCTTTAAGTACTCAACAGAGCTGATCAAGGCGTCCTGAATTGTGACTGGATGCCGCCGCTAGAACGTGACTGCGACACGCCTTATCTCAACCATAGCCTACTTGTAAAATCAGGCCAGTCGATTTCATAACATTTGTCTTGGTGACCGATATTTACTAAAATGGATGTATTCTGCCGTTATTAACATGTTGCAGGATATGAACAACAAACTAATTATATGATTATTTATTAACATTCAACAATTAATAAATAGCACATAGATAACAGCGATTAGTGTACTGTTCAGCACAATGACATTTGGTACATGAATGAATTGTACATCCAAGACATGACATTTCACAGACAGGCAAACAACAACAATTTCCAAACAGGGGCCTTTGAATCAATATATTTAAGAATAAGATTATAGTGCCAAATTTTACTCTAAAGTGGAAACTTAACAGAGTTAACAATGAGGAAACTTGAAAGGGTCAACACAGCGCAAGTTGGAACTAGATGTGTCACAGACACGGATGACCCCACGACACATTTTTGGACACAGACAACACTAAGGGTCATAATTATGCCAAAACTGGTCGCTGCCAAAATTCCTTCCTTTACGATCACCTACACGTTAAGGTACTTCAGCTGTGAAAGTTTGAGCGAAATCCACCAAGCAGTTAAAGAGGAGTTGAGTCCACAAAATTTTGTAGTATATATTATATAGCGGAAAAAATGACAAAGCGCAAACATTCTCCCAAAAGTGGTCGCAGCTAAAATTCCTCCCTTTACGATCTCAGCTGTGAAAGTTTGAGCGAAATCCGCCTAGCAGTTAGAGTAGTTGAGTCCACACAATTTTCGGGACGTACGTACGGACGTTCGTACCGACTGACGGACGGACAAGTGCAATGCTTAATGCTTCCCACTTTGTGGAGGCATAAAAAGTGGTTAGAAAATATCGATCGTATAGCGCAGAACTATTCTAAAGAACTATAACACTTAGTATATAGGTTTGCGCGGACTGCACAGGCTAATCCTGGACGACACTTTACGCACATGCATTAAGCCCATTTTTCCCACAACATGCCTCAAATTAAGTCTGGGCACAGTCTCAAAAATAATGTATACGGAACAAAACAAAAGCAAACAAAGTAACATTTAACACAGATAATCTCATGCTTAACATAATGTGACTAATGCTTCCCTCAAAGATAACATGTAAAGAAGAGCTGTTTGTAAAACAGTCATGCCCCCTATAGGTCTAAAACAATCTTTAAATATCAGGTTTGGCAAAGACTCAATTACAACTGTTGAATTCCTGGATTTGGATTTATATCAAACTTGACCAAGATATTACGCCCACGAACATTTGTATCAAGTTGGATGAAACTGTTAAGACTTTTTATTAATAATTATCATAAATTGTGTAACTCCAAATGGTATTATTTTACATAATTTCATAAACCATATGGTATAGGATCAATACAGACATTCCAAGGAAACAGACATGTGGCCAGCACACTTCAATTTTCTTCTTTGGTTTACATAGCAACAGGAGCTAAAATGAATAAAATTTTCAATTTTTCAAGAAAATTATTTGCTCAAGATATATATACTTATAACACTGGTTTTAAATTTGCTTCTTTTTACATTAATAAAGCCTTCAACTATAGCTTGATAACTTACAAAATGAAAAACAAACAAAATAATAAAACCTACTAATGCCAATAATTAGCATACACAAATGAGATTGCAAAATATATACTAAAATAAACAGTAACAATCTACTACCACCACTACCACATGTGAGTGAGATTGTTACTTGCATGTGTGTATTACTGAAAAATATCAAATCTGAACCCCAATTAAAAATAACTGGCATCAAATATATTAAATGATTTGTTAATCAGTTGTTTTTAGTATAAACAAATATGTATCAAGTCAATACAAATATTGAACTATTTTACATGCACTGAAGTAAGGCATGAGGTTGTCACATGCATCTGTGTTACTATTGAGAAAATCAAAATAACAGTAATTACATCTACCAAGGAAGTTGTTAATATAATGATATTTAAATAAACACTGATGAACAGAATTAACACAAAAACAAACACTGAACTATTTTGTGTAAGCACTGAAGTTAGGCATTTAAATACCAACTAAAAGCAAATAGGTCTGCACCCTGGCCATGCAATTCAAATAGTTCTGCACCCCGGCCATGCAATTCAAATAGTTCTGCACCCTGGCCATGCAATTCAAATAGTTCTGCACCCCGGCCATGCAATTCAAATAGTTCTGCACCCTGGCCATGCAATTCAAATAGTTCTGCACCCCGGCCATGCAATTCAAATAGTTCTGCACCCTGGCCATGCAATTCAAATAGTTCTGCACCCTGGCCATGCAATTCAAATAGTTCTGCACCCCGGCCATGCAATTCAAATAGTTCTGCACCCTGGCCATGCAATTCAAATAGTTCTGCACCCTGGCCATGCAATTCAAATAGTTCTGCACCCTGGCCATGCAATTCAAATAGTTCTGCACCCCGGCCATGCAATTCAAATAGTTGTGCACCCCGGCCATGCAATTCAAATAGTTGTGCACCCCCGCCATGCAATTCAAATAGTTCTGCACCCTGGCCATGCAATGCAAAGCTTACTGGCCAAATGTTGTTAAACAACAGAAATAACAAAACAATTATTAGGAACAAAATGAACGAAACAGAGATATGAGGATTGTTGCACTTACATGACAAAGGTATATTCCAAGCTTCAAGTGAATAACTAATGTAGTTTCGAAGTTACAAGACTTTTGAATAACAACTTTAACAAAGATGTGGATGCCAATGTCGTGCAAGGGCAAGCAGGGAATTTCAACTATTCTTTAAATAGTCGAGCTAAAAATAATATTTATAATAACCACAGTTAATATAGTTATTCACTTTCTTAAGCCATTTGATTCCCGCAACTGCAAGATTAAAAATATCCAAATTTTGGCATCCAAATCATAAAAGTTCACACAAAAACAACAATGTTACATTCAATCAAAATAGCACTTACAAAAAGGCCAATGAAATAATACCAATTAAGTAAAGGTTATTTATAACAGGTGGATATAGAAGTCTTACAACCCCGAAAGATAATATAGGAGTAAAATACAATAAAAATATACCAATAATTGCTAACGACATTAAATATATAACTTACCAAATATACATTTCATTGTGAAAAACAAAATACATTAAACAAAAATAAATTGTTACTTAATTCTGAAGTCAGTGTGTACTTGTATGAATCACAGGTTTATATTGTTATTCATGCGGGGAACATTATAATATAGATATAATATTGTCTACTATAGATTGCTTAAGAAATAATTTTTGATTTAGAGTTGTTTATCGGCAAATAAACAACGACTTGGAGTTCTGATGCATATTAATTAAAACATGATGCGGTGTAATATAGAACGACAAATCAGTGTTTATTAGCCGACAAATAACCATAATGCAAAAATTGTTTGGCTTCTAACATGACTCGACAACATTTTCTACAATAAAAATGTGAACCATATTTTACAGTTTTTTCAGGTTGTTAATTGATAGTTTAACAACGGTGAATTGTGTTCTTTGTCTATAGGAAACTCTGCGCGTGTCATGTTAGAATTCACAACGTCAAATCATATTATAATGCAAAATATGATTCGAGAAGTATGTAATAACTTTAAATTTTCTTCTCTTATTTAAGGTTACATGACTGTTACTAGTACTTGTGGAATTGACAAGAGTTCACAGTATCCAAACATGGTATCACTGTCATCCAAAGCGTTCTTTACAACAAGATATAGTACAGACTCTTCAGAAATACACAAATATACAAGATACACAATAATGAGACGCTGGCAAGCATGAGTGAAGTAGAAGAGAAATTCAAAGCGTGCAACTCTTATTGTTTGGTATGTGTTGCCCTTTCTACATATTTGCTTCTCCTGATTGTTAATGACCATGTTAACATATTTCAAACTGTCATTTTTTGCTGATCGTTTCTTTCTTCTTTTTTTTAGAAAAGTTGTCATAATGCAAAGCATCTTACTATCCATCCATTCTTTGTTTATTTGACCCCTAAGAATCTTTGATATCAACACAAATATGCCAAATGTTTGAGCTGTCATTTTCAGTACAGCTGTTGCTTTCTGTTGCAGTAGGCAGGTTAATGACCAACATAGTGTGGCTACAAAGTTATTCATCTTTACATGCACAAACTTAAAAGTCGCTGTTCACATTTTCTTTTGTTTTTGATACAACATTTGAATTCATTATTGTGTGATACACATGTTCATGACCAATAAAGTGTCCACAAAGACACTTACAACATTTGAATTAATTATTGTGTGATACAAATGTTCATGACCAATAAAATGTCCACACAGACACTTATCTTCTCATGTCATGTTTTTGTTAAGTACAATGATGCACTCATATTTGAATGAGTAATTGATAAATGGCTCTTCTTGTAAACAATTGAAGTTTGCTACAATAATTAACATTCAAATTAGCATACACTGCAACAATACCATCAAGGACGAGCATTACCAAAGTTACATATCAGCCACTAATGTGATTTATTTGTCATCGTTCTTAAATAAAGAACATATTTTTTTCTACGGGGCTTTACTACCTAGACGGGTGGATTACCAGCCATACCGCCGTAAATACAATATCCCTATTAGTAATTGGAAAACTAGTAAATACAATCAATCATTAGTCTTAAATAATGAAAATATTTTTCTCCAAGGGGCTTGACTCCCAGACTTAACCTCCCCCTTTGACCATACTTCTTTAGGAGGCCTGTAGACATCTGACAGATTCTCTAAACTACACGGCTGAGTGTCAGCATACAAATGGCACCCATTACTTGCATTAACTACATCGCTTTTAGTAACGTGTGAATCAAACATGGTAATATTCACAGGATCGCCGTTAGTAATTGTCACAGGTTCTGAACTGTCATTTTTCGCTGTTGCTTTTCTTTGTTTCAGACAATATTCATCTTGTGTGGCAAGAATACCATCATTCTGAATGCAGTTAGTGTCTGCAGAGTAGCTTTTTACTAAGTGACCATTAGCCGCTTTTGTTTGGGTGTCAAATCCATTATTAGAGTTACTCCCCCTTATGTTATGATGGCCATTTATAAGTTGATCATGGCTATTTCTTTCTGGATAACAACAAAGATAATCGTCGTTAGATGTAAATGCTTTAAGTCTCCTTTCATGAGATTTCTTGGGTTTTGATACGGCAAAATCTGTATGAATATTTGTATCTTCCTGCATGCCAGTTTTCATTTCTTCTAGCTGGCCAATAGTTTCAACTGTTGAGAAATAATATTGCTTTGGTAATGACTTCTGCCGTCTGTGGCTTTTGGCGAAACTTACAGTTTCAAAATCACTCACAGTTCGACTGTTTTTCATTGAAAAATGTCCATTTTTAGTTCCACCACTTTGGGGTGATTTTTTACTTGGGTTTTTATTACCCACTTTGGTCCCTTTAAAATCTTTATCCTTTGCTCCTTCTGTTATGTTTTTCACATTTTCTTTCCCAATAATTTCTGAAATTACAATAGTTTAACATTATTGTATACAAATTATATTTGCATATTACTATATGGCTAGTGGAAAGTTATAAGCAAATAAAACTTTGGGTTATCATTTTAACTTAGCATTGCTAAGGAATTGTTGTTTTTTCAAATAACTTATTATGTATTACAGTACCTATTACATTATATAATTTATATGTCATTCTATTATACATTTCTAAAATACATTAACTTTTATATTGATTTAGGAGACCATTTGTGCATAAACATAGTACATTAAAGAAGTGAATGCCAAATGTTTCATAGAGGCCTTTTCACAGACAATAGGACTAAAGGATATTCAGGACGCATTTGCTTTTTTTTTTCTTTTTTTTTTATGTTTTAAGTCACATACATGTATATGACACATCAGTATATAGGTCATACTAACAATAACCAGACCTCTACAAGAAGTTCCTCTAAGAAGTGAATGACAATTTATTCATAGAGGACTTTTTATAGATATAGTCCTTTAAGAAAGGAATGCCATCTTTTTTTCACAGAGGCCTCTTCGTCGACATAGGACCTTTATATGGTAAATACCAAATTATTCAAAGATGAACCAGTGTGAAAGATATACCCACCAAGGGAGTTACTCCGCAGTTTCACTGGTTCTATCAACTCGTACGACGTGACCTCACAGCTTGTTGGCAAGACAACTACAGCAGGTTCCGGGATCACTGCCCGAATACTGACAATCTCTTGAAGTGATGGTCCGGGGCCGTCCCGCATATACGACTTCAATTCAGCACCTTTGGATTTCTTTTTCTTCTTCTTTTTACCGAATTCGAAGCACTGAATTTAAAGAACAAGGAAATAAGTACTATAAATTAACTTCATTTTGTAAATTGAATATTTTGACTCAGATTTACAAAGTATAAGAAGAGGCATTTCCTTATGGGTGGACACTTAACAAAATAGCTGAAACATGCTTTGAGAACCAACTGCACATTGCAGTACATTGGAAAGCAAATTTACATGGTTGTACTATATTCAGTTTATTCACCAATTATTGAATGATGAATGCTTCAATAATGTTTTGTATTCATGTATTACATTATTCTGTAAAATCACTTTGTTTTGCATTATTTCACAGTTGTCTAATTTTTTGTGTATTTCTAAGTCTGAACAGAGCGCAAATTAAAGAACCTGGGAAAAAAAATGTTTGCCATCATTTTTAAAAAATATATACATGAAAATGAAATATTCACAAACTTAAGACCACACGAATTAGCCATTTTTCAAGATTGCGGAAAATTTAGATACCACGAAATGAAATGATTTTACAGTATTTAGCCTACCTGTTTGGAGCTGTCTGCAGAATGCCTGTGGTGGTCCCTACCTCCTACTGAAGCTGTAGGGGAGAACGTGACATACAGAATTATTATTGAGGTCAAGTACAATAAATTCAGTAGATGACCATATCAATGCTAAATATTAATCTTTGCCTTTGCCCCCCCCCCCCCCCCCCCAAATAATTTCTGTGTTTTGGGCAACCCGCCCCTACCGAGAGAAAACCCCCGACCCTAAAGTTTGTAGTGACGATTGCTTTCCTGAAATCCGTATTCGTCACATTTTTGATTAAATGCGTCTTTAAAAAAAACAATAAAAAAACAACTCAATCCCGACACTATCTAACTTTTTTGAGACTGTGTTTTGGCCTTAACTTGGAATGTTTGCGATCAAATTTATTAGTTGAAGAGCAAATCATGTGTCAATAAGTAGTTTAATAATATCATATAAACTAGCAAAATTAGTAATTATTTGTATCCACTGTACATCTTTATTTAATGAAAGATTATATCAACATTATTAACAGCAATTTAGAAAACAAGAAGGTTTTATAGATCTGTAAACTCATAGAGAATATCATAAGTATTTTTTACGTTTTAAAACTAAAATTACTGTCAATTAAATGCCCTGTACATGTACATTTTTCGTTCATGATAATTACACTATTTGTAGCGAAAATGTATGTCATATTTTGACGTTGCCATTGACGTCTGATGACGTCGACCTCATTTCCTGTTTATAATAACAAACCAGAGGAAGGCCAACATGGCCGAAACGTTGTTTCAGTTTAAACATAAATATATTTTCATAGATGAAATTGGACTTCTTTTTTCATCACTTACTGTATGTAAAAGTTGCCATGACAGAATGTCCAAACCATAAGCACAACATAAATCTCAAAGCAAACTTGGCACGCAATTAAGAAATAATTTGCAATTTATCGTTGTTTATCAGCCAATAAACAACAATTTGGAGTTCTGATGCGTAGGAATTAAACCATGAGGGAGTTGTTTAAAAGCCACACATCAGAACAACAAAGAGTTGTTTATTGACCGATAAACAATGATTAAGTGAAAATTATTTTGATTCTAACATTATTTGACATATATTTTTGCAATTGTAATTGGAACTACTTTTAACTATGCACTGCTCAGAATTGGGACTTCTTTTTGCGTTGTTTATAGGGTAATTTAACAACGATAATTTTGTTCTTTGTCTATAGAAAACTTAGTGAGTATCATGTTAGATTGTCTATAGAAAACTTAGTATCATGTTAGAATTGAAGTTTGAACACATTTTTTTAGCTGTTCAAGCCTTTAGAAGCAAAACCAAACCACTATTACCCACAATCCAAAAGCTATAAAAGAGTGAAACCTGACACAAGATTGTTCTTTTAGAAACGATGTGGTTAGACCAGTTGCGGCTGCTATTTTGAAGTATTACGGAGGTGGAAACCTTCCCATCCCCATTAAACCTTATCCAACACACCGATTTTTCTAAACCCATTCAGAAAAATCTCAGCACTTTTATATAATTGAGGAGTAACGTGGAAAACCGGGCATAATGCATGTGCGAAAAGTGTCATCCTGGATCAGCCTGCGCAGTCCACACAGGCATAATGCATGTGCGAAAAGTGTCATCCTGGATCAGCCTGCGCAGTCCACACAGGCTATTCTAGGACGACACTTTCAGCTTTTATGGTATTTTGTGTTTCAAGGAAGTCTCTTCTAAATATAAATCCACAGTAGGCGGAAAGTATCATTCTGGATTAGCCCGTGCGGACTGCGTAGGCTGATCAATGATAACACTTTATGCAGATGAAGTAAGCCCGGGTTTCTCAAGTCCCGCCTCATATAGATTTTTATATTAGAAATGAGGAACTAATCAGCTGACAGGGGAAAGAATCTCTCTCGTGTCACTTGAGAAATTACTTGTTGTTATCATTATTGCAACACACAGGAGGAGAGCTGCATTCTCTAACAAAGGTAATATAAGTGGGCCATTTCTTTTCTGTGGTATGAAATGATGTTGGACTCAAAACATGCACTTCATGGACAATCACTGTTTCCGACAATAAAAGTTAAAACACACCAAGGACCCAGTTTCATGGAAATATTGCATAAAATACAAATATTAAAAGTCCTGCATACATCATAATACAGAACAGCTTAAGTATAACAAAATTTTGTTGTGGCACAGTCAGGAGAATAATTAACTTCACACTAAAAAGGTTAGGGAAGGTGTAATATTACAGATCCAGTCTATTCCATTAGTGGACCAAACCCTTAAAACTCATAAAAACAACACTAAATCCATATTATTTTCATGACACTGGGTCCCAACCAATGCAGTTCAAACCATTCACACCTAAAGCCGTCTCACTGCAAAACCTCTGCAATCCACCACCTTCACTGTGGAGAGTATCCGCAAGTTTCTTCGACGGAGTTGCGGGTCCTGAAATAGAATTCCTTCTCTGGATTGGCTTGTTCCCAGCAGGCATGGTCGGCATCTTGTCGATGAGGGATTTAACTTCTGGTGGCAAGGGAACCGGCTTCTGGCGCCGGAAGTGCAGGAAGAGAACCGTCGCGAGGATCACGAGAATCTCGATCGAGGTCCATATCATCTGACGGTCTGTCACCTGGAGAACAATGAGCAGAATGAGACATGTTTTGAAACTTTTGATGTCAAGCGTTTATCCCTTTTCGGTAAATTATTTAGACAAAATTTTAATACACCATCTCACGTGAGAATACAAAATAATACATGTTTTGAAATTTTCCA
Organism: Congeria kusceri; assembly: GCA_027627225.1. Lineage (NCBI taxonomy): Eukaryota > Metazoa > Mollusca > Bivalvia > Myida > Dreissenidae > Congeria > Congeria kusceri. The sequence goes on from CM051037.1 coordinate 51,914,711, forward strand.
TGTCAGTGACTTAAAACTTTCTGAGTACATTATTTAGTTTAGTTTTAGTTTAAACCTTTTTATTTTAGCTCGATTGTGTCGAAAGTCTGATATTGAGACATTTTCGACTCAGTTTCCTGGGTAGAACCAGTTCTTGATGTCTTTTGAGAAATACCATTTGAACAATCCCCGGGGAGGGTCAAACTCAGTATCTGCCTTTTTGATAACTCTTACATATGGATGATACAATCAGAGAACTATGAGTTCATTCCAAAGTTCTTTTTTACCACACTTTTTCAAACTTGAGGTACCTTCCATTGTTGCGTAAGCTTAAAATTTTAACATTCATGTAGGAATATGACTAGTTACTATCCTGAAATAACTTGACAACCAATTAGTTTTCACGATTGAAATAAAAACAAAGAGGCAAACATTTACCTGTTTGTTGAGTTGTTCAAAGTTGCGTGTCAGACGGTTGATTATGGCCGTCAAGTTTTCTACTTTCTTCTCCATAATATACATCTCATCCTCATGGAGTTTGTTCTGCAACCAAAAGAAGAGCACACTGTTATTTTCATTTCACTGTGGGTCGGGTGAAAATGATAACATGATTATTTTACTGTGGGTAGAGTGAAATGATAACATGACATTTTCCTGTGGGTGGAGTAAAATGATTTATTTTATGCTTAGTAGTGAAATATAGGAAAATATCAGTGAGATATATCCCTATATCACTCACTGTGCTGGACTACTTTTTTTTAATGTAAAAAAAACAAACTCAACAGCATAAAATAAAAAGAAAATGTGTTTGTTTTCGGTGTTATAAACATTATATCATCACTGGGAAGGGAGACAATTAACATATTTTCACCTGCGCAAGCGCTAGTGAAAATATTAATTGTGTCCCTTTCCAGTGATGATAAAACGCATTATCACACTGAGAACAAACAAATATCCTCTATATCTTGATCATTTTACTGTGGGTGGAGTGAAATGATAACTTGATCACTTTACTGTGGGTGGAGTGAAATGATAACTTAATTACTTTACTGTGGGTGGAGTGAAATGATAACTTGATAATTTTAATGTGGGTGGAGTGAAATGATAACTTGATCACTTTACTGTGGGAGGAGTGAAATGATAACTTGATCACTTTACTGTGGGTGGAGTGAAATGATAACTTGATCATTGTACTGTGGGTGGAGTGAAATGATAACTTGATCACTCTACTGTGTGTAGAGTGAAATGATAACTTGATCACTTTACTGTCGGTGGAGTGAAATGATAACTTGATCACTTTACTGTGGATAGAGTGAAATTATTACTTGATCACATTACTGTGGGTGGAGTGAAATGATAACTTGATAACTTTACTGTGGGCAGAGTGAAATGATAACTTGATCATTTTACTGTGGGTGAAGTGAAATGATAACTTGATCACTTTACTGTGGGTGAAGTGAAATGATAACTTGATCATTTTACTGTGGGTGAAGTGCAATTATATCATGATCATTTCATTCTGGATTATATAAATTCAGACAAATAAAATGATTTTACAGTACCCTAACGTCCGCCTCCACAGTACCGTTGGCGAGTCGAGCCATCGTCTTGTTGAGCATCTTCATCATGTCCTCTGACTGCTTCTTGTAGCGACGACTCAGCTCCTCCAGAAACCTGCAGTCAACAACAGTAGACGTACACTACTGGCCCTGTGTTCAATAAAAAATAATTGAGGCGCGTCGTGGGAAAACCTGACTTAATGAACATGCATAAACTGTCGTCCCGGATTAGCCTGTGCAGTCCACACAAGCTAATCCAGGATGGCACTTTCCGCACATGCATTAAGACCGGTTTTGTCACGACGCGCCTCAATTATAGGATCAAGATCAATCTTAGCTGATCTTGATCTTTTAGCTCAAACGAGCAGAATCTAATAAATATTTTATTTTCAAAATAAATTATCTTTCAGATATAATAACACACATTTGTGTTAAGTTTTGATAAAATAGTCATCTCAGATAGAAAATCTCTGCTGAGGAGAGGTCATTATTAAGTAAAATATATATTTGACCATTAATTAAAATTGATCCAGATTTTTAGTGATCACCATTTTTTGAGTCTGGTCCTGAAATATCTGGCTCAAATTGTTTTGTGAGCATGGGGCCTGTATTCTCAACAGAAATCATAGTTGGGGTACAAGAACTTATTATTCACAGCTTTCTTTGAAACTTTTTACTCAATATTACTTGATCTATTTTTATACATTTGGTACAGTTTAACTGCAACTGATATAAGTATTTTTCCCAATAATGACGGTGGCAGATTGCCTGGGCTATAAAGCAAACGATCACTGGATCAGAGATCAAGGTCAAGCTTACCTGCTGCTCAGGGACACATTCTGCTCAAGGACCTTGATCCGGTTGCTAAGACGCATGATGGCTGATTCCCGCTTTCCGGGCGGTATGATTGGCACCCTCACGAGGTTTAAGGTGTCTCCCTTGTTGTTGGATAATCCACCTCTGTCCATGACAACCTGTGAAATTGTACAGAATTTCACAGTTGTGTATCACAAGTTGATAAAATGTCCAAATATTGCGTAATAAATTACATTACTTTCACAAATTCATATAGTTAATAGAATACACATACAATAATATTTAACATATAACAAACTTAAAGTATATTCACATTCTTTTTGAAGTTTTTATTCAAGTGGGTCCAAAAACAGTGTAAAAAATTCATCCAAGTGTACTATGAAATCAGTTAATATTGAGAGGTACACATTTTTGTGCATTTGATTCTGCAGATGTATTCAGGAGGTCTTAAATTCGTGCAACTATAATTTTGAAGCGCACACAATGCATTAACAACCATATTTTTGTATAAGTTTACATCAGTCGTGGCATTGCAGAATTGAATAGGCTGTCACAGCAAACAAAACGAAAAACAACCATATTTTTGTATAAGTTTACATCAGTCGTGGCATTGCAGAATTGAATAGGCTGTCACAGCAAACAAAACGAAAAACAACCATATTTTTGTATAAGTTTACATCAGTCGTGGCATTGCAGAATTGAATAGGCTGTCACAGCAAACAAAACGAAAAACAACCATATTTTTGTATAAGTTTACATCAGTCGTGGCATTGCAGAATTGAATAGGCTGTCACAGCAAACAAAACGAAAAACAACCATATTTTTGTATAAGTTTACATCAGTCGTGGCATTGCAGAATTGAATAGGCTGTCACAGCAAACAAAACGAAAAACAACCATATTTTTGTATAAGTTTACATCAGTCGTGGCATTGCAGAATTGAATAGGCTGTCACAGCAAACAAAACGAAAAACAACCATATTTTTGTATAAGTTTACATCAGTCGTGGCATTGCAGAATTGAATAGGCTGTCACAGCAAACAAAACGAAAAACAACCATATTTTTGTATAAGTTTACATCAGTCGTGGCATTGCAGAATTGAATAGGCTGTCACAGCAAACAAAACGAAAAACAACCTAAGTATATAACCGTTCTACTAAAACCAACAAAAGCAACCCTCACTTTGTCATCAATGACAGTTGCATTAGGTTTAACATAACCCTCCTCCACCGCACCAAGGTCATCTGTAAGGTCATCAAGGTTACCCGTATCCGTGGTAACATCTGCTGAACTGGGCACCTCACTGGTTGCTATGGTTTCCAGGATTGAAGCTTGAACTGTTGCTGTGCTTGATGCATCGATAGTACCCAATATGGGTTGTGGAAGATTCTGAAATCAAAACCCGACCGATAAACAATGTTCTACTGAGCCTTGCAGAATGCTAGGGCTTTATTGTTTGATGGAAATATCTTGTAAAAACATTTGTAATCAATGGTGACTGTCAGAGACTGACCTGCATCACAGTGGTAGCAAATCCAGCAGAGATTAGTTAATAAAGAAGCACCAATAACCACTTGTTTAAAACCTATTACCTACAAACTTATGTTACTTTTTATCAAACTATTATTCAGCTGAAACAATGTCTATTCCCAATTCATTAAAAGTTGTTCATCAGGAAAGGTAGACATTACCGTAGACATGTAAGTAATAAATTACATGAAACAAATCATATAAATATGCACAGTATTGGTAGTTTAATATGCATGAAAAGCACACATTGTACATACTGTGCGAAAGACACAACTATAATATGCAGAAATTAGCCTTCTTGGTCTAACAATATTTTAGAAGATTTAACTTTTTACTCACATTAATGACAGTAGATGAAGATGCAGCACTAGATTCTGGTTTCCCGTGGTCCCCAGCTACTGAAGTCTCACTATTGATGTCAACCGTGTCTGGTGCCCAGCTTTGGGATAATGGTGGTGTCGCAATGGTTGACTGGCTTCCAGTTGTATGCTCTTTGCTGTTAACAACAGTCGGGCTGGGATCAATTTGAACAGCCTCTGTTGTTGATGATGACGATGATGATGATGAAGATCTGATTGCTGATTCAGACGATAATGTTGCGTTTGCTACAGATTCTGATGATAATGATGCTGTTGAAAGTGCAAGTTTTGTGGATGATGATAAAACTGTTGTCCATGTTTTAGACTCTACCACTACTGACTGTTGAAACGGTAAAACTGACTCAGTTTCTTTTGAAAAATAAGAAACACTTGTTGGCTTTATTTCATCAGACATTGTTACTGCTTCCAATTTTACTGGCATATTTTGTGAGGAGACTAAGCTTTCAGTGACAGACAATGTCCCTCCAGAGACTTTATCCATCAGAAGAACAGTGTTTTCCAACTTCACAGAAGCAGTTGAAACTTCGATTGTTGCAGAGACAGCATCAAATTTAATTGTTGATGACACAGAACTGCTTTTTTCACTAGACATATGCTGAATAGAACTTGAGCTGAGAAAGTTTTGCTTGCTATCCTTTCTACTCTCTTTGGATTGCATGTGCACGGTACACCGATTTATTACCCAATTCACATCTGGGTTAGACTTGAGCACAAGAAATGCAAACTGGCATAGCCTGGAGTGATAAAGCGAAGAGTTTCGTTTTGTTCCGGATAACAAATCATGGATTTGTAGACATTCTAGAAAATGCTTAATCAGTGATTTTCCAGGAAACATATCCAGTGGGGTTGTGGGAATATTATATTTAACTTCCGGAGTCTCTGAGGATGTTTCAACTTGTTCATCTTCATCCAGCATTCTCACTATGTTTGTTTGACCTGCAGATAAGCAAGAAATAATTGTTGATACGGATATTCTCAAACAAAATTCAAGCACTTTTTAAGCACTTTTAAAGGAAAAAGATCCAAATTCAATGACTTTTAAGCACTTATCATGGAAAAAAGATCCAAATTCAAGCATTTTAAGCACTTATCAAGGGAAAAAAATCAAGATTCAAGCACTAAGAGAGAATCTTTAGAAACTGAAGTTATATACATGAAAATACCAGGCAAATAATGATAAAGAACCCCTATGAAAGGTTTGTGTTGTTCAGTGTTTCCAATGTTTCTACTGTTGACTTAAAACAGTCAGTCAACATAAGGTTTCTTGGTAAATAATAAACTTTTGTAAATAACAAAGATTTGCTTAAGGAAAAACATTTTTCAATAGCAATTAGCATACTAACAACCAAAAATGTGTGCATAAGGTGTGCACAATATTTAGTATGGACAGCGGCTGCGGGTATTTCCGAATATCGTATAAAGTCAGATAGTGTACTATTTCTTAACCTTAACGTCGTATTTAACGGCTATTATATGCGCATATGTGTACTTTAAACTTCCTTTTCCGGGTTTTGAAGTTTATAATGCGCAAACATTCAAAACGTAAGAAGAAAACATTGCATAAATCAGGTATGTATGTTAAACCTCACAAATCTACACTTGATTATAATCAACGTTGTAAGTATTGATTTTTTGGTGAGAGAGTATTTATTGATTTAACCCCCAAAATTGAGTGTATAAGATGACGTTAGGTATTTACAGTATGACTTTGGAATCTAATAATGACGTAGAAGGTCATACAACAGATAATCAGGAGTATCTGAAAGACCCGATAGGAGTTTTGGTTGTCTGATCTTCCGGATACTCTTCTAAATTATCTAGGGGGCAATAATAAATGATAATTTAAGTCAGTCAGGAGTTTGGTTTTAAATTTTTAGATCTATATGAACTTAAATCTAATATGTTGTTAGTGAGCTTTTAATCTTGAAGCTCTATAAAAAAATTCACTAAACAGGTTTATTTATCGTATTTAAGAATGAGCCGACAGTTGAAGGCTACATATGATGTTACTGCTCTTGAAAGAGCTGTCCAGGCTGTAAAGTCCAAGTCTATGTGTTACCTAAAGGCATTGAAGTTGTACAACACTCTTAGAAGCACCATTTATGATAGTCCACAGAAAGTCTGATATTGGTTCAAGACACTGTGTTGTCATCTGGGCCCGTATTCACCAACCCATTCTTTGACTAAAGAATAAAGAACAGACTTAGACTCGAGAAAAAGACTTTTGCGTTTGCAAATATGCTGGGTACCAATATGCTGGGTACCAATACTGCTTATGTCATTAAAAAATCGTTCTAAACGAAGAATTCTGTAATTAGAGTGGGTAAATACCATGGGAGACTCTTGAACCCTCAGATGTCTGTTAAGAAAATGGCATAATTCTATATTGCCTTTTAGAGCATGCAAGTCACCTGCTCCAGCCATGTGATTTGCAATTGTTTGGGACACTGAAGGAAACCTGGAAAAGAACATTGAAACAATGGCAAATAAAGCATGTAGGCCATTAGGTGACAAAGTATGAGTTTGCATCAATCTTCAGAAAAATGCATGGAAGAATGCTACCAAAATTGAAGTCGCTGTGAAGGGATTCAAGGATGCAGGCCTTTTCTTGCTTGATGTTAATGCAGTTCTGAAGACTGACAAGTTGCAGACTAGCAGACTGTTCACGTCTGCCACACGACCAATCGAAACAGAAGCAGAAGGTGTTAGACAGATAGCGGCTGGCACAGTAGGTGAAGCAAGAGCTGAGAGGAATTAACAGAATGACATCGTAACAGAAGCAGAAGGTCTTAGACAGATAGCGGCTGGCACAGTAGGTGATGCACGAGCTAAGAGGAATGAACAGAATGACATTGTAACAGAAGCAGAAGGTCCTATACAGCAATTAGTTGGTCGGTCCATGTGGTGAAGCAAGAGCTCAAATGAAGGTCATGCATGAAAAAGATAAGAGAGATGAAGCAGAATCCCCTTCAAGTAAAGTTCTGAAGATACCCGAGCCCATGAGATCGAATGGCCGCTCCGTGAAGTGTGAAATCCTACCAAAGGCAATAACTGGTGAAGAATTTCTAGCAATTCTCCTAGAGAAGAAGAGAAAACGTGAGGAGGAAGAAAGGCAAAAGATCAAAGGAAAAGAGAGAGAATTCAGAAACGTGCAGAAAAATAACAACTGTAGAAAGATAAAGCTGAGCAACGACTGCTGAAATTGAAAGAACATGAAGAAAAACAAGCAGGGAAATTGAAAATTAAAGAAGAAGCTGAGGCTGCTAAAAAAGAAAAATTGTGAAGACTCCGATGAAGATAGCAGTGATTATTATGTACATGATGAATCAGTGGATGATATCCCAGTTGACGCAAATAAATGTTACAAGTGTGAAGGAACAGACGACGAATCTGGATAGATTGACTGCCAAGCATGTTTCCAGTTCTTTCATAGAAATTGTACAGACAGTGATTTTGATATGTTGATGGAGGAAGAGCTGCAGGGCTTTCCTTTTGAATGCCTAAATTGCTGAACAATTTATTGCCTGCATAGCACATCAAACGTTTGCTGTGTCGGAGTGTAATTTGAACAGGTTTGATATACATGTATAATGATTAAAAAATAATGCATTGTTAATCTGAAATAAAATAACACATCTGAAAGAACATTTCATTTCATGTTACGCTGAATGAAATTCCTTTTTTTTTTAAGTTAAGAAGTATCCGAGAATAGCCTCAAATATCCAAAATACCTGACTTACCCTAAGGGATTGAGTCCCAGCTTACAGCATTAACAAGGGAACTCTTGATAACACTCTACTCATAAAATAAAGTAAAACGGGTACCAGTTATACATTAATTGGAAAACACTCGCATTTTCTCAATATTAACTAGATTATTTAACTTCAATGTTTTAAATATCCGGAAATACCCACAGCCGCTCAAAGTGTAATTTGGTATTAACTTAACGACTGTTTTTAATACCGGAAGCAGAGCAAACCTTCCTTACACAGATGTATCATCGACATGTTTTCAGAGTTTTAAACAGCTGGTACCTGGTTCTGGAGGCAAAGGGAGCTGGGTACCAATATTTGGGTCCGGAGTGGTGGTGGGCACATGACCTGGACTGAAAACAACAACAACAAAACAACAATAATACAATACTGGAGGAATTGCATTAACAGACACTTTGTCCAACCATAGATAACTCATTATTGTTAATATTATAGCATTCATTAATAAATTACATGAAGGAATATAGTTTTATTTTAAGAAACTTTGCCAGAATATACTATTTAATGTTTATACAGACAAGTGGCAAACAACATTTGTCAAAAACGGACAGGTACAGCAACAGATATTAGTATACATGACTCACATGGTGGCACAGGGCACACAGGGAGAGGTGGGGGCCTCCCCAGATGGGGTCACCGTGACATTGTGTTCCACCTCCACACCGCTAGGGACCACAGCATACTCAGTGGAATCTGCAGTATTTAGTGTGTCTGTTAAAACACATGATAAATCAATGTGATTTATACTGATGTGGTGCAGGCCTCATAACTGCATGTTACGTTCTAAAAATGTATATAACTTCATTGTTTTTTAAGGTGTACACATAATATTTTGACAGGATTTGTAAGATGTATATAAAACAAGCATGATTTTAAATATTCTTGAATAATTGCATTCGCTAGATCTCAATTATACGCTTTTTTTGGACAACCCTCGTAACCAGCAAATTTTGCATTTTAAAATACATTACTGTTTTTGCGGAAATCTTGAAAAATTTGCCATTTCATTTTTTGAGTTATGGTATTGTGGTTCCTTTTCTGATCATATTAATTTTTTGTTGACACAAACCATACTTCTGTTAGATTTTGAGCGTTTTGTTGTACTTACTCTGACTCGTATTCTCAGAGATGTCTTCAACGTTTAGCACCTTCTTCACAATTCTAACAACGGTGTCTGAAAAATATTAAATCACTCTTTTTCTCCGCATGTTTCACTCTAGCACACGTCGTTGAATCTGCAACTTTCACAAATCAAGAGTCTATATTAAACACACAACCTACTAGTTCAACTCAGGAAACCAACTCCAAGCGAAAATAAATCGGTTAAAACTAAACTAATTGCTGTTGTAAGAATATTATCAATAATAATATTTTAATCAGACACAAACACATAAATCTAAAAGAATTTACAAAATGAAAGTAGGCTAAGCATTGACAGAGATCTACAACTATGAAACTCTGGTTGATAAATGATAATAAACAGAATGATATTACATAAACAGGTGTGGCTTTCATAAAATATTTGTATACTTCAAGAAAAACAAAAACAATGCAAACCGTCATCATCAAACTGAAACAAAGTTTGTGGTCCATATATTGAGACTTATTCTGTAATGTGATACAGACAGCTACTTCGAGGGTAATTACATACCTTTTGTAACCCATTTTAGTATCACATTTACAACATCATGGAAAGATGTAAGATCAGAAATGATCATTCTGGGGATTTTTATCATACTGATGTTGTCTGAGTATTTACACAAATACATTAAATTTGAAAAAAAAGGGTAAAATGTCTCGGTTGTCAAGTCCAAAAGTGCATACGGGCCCAGCAGAGGTTGCAGTGGTATAATGGATATGGTGTCCTCCTTGAGACAGGGAGAGTTTGATACATACTCGAGGTGCGTGTCTTTCCCAAGACACCAATTACTGGTTCTATCCAGGAAACAGACTCGAAAATGTCATAATAATCCACTGTCTTTCGAAAAGAAAAGTTTAAATAAATAAGTTTAAACTAAAAGGAAGCAGCGATTTTAAATGATGTATATTTAACACCTCTGTTTACCTTTAGCGCTCTCAAACAAGTTCTTGGCCTTGCCGTCATGTCCCGCCTCCACCACGTCCAGATCATCGTGGTCGTTGTCTACGCCATCCCCCTCGTTGTCATGGTTATCATCGTCCTCGTAGTCAGCCACGGCAACACCCAGCACCCTGGCAACAGCAGAACAACACTTTACTAACAGGAGCTGTCCCCTATTGAGGATCTATTAGTAAACCAGGATGGCCCAAAAAGCCCACAAGCTTCTTGCTGATGGGCTCTTGGGCACAAGTATTTAAGTCCCTGTCCTGGGTAGAACCAGTTGAGTACTAGTCTCTTACTGTGATCAAATGAATGATCACAGGGTAGGGATCTAACTGGTAATGTCTCAATCACAACATACAATCAATATCACATCCATTACACTATGGTAATGTCTCAATCACAACATACAATGGATATGACATCCATTACACTATGGTAATGTCTCAATCACGACATACAATCGATATCACATCCATTACACTATGGTAATGTCTCAATCACGACATACAATGGATATCACATACATTACACTATGGTAATCTCTCAATCACAACATACAATCGATATCACATCCATTACGCTATGGTACTGTCTCAATCACAACATACAATCGATATCACATCCAGTACACTAAGGTAACTATGGTAATCTCTCAATCACAACATACAATCGATATCACATCCATTACACTATGGTAATGTCTCAATCACAACATACAATCGATATCACATCCATTACACTATGGTAATGTCTCAATCACAACATACAATCGATATCACATCCATTACACAATGGTAATGCCTCAATCTGAACATACAATCGATATCACATCCATTACACTATGGTAATGTCTCAATCACAACATACAATCGATATCACATCCATTACACTATGGTAATGTCTCAATCACAACATACAATCGATATCACATCCATTACACTATGGTAATGCCTCAATCTGAACATACAATCGATATCACATCCATTACACTATGGTAATGCCTCAATCACGACATACAATCGATATCACATCCATTACACTATGGTAATGCCTCAATCACGACATACAATGGATATCACATCCATTACACTATGGTAATGCCTCAATCACGACATACAATGGATATCACATCCATTACACTATGGTAATGCCTCAATCACGACATACAATCGATATCACATCCATTACACTATGGTAATGTCTCAATCACAACATACAATCGATATCACATCCATTACACTATGGTAATGTCTCAATCAAAACATACAATCGATATCACATCCATTACACAATGGTAATGTCTCAATCACAACATACAATGTATATCACATCCATTACACTATGCTAACCTCTCAATCACAACATACAATGGATATCACATCCATTACACTATGGTAATGTAAAATCACAACATACAATGGATATCACATCCATTACACTGTGGTAATCTTCAGAAAATATACCATAAAAGCCCCCCCAATGCCTCGGATTCCTGAGACTGGATTGAATTCCTGAGACTGGATTGAATTCCTGAGACTGGATTGAATTCCTGAGACTGGATTGACAATGTGATATGAACCCTTATCCTGCCAAACACGACTACAGCTCGCGATAAGCTTTATCTCTAGCCAGTGCCGATCGCGACCTCAGGTCGTTTCTGGGGGTTTCCCCATTATGTTGCCTCGATTCTGATTTACTATTGAAATTTTACTACGATACTTACAGAATTTCATTCATAAATGCATGTCACGTGATTTATAACGTCATTTAGTCTAAATATATTAGCCAATAGTTGTTTATATGCCGAACAAAATCGAACACAAAGAATAGGAGAGTAAACAGTCAAAATGGCGAACCGGCGAATGAACCTCGATGATGTTCTCAATCAATTGTGGTCAGAAAGTGATAGTGAGGAAGAATTTATGCATGATTTTGATGAAAACGATGTGTTAGAAGATGTTTTATTGAATGCAAGTGTTATTCGCGAAGTTAATTTAAAGCAATCAGTGCGTGACAAAGATTTTCCCAGTGACATTGAAAATGGCTGGTTGAATGTTGACACTCCACCTGTTGTGATGGAATTTGATAGCCATATAGGCTTGAATGCGGACGAAATTCCTGATGATATATCACCAATGAGTATGTTCAATGTGTTATTTGATGAAAGCATGTGGGAAATTATGGTGACACAAACAAATAACCTTTTACCTCAGTATATATGCATTTATATGACACTTGGTATATTCATTGTTTAAATTGTACAGAAATATAAATTGTAGAAATAATTATCTTCAACGATAAGAATATATAATTAGAAATGATAAAATATGCTACTTTTGTAGTAAGTATAATATTTTATTAGTATTTTGCAAAAATATTGTTCACGTGAAGACAAATATTACCATATATTTGTAAGTACTGTTTAAGATTTCAGGTTGTTATATCAATATTGGTAGATGCAATGTAAATAAAAATTATACCCATGTGTAGCTTATTTATTTATCTACAACTTTGCTTCTTGGTGCTATAAGATAAAATCTAAGGTTAATGCACAAAAGCTGTCAGATCAATGCCACTGATATTATCTTGTTTGCACTAGCCATATGGTGAAAGTTTAGTGGCAGTGGAGTAGCTGATAAGCGATTAGGCTTATGGCAGGATAAGGGTTAATACAGTCAGAGCATCATTATTTGACTGAGACACTATGGTAATGTCTCAATCACGACATACAATGGATATCACATCCATTACACTATGGTAATGTCTCAATCACAACATACAATGTATGTCACATCCATTACACTATGCTAACCTCTCAATCACAACATACAATGGATATCACATCCATTACACTATGGTAATGTCAAATCACAACATACAATGGATATCACATCCATTACACTGTGGTAATCTTCAGAAAATATACCATAAAAGCCCCCCCAATGCCTCGGATTCCTGAGACTGGATTGAATTCCTGAGACTGGATTGAATTCCTGAGACTGGATTGAATTCCTGAGACTGGATTGACAATGTGATATTAATACAGTCAGAGCATCATTATTTGACTGAGACACTATGGTAATGTCTCAATCACGACATACAATGGATATCACATCCATTACACTATGGTAATGTCTCAATCACAACATACAATGTATATCACATCCATTACACTATGCTAACCTCTCAATCACAACATACAATGGATATCACATCCATTACACTATGGTAATGTCTCAATCACGACATACAATGGATATCACATCCATTACACTATGGTAATGTCTCAATCACAACATACAATGTATATCACATCCATTACACTATGCTAACCTCTCAATCACAACATACAATGGATATCACATCCATTACACTATGGTAATGTCAAATCACAACATACAATGGATATCACATCCATTACACTGTGGTAATCTTCAGAAAATATACCATAAAAGCCCCCCCAATGCCTCGGATTCCTGAGACTGGATTGAATTCCTGAGACTGGATTGAATTCCTGAGACTGGATTGACAATGTGATATTAATACAGTCAGAGCATCATTTGACTGAGACATCTTCTAAAACCGTATGGTGTTCTGAGACAGGTGTTTGTCTATGGTGTTCTGAGACAGTTGTTTGTCTATGGTGTTCTGAGACAGGTGTTTGTCCGAGATCTGAGTGGTTTCCATTATAAATCCTTTAGAGACCCTTTGTCTAAAGAATATATGTATACCTTCTTAATCATATCAACTTTAAATTTAGATGAATGAAAGGTTATTCTTGAACGCGTAAGCAGAAATTTGTCATACCGAAATTTTGTGATTGGGCAAAAGTGTTCATTTCCGTAGTGTTCCAACACATCAAATCGTACGTATTTGGCGTAGTATTCCTGCAATTTGTCGATTTGAAATGTCTGCTCAGTCCTTTCATCTTTCATCTCAAATTCTCCCGCCAACTGCCAGTCCTTGGTTGGGTACCTGAAAGAATCGTCAGTCTTGCATTATACGTTTTCTTTGCCAATACTAAAACAACAAAATTACACTTTTGTTAGATTGAAAAAAAATGTTTTTTTACAAAATACATGCCTATAACAGAACAATTAGAAAAAAAAAAACATTACCAAAAATAAAATACAGATAAAATTATATACATAAAAAAATTTCGGCATTTGAAGTGACAATGATATTGCACATTGAACATTATTCTAATTATGTAAATCAGTTGAAGTTTGTTGATAAAATTATTTTTAGTGTGATAAACTAAAACAAATTTTTTAAATTTTAAACAACTGTCTTTAATATAAGACACGTATAGCAAAAATAGTATAAATGGGACGTGTCGTGGGAAAACTGGGCTTAATGCAAGTGTCGTCCCGGATCAGCCTGTGCAGTACGCAGACACTTTTTGCCTAGAGTGGATATATGTTTAGAAGAGCCTTCCTTGAAACAGAAAATATCATAAAAGGGGAAAGTGTCGTCGCAGATAAGCCTGTGCGCACTGCACAGGCTAATCCGGAACAACACTTCGCGCAGATGCATTAAGCCTGGTTCCCCACGACAAGCCACAAATAAACATCTGCTACCTGTCGCTCAGCATGACCTTGACCTTCTTAGGCTGCGAGGAGAAGAGTTCAAGGCTGGCGATCTCGATGGAGTGAGCTTGTATAGGCTCACAGAGCTCCACAACAAACCTGAAATAGAAGTTGCAGTGGTGAAATGGATATGGTGTCTGCCTTGTGAATTTGATTTACACATTGAGCGTTTCAGCAGCCTTTCTCAAACCAATCTTATTACATGAGGGCCAAAATGGCCCTGGGTCGCTCACCTGATTTAAATGAATCATAATCACACATTTATGTGGAATTATTTCAAATCTAGCTAGTGGTTATAAGTTTTCATATAAGGAAAACTACTGCAACTCATAATAAATTGAAGGAATTTGTAAGAGGATGACCCAAGGAACATTTCTGACAATTTTTTTTAAGTTTTCAATATAGCCATATAAAAAAAATGCCCCACCCCCTGGCGGCCAAGTTTTTTAACGAATCAATGAAGTCTTTTGGTAGAAGACCACACAAAGAACATTTATGAGAAATTATTTCTAAATCCAACCAGTGTTTTCAGACAAAGATTTTTTAAAGTTTTTTCAATTAAGCCATATAAGGAAAAAGGCCCCGCCCAATGCAGCCATGTTTGTAAAGGAATACAAATAATTTGAAGTATTTTGGTAAAGGACTGTTCAAGAAACATTTCTGTGAAATTATTTCAAAATCCAACCAGTGGTTTTAGACAAGAAGATTTTTATGTTTTCTTGGTTCAAAAGTATTGTGAAATCAAACCAGTGGTTTCTGACAGGAAGATTTTTGAAGCTTTCAATATAGCCATAGTATAAGAAATAGGCCCTGCCACCTGGCGCCGATGTATTTTAATGAATCAAAATAATTTGAAGTGTTTTGGTAGCCGATCACCCAAAAAAATGTCTGTGAAATTATTCCAAAATCCAACCAGCTGTTCAGACAAGAAGATTTTTAATGTTTTCAATATAGCCATATAAGGAAAAAGGCCCCACCCACTGGCGTCCACATTTTTAAATGAATCAAAATAATTGTATGTATTGGTATATTGGTAGAGAGCAGCCCAAGGAACAATTTATGAAATTATTTCTAACTCCAACCAGTGGTGTCCATGTTTTTTAAACAAATCAAAATAATTTAAAGTAAGTTGGTAAAGGAACACCCAAGGAACATTTCTATGAAATTATTTGGAAATCCAACTAGTGGTTTCAGACATGAAGATTTTATACATTTTCAGCAATTTTTTGAACGAATCAAATTAATTTGAAGTATTGTGGTACAGGACCACCAAAGGGAGATTTATATTAAATTATTTCGAAATCCAACCAGTGTTTTCTGACAAGAAATTTCGTTACTTTTTTTCAATATAGCCATATAAGGAAAAAGGCCATGCCCCCTGGCGGCCATGTTTTTTAACAAATCAAAATAATTTGAAGTATTTTGGTAGAGGACCACCCAAGGAACATTTCTGTGAAATTATTTCCAAATCCAACCAGTATTCCAAATCTAATACTTGTTTAACATACTGGTATTCAATATTTATTCCAATGTTGCATTTATTTTATTTCTTTATGGATATTTATAATTTAATTTATTTAATTATTTTTACATTTCTTTTTCTTCTATTTTTTTCCAAAACAAAAAAAAAACACTCTACAATTGTCTTACCATTTTTTAACTTTACAAGGCGTGTTCAGATAGTCATCTTTGTTGGCGTTGAGGACACTTTTCACATTGGATGCTTCAGGGTTGCTGGCTAGAATCTTCGCCCCGCAGTCGTACGCCGCATAGTTTTTCTTCTTTCGTGGCTTCACTGGTAGTATTGGTTTATCGTCAACAGCAAGAACTTCTGAAGAAAGGAATTTATTAGCAAAATAGTTGGTTATTACCATATAGATATATTATTTTGTTTCAGGAAATAAAACTGAACGCTACTGATCACTTAATTTGTAAAGTATATGTATAATTTTTTTTTTATGAAATGCAAAGTTGTGCTTGTGCAGAAAGCCTGATCAGGTCAATAAAGTGTAAAGACTTCTTTTTCTGGTGTGTAAAAGCTTAACACTGCTTTTTCTTGTCTAATTTTGCTGTTCATTCTTGTATCTTAATGCAGGTCAACAACGGAGAATATTAAACATCAAAACATTCATTTAACATCAAATGACAACATAACCTACCCTCTTGTTTGCCTTTTTCAGCTTCTGCCAGTACTTTCTGCGTCCATTCATTAAATGTAAGCCCTTCTTCTTCGTCCTTATTCTCCTCAACCTTTGCACGAACCCCAAGTTCACCACCAAGTTCTACCCCGATTTTATCCCCATGAGGCATCTCAAACACTGTTTCACCCCCTTTGGATAGCTCTGATGCTACATTTCTCGGAATTTCAGGATTAAACTCAGTCCCTTTAGGAACCTCGTGTCCAATGTCTCTTAATTCTTGAACAGGCATAGTTTCCCCATGTGGAAACTCCAAACCACTATTGATATCCTTTGTATTAATTGAGTTGATAAAATCCCCATCTTGGACCCCATGGTTTTTAACATTCTCGGGTTCCCCACTTGGAACCTCATTCAATAATTGTGGCAAATCTCCTGATTGGCCATTTTCAGCTTTGACCTTTAGTCCAGGTTCTGTGACCTCTAGTAAGGTGTCTTTGACCTCTGATACAGTGTCCTTGACCTCTGATACAGTGTCCTTGACCACAGTAATAGTGTCCTTGACCCCTGGTAAAGTGTTCTTGACCCCTGGAATAGGTTCATTGACCCCAGGTAAAGTGTCCTTGACCTCTGACTGTACTTCCTTGATATGCAGACCATTTGCACCTGTACCCTCTGATCTTTGGTCACCTGACGTGTCTGACCTAAGGTCATCTTTAACCTCTGACCTTTGTGCAACAGTAGAATCTGAGCTTTGGTCACTTGTAGTGTCTGACCTTTGGTCAACTGTAATCTCTGACTTTGATTCACCCGAAGCATCTGACCTTGGTTCACCTGCCACCTCTGACCTTTGCTCAACCGTAGTGTCTGACCTTTGGTCAACTGTAGCCTCTGACCTTGGTTCACCTGTTACCTCTGACCTTCGATCTTCTTTTGCAGGGGAGGTAATTATTTTAATACTGTCTTGGACAGATTGTTCAGGCAGGGCAGGATCTCTGCGAGTTAAATATTTAATTAAGCTACTTCAAACATCAAAACTGTGTGTATCAGTACAAATATGATGTATTCAATGTATCCAAAATATATCACACAAACCTTGCTTATCTTTTTTTTATGCAGTGATTGCTCAGGTCCTTATCAAACATTCTTTTTCTTATTACAGAACTAAATAGTACACATAATATGTTTGGACACATTTGCTTTTTTTTCTATGCAATGAAATGAATAACTACGGTATGGGAAAAAAACTGACAGAAAAAAACATTTACCTGATTTTTTCAAAAACTAGTTTAGATTGGTCCAGTTGTATTGGAACGTTTGATTGGACACCGGCAGGCTGGTATGATGATAGTGTCGGTGTAATGACTTGACTGGTAGGGAATGATTCTATGATGTAAATGGAGCCACTGCAAGCAGGACAGAGTTTGAAATTCTTGAAGCAATGTCAGTGACAACAATGGCTAAACATTTCAGTCTGCCATCTGAAAAACACTTTATAATTGGGTGGTATGCTATGCAAATAAAATACAGCATTTAAGAACTGTTCTTTATTTAGAGTTGTTTATCGGCTAATAAACAACGATTTGGAGTTCTGATGCATAGGAATTAAACCACAAGGGCTTTAGCGACAAATCATTGTTAAGTAGCTGATAAAAAAACTATAATATGTAAACTATTTCAATTCTAACTTGACCTGACAACATATTTTGCAATTACAATGCAAACTATATTTTACGGAATCAGAACTATCTTTGCCAGTTGTTAATTGGAGATTTAACATCGGTAAATTGTGTTCGTTGTCTACAGAAAATTATGCGCGTGCCATGTTAGAATGTGTACTACATGTTCATAAATCAAATGCATTTCACGCTTAAAACTGTGAAGTGTTTGTAATGATTGATCATATGATTTAAATACATTGCCCTGTTATTTAGGTTACAAGAAGCACACAATTTTGGCTGTCATGTGCAATTTAGCATCCAAATTATCCACAACTTTGTAAGAATGCTTACAATAAGACTTGGATTGCACTTAAATCACTACATTTTTTCTACACTATATTTCATAACAATAATATTAAGATTTAACAATCCAAGTACTATGATGTACAAAGTACACACTTTTTTTAATGGTCCTTGCAAACAATGTATTACTTTTTACATAACCTGGTTTAAATTGAGTATTTCATAATAGTATCATGCTAATGATGATATTTTGCAATCCACGTTCTGGTTTAAGAGAGGATTTTACTAAAATCACCTAAAATCAATCAAATACCTGTAACAAAATTGCACATATTTTTTATGATTAAAATGGTATGAAATATTCAGTTTAACAATATTGACAAATGCAAAGCCAAATATAGACATATAAACAGCGTTCAGTGTCACTCAAAAACTTGCACAAAATAATTGTACAAATCAGGCGTCGTGGAAAAAACGGGCTTAATGCACTGGCTGATTTGGGACGACACTTTCCGCCTACATCGGATTTATGTTTAGAAGAGACTTCATTGAAACAGAAAATACCATAAAAGCGGAAAGTGTCGTCCTGAATCAGCATGTGCAGTCCAGACAGGCTGCTCCAGGATGACACTTTCCAACTACAGTGGATTTCTGTTTAGAAGAGACTTAATTTAAACAGAAAATACCTTAAAAGCGGAAAGTGTGATCCCGAATCAACATGTGCTGGCTTCACAGGCTGATACGGGATGACACTTTACACATGTGCATTAAGCCCAGTTTTTCCAAGACACACCTCAAATGTAATACGGATTTAATGTCCTAGAAAGTTACAAATGGATAAAATGGTTTTATACACCACTGAAGGGTAAAATTAACTTACTGTTATACAAACAGATATTTAACCCTTTATAACATTTGCACGAGCATAAAAGTATGAATCATATACTTCAGATGTTTTCTTGTCCTGGGTCTACTACAAAATCCTTGTGTCCTAGAAGTGTTTTTTTTTCACCTTCAGGGAAAAAAATCTCCCTTTGCCGTAAAATTCCCATCTGAAGGGCCCCTTCAGATGGGGAATTTTACGGCATAAGGGGATTTTTTTTTTAGAAAAGTATTTTAACCTGTTTATAATCTACTTTGTTATAAAACATTAATCGATTGTTTTGCAACAAATGATAACTTGGATTACGCACTAACTTGGTTTGATGAAAAATTGCTGGGACTGTTTACGAAAATCCCTCTATCTTCATCAATTTTTGTGCGATTTTTGTTGTTGTTTTTCCAAAATAAAGTTTAAATTCTAAGGGGAATTTTAAGACAGATATAGGGGAAAATATTTAACACACTATTATGTGAAGTTAGAATAAGATGTCAAACATAGCATGAACTGTTTTTTACACCTATGTTTTATATGCAGTTCCGCAATTTTTGTTTCAAAAATTTACAGAGTAATTAGTGCAATAGACACCTAAATATAAAACTGTGTCAGTAAAATTGATTTTACCACAAAACGGTATACTGTATGCATTAACAACATTTTCACCAAAAATAGAACCGTGTCCATGCATGCATGAACACAGTTTATACTTACAGTAAAAATGATCAAAGACACGATCAGTTTTAATGAAAAAATAATGGGAAAATGCAAATTATACCAAAAGTATTTACAGAACATAACAAACTTACTTAAACATCATGAAATGAACAATTTTATGCTAAAAAAGAAAAAAAGCATGTCTATTCTATGTTTGATGTCTTATTCTAACTTCAAATTTTTAAGCAGGGGAATGGGGCTGAATTTCGTCCCAAATTGGCCCTTAAAAAAACTGTCAAAAAGAAAACTATCGTCTATTCTACCATTTACCGGTACCAAATTAGCATTTATTTTCCACCATTTGACATATTGTCTACAATATTTTAAATTGTGGCTTAAGAAATGTCTATTCTGGTCAATTCTTTCTTCAAGACATGCCATAAATCAGGCTATAACAAATATACTACAGCCAAATCAGGCCCCAAACCATTTTTTTATCAGGTGTACATTAAGGAATACATCCATTGAATAAATTTGTCCCAGAGTAGGATACCATGAACTCATGTGTAATGACATCATTCTTTCGCTTTTCATGATGTTATTTTATGTGCACAGAAAGGCAGAACATTAAGGGAAAAATACAATGTCCAAATACAGATACATTTTATCTGATAATTTTATCACCCCACAAAGCATCAGCCAAACAAATTGCTTGTGCTTCATGTTTTCTAAGCATCACTGGATACATGAACATTGTATCTGTAATCAACAATAGCCATTAATCTGTGTATACCTCTACCAATAATAGAAGCAACTTTATTCCAATATCAGACTAGCCCCCACATGGGATAAACTTAGCTGATTATAAGTTTATATCTCCAGGGCCCATATTCAAAAAGCTCCTTAGGGAAAACTTAAGTAAATTCCTTAAACTCATAAAATTCCTTAAGTCTCTAGCAGTTTCATGTATAGGTCTTTTAACATTAAAATAGTTTAAACTTGTAAATATTGCTTATACGTTGAGTGTTGCAGTATTCATTGTACAGAAATCATTGGAGTTCACATAGAAAATTTGATCTGAAATGTTCACTTAAGTACAACTAAAGTTAAGATTTCCCTTAGGAGCTTTGTGAATACCGGCCCACATGCATAAGAAATCAAACAATGTCCAGCTGTCACCAAGCTGGATTACCGCCACATTGAACCGAGGAATAGAAATCCGATGAAATTACGGGCTACAGGGTTTTACTTGTTGTGATTGTGTTGTAGTACTTTATATGACAAAATGAGGCATGACTTGACCAAATGTATTGTTAATTAATTTTCATGTTTGCAACAAGTCTGGATGGGCTGATTCATCACGTATTTCTTTATCTGTTTCCAACAATGAATAATCAAAAATGTTGTACTTTACAAAGTATGCTAATAATTGTATGAGCATAAAACCGTTATTTTTATAGAAAGCAAACAGTATTGTCTTATAGCCCATTTCATATATTCCTTGATATACACGCTATCCCAAAAGGCATAGTTTATTAGATAAAACTAGAATTGTCAGATGAGTGACGGATATACCCCCACAACATGGCCTTGTAACAAAACTATGGCATCCATTCGAAAGACACGGACAGAGAGAGAATGCTTTAATTTGTGAATGGTCAACAGTGTATTTGGAAAAAATTAATTTCAATAGAAGCCATAACTCTGTCAACATTTAGTGGTTTGTAACCAAAGTTGAACTTAATCTGTATTTTATGATGATCCACCTATGTACCAAAAAGAATTTAAATATGTTAAGCCTTTCGTTAGTTATTGTCCATGTTTTTCTGGATTTTAAGTCAAAAAGGGGCCATAACTGTGTCAAAATTTAGTGGTTTGTAACCCAAGTCGAACTTGACCTGTATTTTATGATGCTACCATGTGTACCAATAATTCTTTAAATATGACAAGCCATTGTTGAGTTATCGTCAGGAAAAAATGTTTTTAGGGAATTTAAGTCAAATTAAGGGCTATAACTCTGTCAAAATTTAGTGGTTTAAAACCAAAGTCAAACTTGACCTGTATTTTATGACGCTACACATTTGTACCAAAAATTATTTGAATATGTCAAACCTTTCTTGAGTTATCATCCGGAAACCATGTTTTTAGGGAATTTAAGTCGAAAAGGGGCCATGACTTGAGTTATCATCCGGAAACAAAAAACCAACAGACCGACGGACCGACAAGCTCACTCCTCACTACTTCGTTTGTGGGGGTATAATAATTGATTGAAATAGATTTAATTCTGCAATGTTTTCATGGCTTTCACATACAATGTACATTGTGTACCAAAGTTACCCAACAACTTGTCCATACTTCATTATATGAAAATTCCAAATTATTTTTTTTGAAAATCTCATTATGAAGTAAATTATTTAAGAAATAAACAACCATTTGGAGTTCTGATGCATAGGAATTAAACCTCGAGGGCGTTAGCCCAAGTTGTTTAATAGCCACGCATCAGAACGACGTAGAGTTGTTTATTGGATGAAAATCAACCATAATGCGAAAATTATTCTAACATGATTTGTCATATATTTAAGTAATTGTAATTGGAACTACTTTTTACTATGCACCGCTTTGTCTATAGAAGCAGAAGCGAGTATTATGTTAGAATTATAATTTACTTAACTTGTCTTGGTATTGCACATTGTTATAACATAATGTAACAGTTGTGAACATTGCTATAAGAGATCCTCTTACAGGGCATTTTCCTTACCTGTCTCCATTCAAACTCTGCTGTGATTGGTCAGTGTGAAGACTGGTTTCCATCTCATATCCCAGACTGGTTCCCTGCAGCCCAATGGTTTCAACATTTTGTTTTTCAGCCCGCAAGTCTGATGTGGGCACAGTCTGCGCTGGGCTAGGTTCGAGCAAACCTATGGTTTCATTGACGTTTGAGATCTGGAAAACACAAATGTTCAAACAATTTGAAACTTGCCCAAAGTAAGCTTCATCCAATGGCCTAGTTGAAATTATTCAATTTGAAAATACTGCATATCGTTCCATGAATGCCTGAAGGTGTCATCAGCATATGGTTGTTTGTTTGGGTTTTCGACGTATTTAACAGTATTTCAGCCAAATAACGGCGGTCAGTTAACCGTATGCACCTATCAATATTTTCCCCTAGGGGGGAATGGCGGGCTGACCCAGTGGGAGAAGCTTGGGGGTCCAATATTAGAGGGATCTAAAATCCGACTAAGTCTATTTCCCAGGACCTGGATTTATTTGGTGAGTCAAATTCCCTTCTGTCGAGAATCACTTTCAGTCAAAAGTCCTGTATATGCCCGCCGCTCCCCCCCTGAGGGAAAATATTGATAGGTACATTACTCACACTTTTCCTAGGCAAGCTTAGCCGATCTAAGCGGTTTACCAGTACCAAGTGAACATACTTAAGCCAGAAGCTGACATTTCTGCCCTAGATCAATCAGAGGTAAGGGCAGAATGGCCGAGGAAATTATTTCATGACCAATCCCCACACAAGTTATGTGGCCAGACTGGGGCTCGAACTCACGATCCCCGGATTGACAGCCTAGCCCGGCATCAGTATATGTGCAAAGAAGGCTGACTGCCTCTTTAATGGCTTTCAAGGGACAATTCTGAACATTTTCTGGGGCAAGTGTTTACAAAATGACAAGCATTATTGCAAAATCTAAGAAATACTTGACACAGCATTTCTTTTCTTGTTCACTTCGATGCCAGACAATATTTCAGTTTGAAACACAGCAAATCAAGGAATAGCACAAGTTTCAAATTTCTTATAAAGCTGGGTCACATTTTGAACAGTAAAGATCTGTAAGAATTAAATACATTTTGTTACATTATTCTACTTATAAACCGCTTTTTAAAGCACTTATACCACTTATACCAAATAATGTTGTTAACCTTTGTGAAATTAATTACTTGTTCAATTTTATACCATTGTGTTAATATGAGCCTTAATTAGCATAATGAAACACTTTAATGTTGGCTTGCAATTTCCATTCATTAACATTTATGTTACATGTATATATATTGAACATAAACTGATGTATGTGCCAAAAATATGATTCGTACAATCTTACTCCACTAGTTACTAATAAAACAGTGTAATATTTCTTAAGCAGGTTACATATGCATTTCTGTATGAACTAATAAATTCCTTGATACAAATACATGTATAGAAACTATATTTTCTTTCCAATAAAGATACCATTTACTCATTTATAATTGTAACATTTTTGATAATTAATTACACTCAGTAAAGCTTGTACATATTTAATACAAAGAGAAAGAAAAATGATTTTAAACTTCTATGTACAATTCAGAGTTTATGTCCGTGCAAAACGGGGGGGGGGGGGGGCATAGGGGACTTAAGACTGAAAGCGATTACTGACAGATGGGAATTTGACACGCCGAATGATTCTGAGTCCCGGGGGGAAAAGAGACTTTGATCGGATTTTAGATCCAAGTAATATTGCCCCCCCCCCCCCCATTTGATACCCCTATAGCATCTCCCACTGAGGGGATTTAGACAATCTCATCATGGAACAACAATCAGTGACACCTGGCAGAGTGCAGACCCTTGCAATCTCAACAAACCAGGAGTAATTGGAGGATATTACCAGGAGATTACTGTGTCTTACCTGAAACTTTACTGCAAGTAGCACACACAGAAATTGCAGATGCCATGTATTCATTATCCATCTACATTCACTTGTATTCCTGGAATACTCCGAGTTTTTGATATTCCCAAGACGAAATGGAAATGGGCATAAGTCCACATGAGAACACATGGTATCCAATACTGTCACATCATGCAGTCTGTGTTTTACAACAGCTCAGGTGTCATGATGTTCATAAATGTTCAGAATTTATCTTCATTGGTGTGAGATATACATTTTTTATACAATAGCCATGCGATGAGAACTTTTTTTTTCATTTCAGTGATTCTACTTTATATATAGATATCTACCATACATGTGCAGTATTACTGACTTTAATCATTTAATTATTGGGGATGTACAATATTACCTTAAAATTGTATACCTCTATATTTAACTATTCTTGTGCAAATACCTTTTTCTTAAATGATTAACCAATTACTTGGTTAACTTTCTAAACTTTCTGTCATGCTTAATTAATGAATTAACAATTAAGAAAATATGATTTTCATATACAGTACATTGTACACTCAAGTGTGCAATTTCAAAAATATTTCAAAATCTTACTATTTGGAAAAGTAAACAATTCCTTGCACTAATTATTAATAATTATCCTAAATGTCGGTTAAATACATATATTTTAAGTTTTTCAACAAATGTTACTCTGTTTTGTAACCTCTAAACTATTGTGAAGATTTTAGATATTGATACGCTAATTTTAACCTTAAACGTGTTACACTTCGGGATCTATTACCTGCTTACCTTAATGACACTCCCATTACATCAAAGAGGTTAAATTCTGTTTAAATATTTGCTAGCAACAAATCCCGTCAACGAAACCTATGAAAAATTGGCGAAATGTTTTGAGAAATCACTTCCAATTCAAAGGGTCGACAACACAATACATTTAATTTATTTATTTAGAAATCGGCTGATGTTGGCGCATTAATGTACAAAATAAATAAATATACTCTGCTTATATGAATCTTTATAATAATCCACTTATGTGAATATTTATAATATAACGTATAAGCAAAACAGAAGTCATATTGCAACAAACCATAATCCAATAATTATCTTGTTACTTTTTATATAGACATTATAATCCTTGTACATGTATATGTTTAACCACTTTAT
This sequence comes from Congeria kusceri, assembly GCA_027627225.1. Lineage (NCBI taxonomy): Eukaryota > Metazoa > Mollusca > Bivalvia > Myida > Dreissenidae > Congeria > Congeria kusceri. The sequence continues at coordinate 51,940,875 of CM051037.1, forward strand.
CAAATTAAAGGCAATGATGATGATAGATCCTGTTTCACTTGTTGAGGGACATAACAGAACAGAAATAGCGGCTATGTTATGTCCAGGAAAAATCACTGCATATAATTGTTGCTGTAAAAGTTAACTAATCCAAGAAATGTATTAAGTTTTAAACTTAATTAGCAGAAAACACTCTTACCAAGAAATTTAATAAGTACTAACAAAGATATACATTTGTATCCTATTCTGTTGCAAGAGAAATACAGAACAAAATATTAAATACAAACTGACATAACTGTTATAACACCACAAATGGGTTTGTATCGCCTACATTTTAAGTACTTTGAAAATTTAACATTAATCCCTAAAACAAACTTACTGGGAACACATATTTTTGGCAATTCCATTACATTCCTTAATAAAGAATTCTATTAGGTATAGAAAATGGTTAGGCAAAAGATAGTTATGTTTGCAGTGACCCGACTGACCCTACTTTTATCATGCCGACCTTAATTTTTATGCAAAAAAAGAACTGCTACTAATAAACATACCAAAACTGCTCCATGACAAAAAGGGATCTCTTGTCTTGAAATGAGGTTCTGTGCATTATTGTTTAAATCATAATGTCACGATGGATGAAGATGAATACCGCATGTTTTTTAAATGTCCATTATATGAAAATATAAGAGATATATACTTTATTGATGAGTGGAAAACTAGTGTACATAATCTATGGTTATTTAAATCGATAATGTCAGACGTAAGCGATAAGTGTATTCGCACCGTTGCTTTTTTAGTTTATCATTGAGACAATCTCCAGGCAAATGCAAATCAGACATAAATGTGTCGAGGGTCTGCAGACGGTCATATACAATTCAATGTATATATTCATATGTTCATATCTATCAAATATCATGCGATGTTTATCCCCATTTTTAACTCGTTATCACCGGGTTAGGAATGTTTTTGTTTAATAGTTAAATACCATATTATATGCAACACTTAAGGTAGAAAGACCCTAATGGGACTTTTTTCAGACCTTGATTTTCTTCTTATCTTTGATAATTAAATCTATTATGAGACTAAACTGTGAAATATAAACAAAATCTAACCACACGTTTTGATAAAAATGCGATTTTTCTTATAACACGTCATTTTTCTACTTCAACCTAAAATTCTGATGGGGGTACATTTACAAAAATGACTGACATATTGTATTTTATTTATTCCCAAATAGCTTTAATTTATACGTTAAAGGTGTATGTTTTGAAAAAGTAAAACAAATATAAGTACTAAAGTTGACCAACAATACTTATTACATTAAATTTGGCTAAGCATATGGTAAAAAACAACAGATTTCATTACAGTAAAAATACGCCAAACACCAATTATTGTAATTTTTTTCACTTTTATTTCATAGTATGTCAAAATCAGTAATACCAAAATATAATATAACCTTATCTGAGAGGAAAAAGGTATAAATTGACATAGATTCACAACAAAAATCTCAAGGATTTGGACTGAAGCAACCCTATGTTATAAAAAACATATGAAAAATAAGACAAGTAAAAAAGCAAATATTTTCCTTCTATGTTAAAATATTGTTTTTCTCTTATAATTATAATCTATTAGCAGTATCGATATTTTAAATGAATTATTTTTGCATTAATGTTAAAGAAATAGTGTTTTGTGTAAACATTTTAAATACAAATGTAACTAGCTGAGGTTCACATATCCTGGGTTACCAAATTCAGAAAATAATAAACATTTTTTATAAGTGTATGTTTCAAAAAATTCAATGGACATTTTCATCACATTGGGTTAACAAGAGTTTCAAAAAACTGGCAAATCTTTGTGATAACTTCATCAAGACTCTTCTTGACGCTTGTGACTATTGGTAAAATGTCACTGTTTTTGGATGAAAAGGTGTCTCTTAGACCATTCTCATCATTTCGCGGATACATTATTTTCAGATGTTTTTTACAGCGGCAGATTCGTCAAAATTCCTCAGTGAAACAGGCCCAAGTTTGCACAATGAACAGTATTTTAAATTATCCAACAACACCAAACTCGATCACCCGACGTCCCGCTCTCCACCCATCTCGACTGACTATGTTTCCAAGTTTTTGGTGTGAATGAATGTTATTTCACAGCAAGGAGCACGTATCTCCTTTACGCAGATATGTTTTTATATACGAATAATGATGTTCAATAATACTAATAATCCTTGGACGTTTATTTATAAATATTTTAACTGAAGTGTAAGGAAATACACCAGAAATATCGCGAAAATGTCATGATTAAATGTCAACAGACATTCCCAACAATGACGTCATTTGACGGTATTCCCCATGTCAGAGTACCTTGTTTTTCTTCAAACTACATTTTTACTTTCAACATTAAAGACAAATAAGCATTTATTTTTCACACATTTAATTGAAAATAACTCAACATTCGAAAAGTAATGTTTATTTCGTGAAAATAATTTATGTTTTCGGATCAGATAGATTAGATTTACTGTTAGTGGCGAATGGGCCGAAGTTAACCCTTATTTCGCGAGTATTTCCGAAGTCATTAGGATCTTTCTACCTTAAAACATGGTCAGGTATTTGCTATTATTTTTATATTGAATTTGTTTAACAGAAATATGATAAGAGTGTATTTTGGGCTGGTGGCCTTGAATTACAATAAACTATTGGTAATGGTAAAGTGATCTTGCCTTGTAAAATCTTAGTTCAAATAAAAATAGAAACACAACTTATACTTGCGCAGGCCTTATATACAGCAATTAACATTTTCAAGTCAACCTAAAAGCTTAAACAATGAGTGGAGGCAATTTGTCAACATGTTTATAATAGTGCACCAGTCTAAAGTGGCCAGTGAAGTTATGGTTTTAATCTAGTACTGGAAGCCACAAGACCACAGACAGTTTCTTGTGCTATGCACTGTACATGTAATATTATATATAGCATTTCAACTAAATTTGAAACTGAAACATATATATGGAGACCACCCACCTTAAAGTTGGCTGAAACATGTGTTCGAATAAATACAGGAGAATTTAGCAGCAAAGGAAGTGAGACAAATAAATATAATTTTTCTAACATGCAGTGTTATTAAGATTACCATACATACCAGTTTTTTAATCTCCAAACCAATTTAGAGGGACACTATTATCATTTGTGTTTGTCTTTATTTGTAATCAAAATTATATCATAAATTATTTCGTAGTTAATATTACAAGTGTAGACAGCTGTGGTTCACTGTTGAAATTTTGAATAAAAATCTGTTTAAATAAACTACACACTAGCAGAAAAGCCAAAATAATTAAAAAATTATTTATATCTCTTAATTGCAAATTGTCTGACTTCTGAAAAAAATATTCACAATATATCTCAATAACCCCAACTAAGTATTTATTTTTTTATCAGTCTCCATGTAGTGATTTGTAAACAAGAATTTACATTCCTTAGTACAAAATGTCTGTTTACCTTTAAATGAACCAATATTTATAATAATATAACGTTCAACAATTATAACATACAATCAAAACTCTATACAAACAATTCGGAAAAGTCTAACACCTAATCATTCAGAGTTCCATTTATGTTGTTTGAACAACAATTTTATGTCACACCCTCTCACCATTGGCTCTATATCGTAAAATTTAAAACAATCCACCAAATGGCCAAACATTTCCACGAGTGCAGATTCACTTCAAGTTAGCCAGTATCTTACAGAATACTTCTAATAATCAAATATCCTTCAAATAAAATATTGTTTTAACCACTGTAAACTGACACTGATGGTAAAATTAATTGGTAAAACTAATTATCGTTTGCATCTTCACTGGAGGTTTATTATTGTTTGCATCATCCATTTATGACTTCATTGACTTCATTAAAATCTACTTGAAGGCCACATCAGCTTAAATTTGATTCAAATGTTTTGTTAAAGTGGCATTCCTGTTTCAGATTTTTCCCAAATACATTCTTCCTGCATTATCAAGAGAAAATGATCTTAATTGAAATGAATTTTGATAAAGGCAGTTTATTTTAATTCACTTCCAGAAAACCTTTACTTTTTTATATTCAAATTTAAACATATTTTTGCTTAATAATCTAAAAAAATGTTTCAGCACTAACATGTCATGAAGTTTGGTACATTTTCATAAAATTCATATTTTATATGGATCCTATCTACAGTGATTTAATAAATTAAAGATTTCCATACATTTATGATTAACATAATTATTTTTTTTTTTTTTTTTTTTTTTTTTTTTTTTTTTTTTTTTCAATGTCGAATGATTTTATTTCCATATATACAATACATTATACAAAACATAGGTCATTTTCTTATGATGATGTACATTCAACAAGACGTGTAATATTTTACAGTAACATGTTATGTGACATATCACACGTAATTCAGCAAATCGTCATAAACATTCAAATATTCAGAAACGATTTTACTACAGGTACAGATCGACAATTGAAAAAATAATAATAAAAAAATAGAAAAATGTAGATTGAAGAAGGTTAACAGAGGATAGGGAAAATTATTATGAATATAAATCTTTGAAATATACAGATTTTTAAACATTTTATAAAAACAAAACAAAAACAAAAACAAAACAACAAAAAAGAAAAAAAAAAAAAAAAACACGGTATTTCAGGACTTATATAATCACATACGAGCATCACTTACATATACAAGTTGTACTAAGAATACATGACAAACGTGCAACTAGGACATTGGCATTTGAGCATAGGATGTATTTTCTTTCAGAGAGCTGGTGGTGCATAACATAATTATAATACTCATTTATTTGGATAGTTCATGTCACGATTATGTGGTCTTTTGACCAGTAAATCAATCTAACTGGCAGATCATTTTAATCAGTGTTCCCCAAAACCTTCATTTGGGGCAGTGATACTCCTAGGTTTCGCAATAAAACCACCAACTTTAAAGAAAAATCACTTAAAATTCAGACTTTACTTATAATTTCCAAATGGAAGGAGTGCACGAACATGTGGTGAAGCCCCATTTATGAAAAGTAGTGGGAACACTGTTAATAACCATTTGAAAATTTTTATGCGCATCCACTTTAACAAAAACACTGATAAAACCGACCAATCCCACCAAAGTAAGTCCATTCATGATTGTCTGGCATGGAAGGCTATAAATCCTCTAAGTACATACATCCTTTCAAACCAGGACTTGAACATGGAAATTTATCAACCTTTATTGAAATTTCGACATACAGCCAAACACAATAAGCATCTAAGGGTTTCGTGCTCTGCTGAAACCAAATTTGGAAGCTCTAGTTTCCTTTTAAGTCTGTTCATTAGACATTGAATATTTGCAAAAATAAAGTGAATTTCAAAAGATATTAAACATTTCTGTGTTGACCACCCAGAAATTTCAATACAAGCAGAATCCTGCATTTGATGCAAGCAAATTTCAATTTACTCATTTTTGAGTCGAGCCAATAACCTGCCTTGCATCATTATATGCCTGCCAACTTCAAAAGCACTATAAAGTTATATTTTATATAATACTTAATTAAATGGTGTTTTGGCTAATTTCTTAACATTTATTAACACAAATTACCATTTGCAGAGTTTTAAACAAATAGGCAAAAACAAAATTACTGTCATGTCTGTAGTTTGACCCCTCAAAATTTCAAGCTGGGGGTCATTTGACACCTGGTTTTCAAAATCTACTGTAATCCCTTCCAGCCCACAGGGGCAGCAGGGGGGGGGCCTAACATCGTATTGTTTAGATCTGAAGACATTGTTTAACAGGTCACGTTTATATGACCTTCGGAACAATAAAATATCAGCCCTGTTGCACCCAATTAAATTGCCTTTTGCACAGCAATGTTTGGCCACAGTTTTTAAAAAGTGATGCAGTTCCAGCTGATCCTCGGGAATCAATCATTTACAGTTTATTTTCACCTGGATAACAATGGATATAGTGGTACGTTAGACGAGTAAACATCCAAAGTTCACGTACATTTCGTGCTTAGTATTTGTGGTTTATATATGCAGTTATACCACACCATTTTGAAGGCAACAGTTTGCTTGGCTCCTGAAAGGGTCATCTGAATGTGACCCCTAATACGAGGTCATCAGATCCAGTCAGCGGATAATATAGTAGCGGATATAGTAGCGTCAGACAGGAGATGATTTTAATGAGATTGGATGTCGCACCCTACTATTTCACTCTAGATCTTTCCCTATGGACATTTAACTGCTTTTGGTTACTTTCGGAGAAGGATGACGTCAAATACAGAAAGATTCAGTTTAAACACAGAGTTTAATAAGTGAACACAGCAACACAGATATTCAAACATTACAAAATGCTGTAAATGATAATTATTATAGTAACAGATGGACAACAAACATGTGTTGATCATCAGCATTAGGAAATCAACCATCCCCTCTTAAATGCAACTAACATGTAGAGATAGTATACTCAATTTATGTTAAATTCAATACTTTACATATGTCATTTAATAAACTGTTTATGCAGTATCACATACAACATTTATTAAATAAACATGAATAACAAATTACCAGCATACAAAAATACCTCAGATGATAATTGATTTTGCCTGTTTAGGCAAGCATAATGTGGCATAAAAACATTTCAGGCGCGTCGTGGGAAAACCGGGCTTAATGCACGTGCGTAAAGTGTCGTCCCCGACTAGCCTGTGCAGTCCGCACAGGCTAATCCAGGAAGGCAATTTCCGCTTGCTTTTATGGTATTTTCTGTTTCAAGGAAGTCTCTTCTATACATAAATCCACTGTAGGCGGAAAGTGCAGTCCTGGATTAGCCTGTGCGGACTGCACAGGCTAATCCGGGACAACACTTTACGCACATGCATTAAGTCCAGTTTTCCCACGACGCGCCTCATTTAATTTAGTGCCAGTGAATAAAACTGTGTCATTTACTTCATGTAATCTAAGCGACATTTGCTACACAGACATGTATATTGCATACCAAACTAAACTGACTAACAATTTTATCTTAAAAACAAGCCTGGTGTTGATAACTTTGTGTGTTTGTAGATAAGTGTCATCTAAATAAAAAAGTATGATACACAATGTTCTAAGTAAGAAAGCACCCCTTGGTTGAATATTTGTATAAGCCAAATTAACCTTCCAACAGGCTAATTTCCACTAATTTGTATCATTGTATAAAGAATCTGTATCCGTTGCAGCCAAACAGACTTTTCTTTAGCTAAATATTATAAATGTGTAGCCATTGGCTAATTTGGCAGTACTTATTTAATGCGTATTAACCCCTGTCAAAATGGACTTCATGTGATCAAGAATTTTTCATGACATTAAGCATTATTCATCAAGTCTTCTTGAAAACCTCTAATAACGAACTTCATGAAGTTTTATGCATAAAGTGATTTAAGGTACACTTCATGAAGGCGTCATGCATTATTGAAATTCTATAAACATTCATGAAGCTTTAAAAAGAATAGATCAAGATTTATTTATGAATAACACCCTTAGCTCAGATTTCGGAAATGTTGCGGAAATCATCACTTTTCGCAGATTCTCCACATATTTTCCGCAAAAATGGTTTTGGCTTTGCGGAGAAATTTCTTATATGCGGATGAACATGCGGAATATTGACACTTAGAAATTTTACAGTTGCGGAAATTCTGACTTAGACATTATCATGATGCGGAAAAGTTATACTTTGAAAAAAGCTTGTTAATCTATTTATTAAAACAAGAGCTGTTTGTAAAACATATATGCCCCCTCTAGGTCAAAAACAATCTCTAATATCAATTTAGTGAGAATTGTTGAACATGCACCCATGAAACCACAAGTCTGAATTCTGTCTAATCTCTGTCTGAATAAATACTGAATACAGTCTTAGGACATAACCTGGGACATAACCTGAACATCTATGTGAAAAAAAGGGGCATATATCTGTCAAAATACAAAACAGAGTTATGGGGAATGTAGAACTTGAAGCTGGAGTTGAGGACAAAGGTATATTCTAATTTTCAAGTCAATAACTTATGTAATTTTGTAGTTACAAAAGTTTTAATTATAAACTTTAACCTGAAAATCTATGTGAAAAAGGGACATAACTATGTCAAAATATAAAACTGTAAAACAGAGTTATTGGGAATGTGGCACTTCATGGAGTTGATGACATTTAAGGTATATTCTAAATTTCAAGTGAATAACTTTTGTAGTTTTGAAGTTACAGAAGTTTTGAATATAAATTTTAACCTGAAAATCTATGTGAAAAAGGGGCACAACTACGTCAAATAGAAAACTGAGTTATGGGGAATGTGGCACTTGATATTAGAGTTGATGATAAAGGTATATCCAAGTTTCAAGATTATAACTTATGTAAATTTGAACTTACAAAAGGGCATAAATAATGCAATTTTATGACTTTTAAAGTACACCATACCATGCAATGCTATGCAGGATATGATGTCATTTATGATGTCATCAGTTGACTTTCATTGCTCAAGTCTGAAATGATTTAAACATGATTGTGATTTTAAAACAGAAATATCTGTGAATACTGAACACTTGGAACGTGTCTGTAAGTATTCTTTCATTTAAGTTACAAACAAGTCAATAAACTATAACTGATTTTGCACATTTGAAAGGGTTTGACATTTTTAAGCATTTGTAATATATTTTCGCGACCATATGCCAAGAGGCTTAAGCTGCATGTCTTCTTACTACTCACAGTTATGTTCCTTTAAATAACAATCGTTTGACTCATTATTATTGTTTTCCTTACAATATAATCCTTCCATCAATGTTCTATTATATAATGAGTGTGCAAAATGGAAAATCAGTACTTTATCATTTGTCTGTATTTTAATGTTAACTATGGAAGCACAATTGTACCATAAAATTGTGAAAAGTTGCATAATCATTATATTGTTTACTGTTCCTAACCACACTGTACTTTAAGGAGATTTTTAGACATAATAAACTGGAAAATGGAAAGTAATGTATCTGTTATACTTGTCTGCACAAAATTATGTTGTTTTGTTGATTTATATTAGCACAATTGTACTGTATCATGAAAAAATGAATATTGTCTGGACTCTTGTGAATTTTGTCAGAATTGTTCCATTTTAAGTCTTTTCAGCAATGTCAGAAATAATAGACGCATCCACAAATGTAAATTACATTCAAATTAATCTGCAATATTATCCAATCATCGCACTTGGATATCATGTGTTTGGCGATTAAAATATTTGATACAAAAGAGCACGTGCATAATATTTGTGATATTCAAATGAGCACGTGGCAATGTTTGTGATTTTTGATGAATGGAAATTAATTCTTTAAAAATAGCTGGGGTGTAGTTTTAAATATTTGTGGAAAAATCCAGATCAGTCTATTCAAAGATCAGTCCGACTCAATTCAGACAGTACTTTTTCATGAGGGTAGAGAGCGGGAACAGCATAAAATGCCAATTTTACATAAATTTACCCTTTACCAAATTTGATCAATACCATTCTGCACCACTGAACAATATGGCCACCAGAGCTAAAAATAGAAAAATCCAAGGAAGGATCACCCAATTATTCCTCGAGTGTCAATTTTCTGTGGATTACTTCCACCTGCTGAAAAACAAGTGCATTAATTTTCCGCAGAAGTTCCGCATATATGGAAATAGAAATGTCTGCACTGAAAGCGGAACAAATGATGATACTATGTCCACTTTTTTGATAGCTCTATTATTTTTAGAAGTCTTCATGATTTTTGGAATTCTTTATGAATATAGAAGAAAAGCACAACCAATTTATTCTTGAATAACTATAAATGAGACATTAGAATAAAGAACAAAACTATTCATGAAATATTCATGAAATATTTTTTCATGAAGTTGTGCATGAAGTCTTCATGAAGTGCATAGTTCATGAAGTTTTTATGAACAAACCCATTTTTTATTTCGTGCATTTTTCTGCATGTGAAAATGCATCAACTATTCATGAAGCTATGTTGTATGAATGTTTCATGCATTTGTCTCATTTATAGTTCACTTCTTTTCCATGAAGTCTTCATGAAGCCACTGCATGAAGTATTCACAAAGATTTTAAGAAGAATTCATGAAGTATGCCTAAACATTTCACAGGGGAAACGCTGTGGTATTGGCACCATATTTTTTCGGCATTTAATGCGCATTTAATACACTTGAAAATGCAGAAAAAATAAACTTTTTTACAGAAACAAGTTTATTTTTTCTGCATTTTTACTGCATTAACACTCTTAAATGCATTTAAAGTGTATTTTTCTCCTTGAAAAATACAATATATCTTCAAAAATTACACTTAAGTGTATTTCAAGTGTATTTTTTAGTGCATTGTCAATGATACATTTTTTGCAAAAAATGCAGAAAAAGTACAGACCAAATACACTTAGTGTACTAAAAGCGTATCAAATGCGCATTTAATGCGGGAAAAATACGGTGCCAATACTGCAGAGTTTAATACACTTATTCAAGAAGGGCTATGTACTTTCCCCTTAAGGACGCAGCCTAGCCCAATTTATCAGAGTTATCGGTAGATTCTGAGTTATGTATTTTTGTGCTGAAAAAATCATCAAAGTTATATTTATAGGAGTTACGTTTGCCGTAAAGATAACATGACGTTTTTACGAAAGGATGAATATCTATAGACGCGAGTTTGTTGGGGTTGTGTTAGTTTTTAAATCAGTAATTTGCAAAAAGTTCCATATTCAAATATTCCCCTGGTCAATCAAATTCCCCCACCAGACGGCTGTGGGCCCCTTCCCCCAAAACAGATTAAGGGCTTAAGGGATGAAATGTTATCGTTCACATAGCATATACAAAGACCTATACGAGTACTAATTGGAAATCTATAATTCTTGTAAATGATAAAGTAATTTAAATATTCAAATAACTATAGGATAATGAACTATACTTGATAATTCAATGATGTTCCTATGAAAATATTAGTAACCCTATTATCTAATCATTTAAACATACCATGAAAATATAAAGAAACACATTTATCAATCAAAAAGAAAGAAACCAACATGGTATTGAAAAATATAGATAGCATAACTTCAATAACCAATCCAACAGACAATGTACATGTATAAATGACCGATATTCTATTCATGGTACTAATATCTGCTGATATACAACCAAGGTAAACCTCTGACTTGTTGTCAAGTGTGGTAAACTCGGTCAAGTAGAATAGCGAGCTTAACATGAATGGTGTACTTAATATTGTCAGACAAGATTAACATTGAGAGGTAAAAGTTGACGTGGCCTTAAACAGGTGGATAAAAGTGAACAACTCTGACATCGGTATTGGAGCTAAACTATTTGTGACATTGACTTTTCACCTCATATTTGTATTCGTTACCTAATCTTTTATTGATGTTCAGTGTCAATTTCTGACCTCATAATTTAAATATTAAATGTACAAAGAATGCCAATTAGTTTGATATCAGAACTGAATATTTAAATAATTCAAGCAAAAGGTAAACTAACTTAAAAATATTATTATTGACAATGATTTAATCAAATTATTATAAAGAACTTGGACACCATTTACTCTCAAAAACATATATTTTTACCTCAATAATATGTATGGTTTACCTGCATTATAAAAATGCTAATGAGAAAATAAAGAAAGTACCATATTCTGTGTTAATTAAGCACTCAACTATACAACACACCTTAGTTTATTTAGTTTATAATGCTCAAACAAACTGCAAGGTTTGAAACTTGATCCAATATTAGCAATATCAGCATTTTTATATGCACAGTTCTTTATTTTCGAACACCTATCGGCTGACATCTAAATCAGGTAGATTTTAATGAATTTCATTTGGTTTGTATCTGGTCAATATCTTGATTATGAAAATGTGATTTTTATAATAGTTAGCAGGGCCTTTTTTCACTATTTTGGGAATTTGACCTATAGCATGAAATTGGGAATTTAAGCAACATTTCAACTAAAAATGGGAAAAATTATTATTATTTGAATAATAAGATTGGAATAATTATAGATAAACTACAAAAAATAGAATGTTCTCAACAAAAACAAACCAATAAAACAGTTACATCTTCAACAGTCTTTTTTTCTATGTAATGAACACCAGTTATTTCCAAACATCTCAAAGACAAACCATCAATTGGGAATTTTGGGATTGGATCTAGGAAAAAAGGTACTTTTTTGCCATTGGGCATATGACCCAATAACGGCTCTAAAATTGGCCAAAAAAAGCCCTAGTTAGTTAAAAACACTAATAGCACCATACAACATACATCTCAATGTTTGACCAAAATGTTCAAGGGTCAAAATTCAATTTTAAAAGAGTCAAATTCAAATATTCAAAAGTCACCGAAACAAAAACAGACAAACTCAAGGTTCACATTATACTGATAAATATAGTATATTAAAAAATATTACTAAAATAACAAATCAACCTGGTGATGATCATAATATTAAAATTAGCCTTTGTAAGTTTGTGTTATTTTTATTTTTTTCATTCAATGTGCAATTTTTTAGAAAGACTTAACATGGTAAGATTTTGCAATAATTGATCAATATAAAAGAAAGACAAAACTTACTGCTGCCATTTTTTTGTTTTATCAACAAATATCTGAAAGTGCTGTCCGAAATTAATGACAGTTGTCAATTTTCAGCCGATTTGTTCGTGTTTCTGGTGTTTTTAATCAGTATTGTTTTTAGATTATTATATTTTATATGAAATATTGTTACTATTTAACATTTTAAACATTATTTCATCAACATTTGAACATGTAAACATCAGAATTATCCAGGTTGATAGTACATAAATGCCTTAACAAAAGGTGTAACACACTGAAGTTCACAATGAGGCTAAAGGTACATAATGGAAAATGTCTGTATTATTATTGGTGGAAGGGTCAAATACATACACTGATAACTTCCTGGCATGGAAATGCAAAACCCATTTAGATAAGGCCTAATGTGTTAATAACATACAGTGTCTTGACTGGCTTCAGTTGTAAAGGAAGTGATGACGCAATCCAGACATTTACCAAGGGTCAATATGACTCTTTGGGGGATTTTACCATACTTCAATTTAATGATTTCCATGAAAATCAGGGGTCAAAACCATTGAGCTTGGGTCAAACAAACACCCTGAGAATAAAAAAGTACATGCAATGGGGTTGGGTATAATTAAGTTAACAATGTAGAGAATAATAGTGGTAATGCAGAAAATGTGCCTTAATTTGTGAATAATATTTAAAAACAACTTGTAACACCAAAACATAAGTCACAAAATAGTGTAAATTTGCTGACTGGATCTGTGTATTATGTGGGATCATTATGTTTTTTCATGTACAATGTAACAGCTTTTACTGAAGAATAAATCATGTAATAATAGACATTGAACATCAACACATTCAAGTAAAGACATAGTTTTATATTTTGTTGGTATCAATAAATCCAACTAAATTGCTTAAAATCATTAATTGTTTAATTGAAAGTTTATTTTGAATCAAATACCTAGCCTTCTTCTGGCTAAGTATCAACAGTTATTTCTTATTTCACCATATTGCACATACCTATGCACATGTTTTAAAATTACATGTAAAATATAATCTTTGACAGATAACATTTTATCTGAATTTTTTTTCTGATGTATAACTTTTGGTATGATTTTCTTTACGAGCTTTAAGGATATTCGCTTTGGTTGAACTCATTTTAGACAAACATATGTGATTGAAACAAGAACAAACATTTCAAACTGACCGTATGACTGGAAATTCGAAACACAACCAGCACAAGTAGCGTCCACAAAATGAATCTGAAATAAAATGAATTTATTAAACATCAATGTCAGACAATCAAAACAAACAAATATGCTCGGCCGCTTCAAATTGATGTATTGCAAGCCTGGTGGAGAAACTAATTCCTGGACATTGTAAGTACAATGTACATGTATACCGGAACATTAGGGAAATATCCAGTAAGTCTCCATTTCTACCTCCCCCCACTGCTGCCCATTTGGATTAGTAGACACATGTACGTTGATATTTTTACTTAATATAGTTTTGCAAATATTCAATGACATATGAAGTAGGGAAAGATATAGGATAAAAAAAGGTACAGGGTGCTGCTAAAAAGGAGCCGAGTGGAAAACCGGACAAGTTTGTTTAATTTTTTAAGGGTTTTCATGAGACTTATGTTTCTGATTAAGGTTTAAAGCAAAGTCTATGTATTTGCCATTGAACAGTTGCAAAATTATGTTGAATAAAAAAAGATATTCAAAATTTCTGTATTGACCAGCCCAGAGGGGCAGCAGGGGGGAACCAAAAAGGAGCAGGGTGCAGCACCATGCTACTTTGCTCTGGATCTTTCCCTATATGAAGTAATTATGTTAAGATAATTTGAAGCCTACAAAATCACTGAAATCATCAAAGTATTAGTTGATATTAATTGTTGTGTCTTGCTTTCCCCTGCTCCTTGTGACCAGCATTGTCTGACCCTGGATCTCCAGCTTCAGTTCAGAAACAAATTTCAAGAAACCAGGGTGTTTGTTTGACCCAAGCTCCAGGGGTTTTGACCTGTGATTTTCAAGGAAATCATGAAACTGACACATGGTAAAATCACCTAAAGAGTCATACTGACCCTTGGTAATGGTAAATGTCTGGATTGCGTCATCACTTCCTATACAACTGAAGCCAGTCAAGACACTGTCTGTTATTAACACATTACGCCTAGCTTATCTTAATCCGTTTTGCATTTACTGATAAGATCTTCCATGCCAGGAAGTTATCAGTGTATGTATTTGACCCTTCCACCAATGAAAAAAACAGACATTTTCCATTACAGTATGCACCTTTAGCCTCCTTGTAAACTTCAGTGTGTTACACCTTTTATTACAGCATTTGTGTACTGTCAACCTGGATAGTTCTGACGTTTACATGTTCAAATGTAGATGAAATGATATTTAAAATGTTAAATAATAACAATATTGAACATAAAATATAATAATCTAAAAACAATACTGATAAAAAACACCGAAGAAGACAGTCGTGCAAGTATAAATTTAAGGTAATTAATTGAGCTGGTGAAAGCTGAATCTTGATCTTCTGCTCGCGAATACCTCGTACCAAACTTGTTTGGACGTTGGCAAAGCAGCAGAAGCTTGACATTAGAAAGACTCGCTATCCCTTGTCCGTGGAGTATTATTGCACAAGCATTGCGTTTGATGCGATCTACAAAGCAACAAGGATCTGCTGTACCATGCTTGGTTCCATACCTTGTTTAGACTATAAGATACTGTGCTAGCGCATCACATATTAGGGTATCAGTGTTCCATCCGCCCGTCTTGTACATAAGTGATTCCATCCACTGATTTTGGTTGCCCATCCAATTATTTTAAGAGATCACATTCTTTTAATTTTTGTTGATTGGGTATCTTTAATAATCATTGTGTACAATCATTTGTCTAATCATTAGGCAGGTAGCCCCGAGCAAAATTAATATAGAGTTGTTTAGAACCAGGGCTCTCAATCAGTTTTGGGGGAAGGGACCCACCGCCCTCTGGAGGGGGAATTTTGACTGACCGGGGGAATATTTTAATATGGAAGTTTTTACACATAACTTGTTTGAAAACTAACTCAACCCGAACAAACTCGCGTCTTATTGTCGTTTGGTAAAAACGTCATGTAATCTTTACAGTAAATGAAACTCCTATAAGTATAACTTTGATTATTTTTTAGCACAAAAAACCATAGCTCAGAATCTACCGATAAAGCTTTTAATTTGGACCAGGCTGCGGTATACATGTATCATTGCAGCTATACACGCGTCATTTCCACGCGATTTTCGTGATTTCGCCGGCTTTAATAAATAGTTTCGTGTTTTTCTAGCCCGGCACGATTTTATAACGGCGATATGAAACTAAAATAATTCAATATGCAACACATATTTTTTTTGTAAAAGTAATTTGCATTCTCGCTTTTTAAATTATTAATTAATTTAATGTATTCATTTAGAAGACCGAAAATGGAAATACACTACAGGTCATTCATGTGCATATACATGTAAACACAAGCCTATTTTTGCTATCTCAAAAAGTTAATGTAATTAAATCACCTTTTCATTGTTGTTAACATCCATAATGTGTTACATCCATATGTAAAATAATCGATTTGTATATAAAAATATTATATAGTTCCTTGTAATTAATTTGAAATAAGTTATCACAACACATATACTGAATCGAAATGCGAAACGCCTCTCATAATTTTACCGTTCACACGTTATGAACACAAATTTTATCTACAGTTACAATACACATTTACTTCCTGAAAAGCCTTTCTTCGGCTAGAAAAGCGCGCGAAAATTATGCTGACATGTACAACGTCCTGTAATCCGCATGAAAAGCGTGGGTGTATTGATGGCCATATAAAAACTTTGTAGCGCAGAGAACTGCGAGATCTTTACTTTTGAATAAAAGTTTTATAGCGCATACCAACCAAATTTTTTATCGCCATCGATGTGCAGTTAACATTTCCTCTTAAACAAAAAAATACTTTTGCCGTATCGATAACGTTATTGTCGTTCAGATAGGTCAGTATTGATTTATGACATACAGGTACTGCGTACACCTTCCACGTGGACAGCGTGTAATTGGGTTGCTAATTAAAGCAACAGCAGTGAAAGGACGTTGTCATGGGTGACTCGCGCGATATAAGCTGATGACGTCAAACTGTTTCACTTTGATGTTGAACGGATCGGTTTATTGTTTATCACACATAACATGTGTCAATGAAATATTAGCGATGTAGAGATCTAGACCAAAACGGCTATACTTATGATGCGGACGATTATTGGCATCTTAACTAGGTTTTCTTGTGGTTTTTTTGCAGACCTCCAAGGCAGAATTTTTCCTTTTTTTAGGGGTTAAAAAAATTCTTTTAAGGTGGGGGAATGGGGCCGATATTCGGTGGCAAAAATCGTAGATTGAGGGCCCTGAGAACTTATGACTCATGTTAATACTTTGCGTGCATTAGACCCCCTGCACGTTACAGAAGTTATGATATAATCATAAAAAAGGTGTGTTGGACTAATGGACCCAGGATTAATTTGAGAATAGGACGAAAATGACAAACTTGATTTATGGCATAAATAACTTATGCAAATCCATTAAACTTCTGGCACTCTTCATAATGTAAGCACAAGACACAAGTCAAAGTGACCCATTACTGCGACAGTAAAGGACAGTTATGATCAAATTCATGTTTCATCATCAATGTTACTATTATTCATTCTTATACTTTATAAATTATAGACAAAATGTAAAAATGACCATCCCGAAATTTGAATGTTAACATATAAATTTGATATATTTTCTAACTTGCAATTGGGTTTAAATGCTATAAAAAAACTTACGCTTTCTTACTCCATTGAAAAATATTCATTTTGTACAATGACTTTTGAATATTTCATTATAATTGAGAAGTAATGTTTTACATTCCATGTCATTTCTGCCACTGAAACTTGACGTGAACCTTCTTTTTGAAGAGTCAACTACGGGCGGTTACAATCAACTAATAAAAATGGGTAAAACTCGTAACAATAAAAGCGATATGGCAGTGAGTCTAGTTGGCCCGACAGCGTTACAGGTTTAAACCGATGTCCCATGAATAAGTAACCATCTCTCACAGAAATGCATGATGATGATGATGATGATGATGATGATGATGATGAAGACGACGATGACGACGACGATGATGATGAGGAGGAGGAGAAGGATGATGATGATGATGATGATGATGATGATGATGATGATGATGATGATGATGATGATGATGATGATTATGATGATGGTGATGATGATTAATAATAATAATAATAATAATAATAATAATAATAATAATGATACTTATGATAAATGAATAATGGTGATGATTATAATAATTTATAGTAATCACCGAGTCCTATCATTTCTTTGATTAATAAACCAAATAAACGAAAATAAATTCATAAATGATCGATGGTTATTATTATAGTAAAAATCCAAAGATACAGTTAATAATGTTCATATAACTCGAATATATAATATATAATTATTCGATGCCCATTGCGAAACATCTTGAACGTGACTGGTATGTATATCACTTGTAAACAAAATTATAGTTGTTAAACTACTCCTAAACAACGCAAAAAGAAGTCCCGATTATGAGCGGAGCATAATAAAAATTACATGAGCAAAAATATATATCAACTCATATGTTAGAATCGAAATAATTTTCGCATTATCGTTGCTTATCGGACAATAAGCAACACATTACGAGGTTGACTCCATTTCGACACGGACAGCAAGTATCTGATTATGTTATTTGTAACTTTCAAATAGCCTGCACATCTTTAATGCCTTACAAAATATCTAGCGTCAGAAAAGGTCCAAGGTGCTGTTCAAATGGAGCAGGAAGCGGGGACTGGACCGATTCACTGACATTTTTTAATAATTATGTGAAACCTGTGTAGTGTGTTTTGTCATATTTCTACTACAAAATATTCGTTTGACACCATCCGTAGATAACAGTTGTAGCAGATAGAACTGTTATTTCATTTATGGTAATTCTTATTTAACTCAAATATACTTTTAGATAAACATAGATGAATTCAAAATGTTCAAACGTACAAATAAAATCTACCAAATTGTCGTACAAAAAGAAGAACTCATTTTACAAATCTTATAGCTGTAACATACAACATAAAAGGTTGAAGCATGAAGAGGTTGACTCCAGTTCGACACCAAGCGTGCGTCTTATACCATAATGAATTAACTCCTCTTGCAATTCATACGCATTAACAGTGATACAATACGTAACTTTAAGAGAAAAGCTAGGCTTATGATAGTCCATTGAAACGTTTACATATATGGATACATATAAGGATTTACATCAAGTGCAGCTATGCGGTTCTATGTTTTTATGATCTTCTCCTGTTGTATAGATTTTGGAAATGCTTTGCGAAAATGTAGGTAACTTTATTTCCTTTTTTATGTATGTAATGGTAAAACCAAATTATGTGTAGTATTTTTTCTGTATGTCTAAACAACAAGAAGATTAACTAAACTTATAACGTTTGGATGTACCATGTGGTTTCAGCTAACTCAAGAAAATTTAATTTCATTTAAATCTGTATTTACATTATTTTGTTTTTTGTTTTGTTGTTGTTGGTGTGTGGTGTTGTTGTGTTGTTGTTGTTGCTTTTTTGGGAGGGAAGGGGAGTTGAATGGGGGGTCATTTTTTCATTTTAAATACCAGATGTATTTTATTGCCTTATTCTGGTTGATGCCCCCCCCCCCTCCCACCACAAAAAACCTGCTGAAATTTTATAAAATAGTATAATTATATTAAATTACTATCACATCTTAACAATTGACACTAGTAAAAATACTTTTGAATAAACATCTACAAAAATTATTTCAGTCGCTAATAAATCTACAAATAACAAAAGTTATACATGAGAAGAAATCAACGTTATTTTTAGGCACGCGTATTTTCATATCCGTATATAAGATTAGCATTGTGTAGATTTTATGTGGAAAAAACATCACATATTATCAAAATCTAAATAAAAAATGTGACACCTTATTGGGGACAAATTCAAGAAAATATAGATTTTCAGCCCGGATGTTATCTGCAAACACAATCTGTAATATTATTTTAACAATGATCTTTTCTGCTTTTCCCAATTGCTAAGATTTCATAATTGGTATGGTCTAGATTCCAAAGCGTGTTGTCTTTGGTTGAATAATTAGTTAAATGATGTCAACAGTCTTACGTATTAATAAACCAAAACACCATAGCCTTACGTCTATATCTACAGTCTACATGGAGGACGACAGTTCCGCGTTCATTGACATGAAGGTGGCCGCCATTCCGGCGGGTCGGTTACTGGTCACCCGGCGCTCCGAGTATCGCAGCTCTCTCACGTGTTCAGTCACCATAGAGGCGCCGCCAGGCCGACTAATTGTTGTGGTCTTCAGGTTAGAATGATTATAAAGTGGTAGATCTAAATGAATAGAGGATATTTGTTTAATGCAGTGTAAAATCGCATTTTATTTCATGAGTGGTCTGACAGAAACAATATTTTTATGAGTGGCGCAACCTTGAATAAAAATATCTAGCTTCTATGATCACGAATGAAATAAAATACGATCTTACACTGTATAAAACAAATTTTCTTTTATTTCATGCTTTTGAACAATAAATAAAAAATATAAGCGAGATATGCTGAAGCGTTACAAGTTTTGTGTATTATGACGTCATAAATATGACGTCATTATGATTACAAAATTGTTGGTCACTGTTGTGATGGGAAAATACTAAGACAAAAATAGTGCCGCTCGTACTGTGTCGTTGTGTCGCTTAATTATATTTGTATTGATTTTTATTATGTGTTTTCTGTTGTTTAAAAAGGCCGATGTTTACACTGACGATTAGGGTATTCAAATACTTTAAAAAAATAAACATAAAACAAAGTTAAAAGTAGTTCCATATAACCAAGAGTGAAATGATCGGGTTATCATTCACTGGTATTCTCCACTAATTTATCGCATAGCATGAAATAAAATAAAGTGATAAATGTATGGAAATCATCGTGTCTCCCACGGTTTATTATAAAACAACAACATCATCAAAACGTCGACATGAACGAATCTGTCCTACAGATATATATTAACACAGCTCCGCGGCATTTCATTTTCATATGTTTAGTTTGACGCGCAACACTGTTATGCAAAGCTGCACACGGAACAAGTAAAATGGTCACATATCAGTCAAGTAAGTTTGGTTGTTTGGTATTAGGCTTGATATTAATTCATGGCAAGGTACATATATAATGAGACACAGTTTTGAATGTTCCTTAAACGTTATTCTGTCTTGACTTTAAAGCATTACAATGCAAATTTCGCACTGTTCAGTAAATTTAAAAATTGTATTGCCACAACTGACATACCTCTACTTAAATGTGCCATTTACTACTACAGGGCAATGAACGTGGAGTTCGAACAGCAATGTGACGATGACTATGTCAGTCTACATGATGGACCCAACCTGGTTGCTAAAGTCCTCGAAGGTAAGTGAATCATGATGATGACTTTGTACTCGAATGTAAGTGCTGATGACTATGTCATTCTACATGATCGACCAAACCTCATGGCTAAAGGTCTCGAAGTAAGTGCTGATGACTTTGTCAGTCTACATGGTGGACCAAACCTGATGTCTAAAGTATTCGAAGGTAAGTGCTGACGACCATGTCAGTCTACATGATGGACCAAATCTCATGGCTAAAGTACTCGAAGGTAAGTGATGATGACTATGTACTCGAAGGTAAGTGCTGATGACTATGTCAGTCTACATGATGGACCAAACCTCATGGCTAAAGGCCTCGAATGTAAGTGCTGATGACTTTGTCAGTCTACATGATGGACTAAACCTCATGGCTAAAGTCATCGAAGTAAGTGCTGATGACTTTGTCAGTCTACATGGTGGACCAAACCTGATGGCTAACGTATTCGAAGGTAAGTGCTGGCGACTATGTCAGTCTACATAATGGACCAAACCTCATGGCTAAAGTACTCGAATGTAAGTGATGATGACTATGTACTTGAAGGTAAGTGCTGATGACTGTCAGTCAACATGATGGACCAAACCTCATGGCTAAAGTTCTCGAAGGTAAGTGCTGATGACTTTGTCAGTCTACATGATGGACCAAACCTCAAGGCTAAAGTCATCGAATTAAGGGCTAATGACTGTCAGTAAAAATGGTGGACCAAACCTGATGGCTAACGTATTCGAAGGCTAGTGCTGACGACTATGTCAGTCTACATAATGGACCAAACCTCATGGCTAAAGTACTCGAAGGTAAGTGATGATGACTATGTACTTGAAGGTAAGTGCTGATGACTGTCAGTCTACATGATGGACCAAACCTCATGGCTAAAGGCCTCGAAGGTAAGTGCTGATGACTTTGTCAGTCTACATGATGGACCAAACCTCATGGCTAAAGTCCTCAAAGTAAGTGCTGATGACTTTGTCAGTCTACATGGTGGACCAAACCTGATGGCTAAAGTATTCGAAAGTAACAAGATTCCGACACTATGATTGTAACAAGCACCATAGCAGACAGTATGTTGACTAACTTTTGTGATGTTTTCATAACTATGAAATCATCATTTAAAATATTTTGTGTAATTTGATAAAATGGTAATGGTCTCATGTATAATTATAAATGATTCGTGAAATTTTGCCAATATGGAAGTGTTAATACACTGCACATGTTGTAGCAAATCCGGTGAATATCTGACTTTTTTTCTTATTTGCAAGGTCTGCCAGCTCGAATGTGCGACAGTAAGACCCCAGCCGGAAGTTTCGTTACCAGGGGCAACACGCTGTTCGTGCATTTCCAAAGCGACGTCTACAAACAGGACAACGGCTTTGAGATTGTCTTCACGTCATTCACACTGGTAACGTAACGTCATTTCACACCGGTAACGTACTTTTGCCGTACATTTTTAATATGGCAATGAAATAGATGGCAATTTTGCATTCCACCGAAACTGTAATATAGAAATCATACAATTTGTACAATGATATTTAAAAGTTTGCATTGTAAAACGAACTGTTGACAAAGTAACATCATGGTCAACCTTAAATAATATTGTGTGTCTAACAGTAATGTATTGTACTAATATATTCACGCACATAAAACACGCTAACCATTTTTGGTATTAGTTTTTATTGAATAAGGCCATCCTTCAAAGTTGATTGTTGGCGGTAATGCGACCCAGAATTTTCTAGGCGGGTAGGTAGGTCGATTTTTATTTTATTTATTTATTTATTTTGGTGGGAACAAACGTAGACGACCCTTAAGCCTTAGTCACACATTCCCGATTGTTCATGCCGTTCTTCAGCCGACAGCGTCCCGAATCAAATCTGTAAAAACTCGGGACAATGTTCTGAGATTCGGGGCTCGAAATTCAATTTTTGGATCAAAATATCGAATATTTCCCGGCAGCGTCCAGGCAGAGTCCCGACAGCGTCTCGATTCTCCCCAATGCGATCCGACAGTGTCCCGCCAGCGTCCCGACTGCATCCCGACATTTCTGACTTTTTATTATTTGTATCGTAGAGCTGTCGGGACGCTGTCAGGAGCCCTAATCGGTAAGCATTCATGGTGGATCGGTCAAAGTCATGTCCATGAATGACAAACACACACACACACGCACGCACGCACGCACGCACGCACGCACGCACGCACGCACGCACGCACGCACGCACACACACACACACACACACACACACACACACATACTTGTACAAGGACCCATGTGAGGACTGAGTTTTTAATCAGGAATCTGAGGACGTCCTTTTCCAATGTGCAGAGCGCTTCGCTAAAAATGCGTTATTTGCATATTTTTGCAGTTTATGGATTGCGCTATTTAGAACTTTGTTACACTCATTTAAATGGTGAGAAAACTTAGCGAGGACCTGTCTTGTTGGAATATACTTCTGAGGACTGGAAAACGAGGACCTTCATTTGCATATTATACACACATTTCTTCAATGCATACGTTATGAGGACATCGTTACAAGCCGTCAAACTGAGGCCCTTCATTTGCATATTTTACATACTTGTATAAAAACACGTTTTGAGGACCTCTAGTTGAATGTGTCACAGAAGAAACCTTCATCTGTAAATATCTATTGTCCAAGATTCAGGTATGACTTAGACCATGTTAACCCATTTGAATGGAACTTATTATGAGAAAATAAAATCAGCTAGCTACACATTTTTAGCGGTTGCATATTCAGTCGCCGGGTTTCCATGAAGCGGAAAACATACGCTTTTTCGGCACGCAAATATTCGACGCCGAACACGCGCCAATGAAAAATAATATTCTCCAGTCAGTATCCAAATGATTTCCTTTCGATTGACGCGTTTGTCGGCGCTAAATAATGTCGTTGTATTTTCGATAACTGACTTTTCTTCAAAATAAGTAAGGAATCTTACATTTTATAAGTTTCTAAAATCGTCGCATTTAAGCAAAAAGTGTTTCATAGATGCAGGAGTAAAGGTGTAATACTACATGTACAAACAATGATTATTACTGACCCAACATTTATAATGGTAACATAATCACGGAGCAGGTAATGCCACTGTTAACGCTGTAACTTCGTCCACAAATCACAGACAGCCAGTCTTCTCTATAACATTTTTCATTCTTATCAGATAATTTTCGAAAATAGTGTCAGTTTTATAATTGTTTCGCTTTTATTACCTTGTTAATTATTCCTACGATTTTGCCACAGGTGCTCTAGGGTTTATACTAGCTCTACACATCAAGAATCCTTATAGCATTACCATATTGAGTAACGATTAAAACTGAAAACTTAAGTGTAACTGTCATTTTTAAAGCGCACATCTAACCCTCCAGTCGCTTTTGGCAGACCGTGCTGTGGTACCCTTTGTATGACTCCGCTCTTTGGCAATACAACTTAAAAAGTGTTTACTTTCATCAATATGCTGTTCATTTTTAAGCTCGTGATCAATTTCTAAGCAGCACAAGATTTGCACCTGGAAGCCGTTTCTGGTACAATGCGTAAGTTTACGCACTAAAATTAACGTACGTATAAAGTTACGTGCATTTTTCATATAAGTGCGTTTCTAAACACTCCCTAAAATGGAGTTCTCACGGCGCGAACCGTAACTAGTATTGTTATTATACGTTAAAATATATCTAGTTGTGTTCTCGTGCCTTTTCTAGCCAAGGAAATAATTGAAAACGCAGTGTGAAAAAAAAGTAAAGTGGAGTTATTTTCAGCGAAATAATTCTTCGTAGAATCGACCCAGTTCAAATCCACTATTTAATCAATGGCGCTATGTAGTATGCTTTACATTACTGCAGTTAGCAGTCATAGTTAATGTTCCCCATTACATGTGTCAAATTTAAGTATGACTACATAAGTGTAAAAACGAAATAAGGAATGTGTTGGTTCTCTTAATGCGTAAAATCGCAATTTACCGGCAATATAAAAATGCGACTGTTCCTATAGCGTTAAATACTAAAGCAACGATTGCAAAATGCGTTGACCGTCCCCGCATAAACGTGTCTGATCCGTATATGCGTTGAAATGTTTCGTTTATGTGGCGACTTGAAAATGCGGCGTTACAAGGCCTACAGGTAACTCGTTACAGTTAGCAATTTTAGAAATGTATCCATTTGGTTCATAAACATATAACAGATACAAATTGTTTCTTTAGTCAAGTGCGACGAATTTATAAGTAGTGACTTGTTAAACCCCAGTTACACCGGGACGGCGTTCTCGCGGCGCTCCCATGGCGTCCAACAAAATGCAGAACGCCGAGGTGCGCGCCGTGCAGTCGCCAGCAACGCTGTGGGAGCGCCATGCTTTCGCCTAGAACGCCCTGTCACGGCGATCATTTTAAACATGTTCAAAGACATCGACGCCTTTCGATGTTCGCACGGCGCGCTGGAGAGAGCGCTGTGGGCACGCCGTAACAACGCTGTAGGGTCTTATAGAGCGCCGTGAGCGCGGTGTAGCCGCACCGTGAGGATGCTGTACGAACGCTGTAGATGTGGGTGGCATTTGCATTGTATTTGGCATATTTTAAGGCTGGGCAATAGGGCTATTAGCCAAAAGTCTGCGAGTGGAGAGAATCAGGCTCTGTCACAGCCTCATGACTTGATTGTGATGGTGCTAGGCCCAATGGCGTTAGTCATGTAATAGATGCCGCTGGTGGAGGAGTATTGAGTTACCGTTAAAACTGAACTTGCCATTTGTAAGGCACACACTCTTTGGCAAACTGTGCTGTGGTACCCTTTGTTGCGACTCGACCTCTTGTTTGGCAATACAACTTGTAAAGTAATTCATTTTAACAATATCAGTTCGTTTTTAAGCTCAAAATAAATTTATAAGCAGCAATGATTTGCGTCAGATCCACAATCTGGCACATGATGGTTTGTACATAAGACTGAGTATCGATTGTTAAGGCAATAAGTACAAAAGAAAACAGGATTATGTACGGTGGTTAGTTTATTTGTTTTTTCATGGCATTTTTTCACAGCAGCCAAGTTAAAGCTAATACAAACTTAAAAAACTACGGACTGTCATTTATTTATGTATGATTGAGAACGTTTCACAGAGACTTAAATTTTCTACTTTATGCTTCAGAAAACAATAAAATAATCAACATTGAACAATATAGTACTGTTTATTGTTACTGCATGTTTCTAAGGAAAAGTTTACAAGAGCTTTCGACAGGTTCTTTAATTTAGAGATAATAACTTAACAGATAATTTTAACATTTTTCTTAGTCAGTACTATTATATTGCTTGTTTGAATAAAATGCAAACATTCTTTTCCGAATCTAGGACAATTTTTTGAAAATTGTCTTTTTCCCAAACTGTGAACAAGTGCCTTTAATCAAAGTGAAATAACTCACTGAAAAAACTGACTAAATTACACACAATGCCTGCCAGTTACTTTTTGGTTATTTGATTTTTGATGAAATATTTAATTTGTTGCCATGGCCTATTTTTTAAAACTGCTTCTTTTTTTTGAGCCTCCATAATTTCAAATTTTCCGGGCAATCGTTCAATGTTTATATGTTTCCCGAGTTGTTTAAACACTGCAGATTTTTCTTCGGCTGACCACGGTCTTCGTTTGTTTGATTTTCTTCCTGTCTTTGATGGTCCTTGCTTTGGTTGATCCGCATCATAACTTTCTGAAAGACTTAACACTGTGCTTTCAACCTCTATGCTCTCGTCTTCCTTCTCGAACTGCAATGGTTCTGCAACAAATATATCATCAAAGCTATACATAAAAAAATAAATAAATATACAGTCTCCGCTTAACATCGGAAGAACCTGACAGACACATTGTCTGATAAGATGGGAGTCTTAGTCAGACATTTGGTCAATCTGTCCGACACACACTTAAGTTACATGTGAACTTTTCAAAGTTCTTGTCCGACATTGTGTCTGACAGTGCGAAATGTTTGTCAGACATTGTAACATTTTGTCAGATTTGTGTGACTGCAGGTTTTGAATATCAGCTTGATACGAAACAATTTTAACTAATAACATATCACATATGGCATGACTGATTATGGTGAGACCAAATTACAGCTGTTTGTTCATAACATCTTCACTTGACCAAGTAACAACAGTTGTCGGAATGAGACAATAGCATCCCACTTATTTGTCTTGATCAAATAAGTGCATTTTGAACCATTGACCTACGGATATGGGATTGGCTTTTGTACACTACATATCTTCTAGTCATAAGGGGCACTTGTGCCAATGTTTATTGAAATTGGGTTATGTAAAGGGAAGTTATTAAGCGGATTCATTATAACATTCAAGGTCACAGTGGCCTTGACCTATGGGCATGGATGTTGTTTTACTACACAACAGTCTTCTCCTGGTGCTTAGTGCTGCTGCACTCGATGGTTACAATTTTGTGGCAATTAAAATACCTTTCAGACAGGGATAAAAAGAAAAAAAAACAATTAAAGAAGTGAAAATGTACCATACCGTCCATATCAAAATCTATGTCTTCTAAACTTCTGCCCTTGTAGACGCTGATGTTGCCACGCTCCATTTCCAGGAGTAACTTGCTGACTTTGGCAACCTATGACACAAAAACTCTTTATGTGTGTTTCCACCATATTAGAAAAATCTTATAATGAAAATTAAATAATTAAATACTATTTCAATGGTCTCACTCTGTCACAAGGTTTATTTAATTCACCAAACTTTCAATAATTGTCAAGCTTATAGTTAAAAATACTTTTAAACAATGTTTTGGAGTCTTTGGGGCTTAAATGCCAATGATGCAGAGCTCTATATATAAACTACTTGGACATAATATTCATAGACATCAGAGAGGCACAGACATGTTTTGGTAAGCAAAATATATCACAAAGAATACAAGAAATAATTGTATAAAAATCAAAATCATTTTCTTTGTATTGGTGACATAGATAGTAAACCTTGACTATATCAGCATAGACTTAATAAATCAACAATTATACATAGAAATAATTCTGAGGTCGTGGTGGCAAGTGAATATGGTGTCCGCCTAGCGATCAGGAGGTCCCGGGTTCGATCCCCACTCTCGGAGTGTTCTCAAGATCTTCTCTTAAGACACCAAGTACTGGTACTACCCAGGATAAGGACTCTCGAGTGTGTCAATAAGCCTTAGGCTTTTGATGCAATTGAGCTTAAATAAATAGTTTTAAACTAAACTAAACTAAACTTACAATAATAAAAGAAAGGTTATTTACCTGGATAGTGTTTTCTGGTAACCGATAATATTCCCGGTGGACTCGAATGTCATGCCCGAGGAATGTTGCAAGCACATCTAGTTCGTTGTCTTTCAAGTTGAGCATTTGTGACATGGTGGCCACATGCTTTCTGAATCCAGTTGAGGTCAGAGTATGTGGTTGCTTGGCACCACACAGTACTGCGTATTTTCTTAGAGCATCAGTTGATCTTATTGGAGTTTCAGAATCGCCAGGCCGGGCAAATACATATTTGTTACTTTCGTCAATGTTAGCACTAGATCTGCACTTAACAAGAACATCGACTTGTTTTTTCAGGATTTGTGGGAGTAGAATGGCAACGCGTCTTCCTCTTTTCCCCCTAATTTCCACTCGGTCAATGACATCAACAAGTTTCCTTTCAAGTGGTGATAATGACTCCAGTACCTCTTCATGAACAGTCTTCCCGTGTTCAACTCCATCAATGAACTGTTTAACTTCAAGACGTTCCGTTTCTCCTGCTCGCCTTTTATTGAATAGCACTAGCTGTGCTAAAGTTACTTCAGATAGTTCTCTATATTCGTTCGGCGTTATCTCAGCCCTGCCAGATTCCATGATAGCATTAGCTTTCTCTTTCAAGATCAAAGACAGAGCCATTAGATCTTTGGCCAGTGGGATTGGTGAGGGTTTATTGTATTTATTAAGCTCAATGGATTCAAGGGCTGCATGGCTGACAACAACCTCCCATTCTTCTTTGTAAACTATGATAAAATGTTCGGCATTTTCTTGAAGGTCTTTGTCTCCGCTTGACAAAGCATCAATCCGCACTTGTTTGGCAACTTTGTGAAGGGAATGGCCAATTTTGTTAGCAAGTGAAGGTGTATCATATTTCATGCTTTCTTCATCGAAACCACACAACATCTTAACAGCAGTGACACAGAGATTGAACTTCCGAGGATTTATACAATCTCTCACTGTTCTAACTTCAGGATCAACAGTGCTAGCTTTCAATAAAAACCGTCCCAACTCCCTCATTTTTTGTCTAATGTAACTAAACTGATGCCTGTTTTGCTTTTGCTTTAAAAACTGTCTTTGTCCGTATGTAACAATGTCACGATCTGTACGAGCAATAATGGATATCTCATCATTGGCCATTGTATTTAGAATTTTTTCTCTAAACTCCTGAGTAGCAACATGAGAAACTGGCAACAAAGCAGCACTATCTACCTGGTGTGATTTTTTTTTCTGATGCTTTTCTCCATTTTTATTCGAGTGAGCAGCTTTGACATGGCGCCACAATTCTGACCTTTGATATGTTCCTTTACATTCTTTGCACTGAATGAACTTTGTACCCTCAGTAGATGTACGGGGACGCTTGCATGGTATTACTTCTCCTTTCCCTTGACTATAACTTGTCAAATTGTGAGCAAAATTGCCTTTATTCCTAATAGACTTCCAGGCTTCTTTTCTTTCTTTGGAACCCTTCTCAAATGCTAATGCTCTCTGAACTTCAAGTTCATTAGAATGTACATCCTCTAAGTGTCTTGGAAGCTTTGGGTATAGCTTAGAGCAAAACACACATGACTGCCTTTTATCCCATTTTCGTTTCCCATCAGCTGTCTTCTGGCTAGGTAAGACATATACTCCTTGTATTTTACTTCCTTTATCCATATTATTGGTTTCCTTGTTTTCACTCTCTTGCAGGCTGCTGTCACTGGCATTATCAATGTCTGGTTCAAAAGTCATATCTTTGTCCACATAGGATGAAGAACATGGCTCATCAATGTTCACATTTTGAAAGCTTGCTTGATGGCTGTTTGAAATAGGTTTTTCATCCCAAACATCACTTTCTTCGTCACTACTGTCTGGTATATAGTCCATGTCTTTGTCATCATCATCATTATATTCTTCATCAGATGTGTCATAAGGTTTAACAACATTAATATGTTTAGCCTCCATGTCCACATTTGCAGTGTCTTGACAATAGTCCATTTCACTTTCTTCTTCATGATCCATTTCACTTTCTTCAACCTCCATTTCACTTTCTTCATCCTCCATTTCACTTTCTTCATCCATGATGTCCAAGTTCTTTCCACTGCAAGAAAGTAAGTATTGAATAAAATGAGCTGTCGAAACTAGAATTTCAACTTGCACGCAAACCTTAACCGGACTTTTATAAGTACAAAAGGGGACATAATACTGCTAAAAAGCTGGTCACAGTTATAGGTCTTGGTCAGTGAATGTTCATAAAGACCCTGAACACATCTGTAACGTTAAATTTCAATATCTGTAGTAAATATAGAGATATGGAGTAGTTGCACGCAAACATTAACCAGAATTTTCTAAGTACAAAAAGGGGCATAATTCTGCTAAATTGCAGGTCAGAGTTATGGAACTTGGTCAGTGACCTCACACAAAGACCCCGAACACATGTGTGAATTTTCAATTGAATACCTGTAGAAGAAACAGTGATATGGAGATGTTGCACGTTTACCTTAACCAGAGCATTAGGCGGACGCCGACGCCGACATTTGGGTGAGTAGTATAGCTCTGACTATTCGGTGAATACTCAATAGTTGAGCTAAAAAGATGGGATAAACAGAATACCAGGTATTCTTGTCAATCACAGATAAGATTATTTGCTCAGCACAAAAACCTGAACAACTCGCCAAGGCTTGTGGTTAAGTTTTTCTCAGCCTCGCTAAATAATCTTATCTGTACTCAACACTAGCCAAGTATTTTCTATTACCTACTGGATCTGGAAATAATACTCACTTGCAGTATAAATCAGTGTTAAGAAGAGTGAACTGGCTCAGGCAGTCAAACAACCACTCTCTGCTGATTGTATTTGGACCACCTATAAAAAAAAATTTAAGACATGGTAAGATAAATATTTCTATATTAGCTTCAATATGATAACCTACATCTATTAACAGCCATAACTAGAATTTGTAACAAAAGTGATGAAGAATACCCCCAGATGCCAAATGTCGTAATATGTAGCATGATGTTATAGAATGTCTAAGTTGAAAAAGGGGCATAACTTTTGTAGTTTTTAACGTATGACGATAAAAATCGCACATGCACAACTCCATATCATTAGGAACAATGCCGGCAAGTTCGAATGTTGTACCGTGAATAGTTTAGGGGAAAGTCTACAGACAAGTCTGTGTCTACGGACAGACAGACAGACGTCCATGGTGATTCCAGTATACCCCCCTTTACCTGGTAACAGGGGTATAACAATAAAACACAAATGCTGCAGTAAGTTCATGATAATCACCCGTTCCCTCATGTACCAGTAAGTCAATAAGGAATAGAACTCGTATTAAAGTTATTGTAATATAATATGCACATATAATTTTTTGTTGAGATATAGTCTGGTTGTCAAATAACAGTTTCATAACTGAGCTTCAATTGTGAATTTGACCTTGAACTGTCCTTTTCCAATAATTGACTTATGAGAAAAAAAACATAAATGATATACCTGTCTCATCAAGAGAAACAATGAGAGAACTGTTGCTCCTGACTTTGCCTCCCAATGACAGGACTATATCTTCTGCTGCATCTACAAAATATTAATCACATCAAATTTATAAGAAACTAATTATTACATTTTAGCCATTTGATTTACAACTTGTACTTATTCATTCATACCAGTAAAAATATTTCCAAATGTATAGAAAGATTGATCGTCTTAATTAAATACAGCTTCAGTGAATATGCCCTTTTATGTGAATTTGTGAAAAATGTGTTGTAAATTCCACAAAATTGTGAAAAATATCATTAAACAAGACATGTGTCCATAGGGCACAGATGCGCCCTCATTCCACTTTTGTCTCAAAACTCCACTTTGACCTTTGACCTCTGTGACCTTGACCTTTGAGGTAGGGAGACGGGTGTTACACACGACATGTCGTCTTATGATGGTTGACATTTGTGCCAAGTTATTTCAAAATCCATCAATAAATGGCAAAGTTATAGCAAAGACATGAATGCTTCGGACAGACGGACAGTGCGACTGCTATATGCCAGGGGCATAAAAAGAGAACTACAAGCTAAAATCACATCATAACTGGTTATATTAATGTATTTAAATACATTTGACATACGAACACTTGACAAATGACATTTAATCTCTCATGAAACCATAAAACCATTGATGTAATTGATAAAAATTTCATATTTTTGCCATTAGACCATTTGTGAATTTAGGCCATATAATTGTGAAAAAAGTTAAACATTTTTGCATTGCTAGTGTGCACATAAACGGCACAAGAAAGAAGCAAATAAAATCACTCCAGCTTGCACTAAGCAATACCTTTTGGAAAGTCGGTTGAATTCCCACAGAAAGTTATCTGCATACCACTCATTATTGATGTCTTATTTTGCCTCGATATTGATGCACCAAACCCAAGTGGAAACACATTATCTCCCAGTATTTCAAAGTCATTCTGAAAGCATATGTTTTAATATTTTTAATAATTCTTTGTATCTAAAAGTAGATAGGCTTTGTCAGAAAATAAATTTAGAAAAAGGAAATAAGGAACATTGAACACACTGACTACAATTAATGTCATAGTAACTTTATGCACAGTCTTTTTATAAACAATACACAAAGTTGTTGTTTATCCCCAATGATTTTCTTGATGAAATATCACCATGTGTTTTGTATTCAAATGGATTACAATATTTGTAAGAATATTTAAATATCCAAATACATACAGGAAATTTCACCTCAAGTAAAAAATATCCAGCTGTCAAACATTTCTGGATGTACTGGCTATCAAGTATCCAGCAATGATGTGAGATGCCCAGCAGGTATTTTAATGACCTTTCACAGCAACGATGTGTATCTGAAAAACAAATAATACTAGTGCAATGAAGTTATTAATCGTCCTAATTGGTAATAAAAAAATCCTGTTTTTAAAAGCTATACTAACAAACATACAAAACATCTTGACAACTCTTACTTGTTGCATTTAAACCAGTAAATTCTAATAAAAATATAATTTCATTACAATAGTTAAACATGTACCTGAAGTTGTTTCCATGATCACATGTGTTGTGGAATTTTCGAAGCGGGTCGAATATTCGCCACCTAGTTTTGCTACCAGTTGAGCCACCTGCTTCTAAAATATAATCATTTTTAATAATTAATATTTTAAAATACCACATAACAAGTAGAAAGGGGCAACCAAACTTATACAGAATAAAATTTACATTTTTACAATAAACATCACACCATATAGATAAGAAGTATTTATTATATAAATAACGATTTTTTGCCAACAATACACACTCAGATACGGGAAACCGTATTCGCTACAAGCTTTTTCTGCTTCCGTATCATGCTAGTAGCCAAATACCTTTTTATGCCTATACAAACGCTCGGCCAGATTCGGCACATAACAATATTAAGCGAAAAATATTGTATACTTAACATAAAATATTTCCTGTTTTGTTTTCGGTTTAAAGAATAATATATCGAAAAAGGTATATAATAAATTGAATATTACATTAGATGGTGTTTTAAGAACTTGTATCAGTCTTGTTTGTTGTGTCAAGTAGCATCGCGCTCAATGCTGCGTCTCTCTTGCGATACGACTGAAAAAAACCAACTCGACTGATACAATGCCCCCTCATTCCACTTTTGTCTCAAAACTCCACTTATGTCCAAAAAAAAAAAAAAATTTGACCTTTGACCTCTAAGTGTGACCTTGACCTCTGAGGTAGGGAGACGGGTGTTACACGCGACACGTCATCTTATGATGGTTGACATTTGTGCCAAGTTATTTCAAAATCCATCAATAAATGGCAGAGTTATAGCAAAGACAAGAATGCTTCGCACAGACGGACAGACGTACAGACGGACAGTGCGACTGCTATATGCCGCCTTCTTTGAAGGGGGGCATAAAAAGCGTCTCAGTACAATATCAAGTTAAGTTTAGTTGAATGTTAATGTTCATATGCAGCAGTATGTACCTTGATATTCGAATTTCCAGAACAAGCAAATACTCTCCTAGAGTCACCTGAAAAAATAGTTTAAGATAGTGGTGTGACAACAAGCATGTAAATGTCAAATGATATCAGAGCAAAACAGGGCTGTGATTCTGGATACACCCAAAGGGGAGGAAAATAACCTACCCCCTAATTGGTTTAACCAAAACTATTCACTATTAAATAGATCTTTCAAAATAAGATAAACACCAAGTGATGTAGGAGATGAATGGTTAAATATGAGCACCAAAGATTTTCTCACAACATGCAGTACCTTGGGTGTGTGATTGTTCTATGTTATCTCTGGGCACATCTTGAAGTTGTGGGTGCACTAGTTGAGTGTCTTCTACAGCAGCATCATGGCCATCATCTCCTGCATCACAAGAAAGCGAGCAATGCTTTATCACAACTTCCATTAACAAATCTGTCTATCTGATGAAGCTATTAAGAAAATAATGTGAGAACATGTTTGGCAAGAATTGGTTTTCGAGTCCTCACTTTTATCATATACGGAATTGTGTGTCGAGTCCTTATTTTGTTAGTAACTATTCGACAAACACGGAGAATGGTTAAATATGAGCACCAAAGATTTTCTCACAACATGCAGTACCTTGGGTGTGTGATTGTTCTATGTTATCTCTGGGCACATCTTGAAGTTGTGGGTGCACTAGTTGAGTGTCTTCTACAGCAGCATCATGGCCATCATCTCCTGCATCACAAGAAAGCGAGCAATGCTTTATCACAACTTCCATTAACAAATCTGTCTATCTGATGAAGCTATTAAGAAAATAATGTGAGAACATGTTTGGCAAGAATTGGTTTTCGAGTCCTCACTTTTATCATGTACGGAATTGTGTGTCGAGTCCTTATTTTGTTAGTAACTATTCGACAAACACGGAGAATGGTTAAATATGAGCACCAAAGATTTTCTCACAACATGCAGTACCTTGGGTGTGTGATTGTTCTATGTTATCTCTGGGCACATCTTGAAGTTGTGGGTGCACTAGTTGAGTGTCTTCTACAGCAGCATCATGGCCATCATCTCCTGCATCACAAGAAAGCGAGCAATGCTTTATCACAACTTCCATTAACAAATCTGTCTATCTGATGAAGCTATTAAGAAAATAATGTGAGAACATGTTTGGCAAGAATTGGTTTTCGAGTCCTCACTTTGATCATATACGGAATTGTGTGTCGAGTCCTTATTTTGTTAGTAACTATTCGACAAACACGGAGAATGGTTAAATATGAGCACCAAAGATTTTCTCACAACATGCAGTACCTTGGGTGTGTGATTGTTCTATGTTATCTCTGGGCACATCTTGAAGTTGTGGGTGCACTAGTTGAGTGTCTTCTACAGCAGCATCATGGCCATCATCTCCTGCATCACAAGAAAGCGAGCAATGCTTTATCACAACTTCCATTAACAAGTCTGTCTATCTGATGAAGCTATTAAGAAAATAATGTGAGAACATGTTTGGCAAGAATTGGTTTTCGAGTCCTCACTTTTATCATATACGGAATTGTGTGTCGAGTCCTTATTTTGTTAGTAACTATTCGACAAACACGGAGAATGGTTAAATATGAGCACCAAAGATTTTCTCACAACATGCAGTACCTTGGGTGTGTGATTGTTCTATGTTATCTCTGGGCACATCTTGAAGTTGAGGGTGCACTAGTTGAGTGTCTTCTACAGCAGCATCATGGCCATCATCTCCTGCATCACAAGAAAGCGAGCAATGCTTTATCACAACTTCCATTAACAAGTCTGTCTATCTGATGAAGCTATTAAGAAAATAATGTGAGAACATGTTTGGCAAGAATTGGTTTTCGAGTCCTCACTTTTATCATATACGGAATTGTGTGTCGAGTCCTTATTTTGTTAGTAACTATTCGACAAACACGGAGAATGGTTAAATATGAGCACCAAAGATTTTCTCACAACATGCAGTACCTTGGGTGTGTGATTGTTCTATGTTATCTCTGGGCACATCTTGAAGTTGAGAGTGCACTAGTTGAGTGTCTTCTACAGCAGCATCATGGCCATCATCTCCTGCATCACAGATTCGAACTCGGCCTAGATATTGTCAAGATAAACATTCTGACCAATTTTCATCAAGATTGGATGAAAAATGTGGCCTCTAGAGTGGTAACAAGCTAAACGTTGACGACGCACACCGCACGACGCCGGACATAGGGTGACCACAATAGCTCACCTTGAGCACTTCGTGCTCAGGTGAGCTAAAAATGCAAGATATTATGTTATAAAGTATGTTATAAAGTATATATTGAGCTTAAAAAGCATGAATCACAAACCTAGATAACTGTCCTGCTTCTGGCCTTCAGTCTGATCTGGGTAAGGAACAAAACCAATATTAAGGTTAGATTGATTATCTCATTGAGTAATGGTTCTAGGACTTCATACGGTGCAAAAGTATGCTCACAATTAAAGCATTTTTTTTTTATTTGCATAAATAATTAAATTCTTATATATAAAACAAGAGGGCCATGATGGCCCTGATTTGCTCACCTTAATTCACATTGTGATACTAGAGTGGTCTTAGCTGGGAGAAGATTTTTTCACTAATAATAATTATGTACAATATGGAAACCAAGTTACCAGTAGGGCGGGGCCAATTTTAACCCCTGACCCTTGCGGTTTCAGAGAAGATTTTTG
This sequence comes from Congeria kusceri, assembly GCA_027627225.1. Lineage (NCBI taxonomy): Eukaryota > Metazoa > Mollusca > Bivalvia > Myida > Dreissenidae > Congeria > Congeria kusceri. The sequence continues at coordinate 51,977,882 of CM051037.1, forward strand.
AAGTTATTTACTATACAAGTCTATATAAATCAATTGACCCCTGGGCCGTGGCAAGTTTCGACCCCGGGGCATGATTTGAACAAACTTAGCAGAGGACCACTATAAGATGTTACATGTACATGCCAAATAACAAACCTCTGGGCCTTTTTTGCGGTTTCAGAGAAGATTTTTTAAGTTTTCACTATATACATATAAGGAAAACAAGTAACCCCTAGGGCGGGGCCAATTTCGATCCCAGGGTAATGATTTGAACAAACTTGGCAGAGGACCACCATACGATGTTACACACCAAATATTCAACCCCTGACCCTTGTGGTTTCAAAGAAGATTTTTTAAGTTTTCATTTTTTAAATCTATTTTTAGCTCTGGTGACCTACATATGCAATGGACCGGAACGATTTGAACAACTTTGAAAGAGGGTCACCCAAGGATCATTCCTGTGAAGTTTCATTAAAATCTGCCAAGGGGTTAAGGAGGAGAAGTCGTTAGAAGAAAAAGTTAACGCACGTACGCACTGACGGACGACGGACAAAAGGCGATCCTAAAAGCTCCCCATGAGCACTATGTGCTCAGGTGAGCTAAAAATACACACACATATACATAATATGCACATTGTATTATGACATTAAGAACCTTTTTGACAATAAATAGTTTGAATATATATTGTATATATATTTATGTACCTATAGCCAACTGCAAGTCGCTGTAGAAAATTTCCAAAGTTGTACTTAATTTCTTTCTTTTGAGGATTTCTGCAACATAAACATGATATTAAAACAAACATTAAGATCATTCAGCTCTGAAAGTTTGAGCGAAATCCGCCAAGCAATTAAAGAGGAGTTGAAAACACAAAATTTGGGGACTGTAATTTGTTATATTCCATAGTGGAAAAACTGACAAAGGGCCATAATTCTGCCAAAACTCGTCGCAGCCAAAATTCATTTCTTTGAGATCATCTACACATTAAGGTTATTCAACTGTGAAAGTTTCAGCGAGATCAACCCAGTAGTTAAAGAGGAGTTGAAAACACAAGCTTCGTGACGTACGTACGCACGTATGTGTACATACATACGGACGAACAAGTACAATGCTGAACGCCTCCCACTCCGTGGGGGCATAACAAACTTGCTTTAGATGCCTTTTATTTAGAGTGAAATTGCATCACATTGAAGAGATGATTATGAATGTTTTTCAATTGATTATTATCTAACTAAATATCTTATAAGATCACATATACAACCTTAAACAGTAGCTTAGGCCTCATTGAGGCTCATATCATATATGCTGATCAATATTGACAAGGCCAATAAAAAGTCATTTGTTTCCACTAACATAGCCAAAAAAATAGGGTAGGTAGGTCGGCTAAACTTTTTTTCGTTACCTTTTTTTACGATTCCGAATTTCATAAGAATATGCAATGAATATGCAGGAATCTTCCAAATCTCTATTTAACATTCTTTTTTTAGTTAATTTTAGTTCATTTAAAGTTAATTTAGTAAATATGATCGAATGTAGCATAAACGATCTCAAACACAATAGTTATTTGAGTAAATTAAGCAAAAATGATAGAAAACTCAACATGGAATACCAAAAAAAGTTTAGGGTCGGCACAAAAAATTAGGGCTGGTCGGATTAGTGGAAACAAACAACTGTTTTTTTTTATGCCTTATCATGTATAAGCCCAAAATCCCCAAACAGTATAACCACAAAAACCTTGAACAAGTGAACTCAAAACAAGTGCTTACCTACTCATATATCGAACATATTGACCAGACCAATTTAAAGAAAACATGAAGCAAACTAAATAAAGGGCTTGCATCATAACAAATAGTAATTGTAAAACCTTGTTTTTGAATTTTCAACCAAAACAACTTACATTATTATCAGTACATATTATCATATGCATACTTTAAATAATACTATGAGTATCAACCATACTAAAAACTCTGCAAGTTTTACTGATGCAAACAAGCATTACAACTTTTTGCACAATTTTTAATCGATGAAAGCCCTGAATATGAACAATTAACAGCTAACATTTATATTGTACCGATTCCTTGTTCTTTAAGTTTTTGAAATGGACCCGGAAAGGGCAATAGCTTTGCTTTGGACACACTGACACTGTCAATAAAAATCAATGTATTTCGTTTCATTACAATAGATCAATTTGTTCTTGAGTAACTGAGCAGAAACATTTTTTCTATATGTACTAAGTGACATGGACCCCATCAACCCCATATGCCAGACTTTCCGAAAGCTCAAAAGTGTCAGACATTCGGTCCAAAAACCTGTCAAAACTTGCCCGACCAAAATGGAAATCTTCTGTATACATACATATTAACTTCAGTCTAGCATTTTTTTCGTTATCTCTTAAAACAAACATATGTTTCATTGTTGTTAACATCCATTAATATAAAATAATATTAAACAATATATTAAAAAAGTATATATAGTTTATTTAAATCAATACCAAACTTCGAAATAACTATATGCATATTAAAAGCGAATTCCGATTTTATTTTACTATTCACGTAACGCACATTACGCACTGCGCTATCAATAACACTACAAAGTTATTAAGTTTAATGGTAACACCCACCTCATAGACAACATGCAGAATGTTTTTAATGACTCGTATCTGTTTTAATTTGGGCATGTAATACAAGCGAATTCAGTGAAAGGACATTATAATTGGGAGACACACGCTGGTGACGTCAAACTATTTGGGATCTATTGAGAACTTGAACAAAAAAATTTAAAACGTTAAAAAACCATAGCCGAGCTTTATTCAATTGATCCGATATTTGTTTGTTTTACTCAATTAAATATAGGATTTAGTCTTTAAAAAACTGTCGGACAGTCTGGTGGTCGGACCGATTCTTTGTTAATGATTACCAACTCAAAATTTGTTGACTGTTTTCCGGATATAATGTATTTATGCATGAAGTTTCGTTACAATAACTCAATTTGTTTTCAAGAAATTAAGCACACTACATTTTGCTATTTTTAATAACAGTGACCTTGACCCCATCCTTCCCATATGCAATCCCAAGGGGGTTCTTGATTCAGTTTATCTTGATTATGAAGTTTGATTAAAATATCAAAGTTTGAACAGCATTAACCTGCCAATTTAGCTTAAATGTAACATTTGTTAGTGTAGGAAGACCCCTAATTTTGACAAATACCCAACTTAAGTTACCAAACTTAGCCTATGCTAACTTCTAAATATATAAATGCCCTTAATGTTGATAAATTTCAAACTAGTTACCAAATTTGGCCTATGGGGTCATTTCAATATGGGGAATACATTTTTGAAGTTTAAATGAAATCCCTCAAGCCGTTCCTGAGAAACTAGCTTACCAAAAAACTTTAAACTGCCTATATCGTGTATATGTACATTTCAAAGTGTAAAATGGCCCATAATTTTGACAAATTTCAAAATAGATTTACCACACAATAAGGTCATTGCAATATGGTGAATACATGTCTTAAGTTTGAATGAAATACCCCAAGCCATTCCTGAGAAACTAGCATATCGAAAATCTTCAACCTAACACTGGGCCCAGTAGAATAGCTAGCCTTTTCTTCGAAAAGCATCTTGCAGCAATGCTCTAAAGATGGGTAATGCTTACATAGCTTTTTCGGTGAAACAAAACACGTCTGCATTGTCACCACTCCATTTGATGACCTGAGCAGGCCAGTACACTTTTCTAGGTAAGCCCCGAATTTTACACCAGAAGACATCCATTCTGAAACAAGCAGAGTTACAGATAAGGAGTACTTAGTAAAATGCAATAACATTGTCAATACAACTCAAGTGATTGAACAGTAATGCATTTTGTGTTCAATAACTCAAGTCTGACCAGCGTACACATTGTTTTAATATATTGTTTTAATCTATTATTCCTTGTCTATGTACAAAAAGTATAGTGTGTTCATAAAACAGGCACCAGCGAGGTTCAACTCCATAGAATTCTGTTTTCTTTCAAAACAGAAATAGCACGAGATTATCATTTCACAAATGTATTCGATAAAGACCATAACCGCTACATTGTGTAACGAAACAGTTATTTAGAGGTGTGTTTAGACAGTATTTTGTCAAAAGTATGCTATATAGGAGTGAAAATTATCCATCTATCCAATTATGCTGCTTATTTTAGTCAATTCTGCATTAAAAAGCACTGTTGGGGAGTTTTTATGGTGACTGTCGATCAACTGTCAAATTCTGGTAGACTTTGCTATGGGTGTTTTCCCATAACTTTAAGTCGCGCAAAGTATCAAAATATCAAAAGCGACATTTTAAGTTATGGTAGCTAGAACTAGATAAACTCATAATAGCGATGGGCGCAAGGGAGGCAACTGCGTACGGCTCATTTACTACTGAAAAATTCCTGCGCGAAATCTCGTTCATAAAAATAGTGCCGATAGGGGGTCGGAAATACGTCGTTTTTAGGGTGGTTTTCGATTGGATATGCTTAAAAAAACCACCAATCATATTAGTTAATACATTTATTTTGGCGGGCAAAGCATTCTAGTCGCCGCACATTGTTTACGAAGTGGAAAAATACCTTTCTGAAAAATTCCGAAATCGAGAAAAATAGGTAAGTTACATTGCCCGGTCGAAAAAATACTTTTAGTTTGTAGGTAAATCATTTTCCTTTCCATTCATGTCACTATTTTGGTTGCAAAATGCCGTGAATCTGATTATTGCTTATATATTGACCCACTATTGACCCGTATCAAAACAACCAAGATGGCTGCCAATGTGGAAAAATCTTACGTAAATATCAATTGTTCATTATTTTTTCCTCTGTAAAGTTGACAAAAAATGTGTTGTAAGTGTTAATCATCGTAGAAGTATATATTTATGCCGACATTATATCGTAATGGTAGCCTTCATTCGTATATCTTTAAATAGACGTATGGATAATACAAAATCCAGACTTGCACAATTCGGACAGCAAGTAATTCGGATATAGCATTAATGTATGTTTATATTCGATACAGGCACTGTGTTTCAGTTATATTATATAGATATATTATTTCTTGCATTTGATTTCAATTACTCTTTTTGCAGACATATGTCTGATCAAGATTTAATTAAAGAAACAGTCCACACTGAGTCAGAGTTTGACACACTGGACAGTGAATTTGATAGCCAAGTGTCACAGTCACAACAGACACAGTTAAAGATCGGCGAAGAGGATTGGCAAGAATCACAAAATCCGGAGTTTGACTCTGATATTGAAGCAGAAAGTGAGGGTGGATCACCGGGTCAGTTCACACAAGACATTGCTGCAATAACAGAAAGACACAAGTTTCAGCGTCAGGTACTAGATTTAAAAAAAAAAAATTTGCAATGCTTACCAATGAAGGTTTTTCTTATAATATAAATGATCTTTTACCAGAATGACATTTTGAAACATAAATACAATTATTAATTAATTAATAAATAAATTAGTCAAATAAATTGTACTATTTTTCCCAATTGTATAAGAATAAACTCTAAAATTCCTTGTATAACAGGTATGGGTGATGTTCCCAAAATACATGTAGTGAAAAAAGCCCTGTTTATCATAATTTTCTTAGAACAGTTTATATTATAAATATTAAATATATATATAATTGTCAGTGAAAAAAAGACTGTTTTTGGCTATTTTGACTTTTTATGAAATTTTACGACACTTCAAAGTATACACATGTAATATGGAATTTATAGCTCATTAATTATACTGTTTATTGTTCTTTACAAAAAATAATATACAACATTATTATCATTGTAATGGTATCTGTTAAATATAATTATGGACATTTTCTCCTTTAAAAATTGTTCTGTATAATTATTATGGATTTCTGTGGCAGCTTGGTCATACTCGTTAGCTGGTTCAAGTGCAATGAAGTATGTGATTCTATATTTTATACTTTATTCTGATATCTTTTCAGAGCTTGAGACACAGCCATTGGCAAAGAAGCCCAGGCAGAAACGGAACTAAGCTGTTGTAGCAAAAGGCAGGCACAAGTTCAAGTTACATTGTGTTTTTGTTCATTTTGCTGTCAACTATGTATAATAATAAGTGCAAAACCAATAAAAAATATTTGTTAAAAGTATGTATGAATGTGTTTTATGTCTAAGAAGGCATTCACATAGATAATAAAAACTTCTAAATGCCCAAATAGCTGGTTAAATGCAAATATCAGTTGTTTGCTGGCAATGAACCATTTTTTTGGCAAAAAAAACAGCAGAAAAATACACCTATTTTGTTACGTTTTTTTAAAAAATCATAAATTTTTTATTTTTCAACCAATTTAAAAAAAAAAGAAGACATTTTGCTTCTTTCAAGTAGTATAACATCACTGCCAAATATCATTCAAATATTCCCATTTAAAAAAAATCATTGCCTCTTGCTACTCATAAAGCCGATATTTTAGGGCGTACGGGACATAGGGCGAACGGACCCAAATTCTTCTTGATGGAATTAATTTAATTTTCCTAAGCCATTGTCAACAAAACGATCGAATACATTATATTTTTGTTTAAAAACATGCAAATGCGACGCAACTGCTTTTTTCTCTGGTGAAAATCCCCTTATGTGACTCACCTCTGGTTACTCAATATAGTACGCCATCTTGAAAAGACTGTCTAAAGCAAGGTACGTTTCGGGCTACAATCGATTTCACAGTCGAATGTGATTTCATATTTATTTATATCAAGTTCATTATTTAAAAACTGACATTCACCTTGTCATTAAATATTTGTCTCATAGCATCTTTAAAAAATACGTATTTTCACAACATTTCAACATAAAAATCGCTCTACAATATTGGCCCAGGACGAACGCGGGACGAACCCGGGTCGAACAGGATTTTAGACATGTTCAACTGGGACGAGAGTGCAACCAATGAAATGGATTCTTACAATGGATGACGAAAATATGCAAGAAGCAATTTTATTGGAGCAACTTATACACTTTTCATGTCACGTGATATATCGTAATAGGCGGATTTGTGTATACGGAGTGTATACGAGATTTTAAGTCCATTCAAAGTGAGGACTTCGCAATTTTCATACAAATAACGTAGGTCCTCTTATAGATTGATTATATGGAAAAAAAAAGTGAGGACCCGGGTTTAAGTCCTCGGTTTCCAAAATGTCCTCATATTGTTGGTGTGCATTCAATAGTAGGTCCTCACATCTATAGTCGTACAAACACACACACACACACACACACACACGCTATACACCAGACTTGATATATGTATATATAATTGCTATGCTATATTATTCCTGTTCCACCGGATATTGTCCAGACAGCGTCACGACACAGTCCCGAATCTGATCCAATACAGCCGAATCTATCCCGACACAGTCCCGAATATATAAATTCGGCTGAGTCTCCCGAATGTTAAAAGTCAAAAGTCGGGACAATATTCTGAGATTCGGGGCTCGAAATTCAATTTTTCGGCGTAGCTGTCTAAGATCACATTTGACCCAGGTTTTCTTGCGATAATTATGCAGCGGGAAAATTGAATGCCAATAGAATTGGGCAAATTTTCTAATTCTAGGGAATGCAAACTTCAAACAATGGTTTAACGTATACCAATAACTGTTGCATACTTTTGCGGATTAAAAATTTACATAGTTGTTTACATAAGCGGTTAAAATGAAGTGATACACATATCTTCAACATATACTCTACAAATGAGGCTAATTATGAACGTATTTTCTCATTGTATGCCATAAACAGAATGCTATATGCATTCACGTAACGAAATAACTATTTTGTTTAGCCTACATTTATATAAGCTGTACGCTATATAAATAGCAATTGTGCAATGTTAATTCATAAATCTCAGTAACAGTGTTGCCGTTCCACGTAGCCCATTGATTCTAGCGAGTTCATCACATTCCAGAAACAGTAGTGTCATTCTAAAAATAGCGCGCGTAGCTAGCAACCGTTGTATAGCTGTGTTAATATACTCGTACATGCATCAATAATAGCATTCAGAGAATCATAAACCTAAAAATTTCAATAAATGGGGAATTTATATTTATAAACTAACTGTTAATTTGAATTAAAATTGTGATTACGATTTATTAACGATTATTTATAATTGCATCTTTCTATCAACTTCTCCAGTAGATGTTATTTAATCTATAAAAAAATGCTACATTTTCTATAGATAAAATGTTATGAAAGAAGATTCGGAATACATGTACGTCGATTTGTTATTCGCGTAGCATGAAGACACAATTTGCAATACTAATTATACACAGGAACCCCTTATATATCATATTTCTACTGATATAATTTAAAATCGTCATGGTCTTATGAATGTTTATGTTGCGTTATCAAATATACAGTCTTAACATTTCAAAAATCGCTGAATGTTCCCTTACTATAGCTTTTTATTAGGATTCACACTATAAATGCTTATTTGACTTCAACTCGTTAATATATTAGATAACTAACATGAATGGTATATTACCGGTAATATAAATAACTATATAGACTCGTCTGATACATAATAATTTTAATTCATTCCCGAAATTATTTCCTGACATTGTTAATTTTTTTAATTGGCTTGACAAATTCAGATAAAAGTTATGTTAACCTAAATTATTTTGGTTATTCATATATCACTGGTGGAAACACGGAGCTGTATGATTGGTTTATTCACAGCACAGATATTAATTATAATTTTATTTAATTTTTAAATTAATAAATTTATCTCAAATTAACTTTAGGGTCCGAGAAGTTTTCTTATAGCGTCCGAAAAAAACCTGGGGTCCAATAAGTCTAATATTGGTGGGGACCAAAAAATCTGGGGTCTGAGAAGTCACGTAACCGATCATCTTGGCCGTCTGTTTAGGTAATTTTTAAATGACATCTCAATATTAATTTCAACGCCGATTGTCTTTTTTAAAGACATTTCTTGTTGATCATAATATCAAATATCTTCAGACAGCGTCCCGACCGCGTTTCGACAGAGTCCCGACAGCGTCCCGATTCTCCCGAATGCGATTCGACAGTTTCCCGACAGTGTCCCGACAGCGTCCCGACAGCGTTCTGACATTCCTGACTGTTTGATTATTTGCGTCGTTGCGCTATCGGGACGCTGGCGGGAGCCATAATCGGCGATTTGTGACTGCTGCAATACTCCATATATTTCTATATAGATTATAATGCATTATCAATCCCGTTCCACAGGACATTGTCCCGATAACATCCCGACACCGTCCCGAATTTGAACCGATACAGCCGAATCTATCCCGACAGAGTCCCGACTATACAAATTCGGCTGAGTTTCCCGAATGTTAAAGGAAAACCTTAACTGTCGGGAATGCTTGGCCGATCACGCCGAACATAATTCCCGATTCTTAGGACAGCGTTCCGACATCTCCAGACAGCGTTCCGAAAGCGTCCCGACAGCGTTCCGACATCTCCAGACAGCGTTCCGACAGCGTTCCGACGGCGTCCCGACATTCCCATTTTTTTAATTATTTGAATCGTAGCGCTGTCGGGACACTTTCGGGAGCCATAATCGGGAAGGTGTGACTGAGGCTTAAGGGACAATCTTAACTGTCGGGAGTGCTTGGCCGAATGTGTCCCGATGGTTACCGATTTCAGGACAACGTCCCGAAATCGTCCAGACAGCTTCAAACAGCATTCCGACGGGGTCCCGATATTTCCGACTTTGTTATTATTTGTATCGTAGCGCTGTCGGGAGCCATAATCGGGAATGTGTGACTGAGGCTTTAGACACGGACAAAATTGATTTAACACAAAATACAAGAGCAAATCCCATTGCTTAGTGTATGTCCTTGGCATATTGTTTGTTTAAATTGGAAATATTATTGCAACGTTATTAGAATGCAGTGTTTAGTTGATATAAAAACGTTGTGAATTAACTACAAACAAAATATGATGAATATATAATTAACATGTTCGAATAGAAAAAAATGCTTCACGGAAGCCTATAAAGTACTTGTGAGTCGGGCTCAATTTTATGAGTCGGTCGCGTTACCGCAAACAAACATTTTTTAAGGATGGCCTAATCACATGCATTTACAACTAAAAAAACATGTACCATTTTGTAATATGCGATAATGTATTCTACTATCGTAACCTTCAAACGATTTCCATAGAAAACACAGTATAAATTCAAATGTTTACGAAAACGTGGATATGGGCGTCGGAAGAAAGCGCACTTAACAAAACTTGTCTCCCCTTAAAAGAAATGAAAACACGTTATTGCCAACTGAAATAATGTTCTATGTTTCTCCTAATGCAGCCAAATCCTGTTTCTTGGATGAAATGAAATGCGACAGCGGGCGGTGTATTTCCGCGTTACTGAAGTGTAACGGATTCAACAACTGCGGCGACGGTACGGACAGTTGTAACGTAAGTTCTTTTTCTAACGTAACGCACACTAACGGTTGTAGCGTAATATCTTCTGACGATTGTAACGTAATATATTCTGACGGGTGTAATTTAAGATTTTCTTACATTTTACAGTTACCAAAAGATACCAAATTTTACAGTTACCCAAAGATTCTGTTACGTTTGTAACGTAAGGTTTTTGGACGCTTGTTAACGTAAGATTTTCTAATGGCTGTAACGTACAATTTCTGACGGTTGTAACGTAAGATTTTCTGACGCTTGTAACGTTACATTTTCTGACGGCTGAAACGTTAGATTTTCTGACGGTGGTAACGTAAGATTTTCTGACGGTTGTAACGTAGAATTTGCTGTAGTTTGTAAAGAAATATTCTGTTACGGGTGTAACGTAAAGTTTTCTGACGGTTGTAACGTAAGCCGTTAAGTACAATATTGTTCTTCCATCATTTATCATTCTGACTCCTGGCAAGCAACCAGAAAATACTCTTTATTTCCACATCTAACAGATTGAAGTGGGGGTTGTGATCGCCTTGATTGTAAGCGTCTTCCTGCTGACGATATTAGGGGTTGGCGGCTTATTAATTGAAAGACGCAAAGTGTGCGTTAGGCGTATACAAGTGAGTGGACAATTTTTTTCCAGTGATACATGTACAAATATGTTTCAGTTCCATTTACATGCTAATTCGGTTAAAGAATTGCTATATGCCATAAAACGAATGACTGCTTTGTAAACCTGTCATTGTGCCAACAGTATCCCAAGCGTATGTATGAAACATTAACATGTTTATGAAGATTATTTACGGAGTAGGCAAGATAGCTTCTAACTAATCATATTCTTCTATGGTATGTTTTTGAAATAAATTTCAAAACAAGTGTTTGTATTATAAGTTTTCTCAATTACAGAATGAAAACGAATTTAAAGCAGCAACCAAGACCATAACTAGATCAAATGTATGCTTTGAAGACATCGAGATATACCCATGTGAAGCCTGTTCCACGAAGATCATCGAGTCTGAGCGCAAGAAACGCCAGGCGCAACACTCTGATGTCACTGACAGCGCGGGGAAACAGTCGTCCCAAAACATTCAAGATGTGACGCCCATGAGCACAAAAACGGATACGGCAATATTTTCTGTAGTAAAAACCATCCACCGAAACTCAATATAAAATGTGTTTAATATAAAATCGTCGTACAGCTGTAAATGTTGAACACCACTGTATGCAACACGAAATAAACTCAGAACCAATACTTATTTGTCAGTCAGGGCTTACATTAAGGGAAGTCTAGGAGTAATTTACTCCAAGTTTTGGTTACAGGACTTTCAAAATTGCAGCCATGGAAGTGCCATGTAAAGATGAAAAAGTAAACCAGAACGCTCACGACTTCCAATATCCAACATTTGGAAGTGAGGACTTCCAACATGTTCACCATAGTGCAAGCCCTGATTATAATTCAAATTTTACAATAAGTATGAAAAAAATCCTACATGGAGTGAAAACAATGGCTGAAGTTAAATAATAGCTATAGAGTAGTAATATATGCTATAAAAATTGTAATGTGTACATATTTATGCCACGCAATACTGTCAAAACTTTCAGATATAATGAGCAAAAGTTTCAAAATCAGAGGTCAGGAAGTTAAAACTTCCAACTTTCAAAAGTTAATGAAAGCCCTGAGTTTGATGTCGAACAAATCAACGTTTGATGTTTTTTAACATGCAACTGATTTTAATGTATACGGGCCCATGTAAGGTTGATTATAATAAATCAATTAGGCCTACATTATTTGTGTTATCATAGGACTGCATGTATGAAGTCAACAAACTATTAACTGCGTCAATTGATATGCCATATTTTACCACATGCTATATCTTGTCTCCCGTGTAATACAGTGTAATACAACCATGTGTGAGATAACATTTGTGCGTTTTCATTGGCTACATATTCTTTGACTGACCAATCGCATGACGTTATTTTGGTAAAATGACGTCGTCAACATGAAATGACTTTTAGCATTTATCAACATGTTTTGGTAAAATAAGACCGTTTGTTTTTGTTAAAAAGCATGTGATAAAAAAGATGTGACACTCGTTGTCATTTCATACCATATTTTATTAAACTCGCCAAGCAAATTCGTTAGTAAGCTCGCCAAAGGCTCGCTAACTAACAAAATTTCTGAACTCGTTTAATAAACTATGATATAAAATGACAACTCGTGTCAGATCTTATATTTCTCACGTGAATGAGAAGTGCAAGAAAGTATGTTTTGTACATTTTACTAGTATATACAATTAGATATTGTCAATTAGTCAGTATCTAACGTACTGGAAACCTCCGAAGGATGCTGAATGCTTTACATTATAACAATGGTTCACATCTTATTATGTGTGTTTTAATAGTATTTCTTGAAATTGAAGTTTACACTACACATTTGCACGTAATGACAAATTATTCTTAATTGGCTACATGATATGCAGATGTATGTACGTGCAATTATAGCTTTAATGACCAACTTTTAAACCAATGAATGATTTGAGTATGAAGTATATAAAGTTATTTATATTGGTTAATTTGATAAGTCGACAATTAGAAAGAATTTGTTAATTCATTCCTATTCATTGCAAACTTATACTAAGCATTATACATGTATATGAAAATATATAAATCATGTACTTTTATTTTTCAATTAAAAACGTTTTTATCTGTATTGATGTCATAGATGTATATTGTTAGTTTTCTACTCTGTTTATTATTGCAGTGTGTAATCGGTATATTGCGAAAGAAAAAACAAAACAAAATGGTCTTATGCACTCTGGTTATTTTTTTTTTTAATATTTAAAAACCGTCACCACCTCACACTACAGAAAAGATTAATGTAGATATTCATACATGGCAAATAATTCGTTCAGACATCACACAGTCCTTGAACTGATTATAAGTAGCAATGCGGCTGCGCGACAAACTGCAGTTAGATGACTATGAATCAATGGACTAATATATTACATTTAATTTAAAAAAGCACAACACATGAACTTGTATCGAGTAACAAGGAAAAAATATTATCATTTGAAAATTAACAAAATAAATGTAATGTAAATCATGTATATAAAATTTAAAGATTTCCGTTTGCTTTTAATATATAACTGGGAAAAAAAGTTTAAGCAACACGCCTATTGAACAATTAACTACAAATAATATACAAATGGAGATGTAATAAAACAATAGCGGACGGAATGCATGGCAAAAAAGCAAAATAATAAAACACGCATGCACTCGTTGAATTTATGTACAAAAGCACGCACATTTCTGAAAATTAAAAAGATAGATAACACAAAGTAATACATATTATACAAATTTAGGGAAGGAATACATAGCAAAAAGGCAAACTAAATTAGAAGCAAATAAACGTTACTATGTACGGATATATAATTTATGACAAAATAAGATAATCACCTGTGTATTTCATTTAACATATTACTATGTTTATTTACTATTCTATTAATTAATCATTCCATTGAACAAATGCTGAAATAAAATTAGTAACATTAACATAACTATTTATTTGACACGACTCTGTATAAATACGCATGATGAGCTAATTGTGGGAACATTATTTTCAGAGAAAACATGTAGTCAGTACACAGCAAAAACTTTAAATTTAGATATATCACAGTTTGTATGTCGTGCTGTAGGTTGAAAACAAACCCGTACTGTAGGTACAAGTAATTTTTATATACAGCTTGTTCAGAACGGGAGAGACCAGCGTCGATGACGGAACGTTGATGTCATAGACGCGGTCACGTGTGTAGTTGACGTCAACGACGTCAGAGGACCCATCTCTGGACCCGACAACCAGACTGTAGTGATGTGGTACTCCTGGGACAATGATGAAAACGCCCTTCCAGTTAACGGTTAATTTACCTTGGCTGAAAACCGCAGTCATTGGTTGTCCTACAAACACGAAAATGGTGTCTGCTGTAAAATGCATTTTCAAACTACCAAGATATAGTTTCTGTACATGTCTATTTACTAGCAGATTCATCATAGAGGTAAACAATTGAAAAATAATTATATTTAATGTTCTACCAGGCCAGGAATTCCCAAGCACCAAACGCACTTTACGTCACAATAAATATTACCAATAGATTTAAAAAAACGTACAATATAGCATGAACAATTCGATACTGAACAAAATTAATAATCACTGTTAAACTTTTAAACAAACAACAGACCTGAAAGAGCAGGAGATTCCGAAACCACGATCAACGAAGACTGAACACTTGAACTGTTGATATTGCCGCCATTGACTGCTTTTACTTCAGTCGTATATGCCTGACCTGACTTCAACTTCAGATGCACGTTGGCAATCGTGTCCTTTAGACCAGCATTGGTCCAATTCACAACAACGTCGCCGTTGCTTTGGATACGATAGCTGTACGACGTTATCTGTGATGGATCTTCAAAGTTGTTCCATTCCATCTGTAACAGGCATGCATTGGCCTGCCACACTGGGTCACCGAATAATGGGTCAATCACTGTCATAGATTCTTGACTGGCGGGCATAAAGCGGACGAACGCATGCGCACTGCTCGGAGGTTCAAGATACATTATTATTGGTCTTGATACTAAGGTCGTTGTTAGTTCGACTTTGTTCACACATTTGACTGTGACATAGACTCTATCCCCATGAGCGAGGTCAAGTATGTCGGACTGACATGATCGCAATGTTTGCGAATCTCTTTCTGCTTGAACATCTCCTGACAAAGGTGTAGATCCTATAAAAAGGACAATATTAACATTAACAACAATAATTCACATAGAGGAAATATTGCTTAAATTAGACAGCAATTGTATAGGTCAGGATCCAATGGTTCCAAGTAAATATATGCTTTTGATAATTAAGCCAACATACTATGTAAAATGCATTAAATATATATTGTAATATGAAATATTCACTTCAATTTGATCACGAAAGGACTGAATAAATGCAGCGACGTCAGCGCGTACATACGTACCGACCGAACATGTACAGAATTGTACATCGCTTTCATCGTCTTTAACTTTCCAAGTAGCTTGCAAGGAGTTTGAACTGTTTCTGTCAACAGTCACGGACACATCAAAGTCGCTAATGACGGGCGGAGTATGGTCAATTATAATTGGTTGGACCGAATGAAACACAGCTTTTAGCCCCGCATGGTTTTCAGCTATCGCTGTTGCATATACCGGAGTTCCGTGTGCAAAAGGTGCAAAAATAACTACAAATTTTTTTCGATTGTCAATTTCAGATAGTGACTTTATTTGAAATCCTCCTTTGGTAGTACCGGCTCCCAGAGAGACCTGTAGATATAAATAAGTTGCAGAATTACTACATGTAACAATACAGTTCTACTAGTATTGACCAAGGATAGAACAGGATGAAGAATTCTTACCGTCCTGATTTCACTTTCTGTATCCATTATCAGCAGATTCACTGCAACCGAGTAAGGTCCATTTTGCTTTAGTGAAACGGCACTGGTGTTATTTTCAGATAGCATATTGCAATCTTTTAATGTCAGATTTTGCAACATTGCTTTTACAACAGTTGTTCCGAACTCAATTTCTATAGAATTCAATCCTGGTACTGGCGACATAAAGGAGTAGCCATATTGGAGAACTCCATCGAGATGTTTTTCTAACGGTAATGGCACGCTGTACCGGTCGATTGTCAAGATAGGGTATAAATCATACGGTGCGCTCCGGATACTTCCACGTATGTAGTAGATGTTATCTTTTGTCAATGTGGCGTTGAAGACAACATGAAGGTCACCATCATTCACTTTGTAAGAAACATCAATCGGCAACTGTTTAGTGGATTCACAAGAAAAGCCTTTAGGTGGGGTCGAATCGACTGCTTGTTCGGGAGAGAATATAGCGGAGCTTTCATGTCCTGCCGCGTCTACCGCCTTGACAATTCCAAAATAGGACTCGCCGTGTTTAAGGTTAAGGTTCGTGAAAGTGAAGGCTGTCAACAAACCCAAATTCGTAAAGCTAATATTTGTACTACTGTAGGCCTTGGCATTTGCGATAGCAGCGAGATAGTGTTTTATTCCAGAAAAATGATCCTGGAATCCGTGCCACGACACTTCAAATGTGTTTGTCGATCGTTGAAATGCAGCATTTTTGTGGTGCTTTGTGTTAAACACAACTCCGTCTATTGGATTGTCTGTATCAATTACAAAACCATCTGACACCAACGCCGTGTGAAGCCCAACGCTATTTACAGCTTTAACAGTAAAATAGTAACGTGTTCCTGGGTTTAGAGATAGGTCACCTAAACTAATATTCGTTGCCAGTCCCACATCCTTTTGAGGAAGGATATCGTCACCTGAAAAAAGTACATATTCTCATTTCACAGGTTTAGGAAACATGTGGGAATGAACTAAAACGGGCAATTAAACTACAATTACACCATCAGTAGAGAACAAACCCTTGTTTTAAACAAGTAGGAGATGTCTTTTCACCGCAGTGTCATACAGGAAAAACAAAAAACGAACACTAAAAGCAATTGTATTATATCAAATTACACTACTTGTGATCTTACTGTGAGGTGAAGTCCCTAGGCTAACGCTGAAATGCTCGATGCGACTCTGCTGTTCACTAAACACCCCGTCCCAACAGGCAATGATAGTGTCCGTCCAGTCAATAAAGTCCAAGTCCTGAAGACAGTTGCCTTCTCTGATATAACGACCACGTCTCACACTGGGCCCTGTTTGATCTATCATCACGGGAGATGATTCAAAAACAGCGTATTCGCTTGCCTCATACCAAACCCTCACATACACAACATATTTTGTTTCATGTTCCAGCGAACGATTTATTGGCAGGCAATGGATAAATTCAGACGTCAGACCGATGTCTGTCCAAGGACTTTCTAATTGTAGATCATAGATTCCTTCACCAACAGGCTGACCAAGTACGCCAATACTCCATTCATAGCGACGAATGTTCTGTGATACAATTCCTCCATCAGTTCGCGACCAATGACCACCAAGACAAGCAGATGACGCTGATATATTCAAAACCTCGTGGTGAAGACCTGCGTATACATTAAATACTGGCAAGTTTTGAGCAAGAGCATCTACCTTTGACATGTTGCTGCATGTAAGGTTCGTGTTAACTTCTACGCAAGGACGACCGATTACTGCACATGTGCAGTCTTTGTTACAAAAATGTACGTCGCATGAATGCTTTTCAATTTCTAAAATTCCCTTCTCGCTGCTTGCTGTGCTAGATAAAACATTTACAGTGACCCTTGCAATTGAACTGTTCAGACCAACGTTGTTTTGCGCCCATATCGACAGAACTATGGAATCTTCAGTGGACAAGTTTTCAGAGAGTGCAAATGATGTCTGGATTTCCAGGCTTGCATTTTGATTTGGAACAGTAATCACTCCGTTCGAAAGCTCTTGCAGACCGTACGACCGCGATAGAGTAATATAATAGTTTTCAATTCCGGACTCTTGGTCGTAGAATCCATACCATGTCAAGGTTAAATTCGTAACAATATTTCCATTTGAATCATTGTAGTTAGCCCACGACAATTGAGGTTTAAAGCCACCAAGATGTGGTGGAGTGGAATCAATTAAAAGGTCGGATGTTCTTGCAGAGGAACACAATCCAGCGGCGTTACAAGATGTAACAATTGCGAGATATTTGTCCCGTCTTTCAGCCAGTTCTTCCCATCTAAACTGATAGTCACGTGGCGTTCAGATCCTAAAATCAAATGTTCGACAGGTGTGTGGCCCTCGTGGTGTGTTTTCAGCGTAATTTCGTGTCGGACAATAGGACTAACGTCGTCTTCAAATTCCCATTCAAAGCGAATAATGGATTTGTCCCACTGAGAATATCTGCCTTGAGCTGAGTTGTAAGTAAGTACAAATTTTGGAAACTTTGTAACGACTGGCGGTGAGTCATCAATTACAAATATGTCCGACGTTTTGGAAACATTCATGCCGACCCGATTGAAGGCCCATACTGTTGCCAATAGATGAGTGTTCCTTGGAAGCGTAATATTGGATTTTATAATGGAAGAATGAAGAAGACCGTTTAATCGCTCAACAACGTCACAAGATCCATGTGGAGTTGACACACATACATCATAGTGATCAATTCCTGACTGAGGATCTTCGAAACCTTGCCAGTTTATCTGTATAGATGACCTAAGGAAACAGAACGTATCATTATATATCACGAACGCATCCACAGTGAATATTGAATATTAATGTACTAATTAATTCACTGGAAAACAACAAGTGCCAACGTTTGTAAATTGGACATATACGAACCGATGTCCTAGATATTTGCTATGGCCTTCACCGGGCCCTACACGCACAAGTCCACGTATAGGAGGAGAGTTGTCAACTATGATGGCCTTCACCGGGCCCTACACGCACAAGTCCACGTATAGGAGGAGAGTTGTCAACTATGATGCCATCTGATACACGCCTGGTACAAAGGTCTGCTTTGTTGCATGCTTCTACAGTAACAAAGTATTTCTGTCCGGGAATGAACGGACCATTCCAGGAAACCTCTGTAATATAGGTTGCATTAATAAGTAGATATACATTTAAATGATGAATTAATTAACAAAACTATAATTATACATTGTAAGTACATACGTTAATTCTCTACTGAAGTGAAAAACAGGTTTTGACAATATTAAGATTTAAGGATCTTTTTCTTTTTGCTGCAAAATCGTTTGAAAAATATTAATGGGTGATGAATTTGCTTAGAAGCTGCATAGCTTCTGACAGCGTTTGATAAACAAACACATTCCACTGTTTTGAACAGCGTTCTGTAACAACCAATCGGCAAATATGTTATATGTTTATAGACTGAAAATATTGCATAAATCCAATGCCGAGAAGCCTACCAGTCATCACTCCAACATCTATCATGGGCTTGACGGCTGATTCATAACGATCTGTCCCGAGACTTACTTTGAAGAATGCTAATTCGCTCTCTGGGTCGTAAAAATGTTTCCAGTTCGCATAAAGAACGTCGGTGTTATTTTGAAAGTCGATATCCTATATTAAATAAAAGGCTCAGGATATCACAAAAGCAAATTTCAGTAAAGATCGTTTCGTCATAAAATTTACGAATGATTGTTAAATATAAAGTGTTAATTACTATGTACAACATCAGTGCAGAAACCAAAACATAATTACCTTTACTTTGTTCATTCAATGTAATTTCCCTCCATGTTTTAAAACATAACATGATAATAAAATATTATCTAATATAAGAATAATGGAACTCCATGGACATCTCCTGGAGATAAACCTTTATTAACATCCGCTGGTCATTTATTTGAGGCAAATGACCAATTGCCTATATAAAACAGGACAATACGCACAACACAACACAAAACATAAAAATGATAAAAACTGGGGTCACCGCCTTGGAACGGTCAATGCAAAGCATTTGGGGTTTAAACCGGTTTATAGTTTAATTATTCATTATTCCTATATTTAAAGGCATCAAACTCAAACTTAGTAAAAAATTAATCAAAATACACACACTTTAACAATTTAAAATCATAGCATTGCAATTCAAATTAAATAGTAATAAAAGATAATATTAATTCAACTGAATTACAATTTAATTACTCAATGATTTAACGTTCACTAGAGCAACAGAATTGCAACCTTCTGAGGCAGTTATACAGTACATGTCACAGAGCATCGTCGTGCATCTAAGGAAAAAGCCGTAATACTTAGTCAAGTTATATGACACCCGAGTCATCAGTAACCATAACCCATATGGTCTGCAAGTTATGTATACCTTTTGTCCTTTCATTCCATCAAAAACATGCCCTCCGGTGGGAGCACTGCGGTCCAACACAAATATCTTTGATACTGGTTTAGAAATCAGACCCGCGCGGTTCACTGCCTGAAGTATAAATGTATGAAAGTGACCAATACTGAAACATAATTGTATCAATCGTCGATTACCTAATGTAATTTTATGTGCAATTCATTACCTGAACAATAATAAAATATGGATGTCCATCTATCAACTGTGCTAAATTCAATTCCAGATAGTCGTTGTATATTTTCATTTCTGATATAATGTCGGTCACCCCTTCGATTGTCCCAACGCCCACACTAAAATAATCTATCCCGCTGTGCGTATCCGAAAACCCATCGAACCGAAAACTGGCAAGTTCTTGGTTAATGAACTGATTTCTTTGAAGATTATTTAAAATAGTCACAGAGCCAGGTGAAGGTGGTGAGGTATCAATGGCTAGTTCTAACGAGTCTGATGTAGAAACGAAGGCGGCGAAATCAGTAGCTGGAAAATAAATTGAGTTGCGATAGCCTTTTTTTATCATTGGTATCATTATATGCATAATATCAATATATTTAATGGCCAACCAATGTTTCTAATTAAAGCAAAGCATAACTTTTAATAGTAATTGTGCAACCAAAATGAACATGAGCATAAGCTGTGATTGACTTAAAATAATTAATAATGACCTCAAACTTGTTTTAAGCATGGGTTGACAAAAATACATATGGAGGTATATGTACAAAACACAATTTCAGCAAATTGCTTTATGCAGACACTACATACCATTCACCGTGAAAACCACTGCACTTCCATCTGGCTGTTCTTGCATTTTTAATAGATTTTCTGCAAAACCGCAACTTCCAGATTGTGTTCCTAAATTTAATGAAATATTAGAAAGTGAAAGCCAACGTCATGAACATAATTCTACTATCGCATAGGTTACAAGTAGAGACATTTACAAAGTAAGAAAGTGAAAATGAAAGGTCTTACCTATTCCAATAGAGAAAGAACGTATTTTGTTTGGATAACCAAAAATGGAAGAGTCGATATTGTCTTCAAATCCGTTCCATGTAACGAAGACGTGTTGTAGGTTCGTTACAAATCCTTTATGATTTTGGACTTGTACCCGACCTTTTGTTGGCGGAGAAATATCCAGTATGAAGCCATTGCTACAGGAAGATATCTCCTCAAATGCCTCAGTAAACAACTCCCGATGTACCTCGGTGTAATTTGAATAGGCGCATATGTAGTAAATTTGATTCAGCGAAATGTCCTTCTTGTTGAATTCCACATAACCTATATCTCTTACATGTTTGACAATACAGTTAATGTCAGTTTCACAATAGTCTGGCACATACGGCATCTTCATAAGATACCAATCAACTGTACGTTCGGAAGCGTACATCAGAGCACCAGCTACTGCAGAGTTTTCATTACCTATGTTTAGTTCGGAATCGTGAAGTAGAGAGTAATGTTGTCCAATGTTCGAACTGAGCAACATCTGTAAAATCCAACACACATGTTTAACAAAAATTGCATTCTACGAACGACAAATAATTATATCGACATAATATTTGTTGCTGTAGCAAGTACCTTTTTTATTTGTATCCAGCTGGGTTTCGACGTATCAAAGTCATAGACAGTTCCGCTTGAATACGATCCATAATCGTCTCTTGACGTCTTCTGACAAGAAATGCTTGATAAACCGCTCAAGGAAAATACTCGAACGCACAAAAAGGTAGTGGCATGCCCATGTTCTAGCAGATCAGCGCATTTCTCGACCTGTGAATATGTGATATAGTCATATAATAGCGCTTGCAACTATTTACGATGAAGACCGAAATGTATTAAAGTTGCATGAACAGCTTGTTTGAAAGAGAAAAGATAACAAGTAAATCATTACCTGCAACTGCGATGAACCTTTAGGCAGTACATTTTCCCACACAGATAGTAGGTGGCTTCCTTTGTCATCGCGACTCAATGACCATTTACAGAATCCAATATTTTGGACATCACCGATTAATTCCCATGATGCCCTAACATAAACGCAATCACCGTCTTCTTTCACTTTCAGCTCCGCATTTGTGATCGAAATTGTAGGACCTTCATGATCTACCGCGAATACCGTGGATTCAATGGATTGAAGGCATCTGATATTGCTACAAATCCTAACTTTTGCCTTATAAGCCTTTTCATTTTCCAATGTCAGGTCGAGGAAGGAGTAATTACTTGCAGGAACAGGTTTTTGAAAAGACACCACTTCATTGTCCGTGACAGAATCATTGTCACTCAGAACTTCATATAACCCCACCGAAAATAAAATATCTGAATTGGTAAAGTTTGACTCCAATATCCAACTAATATTCAGTTGGTTATTGATTGACTGGATACTTTCATCTGGGCATCTATTAATTTTCAAAAGCAAGTTGTTTTCAGAAAGAAAATTGTGATTAAGTTGTATAGTAGGTTTATCAATAAATGGTGTTATATAATAAACATTTGCTTCTTTGCGGACAATACCATCACTTGTGTTAATGTTTGCAATATGTTTGCATACATCGTCCGTAGAAAACAAAGCGTACCGTTGCCCGATTGTCAGAGGACAGGGAATCTGTGTCAAAGTGCTGTAATTTCTCAGTGAAACGTTCATATATTCAAATGTGGAAAAGCAATTTTGGCCGATTTTAACGCGCATTGCATTTTCCAGCAACTGATAATTATATATTTGTACCACGTTGGACGAAGATAATGTTGAACCTCCGCTGCAATTCGCCCTGACCAAGAAAAAGTAAACATGACTGTTGACAACTGAGCTTGAGTTAAGGCAAAATATATTGATGCCGCCTGAAATACTCTTGAATGGAACCACATCAGCAGTAGTGGGATTTGAACCTATGCCCACTTCCAGTGAAATATTCTCGTGATGCTTAAAGCCCATCCATCCAGCACACAAAACTTGTTCCGTAAAATGGACGTCGATGTCCGTTATTATATTCGTCATCTCTGGTTCAAAATCTAGCACAATCCCGTGCCCCGGTGTATACCGGGAGGGCAATTGGAATGTTTTGGTTATGATCGACGTAAAATGACCAGCATTATTGTATAGGTGAAGGTTCAGATAAAATTGTAATCCATCACCCGTGTCTTGCTTTTGTAGACGAGAAAGAGGATATCGAATGCAGCCTCCGGTGTGCGGTGTGCAGGGTGCAGAGGAATCCAATCTCCATTCAAAAAGTGGACTGACTGCCTTTTCGTCGTGGCATACAATATTTCATTCGTACAGTAAAACTGCATTTCGTTATTTACGGTCGTATTAAAATGTATTAACGATATTTAATATAAACAATAATGCAAATGCAGTTACATCTTTAGAAACTCATGCTCCTTTAAAGTATGTCATTATTTGCTATATAGCGTTTAATAGAAAACACAAACAACAACATAAAATAAACACAAATACTATATGCTTACCGAATTGAAACACTACTTGATCAATTTGTGCAGTCTGTTGATCGTCATAGAAAGTATTAAATTCCCAGGCAAAAACAACATTGTTCCCTTCGATAGTAACTTGTGGTATATACTTGTATAACGGCGGTGTTTGGTCGATAAGGATTGGACCCAATGTAGAAATGCTGGATAACCCAGCCTTGTTAACTGTTTTAATAAATATATAAAACAGCTGATCAGATCCTATTTCCTCGTGAGTGTGTCTGAAATATTGTTTCTTCTCAGTGGAAATATAGTCAACCAAACTCGGGGAGTTCGTTTCTGTCACGTCAATACCAAATCCAACAAAAAAGTCTTCAATTTGACTTCCGATTTCGTCGACATCCCACTCCAGGAAGATATGATCGTTTGGTAGGAAGACAATTGTTTCATTCGTGTATAATGAAAGATTACTGCAGAGAAAAATCGAAAGCTCTTCATCCTTGCTCTCAGCTGAATAAGTTGGCAAATAGTCAGCTATTGCGTTTTCTAATGTCGGACGACAGAGACTTGAACAAGCCGTGGAGTTATTTAGAGGGACTTTCTTAAGATCTGACTTCAATAAATGAGGTCGACCGTTATGGCAAACAATGCTCTCGGACCACGACGCATGCTGGAGCGTTAAGTTTCGTATGATAGGAGCCGATTCATCTCGAGTTATTCCATCGGAACAAACGGGATTAGACGATTCTATTGCATTATTCAGAGCTACCACGGTCACAAATCTTTTTCCTGTAAAATTAGCAGGGAAGCGAACAGATGTTTCTTGAAAAGGTAATTCTTTGTACGCCAAACTCGCATTCACTTCAGTAAAGTTGTACAGTTCCTCTCTCGTTAAACATCTGTCTGCAAGCCATATCCTGTAAAGCTTGATTCCACTTTCGTGGTCGATAAATCCATGCCAGTGTACAATAAACGAATCGTCACTCGTGTAATCTATATCATTAGAATCAACAGGACCTAAAACAGGAAACGATAATATTTCTAATATATATGCAGTATCAGACAAAAGTAGTCCACATATTATATAATACTGAAGTCATTTTAAATGTCAAGATTTATATTTGGCATAACCAAAATACGTTATAACTAACAACTAAAACTGTAATATATATTCGCGTGCTCTTGTTCAGTTCTTGAGTCTAGATTTACCATAAAATGCGTATGTACCTTCGAAGACGACACCCTTTACAGGCGGAGAATCATCTGCAGCACTTCAATGTGCTCTGTCGTTGACAACATCGCATTATTAGTAACAGTAATTGTGAAGAAATAGTTTCTGTTGTGGTTCCCGGTTTCTTTATTTGCCTCATGAAGCTGATCTAGCGGAATTGAGTAATGGAAGAATTCACAGCTACCGATATTCTGGCAATAACAATCTAATGAGTCGGACGGACATGTCCTCTGAAAAGAAATGATATAATCTTCAATGGTTATTCACACAATCATTAAATGCTTTCAGTACGTTGCTTTTTATTATTGTAAGTAACACTGAAGACAAAGAAACCAGCAAATAGTCAATGCAAATAACTCCTTCTACGTACATTGATATGGCCAACACCCAAGTAATCGTGTGTTAGCTCGGTCGAAGTATCTGCAATACCAAACGCCCACTTAATGGTTTTTAATCCGCTGTGTGGGTCGAAAGCGTCGAAGGTCATTTGCATTTTTGATAAGTCGATGCTGTGGTGAACAAATAACATCTCATACCCGTCTTTCAACAACCAGATATTGTTGATATGGGGGTGTGATCGATCTACGTAAACGGTTCTGGACACATTGTAGGTGTTATTAATGATATCAACTGGACGTGTGTTGAACGTGTAGGTTTGTCCATCCGAAACATTTATTTTGGCACAGAAACTTTGATTCAGAAAGTCTGGTACTAATTGTTCTGCTGAATAATCACCGTCATTGAGTTTCCAGGATACGTAATACCGAATAATACCATGGACATTTGGTGTACCGCTTATAGGTAAAGTTCCTGTTGTTTGTTCATATATGTCAGTAATATTTAGATTTGCCTCTATTGGGTTAAACAGATTATTTTGATGGTAATAATTATTTATGAAATAGTCCTTCCAGCTGAGACAGATATTATTGTGGTGTGTTTGCCAAATATAGTTTGTTTGTGCAGAAGCTGAAACAAACCGGATTTCCTTTCCTTCCCATGTTTTAATAAAGCTAGAGTTGTCGTAAAGCATAAATCTTCGAGCTTGACGAACGTTATCTGCCTTGTCTTTTACTTCCAGCTTTATGCAGTAAAGCATTGGGATTTTAGACGTCAAGTGTAGTCGCATACTTTGGACACTGGCATTTACGTTTTTGGTAAATACGTCCGACAAATCAACTTTCATAGTTCCGTTTGATGGAGATACTTCGAATACCGCTATCTCGTAACTGTCAATGGATGATGCCGTAAAACTTTTGCCACCGATTGGAATTGGGTCTGTCCAACCATTAAACTCAACTGTTGATATATCGGTTCGCGTTAGACGATTTTGAAGACTTAACGGCTCATATGTACATGAACCATTCTTGGAGCAGTGTTCTGGCGATACGATATCATATCGATAGCACACTGTCCTTTTTGCTGTGACCTTTTGGTAAGGAACCGGTTTAGATATGTTTATCACTCCGTTTATCAATACTTTTCAAATAACCACCTCCTTTAGCTTCATATTCTAAGCAGAGCCTACAAAGTAATGTTGAAAGTTAATGTAAACATGCACGCATAAACATTTATGTCAGCAGCGTAACGAAAATATTCAAACAATATTGAATTTCGACTCCCTCAAACTGAATCAACTTACGCATGTCCATTTTGGAGTTTATATTCAGGCTCATTGATAGTGATGTTGCCTGATTCAAACTGCGAACGTATCACCAGAGTACTGTTTGATTTGTCCACCAGCAGTTGATTGGAAGATTCGTCGGTATATGATCCTTCGTGGAAAAACAATTATTATTAGTAGTTTTTCACGACGCCATGTTTATCAGTGTCAGTGATACGAATTATCATAACATAACATATTATAACATAAACATAAATCAAACATTACCTTTTACATCTTGGATCTTAATATATATTGTGGAATCGCTAATTCCAAACTTCTCTTCGTTGATGAACGGTGGTCTAGTGAGTGATATGTTGACATTAAATTCGGAAGCCATTTTAAATTTCACTATTGTTGGTTGGTAATTTCCGTACATATCGCCTAAATATCTGCACGCAGTAGAAGAGGCTGTTCTTTCTGATCGCTTCTGTTCACCGTTTGGTCCAAAAACCACACGTTAGTATGTCAGGAAGAGTGTTGGGCTGACAAGTAGTTTCACCAGCATTTAATGTCCTGTTGTCTTCGATGAAACGTCCAGAGAAACCATCGGCACACTTGCACTGCTTCGTTATTCCATCAGCGCATGTGCCAGGCCAGCAGTAGTGATTATTGAAAGCGCACATACCTAGCACAGATACCGATAGGACGTATGTACTAATATATTACCGAATGATATCACCTATCAATTTACAAGCTGTTCAGCTCAAAGGAATTTAATGTGAAAACACGGCAGGCGAATATTTGTAAACTAGTTTCGCAGAATAGTTAATGTAGACAACTTTAAAAAAAAATACTACTGTAGTTATTTGGAAAACAAAAAGTATAGCAAAACAGTTGATAAATAATTTTTTCAATAAGGAATTATTTTCTGTGTGTGCATATAGCATAGAATGAAGATAAATATAGTAAGATTTATCTTACGTTGACATTCTTTATTATTATTCCCGATCTTGAAAATTACATCGTTTTGATCGCATTTTCTGCAGACAGTGTCGTGTTGATTTGTGCAAAGTCTCTCTACACACTGAGTAATCTTCGGGCATTCTGCAATCGGAGTATTCATAGTTTTAAAATACAAACTGTTTGGAATATAAATAACAAGAGGCACAAGAAGGCCAGACGCTCAACTGGCAGCTGGACATTTTTAGACCAGGGTTCGTATTCACCAACATGTTCTTAGACTTAAGACGTAAACTTTTAGATTATTCTTAAAACTGTTATGTTCTAAAAAGGCTGTTAATTTGAATTTTACTTGGTATTCGCCAACTCTAATTATAGCATTCTTTATTCTAAATTTTATAATGTTAAACATGACATAGGTACTAGCATATTTGCAAAAACACAACGATTTTTTGTATTCTAGTCTTTTATTTGGTCTTAAATCTAAGAATTGGTTTGTGAATACGAGTCAAGAAACACCACTTTATAAGAACTTCTTAACATGATCATAAGGCGTTAAAGACCAGAATTTATTTAAAGGTTAGCCTATTAAAGTACATGTATAACAGTTGAACCCCGGGGCAAGATAATTTTGAAATACAGAGGCATGTTGGTGAAGGAACATAAGGCGATGCTACATATCAACAGTTATTGCCAATACTTGGAAGGTTTTTAAAAAAAAATGTCATTTGCTCAGAGGCCCAGATAAAAAAAAAATGTGGGTGTACATACACGCAGAGAAATGAAAATGTGGACCTGTTGTATGCACTATTTGTCCCATGTTCGCGTACATAATGTCAGTTACTGGACATGACTGGAGACTGAAGAATGTAAGTTGTGATAGGCCTGCCTACTTGTATTGAAATGGTGTTGCTATATTATTAAGGACATTTATAATAATATATTGCAAAGTTGTGTTTGGTGTAAATTTACCAACACTTATCCGACAAATAGTGAACATTTACCCCCATACATTCTGGAGACAGTTTATATTTACTACAAAATTTTCAGAAGAATGCGTACATTTACCCCCAGGATAAAATCTTATCTGGAGCACTGTTTTCTTCTTGAAGCAAATGGACATCATTTAAACAATTTTGGTAAATGACCATGAGATGATGTAACATAGCAAATCTGAATTGTAGTTTCAGACAAAACGAATTATAAGGTTTGATGACAACAAACAATTAAAGGAATAATTCTGTGAAGTTTTGTTGAATTCTGCCCACAGGTTTAATAGGAATCGTTCAAATTGTTAACGGACGCAAGGATTGACGCAAACATGATGGACAAAACACCATTGCCTAAGCTCTCTGGGTTTTGGTCAGTAAATTTACCTCATATCATTGCAATTCAAATTAAATATAAATACAAGAGCATACAACATCCAATTGATTTATAATTTATTTACTCAATTAGTGGAGGCAAACCAGGACAACAGAAAAGCAACTGTCTACCTGTTACGATGAAATGAAATAGAAGGTAAATTCAAGACCTCATGCCAACAAGGTTTCAAGCAAACAGCATTTATTGATGCATTATGTGATCGTCATAGCAACCCAAATTCACATGTAGTCATATCAACGTTGTGCTAAATATATAAAATAGATAATACATGAAATGTAAAACAATACAGGTTTTGCTGCACATACCGAAAAAATTGTGCAATTTTATTGCCACCAGAAATATAAAAAGATACATTAAAACATTGACATATTGACATAATTTTGATGTTGAATGTTTGTGTTATACACATGTACCATCCTTGTGCCTTGGCCTTCTGGATTTGTTGTAAATTAACCTTGAATCATAATGCTTTGCATTAACCGTTGCAAGTACGTTGTTGTATAGGCAATTGGTCACTTGCCTCAAATGAAGGACCTCCTGGTGTAAATAAGGGTTTCTGTCTTGGTGATGTCTCCAAAGTCTAATATAAACATTGATAACATAGGGCAATGTTAATTGGTCGTCAGTGCAGCAGTTATTGTCCGTACTCTATTTATTTTCTGGATATTAAGACAATCCAATACAGAAACCGCATGAATTGTGATGTGAAATGTGGCTGTCATTATGCTGACATTTATAATACACTTTATGTTCACACAATATAATTTATGTGTTGTTGTTAGTTATAACAATTGTGAAGATGATTTAATGTTATGTTATCAAAATGTGCATTGGTATTCATTACGATAGGGTGACAAATTAAGAAACGATACTAGTATTTATAAAGGAGCGTAACATATATTTACTTGCTGACTTTCGGCTTTTGTTTAGTTTGTAAGGTAACACACACATTACGAATACAATCCAGATCTATCGTATCCAGTTTTACCCTAAGAGAGGACCAACATAATGTAAATGAATTTTTCGCGGGGAAGAAGTTCGCCGATTTTCTCATGCAGCGTTCATATGTTTAAATACTAAATTGCAACGTACTTATTGCAACGTACTAGGTATTTAAGTAAAAAAAGGAAATTTCTAGAGTAATTAACTAAATTCGTTTTTAAATGATGGAAATAGCTTATTTGACCTTCCTGGCAGCAAGAACCATTATATTTATCGTAAGAAATTCAATGGAATGAAGAAAATACCCACCGTTATAGAGGTGTATGTTACAAAATTGGCTCTCGCGGGGTTGGTATACGAAATTACAACCCAAATTTGTAATCCATTCTTTGCAGCGCAAATTTATTGCAAGAACTCCAGCTCGTCCATGAATCCCATTCACATTTATCAAGTCCTCCAGTACAATAACTATGTGTAAAATCGAAGACGTCGAAAATGATGAATATCTTAAACTACAAAAATATCTCCATTTTATATCGTTTATAGCAAAATTTACCACTGGATTGGAACGGATCTTAACTATAACAGATACATATCACCAAATCAACCACTTATCGTGAAACGCTTATATTTAAACAAGGTACTAGTATAGATTGTGTCGAGCTATCAGTTCGCAATATTGTACATGTTAGTTAAACGTGCAAGAAACAGTGCATTATTAAAGCACTCAAATATTTAAAGCGCTTTAGTCTGCCCGATATACAATGGAATCTTATTGCATTGTGAAATCAAGCAATGTAAAGACTTCATAACTTGTGTCGGAAAATGTTTTATTTTAGAAAACAGCCTAAAAAACAATTATGGGCCGTCGGGAACATTATTCGCTAAACACTAATAGATAAAAGTTTACGTATGTGTCCAATGGAACGTACGTACATGTTCATTTTTTTCGAATTACAATTTGGATATATATAATCTTTGTTTATAAATAAATAATAATGATTGATAAAAACATAATTATATTCGATTACATTGCAATAAAATTGTTACAGAATGGTTTGCTTCTAATATCTGATCATAAACATTAACATTTGTTCTGCTAATCAAAACAATACTACAGACTACCATTTGGATCAAAACATTGAGCAAATATGACAAAAGTCCATAACTTGTCGCTCTTTACATTATTATAAGCCACTGGAGTAAACGATTCGACTTCAATAATTCCACTGTATTGCTCTGATTGATTGTTGCACTCTGGTACCATACAAAAGTGCATGTAACAGTTTAGTAGCGCTGAATACGAACTAATATCCACTCCGGTTTATAGCAGTAGTAACAACAGTTACCGTTGTTTCTGTTTTCTTAAACAATGTCAAGTTGGTCTTAAAATTTAAAGTTTCGTTGTAAAAAACTTAAGATTATTTTGTGATGTTTTCTAGTAAAAACAGTGGCAACTTTGCAGCTGTTGTAATGATCATAACATATAGGGGAAATGCCAATGAGCTATTAAACACATTACACTACTGTCCACTATTTCAGGTAATCCATGATCATAATTCGACACATTGCTGTATGTTCAATGTTGGAATATACACGCATACATTTCTGTCTTTCATATAGAATAAGTCATATTATATACGTGTGTAAGTCAAGGAATTGAAACATTACATATCGAGTTCATTACAAACGAATGTTCGACCTGAAAGCATCACTTTAAACAAAGCCCTTACGTGACATGACTAGTTAGATTACTTTATAGAAGAATTAAGACTCGTTCTTTTAGTGCGTCCGATATTTGAACTTAGATAACCTTTTATATGTATAAAGTTTAAACTCGTACAACGTAACTTATTAAAAGCTTAACACACAAAAGAAAAAAATACAGTTTTATAATACGTAATACCTATATACAATATTTGTGACGGGTATATCTTCAGTTTTTATTTTACCAACCTTTTACCTTACATTCATAACATCTGCCGGACCTCCATGGACGACAAAAACATCCAAACACCTGATTATACACTCCATCATTAAAACAATCTTGTTTGCAATCTGTGCATTCTTCTTTTAGTCTCTTATGACACAGAATTAACATGTTCTGCATTGTTGCCCTCCTCCACAACTGTTAATGCAACTGGGCCAAGGTTCTCAATTTCAATACGTGAACCAATCACACTGTTCTAAAAGAACAATATTACATTTTGTTTAAATATGCAAAAAGCGTTATAAACATACGTTTAACCAAACATGTCATTGAATATAATTTTAAATATTAAAACTTCGATTGAGCTAACCTGTAATAAGTACGAGTATAATATTATAATCAATCGCAATAAGTAAAATTATATAAACCGATATATACATAATTGCTATAATTGTTGACAACCGAATGTAATGTCGAAAGAAGCCACATATATCTCCCACTTGCTGAAGTTGTTTTATAGCCAACTATAAAGTGCGCTGAGACAATCAACGTAGTGGAATCCGATCTCAAATACAACGATAGTTAAGTAAAGCCCGATTCATACAGGTTTAGATACATTAATGTATGGGCTGATCATTCTTAAGTTTTTTTTTCTGGTTGTGCTAAAACTGTCATCTTCTCGTTTATTGGATACTTAAAATGACAAAATATAATATTACACTAACAATGAAGTCTGAACATACGCCTAAATATTTAAAGTAAACGCAAACAAATAACGCATGTGCCATGTAAATTGAACGAGCTTAAAGGCGCGCTAGAGAAATCGTAAAAAACTATCCTTTTTGCATAATGTAATGTAACAACACCACAATTTAATAACGATATTTTACACAACACGTTAACGTCATGTTAATATGTTGTTAAAATTGTGCTTCGTAACATTATATTTTTAAATAATGCATTAATCAATAATACATAATACAACGCAGCTAACAATCAATTTCATTTATTGCATCAAAGTTTCGTAATAATTTCAGTTATTTAATAAACCAATACAACGTGTATTTTGTTTTTTAAATTATACTTAAAGAATGGTTAATATAAAGGTGTTTGGTTGTTACACAATTTGCAACGAAGGTTCGGTATTTCCACCGTGGCGATTAGTCGCCCACGTTCTAGATTAGTCAGCAGGAGGCCTACCTATCCAGTGGTGCATTTGTGTTATTTTTTGCGTATATTACGAAGTACAAAAGGTCATCATTCATTTATTTTTCATTGGTTATCTGTTATCTTGATTTATATAACTCCGAAATAGTGAGACATTTAACTACAAAATAGACGAAAAAGACAACTAAGGTTTCCTCAACAGCCTTAAGCGTACACCTGCATTAAAGGCAACATATGCTGTCAAAAGTCCAAAAGTTGGAGGATTGCCAGCTACTCGCGAGATGCAGAAAAGATTGGTAGTTAGGAGTACACCATCGTCTTATAGAGACGGACGGATGCCAGCTATTATTATTATATATTATCAAACATGAAATTAACGTCTTTGTTATGTTGCTTTTGAAATTTGTGTTAAGTACACCAGTCGGATGATGTTGTTTCCGATGGTTTATGCTAGGTTCCCACAATCAAGATTCGCGCCCCGATTGAAATCGTGGCCTTAATCGTGGACCGATCGTGGTTATCTTAGCAAATCTTATCAAATCTTGAGGTCAGTCGTGACAATCGTGTTAATCGTCGAACAATTTTTAACGGTTCAGAAATTCTCTACGATTGACACCATCAACTGCGATACATTGTTCATCGGGATACTCGTATCAGATCTTATTGCACCGTAACAAAGCGCGACAAACTGTATCTAATCGTGCATCCAAATCGTGGTGATTGGGATCGATCGTAGACAAGAAAAAACAACACGCTCTGTTCAGATGTGTTGCGATTTCAAGAAACAATGAAGTCAAAAGTCAGTCGGGCTGTATTGATATCATTCGGGTCCAGTGGTAGCTCAAATCGTGATCCCCATTGATCATGATCGTGAAAGACATTGCGACCACAATCGTATCCTATTGAAACGGAGCGCATGGATTCGTGATAAGCGTATCGGAGCTTATATGTATGTACTAGAACGTCCTAAATACCCACTCGTGTACTCGATCGAAACAATCCTAACGGAACGTATGTAATCGTATCTAAAGTTGAGATCAGACCGTGACAGATCGTGACAACTGTAATTGACATATCGTGACCAGATCGCAACAGAGCGCAAACATCGTATCAAAACGTATGGACTCGCATCACATCGTATCCAAGTCTTAAATCTCAGAGAAATACCACGATCAGCTACGAGTGGCCAATCGTGGCGTTCGTGACGGATCGCACGATAGTGGGAACCCAGAATTATAACATAGGAATATAAGTAATGAAGTTATGTTGTAAGTGTGTTAAAGGGTATGCGTTAATTTGACCTATAATTATTGTTGGATTGTGACGCACATTAACATGAACCTTGAAATTGTGTATACATGTTAAGAATTATTAATATAGACCTACACATGAATGTGTTTCTAAGTTATCATCATGAAATCTTAATACATTCTAATGTGATTCAGCTGTATGTACTTTTCAGAAAATTATGTAAGAATAAAAAACACCGAAGATGTATTCTTTACAGACACGTTTTACGTGTCTAAAGTATTACACTTTTAAGTTGTCACATTTGATGTTGGTAATTTTCATTCAGCATAGGAACTAACCTTTGCGATTATTTTTTGTCACAAGCTGCTCCTTGGGACTCTTGTAGTTACAATAAAACTATGTGTTCCCTTTAAGTCTTATGTGCGTGTCTAATGCTTAATCAGCTTTTGATAAAGTATTGATTTTGAAACAAAGCACATTCTGAAATAATAAAAAATAACGTGTGATGCAATTGTGTATCTATATGGTAACGGGAAGTCGAACGGTTGAATGACGCATGACACAATTTAGCCGCCAGTTTCGACGTTGTTATTTCACTTGGTTACAATTAAAAACTGAATCTTTTGAGTCGTCCTAAAACGTTTAACGAACTGAAGACAAGTGTATATGTCCGTTCTGTTTTTGGCTTTCTTGTAAACATACTCATCATCAATAATTGAATGTTATACGCCTTCAAACTAAATTCAAACTTTGGTCAATATGTAGATAAGAAATAGGCAAACGCTCGGAATGCATGTAATTTGTTACCGGCTGTGAAAACAAGGAAGTTAGAGCGAATTGTCAAAAGCTTCTCATTGGTCGACGTAAATCATGATTAAAAGTTCAGCTCAAGCTTTTGACTAATCAATAGACAAAATGAAACACAAAAACAGGTTGTTAAGATAAGCTGTACATTCGATATGCATACTTATACATCAAAACAATGTATACTAGACGTTCATATACGGTATTAAGGATGTTGTATTAAGTCAAATTGAACGTTTTATGCTATAAAATGTACATATGTATACAATATAAAATGCAAGCAGCATCTGAAGAACAGAAACTCCTATTAAAAGTAATATGTCCTTTATTTAAGGCAAGTGACCAATTACCAATACCAATGTTGTATTGGTATTGGTAATTGGTCACTTGCCTTAAATAAAGGACATATTACTTTTACAGAACAATACGAACACACGTAACAAACAAGTATGAATTAAATTGAGGTCACCGCCTTGGAAGGGGCCATACACTTGGGGTTTTTAACCAGTTTACGGGAACCCGAACCTCTCACTTGATCCAGAATAAATAATTGTAAATAATTGTAAATGTAAATAAAGGTTAACGTAATATCATCGCAATTTAAATTAAATTGTAATAAAAGATAATATATCATGTAATTTAAATACTCAAAGTTTGGATGTTACCAGAGACCAGAGCATCAAAATAGCACCATTTTCAGGCACGATAAAATGAAATAAAATCAGGTCTTCATAATTGTTGTAAAAAAGGTTTTAAAACAGCATCAGCTAGTTTCATTATCAGATCACCGTCATGCATGCAGAAATAAATCAACATACTGGGTGTACACAGCCAGATTACAAAGCTTGGTTGTATATGGTATTATTAATTTATATTATTAAAATATGTTATCTTATATGTGTGCTATATGTAAATCTTCTTGCAAACATGAAAAATAATATCCAACTTAATAAACGTGAATCAAATTTAAAATTAGGTGTTTAAAAATCGTAGCGATGAATGGGACAGCAGACTGAAAAACTATTTAATTCCAATGTCGTAATACTTAGACACGCAACATACTTGATGACATCTAGTTTCGTGTAGTTACGTTTTAAGGAAGACGTCATCTGACTTTGGTTATCAAACTGGAGTGTGTACAAACGTTGTATCTAACACTTTAAATGTGTAAAGGGTAAAACTGAAGTCTGTTTAATCCACAAATGCCTACAACATTAGAGGTACCAAGCAGTAAATGTTAAGATGCATTTACCGTAAACGGGTGCATACTCATGTTACAAAAATAGTGGGTTGGAATGGAAAACTTAATTTAAACCAGGATATATTTCGAACATTTAGACTAAAATGCTGATTATTTAATGAATAACGTTAAATTACGTACTAGATTTAACAACTAAATAAAGCTGTATTCGCAAATGATTGTTTCGTATGAGAAAATAATGAAACTAACATTATTATAAGTTCTGAATTAAAAGTTACCTTTAGTGCAGGCCCTCTTCCACATATGTAAATGGTTGTGAGCATTTATGGCTAAATGTACGCTAAATGTACGCTCGTGGGGATGTCAAAAATACCAAATATTCAGTTAAAGGTATGACATTCCAAATATAAAGTTTTTATTATCATGCAGGATATAGTTGTTGTTGCTGTTCGAAGTTTGTTATCTGGTCTTTCCGCGTAGAAAAACCTTTAGGTTTACAGCATTGAAAGTGAGTTAAAAATCTATGCCAATGCTTTCTTTTTATTATTATTTGAATACAATTTAACAGAATTGTTTTGTTTACAACCATCATATTGTTTAACATATTTCCGATAAGATTTAACGAATATGTGCCGGTATTAATGAAATAAACCATATGAAAATGCAGGAATGTCGTCTGTTCCTCCTGAGCTGTAGCTTTTTTATTTCTTCAATGCCGAAATAGAGAAAGCAGTGATGACTTCTGAATTTAAATTCACCTGACAAGTACAGACAACAAAAACAGATCAATCCACACTCAACATCATAAAAAGTGTAGAGATGTGTTTTCCGGACATTTTATCAATATCAGCAGTCAAATTAATACAGCAACAAGAAATATTGTAAGTAACGATAACTTTAGCCTGTTTGTACATTTGTGACACATTTTAGTATAATTTTGATAAGAACTGTTACGAATTACCTAAACAACCCTGATTATATCCCCCTGAGTAGTACGGATCCTCACACTCATTACACCTGATGCCATCGGTGGATCCATCACAGAAACACAGTGAGAGATGTAGTTGTCTTTGCAGACTGAAAACAATGGTGATAATCAACGTATGTTTATGAATACGCATCATGCTTTCAGTTGAATATTCACAGATTGGCAAATTGACAACTTTAAAAACATGTATCACAGTTTCCAAACATTAAAGAACAATACACATAAAGAAGTGAAAAAACACCCTTGACACACATATATATACTGGAATTAATGTATCGTTTGTGAATAATCATCTTATTATCCAGAATATGCCAGTTAAATTGCGCTCTGTACAAACAAGCGACGATACGGCGCGGTCTTCTACAAGGCGAACATTAAAAAATATTAGAGCAATAATTATCGTCCAGAGTGGCTATGAAATTTCTCAGTGTGAGATGCGCGAAATATACCTCGCGCTGTCGAATCTTCGTGTTCTCGTACAGGGGGGGGGGGGGGGGGGAATATACTGGCAAAAATAGGACTTCTTTAATAATAAGAAAAAAAAATATAAAGCGTTTGTAAAGACAAAAAAATCAATAATAGCAATACTGTTCTTTTTGTTGACATGTTTGAAAACAATGTATCACTTACCAAGCGTGAACAATACACACAAATGAACGATTATTTGACAGTCAAGCCGAGAGGTTTGCGAAACACGTTTGAAACGGCCCCCGGTGGAGGCACCTTGTTGTTTGTGATTTATTTGTTTCTAAAGCTTTAGATTTGCAGTTAAGACTTTTAATGACAATGAACAATACGAACATCTATTAGCATTTTTCCTTGTAGTTTCATTATGCTTTGTTAATACAAATATAGAATATATATAAAAAAAGTGTTGTGTGTATTGGAACTTCATATATATTTGAAGTCTCTTCGTTATTAATATGTGAAAGACGTTAAAAAGGATTTTTTATTAATAATCTGTACACACGACACCCTGCATACATATTTAAAAAGTATAATTGTCAACTCACTTTCGCAACAATCGCCCGACTTCCATGGTTGACAATTGCATGATCCTCCTGAGTAAGTTCCGCCATGGTACAGTGTTCGTTACAGGCATTACATTCTCTTTTCTGATCGCTTAACACACATGAGTGACAATCCCTGCACATTTGGCCCCCTCCACAATTTTTATTGCAACTTCCCCATGAGTCGCAATCGTATGTAAACGGTATACATAAAAACTGTTCTGAAAAAAAAAGTATATATGTTATAAAGTGCATCAACAACACATCTCTTGTCACTTCTTTTGAGAAATCTTCGTCATAGTGACCAAGTAAAATCAATACGTTTTTGGTTATTTTAATATAGAACATATAAAATAAACATAAACATGCCATGTAATCAACCAGTCACGAAGATGAGAATAGTTAGATACGTTGTTTATGACGCAGTAGTTGCTTTGTCACATGAATGCTTCTGTCATACTCTGCTTTATTTTTTTTTCTAATTTCTTTTGTTTTGCAATTTCGGTATTCTATTAATAATCTAATCAACGTAACAAAAAAACACATACACCATACTTGCAACAATAATGTTGTTTCGAAATCAATCAGATTATTAAATAAATATCACATATAATTTCAAAATACAATATTATTTAATTATATTTTGCAACTGCAAATCCGAAATTCAAATATAAATAGTTACCTGTTTTGTGTATCAGAGATAATATGATAAGTATACTCGATATGAATATAAATAAATTTCCACGTAGATATTTCAAACCAATCAAAACAATTGGCCAGTCAAATTTGATGATTATGGTTATCGTTTAAGATAGATATTTTCCCCCTGGTGGTAGCCCTGCAGTGTAAAATATTTGCTGATCGTTTAAATTACAGTAAGGTTGCGATACTGATTGTAAGTGGTTTTAAACATGCCCTAGATATTCGATACATATTCTTTGCACGAACAAACACGTACGTTCGCTAGTGAGCAACGAATTAAAGTGTTTAACAAACTATTTCATATGTAAGCGAAGGTTCTACTTGGTAGATGTATGATATGAATTATGTTATAACTATTGATTATTTATTGCGGCTATGACATGCATAGAATTTAAAACTATATTTGCCTTATTTGCAAAAATGAAAACAGATGCAAAAAGGAGTAATGTTTTAGATGCGTTGTTGTTAAACGTTCGTTCAAATGGCTTTTATATAAAAAGAACCGATACTATCAAAGATCACAAAATACAATGTTTAAAGTTAAATGCATTTTATTATCACTTGAGTATTTACGTTAGCAGAAAATGAGATAACATACGCATATGTAAAGACATTTTTCAGCCCGTTATCGTCAACAAGCGATTACATTGGCCGACAAGGAGTTGACACAAATACTCAATACAATAATTGTACCATTTGTATCTACTCTTCAGTATTTCCCTTTATCTAAAATAGGATAATCTTCGCATATACGAATATCTTTATCAACCCGTTATCATTCAAAAGCAATTTCATTGAACCTTAATTTAGTTTACATTATGACGACTAATAATTTACCTTGAGTTATTACATTTTTCATTAATTTGACGCATGCAATGATTCCATTCCTAAAGGTAAAATGGTCATCACGCATTTAAAGCAA
This sequence comes from Congeria kusceri, assembly GCA_027627225.1. Taxonomy (NCBI): domain Eukaryota; kingdom Metazoa; phylum Mollusca; class Bivalvia; order Myida; family Dreissenidae; genus Congeria; species Congeria kusceri. The sequence goes on from CM051037.1 coordinate 52,017,642, forward strand.
AACAATATAATTTAGATTTGCAAATTCACACAATTATTTAGTTTCAAGTTTGAAACTGAAATATATCTTCGTGTCTGGCAGGAATGTATGGTGCCAGTGAAAAGTCATTGCGCGCACTTATTTCGAAACAGAATACGTATTGCTTTTTGTGTTGATTTGTTTCTCTTTTTTTCGTTGTAATTTGCACAAACGTAGCGTTATTCCGTTACGACAGAATGCTTTTTGTAAAACGCAGGTATATTTTGTAAAAGGCAATATTGTTTCGTTAATTACAAAACAATATGTTTTGTAAATCGCAGAGCCATGCGGATATAATAAAATGCTAGTATAGTGTTCTTCGAACTTGTAGCCGCCGAGTTGGTTGTGTAAAGCTGTATCTAGGTACTTGACACAAACAACGAGACTGATACAAGTTCTCAGAATACTATACTAGTGTGATATTCTATATATTATATTCATTGTTTTGACACATTATTCTTTAAAATACCAAAAACATTACGAACTATTTTATGTCACGTAAATAATGAGTAATAAGAGTGTCATCATCTGGCTGTCCTACTTATTTAACTTTGCATATATTTTCTGACCAAAAAGGTGTTCGTGTGAATTGCTCACATCCATGTACTATGCAGTTTGAAAAACGAATCATTTGACAAGTAGATTTTTTCTGGAAAGGGCAACAACTCTGAAGTTACGAGGCCCATTATTGTATCAATTAGTAGTATATTGGTTAGAACTTACCAGTGGACGTTTGGCTTATAACTGCATGTCCCATCATGCTTTCAAGTGGCAATAGCTTTGGCGTACATGATCGATCTCACAATTCTCGCATTAACTTTAAAACCTCATTGTAATACACAATGTAAGTGTTAACAAAAAGCAATTACTGACTGTTCTGGCGAAATTATAACTTTCATTCGTGAACATATTGTCATAGCACGTTTGGTCAAGATAGATATTAAATTCTAATGTAGTTATCAAACATTAAGGCGATGCACTTTCTTTACAATAAAGATACAATTCATCTAGTTTCTGATCCAATCTGGCTCAATATAGAACTTCTCCAAAATATTTGCTATACATAAATTGTGCATGTCTGGCAAAGAACCAATGAAGTATTTATGAATTGTCCAAATTGTTAATAGTAGACGTACCTCGCTAGGAAGGTCCTTAATACAGTTAAATTCAAAACATAAGAGTCGTCAAACTGCTGGTGTCTGAAACTAAATTTTTATAAGATTGATAAGCTTTTAAAAATTGTCATTGTTCTAGACATAGCCTACTTTATCGGGAATCTAAAATGTGACTGTTTAAATACGAATCGAAACTGCACACTATTTGGTCCTTTATTTAAACAGTATATTCAAGCTTTAAGGTTTTATTTTCTATTGCCTATAATACTGCTGCTAAGTTGCTAATGAAGCTTTCTAAATTGTATTTATGTTTCAAACATGTGGTGATAATGACCACCGCCAAGTTATGGCTGCGTTAACTTTTATTATCTGGTTTATCTGTTTGTTAGCAACTTTAAGCAAAAAGTGACAAATTGACATTTTCTGGGAATGTTTGACATGGGTCAAGAATTAGATGATTACATTTTGGTAATCATCAATTGATTCCAGAAATATTTCAAAGGATTCTGTATTATTGGGAGAGTAATGGAGGTTACCTATCACTGGTTAAATTCAATTGTAAGGAATGGTTATATCGAGTGTTTTCTATTTACAATTGTTTTAAATGAGTAATTTATGTTCATTTTTGCCATACCTGCCGGTTTCTGTAGCCTGTGTACTTCTTATTCTTGGTAATGTTACACGTTTTCCTGAAGTATGGAAATTTTGTATTACTATTTTCATTGTGTTTCATTAGTCTTCGAAAAATTAATCTGGAAAATATTTAAATGCTGCAAAAAAGTAAAATATATATAAACATAAAAAAAAATAAACAGTACATCTGTCATTATTTCTATTGTTTCAGTTCTTTTTTGGTGTTATGTTTTGTAAATATATTTCAATAAAAATGTTTAAGAGCATATATATCGAACCTGTAAATCCTGCCTTACGATAACTTTTGGAAACAATCGATTTGCATCGCAAATATTTGAACTAATGCAACAGACTGGCATTTCCTCTCCAAAAGTAATAAAGACCGCGGAGCCATTCTATTCGGAATCGTTTTATTTTGTCTTCGCTTTGTCGAAAGAAACGAATACGAACAAACACTGTTCACTTCATTGCGGTTAAATAGCGCTCAAAACTCGTAACTTAAACTTCAAAACGATCTAAAATATATGGCTTGTAACATACAAGGCATTATTATTTGTTAAAGACACAACATTATAAAATCCATAAAGCACATAGCTACACGCATAAACATAGTCTCCATTTATTTCATCAACATTTTTCATATGAATATCGAACACAGCCAATGCTGGTTGTAATACATACAAATGTGCTAATGATTCGTTGTATATTATGTTTAAAAAATATTTTAATATACAATTTTATACAAAGTCAATTACTTAAACAACCCTGATTATATCCCCTGAGTAGTACGGATCCTCACACTCATTACACCTGATGCCATCGGTGGATCCACCACACTGATGTTGTTCAGAAACACAGTGAGAGATGTAGTTGTCTTTGCAGTCTGAAACGTTATGGTGATAATCAATGCGAATTAATATCCACGCTTCATGATTAAGGGGCTTATTCACAAACTGACATTTTCCAAAACCGTTTCTCGCAAATTCCAAAATAAAAAATGAGCTTTAAACTTAAAGAAGTGAAATAAAAATCTTGAAATATAGTGAACATTTGTGAATAATAATCATCTGAAATATATAAAAATATAAATATTAGACGAATACATCTGTTCTTGTCGATGAATTTTTATCATACATTAACAGCGCGATAAATTAAACGTCAAAACATGTATATTAGACGGTCTGGCCGAGAGATTAGCGGAACAGACATTTGAACCGGCCTCGGTGGACACGCCACATGTTCTCTTAATTGTGTTGTTCTTGATATAATATCTTTAGTTCAAATGCTTTAGTTTTTGTGTTTAATACTTTCAATGACATAACCCAATACGATATTTTGACAGTGTAGTTTCATTATGTTTCGATTAAACAAACAAGTGTTGCGTGTACTGGGATTTCATTCGAGGTGAGAAGTTTTTTTTATATGAATATCAAGAAGCAGTTAAAGCAGCTGTCCAGAAATATTATGATAAAAATAAAACTTAGCATAAAACGTTTCCAATGTACATCTTACCGATCAAAATACCCAAAAAATCCGCATTGGAATCTGTGCAAAATAACATTTTGGTAATTTTATATCGTCGATTTTCTGTATGCAATAACAGGTGATGCCTTAGAAGTAAATCACCATATATATTATTGTATATTCTGTTTGCACCCAGTGTTTTTGAACATTAAAATAATAATATGTATTTCGTAAATAAGAAACAATTATCAGGCAAATAAGTACCATTAACGTTCATAAGAACTGTTGCCAAATTACAATGTACTTAATAAGATGTCACGGATAGTGGCTTTTAGAGCATATTAAAGAAGAGTTTGTTTTCTTTGTACAAACAGCACCCAGAATATTATATTAACACTATAATGGTCAACTCACTTTCGCAACAATCGCCAGACCTCCATGCTTGACAATGGCATGATACTCCTGAATAGCTGCCGCCATTGTAACAGTGTTCGTTACAGGCTTGACATTCTTCTTTCAGCTGGTTTAGTACACATGAGCAGAATTCCCTGCACTGTTGGCCCCCGCCACAATGTTTATCGCAAGTTCCCCATGGGCCACAATCGTATGTATTCGGCATACAGAACAGCTGTTCTGAAAAAGTATATACATGTATATACTACACTCTCCAAAATTGCACCAACAACACTAACGCCACTTATTAGTAAAGCGGTTGTAAGTTAAGCATTTATGACATAATTTGCTCTATTTTTTTCCAATTTCAATGCTTTTTAATTAATTTAATGTAATTGCATTGTGCAAGTGTAAAACTAAAGTAGATACATAAAAATAAATAAATGAATCTACCTGTTTTATGTATCAGATATAAAAAGGTCAGTAAGCAAAAAAAAATAATTCCAGCCATCACACTAACGTTTTCGAAAAATTGTTTACAATCTATCTGTAAACTTAGGCGAAATACATTTCCATGTCGGCATTTAATACCAATAACAATCAGAATGCCAGTGAACGTTGATGGTTCAGTTATGATACATATTTCTTATTCGCGGTAGCGTATATGATCGTATTTTATGCTAAGGTAAATACTCAGATGTAGACAAAACTGGTTTTGAACTTAAATTTATTGTATTTAAATAAGTATTTTTGTCAACTCATTGTCGGCCAAACTTTTGCTCACAAACTAAACAGTTCGTGCAAACAATATCTTTAATAGGTGTTGCAGCGTAGTAGATCGATTACTTCAGAAAATAAGTGCGTTGATGCAAGAGCCTTTTTTACTTTAAAGCATTTAAAGGTGTATATTGCGAATGTAAACTGTCATTATATATAAATCGTTGTACCCATCAGAAAAAAAACTATCTGGCTTTCATGGGACCTCCTAGATTACTGAATATATGTGCATGACCCTCGTTGCCTTCATTTTTTATGTTATTTTTTGTAAACATGGCAAACAGGTTCATTATGATTAACAATCAGTATTCTGAAAATAATTGTGAGCAATGTATATAAAGTGTAAACAAAGTGTAATGTCAGTGTATATCTAGCTTTCACTTACAGTAAGAAATGCTAATGAGAACGTTCTGAACCTGCGTATTCAAACGACAATGAAACTTACTTTACAGTAGTCTAGGTGTTTGGAATTCTCAAACAAAGGTTATTGCCAATAGTAATTTGACAAATAATTAGTTACATTAATATTTTTCATTATTATTTTACATCGGCAGCTGAGTAAAAACTAAATCAACCGCCCGTTTTTTGAGACCACCAGCCAAACGTATACATTTTGTAAAACTTGTGGAGTTTGTACGGGCATCGTGCAATCACCGCACGTCTGTCGCACGTTTTAAAATTTAGAAGACCCAAGCTGTGTCTGTGAATCGTACGCTAGCCGTGCGTACATCGTACGACTGTGAAATACTTTTAATGTTGACGCACGGCAAACGTGTAGTTATCACACGGTCACCGCAGTTGTTTGCACGGTTGCCGCAAGACAGCAGAGGTTTCTTGACAGCTACACAAAACATTTTTCGTAACATAAATAATCTACGCGTATTGCTGCCATTTACGACTTTTAATTTGGCTTGTATATCAGGAAGATAAAATGTTTATGTGTTGATATTGTAAATCATTATTAAGATTGTTTGAATGTAGCTAAATGATTGTAACAAACTTAAAATTAAACGATAATATAGAAAATGACAACATCGCGCCAATAACCTCAGTTATTTATACAAAACACAGTGTCGCCGTGCGGTTGTGCAGCAACAGTAATGTGTCAGTTTCACTCTTGCGGTGCAAGTACGTTTATCGCAAAGGAGCCGTGCGTGCAACGCAAAAAACTCGTACGGCGTCGGAATGTGCACCGTGTGTTTCTGCAGCTGGCCTATGCGAAGCTTAATCCACGAGGTATTTGTAGGCTGACCGCATGATGCCCGCAAGCTACTGTCATGGTGATTGACGAACGGCCGCGTCATCAACAAGTGCTTGCGTTAATATCTACTTCGGTCGTTTTGGACACTTTTTGATTGAGAAAAAAACGCACATACGCCATGCGGTCAACGCACCTACATATATTTGACAAAATACTCGCCGTACTGCTGTTGTGACCGAGACTTAAACTCAGCTCTCGGCAATTTAAAATAGGTTAAAGACGGTTAACAATGTTGGGTCCTGCTTTCTTTGTCAATTTGCTGCCAAATTCTTTGAATCTCAAGTGCACAATAGTATTTCCAGTTAAACCTTCATCATACACTGCATGGTTCTACCCATATTGTAGTGGTAGCGTACACTTCTAGAAACAGGCATTTCATGTGCACGGTAGCTAAGAAATATGTGAATAAATACATAAGTTTTAGTTTTAAACAACCCTCTAAACCATATAAAAAAAGAAATTAAGCCCGATGACGTGTATGTTGTTATATCTAGTACGCTTTCCAGCACCTTTAAACAGGGGAACCTATCAAACGTGACAACTATAAGACATACAGCTTTATTTACGTTAGGAAAAGCTAAGTGTTAACTTCACTTATATCTTAAATAACATTCTAGCTTTTCGGAAAATACTTCCTGATAGCATAATCCAATAGCAAAATATTGAAACTATCTTGACGGCTTTATTGGTGGGTTAACTGTGGTTAGAGAAATTGTAATGATTTGCATGTTCGTTTGAAAATTGCCAATGTATTTACAAACTCATAATATGAGATTAAATAGTATTTCAAATCAAATTTATTAATAATATAGCATGTTATATGAATATAAATTTCATTGTTGAGAACATTTGGAAATTTTTAATTTAAGAAATTTAGAAAACACAATAAGTGGCAAAACGTATCTTTGACAATAATATTAACACATAATTAATTAATACGGTAATTAACGTTAGATAGACATACCGTCTTAAGTAACGGTGTTACGGATGTAGTTTTGATTTATTTGAAAGCCTGTAATAATCCATAAAAACTAAACCTTAGCCAATTACTCCATTAATAGTAATAAGCTTACCTTCCTAACAGAATGAAAAGACGAAAACATTCCTTTATCTTGGTTTTTTAAATGATATATTCGAGATGAATAGCTTTTATCCATACTTTTCTTGTATGTACAGTCCCAGTATATTAGTGATGCGTTAGACTATTAATTCGGTCAATTTTTGCTAATAATGAAACTTCCGAAATACAAACAATTCATCGCATTTATATGTTTTTATTTTTTGCAATGCAAAACAAGAGAGATTACCGCAACACAGTTTTTATTATCTAGGCTTTATATCTCAGCTTTTTTCGATTTCTTTAACAAATTTAGTTTTCAATTATGTGAAAAGAGAAAGAACATGATAGAGACTAAGATGAATTGTGATAATTATAATCAATGTTTTTGTGTGTTCAAACAAACATTTCAAATGTTAGTATAATGAAGAAAGAATGATTACAAGAAGAACTTACTTGTACACCGTGCAATGCGTTCATTGTTAAAATGAACCTAAAATTGTTTCGTGTGTAGGTCAAATTGTGAAATAGAAACAACGCTTTATGTAATATAAAATTTAATCCATCTTTAAAGTCAATCACAATCGTTGTATATTATTCTATGTGCCACTCAAGTCTTAAAGTTTCTCTAAATAGCGTCGCATTGTTTGAAAGAATTTGTAACTTTTTTGTCAAAGCATTTGCACCTTTCTGTATGGCACACATGAAAACAGTGATCTCGACGACAGATATTAGATATCTAGTTTAGTCCATACATGCATTTTTGTCAATAAATGTCAAATAAAAACTAAACGTATGCGCATCATATTGTATCATAAACGTAATCAATGCACATCTATGTTTCTGTCATAAGACCCATCAAATTGTCCCTTTATCACTTTCTGTTTTCAATAAACAATACGTACCTTATGATCAATATGTGTACGTAAAACTGCGTGTATGTTTAAAATGTTCATATAATATGACCTTCTAAAGATATACTATTTTTATGTTTGTATAGGGTACCTAAGCATCCTTGATTAAATCCCCCTGCATTGTACGGATCTATACACTGAGTACACCTGATGCCGTCAGGGCATCCACCGCACTGTTGTTGTCCAAACATACACTTTTCTATGTAGATATGTCTGCAAGCTGTACAAATTAAAAAATATATATTCATGTAATTTACATTTTAAATTATGTGTTAAAGTATTCGCAAAATTCGATAGTTAATAACAGATAATATGCATTTTGTATCGTATGAACTAAAATTATCAAACATGCATACACTGTATAAATGTGTTTTTAGAAAAAAAAAAATCAAATAATATATTGATGGACTGTTTAAAAAGTATATTCTTTTTGATATTCCTACGCAATCATAATTATAAATTAGGTGGTTCAACTTACTTTCGCAACATCTGCCTGACCTCCAATTCGGACAATGACATGCCCCTCCTGAATAATATCCGCCATTATAACAAAGTTCGTTACAATTTTCACACTCTTCTTCCAAAAACTGGAGTAACATGTTCTGCAGTGTCGCCCCTCCTCCACAAATTTCAGTGCAACTTCCACAATCGTAACAATCTCCATACGTGCTTAAATCACAATACTCTAAAATGTAAATACAAATACATAAATGTCGTATTTATCGTAATTAATTAATTAATTAATTAAATAATTAACTAATTAATTAATTAATTAATTAATTAAATAATAAATAAATAAATAAATAAATAAATAAATAAATAAATAAATAAATAAATAAATAAATAAATAAATAAATAAATAAATAAATTAATTAATTAATTAATTAATTAATTAATCAATCAATCAATCAATCAATCAATCAATCAATCAATCAATCAATCAATCAATCAATCAATCAATCAATCAATCAATCAATCAATCTATCTATCTATCTATCTATCTATCTATCTATCTATCTATCTATCTATCTATCTATTTATTTATTTATTTATTTATTTATTTATTTATTTATTTATTTATTTATTTATTTATTTATTTATGTGTTTATGTGTTTATGTATTTATTTAGTTATACAAACAATTAACATTTAAACATTAGTATTATAATAATAATAATAATAATAATATTATTATTATTATTATTATTATTATTATAATTATTATAATTATAATAATAATTATTATTATTATTATATTATTATATTATTAGTCTTATTATCAGTATCATTATTATTATGATAATGATTAATATATTTATCTGAAAAGTATATGCAATTTAACACAAGCACTAAACATGAAATATGAATTAAATCCATGGCAACCAAGACTATCGATTCATTTGCAAGACTTAGTGTTGGTTACTGTTATGTGATCAGAAGAAAACTGGTATAAGTAATTTCGACTATACTTTTAAAATAGTCGTATAAAGATAACGATTACCAGCATATGATTAACAAGCCGAAGTGCAGACACTCGACCGATGTTATCACCCAGGTTTGAAATATGCCTTAAATTCCAATGAAACGGCGTAATGATAGATTCGTATTACTCTTTTTGCAGACTTAATTAACTCACAATAAAGCTAGCTTCAAATGAAGGTTTAATATACAGTATGTATGAATATACAATATATTAATGGAACTGCGGTAGAGTTACCCGTAGCAACATCTAAATGCCATTTTTTCAAACAGTGTACAATAGGCAATGAGTTATTCAACACCGACTACAATACGAATCACACGGAACAAACACAATTCAAACTGGGGTCACACCATATGAACGGTTACTTCTACGCTACTGGGTTTAAACCGAGTCTCCACCACAATACCTGTAATTGTAAACAAAAATAACGCCCTTAGCATTGCAATTGCAAATAAATGACAATACTGATATGCGCGATGCACGATTCCATATGGGGGATCATACTCTAGAGTAGCAATTATAAATGGCTATTTATGCAAAGCTTTAGGAGTATGACACCAGTAACACAAGTCATTCAAATTGCAACAGTGCTAGATTTTCTGTAACAGCCTGTACGATTACCTATTTGTGCCACCTGAAAACAGTCGTCAAACAAGCACCATTAACGATAAAAATTTAAAAAAGAGCTGTCTGAGGACAGCGCGCTCGACTATTCGAAGTATTTCAGTTGGTACATATTTTGGAAAGTGGAAGGGGCATGAATTTGAAGTTTTCAGACTGTGGAACAAAAACTTTAACCCAAAAATCTATGTGAAAAGTGGGCATACCTCTATCAAAATACAACACAGAGTTATAGGGATTGTTTAAACTGATGCTGTTATTTCAAATATGAATTCCAAGTTTGAAGTGAATACCTTATGTAGTTTAGAAATTATAAGACTTTTGAATAAAAACAGAACGAAAAATCTATGTGAAAAGGGGGGATAACTCTGTCAAAATTCAAAACGGGTTATGTGGATTGTTTTTGAACACAATAAATGCTGGTTATATCACAGAAGTAATGAGCTTATGGTTTGCAATTTGGTATCTTTAACAAAAATAACTATTTAAAAGTCCAGATGCATCTGATTTACCTAGGCAGCCATGATTATATCCTCCAGATTAGTACGGATCCACACACAGAGTACACATACTGCCACCAGGAGATCCACCACACTGCTGTAGTCCAGAAACACAAGTAGGGATGTAAATATGCATGCAGGCTTAATGAATAACATAATAATAAACATAAACGAATTCCAAGATAAAGCATACAAAACTTGAAAGCATTTTGGAATAATTAACATTGTTTATTTCAATAGGTATTTAATGCAGAAAACATCACGTTAACTCGAGCCATTAATGCATGAATAGTAATTACATTGTGAGTGTGTACTTTACGAGTGATCATCAATGTCAAACGCATCAAAGATACTTGCAAACGACTGACTATTCAACTTGACGAGTGATCTTTAAATAACAGATTATCTAAATTCAATTATTGAACTAACATTCACGTTCAATTATTTGTTTGGAATCTGACGATGTTTCCAACATATGCTATTTTTAAACAATAATGAAGTAGTTCGTATGCAAATGAGGTATTAATAATTAAATTATTGCATTTACATCTTTGCTTATATGGCCGATTGGTGACTGTATTGATTGTTGCACAGAGAACGCCTATACCAGATGCAAAATTTCATTGAAAAGTCCCTAAATTCATGAGGATTATAACAAAATAGATATAATAAATATTATAAAATGTTTAGATATGTAAGCCATAGAAATGCAGTAGTTTAGTAATTTTACAGTCTTTTATTTTAGGAATAATAATACTCAATCATTGTTATTTTTTGTTAATTAATATTTGTATTATATATATTCGATCTGTTTAAATGTTTCTGGATAGTTTAAAAATCATCTGTACGTAAACATTTTAATGTAAACGGTATCTAATCCAACAATTGTAATACTATAAACATTTAGCTATAATGTGTATTTCGTACACTAACTTATACATACTTTCGCAACAGCCTCTTGTCCTCCAGCCGGGACATTTACAACCTCCATTAGCAATAATAGGCAAGTAAAAACCATCATAGAGACAATGTGCATTGCAGCTTTGACAAAACTCTTCCTCAAGAAACCCAAAAACATAAAACGCATATCCTGCATTGTCGACCACCTCAACAACTTTTAGAGCAACTTGACCCAGGACGGCTTTCGTCATATTCTCCAAACTCACAGTCATCTATAAAACAATAATGATGGTTGTGAATCAATAATTTATACTAGTTTGAACAGTAATAATGTGAATTAACATTTAGTCTTTTTCTTTGTAGTTTTCTTTTAATAAATATAAACAAAGCGAAACTCCAGCTGCGACAGCAGGAGAGAACTCTTATTAACAGCCCGAGGTCTTTTATTTATGGCAAGTGATCAATTGCCAAAAACAATACACAGGACATCACAAAAACACAGAACAAACACAAAACACACATGAATAAAACAGGGGTCACCGCCTTGGAACGGTCCATGCAAAGCATTGGGGTTGAAACCGGTTTATGTGCGCACGAACCTCACACTTGGCCCAGAATTATTCACAAAAACATGTAAGTGTAAATAAAAATTAACCTCATAGCATCGCAATTCAAATTAAACAGCAATAAAAGATAACATTATTCAATTTAATTACCATTTAATTACTCAATGGCTAGATGCAAACCAGAGCAGCAGAATTGCAACTTTCTGAGGCACTATGAAATGAAACAAAAAACAAGTATCAACTACATCTCGTCTTTTTATAAAACGTTTAAAAGACATAGCATCATATAGTTCAATTTTCAGATCATCGTCGTGCAATTTCAGGAAGTAGCCGTAATGTTGGGTGTAAAAAGCTAGATTACATAGGTTTGTTGTATATTTTTATGTTAAACTGAATTAAACTTAATATATTATTCTACATCTTCCTGCTAACCCAAATTGAAACAAAAAAATAACTGAATGAACGTGGTTGTTAAAACCAGTGTATAAATCGGAAATGCTGTAAAATATTAAATAAAAGGGTACAATATATCCTAGATAATCTTACGCTACGTCACTGAGACAGTAAAAATATTTTAATGATGACGTAATTTAGAAACGCGCAATGCACACGATGACGTCATAATTTTAAAAGGCAAAGAAGTTAAAGCTACTTATCCACCATTTAAAACGACAAAATTTGTAACGATGAAAGAAATTCAGTATCGAAAACTAATAAGCATGTGTTTTTTAGTATAAGTGTATTATATTCTTTTGATAAGAAAGAGTGTATTAAATTATTAAGTGTACGTTTAACATTCACTTTAACATGTTTACATTTGCGAACCCGTTTCAAAGCATTACTGTAAAATGATGGGTGGGATATTCTGTTAGATAAGAACCTTTTCAAAGAAACATTGTATTTAGAAACTAAGACATTATATTTTCTATAGAATTTAGCAAACTTATTGCGTAAATCATGATATATAGTTAGTGTAAGGTTACGGTCGTTGAAATCTTTAACTCATGAGCAAGCTCTTGCATATCGAAATAATTGCGAAATGTATATACCATAGGAAGGACCTCTAGGAATATTACCATCCAAGAAAGGGAAATTTACAATTTTGAAATTGAAAACATCGCGTTTGTTATTTAGGCTGGTTTTAACTATATTGCTAGTAATAGCAAGATGTAAGTCTAGGAATGCAGCATCTGTATACGATGAACGCGATTTATTTAAGGAAAGTTCTTTAGGGTAAATGTTTTGGATATTTGTTCAAAGAAAGGGTTATCTATGTTTAATATATCATTAATATATCTACAAGTTTGATTGAAGCATTGAATCAAATTTAATTGTTTATCTTTTGATAAACCATAAAATCCCGTTCATAGCAATAAAGAAATAGATCACCTATAAGCGGTGAACAGTTAGTACCCATTGGCACACCAATAGTTTGTTAAAAACAATTTCCGATTGAATTCAACAAATAAGTTATCCAGAAAAAAAGGAAGGTAAGGGCTGAACATAAATCTAAGCAAGTCCAACAACATTCATTTGCATTGTTTTGGTTTTTATGATGATATCATATCTTACTTGTAATTGCACCACACCAAGGCAATGGATGCATAGAATACTAAACTAAATCGCATTGTAGATACAATGCGGTGTTTCAAAAACCTTCAACATCCGACACTGTATCTCTCTAGTCCAAATAATATGATTATTCTTAAACTTTTAAGAGTAAATTTCAACAGGGCATCATTGCAAATTTAGACATTTGATGCCAGATCCCCTTCGTAACCAAACTATATGTTGCCTCTATATATGTATTATTGTAAACATGCATAAACACGTGAATTAAATACATTACCCTGTCATTTAAACGGACTTATTCACAGATTTCTGTGCTTTTTAAATGGGCAATTATAGGATCTGACATGAAAAGCCTAAGAACTTTAACTAGAAAAGAAAAAAAAAGTCAATCCCACCGGTGTTCGAACCGCAGACCACCGGACCAAATGTCTAACTCGTTACCTCTCGGCCATTACATCCTTAATACTTGATGTTGTATTTTTTTATGTACAATATTCACGCATTTTAAACAATTTCAACGAAAACAACAGAAAGACTCCAAATTTTTCCACGTTTAACGTTACTAACGTTTTATAATTTTATCCATTTTAACTTATGATTACTCATAAACGAAACGCTTTTTATAGTATATTTTAGGTCAGCGGTATTATTTAGTTCATCTATATATACTGTTCTTTTATTTTTTCGAATCTGTGACACAAAATTTGAAAATTGTCAATTCGTCTATCTGTGAACAGGTTCCTTTAACAGCATTGAAGCCCAAACTATTGTAAATTAGTTTATGTAACCGAAGATTGCTCATGTTTGGTCGCGCAGCAATAAAACATCGAATTTCTCTCGTTATTTTACAAGACGAAAAAGATTATCCATTTAGCATTATAGACATTAAACGCTGCAATAAAATCTCCAAATTTACGACTCAATCTACTGTCAATATATTTTTTTTAAAAACGCGCTTTCATTGCCTCTTAACAACGCTCAGCCTGGTGTAACACAAATGCAGCATTTCATGACTGTGCTGATATTTTTGAGGTATAATATCAAATCTTATAGATTTGTGTAATGTACACATGATTCTAATACATCTTGGGGTGAATATTGCTAGGAAACATAACCATGGTGTTAAATCAACATTTAAGACAAAAACAAGTATTGTCACTATCAGATGACATTTGCCCCCGAATGCAAAGTCAGTAAGTGCGACCTTGACACCAAAATGAATCTTTGTAAATACATTTGAATGAAAACTATTTCAGTCAAAATGGCTGCTCTGGAAAACTTAAACTGAAATTTCTAAGTTATAAAGAGGCATTAATTAGTCAAACAAAAAAACAGAGTTATAGGGCTTATTTTCCCTAGTGGAGACGTTGATATTAAAGAAATATTTTAAGTTTCAAGTAAATACCTTTGATAGTATTCAAGATACCTAAACAAAAACTTTAACCTAAATGTCTAAGTTAAAAGAGGGGCATAAATTTGGCACAATACAAATCAAAGTTATGGGGTTTGCTTTTCCTGGTGGAGACATATATACTTAAGAAGTATTTTAAGTTTCAAGTAAATACCTTTGATAGTATTTAAGATTTTGAAATGATAAAAACTGTAACCTTTGCCGGCGGACTTTGCCGACGGACGGACAGACAGACGCACGGACGGACGGTTCGATTTAATATGCCATCCTTTGGGGGATTAAAACGAAACACATATCATCGAAATGAGGACAAAGATGAGGACACCTGGTGATACAAGTTTAATTGTAGAAAACAATACACAATTTGCCTAGAATTCAATGTTAAAGTTTCATTAATACGTCTCAAGGGTAAATTAGATTTCTTTAAACATTAAATATCCTTTACGGTTTTAGACAAGTTGTTGTATATACATATACATCTAAATACTAAGAACCAGGTATTTAATTTTAACGTTAGCTAAGAAATATGTGCAATTTTACTTATAAACAACCCTTTCAACAATATGACAGAAACCATATCAAGCCCAATGACGTTTATTCTGTTATCTCTAGTGCAAATGTTAAACATCAATAAATAAGGAAACCTATCAAACGTGGCAGCTATGATACATACAGCTTTATTTATCTTAAAGAGATAAGCGTTTAGCAAATAACATTGAAGCTGTTCAGTAAAATACTTCCTGATAGAGAAGCAGAAACCAATGGCAAAATACTGAAACTATATTGACGCTTTTATTGGTGGATTTTACTGTCAGCAAAAAAGGATCATAAGTTGCGTGTTCACTTGAAAAAAACTTAGCTTATAATAAGATGCAAATTGTGCCGTTGACTTTAATACTGACACACAGCGAATAAAGCTAAACACGCATTAGGAAATATGCACAGATATTACGGCAGTATAGATGTATATATCAAACTTCCAAAATTTAGAAAGATCGGAAACAATAGCGGTCAACTTATAATTATGTTACGGACAAATAGCATTATTATTATAAAAAAAAGTACCGATACTATCACAACATATTTTATATAATGAATTACAAACAGTTTAAAGCAGATTTTACAGCAAAAAATAATAGGATAATATACGCTTACTTGATTATTTTTAACCTATTATCGTTGACAAGCGATTTCCTTGGATGTTAATTTTGACCACATTGGCCAACAAGGAGTTCATGAAAAAAAAAAGTTCAAAACCAATTTTATTTACATGATGCAATAAACATGTCCTTGTTAAAAAAAATAAAGTTTTATGCTGTAGAAACTATGGTAATGCACATTGTATCAGACGTATTAAATTAATATATGCAAAAGATTTTGACCATTGAAAAATACTGAAAAAACATTTTAACATGGAATGTCTTTTGAATAAAATACCACAGATTAGAGGTATTTAACTTTAGGGGGTGTGATTGCATTAATACACGAACAAACAGCGGGAAAGAACATAATTACATCAAAACTATTTGATGAACTTACAAACGCTATAGGTTAGGTTAATCTTGGTCAGGATTTTGAACGCAACAATTTTCGATTTTTGATTTACGACCGAGTGTATTAATTAGTTTTGTTTTATCTTATATGGGTTTCTATACGATCTTAAAAGCCGACGCTTATTAGACTGAAGTAATATCTGTGCAAGGTTTAGCACATTAAATATTTTATCACAAATTGTTTTTTTTTGTAAATTTGTGTGTGTAATAAAACAGACATTTATTGAGCGTAAAGCTAGGTCCAGCCTTTATGCAACCATTCGACATGTAAAGTTATGTGCTTTGACTATTTGTGGTTCCATACTATACTTAATCCACTAAATTAATCCTCTTCACCACACTCGAAGACTGTGATCGTGACCACAGCGCGCCATTTGTTCCGGCCCCTTGCCCGGGATTTGACTTATCTCCATAACTTTTTTTATCCTTCGCAGCTCGATGTCAAGGTACTGCGCCAAGAGTTAGTGGGCCTTTCTCTTCTCCTTGTGCCTTGTGGATTTCAGTCTAGGGCCTGTCTTGCTGTTTTGGGATGGGCTCTTCGCAGTGCGTTGCCGATCCGTCTCTATTTCCTCTGAAGTATTGTGTCAATGATAGTCTGCTGTTGTGTTCTTGCCCAAACGGTCCTGTTTGTATATCTTTCTGGCCACCGTATCTGCAAGGTCTGTCTTAAGCAAGTGTTGACAAAAACTTAAAGGCTCTGGTCTTTACGTTTGGTCCTCCTCCAGATTTCAGCACACTTTAGAAGGACTGTCTTCAAATTTGTGTTGAAGAGGAGCTTTGTTTTGAATGTCTTGTTCTTCTAAGTGGAGGCCTTACATGCTGCCGGGGTTGATCCTGAGGCGTTTGGTTTTGCTGATGTTAACTTCTAGCCAAGTTGATCTGGTTACTTCTTGCAGAAGTCCTCTTTTTTGCTGTATATGGTCACATGTATGGGACATAATGACAATGTAATAGTCATTATCAAGGTCTTCCAGCTACCTTGACAGTGCCCACTGTATCCCTTTTAGTATATCCAGTGTCTTCTTCGGCGAAGGTTGTTGTTGTACAGACTTCGAAATATGTTGCCGATATTGTTTGGGATACCAAGGTGCCTTAGTATATCGTATCTCTGTCCACCGTGTCAAACTCCTTTTTCAAGTCAAAGACGTTGACGTATAGTAGACAGTTTCGATCTAAGGTTTGCTTAATGATAATTCGGAGCGTCGACAGTTGTTGCATTCACTTAGATTGCTTTTCTTTGGTATTTTAACAAAGTACCATGTCTGCCACTCTACAGGAACAATTCTGTGTCCCAGTCTGGAACTCCCAGATGTGTTCAATGAGGTCTATCATGTTGTCTGCAGTGACCTCTGCTGCACCCTTCATGGCTTTTGGTGGGATTTTGTTTGGGCCTGGAGCTTTCCTTGATCTTATTTATGGCCTGTATCATTTCCTGTGTGGTTATTGGTCCTTTGTGTATTGCCTGGTCTTGTCCCTCTTCTATGGCTGGGGGTTGACTAATGTGTCATTCAGGCGTGCGCATCAAAATGCTGCTTACATCTTATCAGTTGGTCTTCTGCCTTGGATAGGATTATTTTATTTTCGTCTTTGACAGTCACGGTGGGATTGCTTGGACGTCCTGCTAGTTGGCAGGTGATCTGGTACAGGGTGCATATATCGTTCTGTTGTGCCGCTATTTCTGCTTTTGCTGCCAGGTGGTTGAGTTTGGTCTGTTTATCTTGCCTGCAGCTCTTCTTCACCTCCTTTTGTAAGATACTGTACTCATTTTGGTTTCTCTATGTCTGTTCTCTAATCTTTGCTTAGAGAAGGCTCTGACGGAGCGATCTTTTGTTTTTTATCTTCTGAATTATACTGTCTGAGATCTAGAATACGAGCCTTTCCTCGCAGACTGATATAAAGGTGTTCTTTCCAAGTACCCATTTTTTCCACGGAGTCATCTTTTGTGTCTGTCTAATCTGTTTCATATGCTTATGGAGAACTCTTGTTTATTTAATGGGGACTTCAACTTAGTTGTGTCGAAGCGTGGACTTTTGGTGTTTCCTAGCTTATTGACATTTGCAATTCTGACTTGAAGTTTTGCATTTAGGAGCTCATGGTCGGCTCCGTAGTATAGAATGTGTAAATTATAGCGAAATTGTTTTTTTTTTTTTTTTAATAATAATTAATTTGACTTCTCATAAGCATGTGGTGTACTAGTTCACTCAGACATACATCTTATAAGATTTTAACAATCAGCTTGTACACATATTACATTCGTATGTTAATAAATAATATCTGTATCTAGCAGGCATTTAGGAGTAAATTGTTAACCGAAACGATTCATATTCATTGTTAACATAAACCAAACATCATATTTTAAAATATGTTGTGTCATCCTTCATTTATTGAATACATCTGCAGATTACTTCTTGTATTGTGCATGTAATATGTTTAGTGTCACTCAGTATTTTTGAGATGTCAATTATTACATTGAGTAATAGTTTTATTACAATAGAAACAACAAACAACACGATCTGATGCAGTCTGGCTATTTATTGTAAATAAAATGTCACCACCACCAAACACAACAGCCAAAGCAAATATTTACACTGCAAATACACGTTCAGCAATTAGACTGTTTGTGCACTTATTTGAAATAACAAAGCGACTATGTGTTAAACTGCTGACAATAGATTTTGAATCCACGAAGTAGCACGTCAATTAAGGAATATGAATATGCAACGTGTATGTCGACAGCATGTATTCAAATATGTATGTATAAGGAACAAGTAATCAGCATACACAAGTACATGAAAAATAAATCAAATGGAAATCACCTTAATACAATTTTTAGAATTCCTTGCTATTATATTACGAATTTCAAAAATTCCCCTATTGAAAAATTTAGCACAAAACATATTATAAAAACGAAGACGTGGTAAAAACAGCGGACGTAATGCATGGCAAAAAGCAAAATAACAAATCAAGTAAACACACGTAAAATTCATATAACGCAAAACTTCAAATAATAAAAAACTATATAAAAGATTCAACACACAGTACTACATACATTTCAAATTAGCGGACGGAATACATTTGTATTATAAAATTAAAGCAAACACCATTTACTATGTAGGGATATATTCTTCATAACAAAATAAGATATACATAAGTGTCTTCCTTTAACACAGTGTAATGTTTATTTCCTCATCTGTTCACGAATAATTTTATACGAGAACTCCATTTGCTTGTAATATTACTGGAAAAAAAGTCAGTTGTAAGTAATCGTCTATTGAACAATCAATTACAAAGAAATCACAAAAATGATGACGTTATAAAAAAAAAATAGCGGACGGAATGCATGACAAAAATAACAAACAAGCATATGTACGTTGAATTAATGTACAAAAGCACACAACAACTTCCAAAAAAAGAAGAAATATCAAAGTTACAACACAAATTAATACATACTAAATAAATAAGCGGGAAAAATACATTGCAAAAAGGCAATCTAAAATAGAAACAAATACACGGAACTATGTACGGATATATATTTATAATACAATGAAAACATAAGATATATACAGAAGTAGCTTTCATTTAAAACATGTTTTAAGTTTATTTACTACTCTGTTAATTATGTGAATAAACATTAATTAATGCTTAAGCAAAAAATCATCATATTAAAAATTAGGTATTGTCTTCCCACAACGCTGCACAAAAAGTAATATGAACTTAAGGTGGGAACATTAATTCCAATGAAAACATGTATCCATTGCGCATCAATACTTAAACGTCAGATATATCACAGTTTGTATGTCGTACTGTAGGTTGAAAACAACCCCGTGCTGTAGGTACACGTAATTTTTATGTACAGCTCGTTCAGATCGGGAGAGACCAGCGTCGACGACGGAACGCTGACGTCATAGACGTGGTCACGTGTGTAGTTGACGTCCAAAACGTCAGAAAATCCGTCTCCTGACCCAACAACCAGACTGTAGTGGCGTGGGATTCCTGGAATGGTGTTAAAGGCGCCCTCCCAGTTCAGTTTCAATTTGCCTTGGGTGAAAACCGCCGCTACTGGTTGTCCTAGAAAGATGAAAAAAAAATCTAATTATACATAATGTTCTTCTAGGACATGCAATCCCTGGCATGTAAACACAGTTCGCATCCAACGTACTTTATTTTTTTAAGAAAACTGAAAACATAGCATGCACAATTGATGCTTTCATTGATGGATAGAAAGCTAGTAATATAAATCCATTTCATATTGAACTAACAGGTGCATTCAAACATGCATTCACATTTCTTATCACACTTTACTTAGATATATAAGAAACAATAAAGCACGAATATTTTACAATACAACAAATATCTCACCAGATAGTGCCGGAGGTTCCGAGGCCATGACTAACGAGGACTGTACACTGGAACTGGAAAAATTGCCGCCATTGACTGCTTTGACTTCAGTCGTGTACGTTTGGCCTGACTTCAACTTCAGATGCGCATTGGAAATCGTGTCCCTTAGACCAGCATTAGTCCAATCCACAACGACGTCGCCGTTGCTATAGATTCGATAGCTGTACGACGTTATCTTTGAGGGATCTTCAAAGTCGTTCCAATATATCTGCAACATGCTTGAATTGGACTGCCAAGCTGGCTCACCGGATAATGGGTCAGTCAATGAAATAGATTCTTGACTGATGGGCGTAAATCGGATAAACGCATGCGCACTGTTAGGTGCTTCAAGATAAATGGTTACTGGCCTTGATACTAACGTCGTTGCAAGTTCAGCTTTGTTCACACAATTGACTGTGACATAGACTCTATCCCCATGATCAAGATGAAGCATATCGGACTGACAAGATTGCAATATCTCCGAATCTCTTTCTGCTTGAATATCGTCTGACAACGGTTTTAATCCTATAAAATAAAAAATAATGCCCATATTATGTTATATACTAGTACATGACATATATGGTAGTGTTTCTTAAATGACTGAAAGTGTTAATCTCTGATGTCAACGTTGTCATACCTTTTAATTAATTAATAAACAAAAATATGCGTTTTGTTTTAGGTTTTAATTAATATAGATCTATGAACTGTTCGTTTCATTTCACCAAAAACGGATTGTGCAGTATTGGCAAATGCGCATGCATGCAGCAACGTCTGCGCGAACATACGTACCGACCAAACATTTACAGAATTGTACATCGCTTTCATCGTCTTTAACCTTCCAAGTTGCATGTAAGGAGATTGAACTGTTTTTGTCAGCAGTCACGAACACATCAATATCGCTAAGGACGGGCGGGGTATGGTCAATTATAATTGGTTGACCAGAATGGAACACAGATTTATGTCCGGCATGGTTTTCAGCAATTGCAGTAACATAGACCGGAGTCCCATGAGCGAAAGGTGCAGAAATAACTCCAAAATTATTTCGATTGTGAAGGTCAGATAGTGACTTCATTTGAAATCCTCCTTTGGTAGTACCGGCTCCCAGAGCGACCTGTATGTATAAATATATTACAAAATTATCTGATAATTCAATGCAACATAACACAATATATTGATCAGAGAATAAAAATCGATGACAAATACTTCTTACCATCCGGATTTCACTTTCTTTATCCATTATCAACAGGTTCACTGCAACCGAATAAGGTCCGATTTGCTTTAGTGAAACGGCACTGGTATTATTTTCAGACAGCATCTTGCATTCTTCAACGGTCACGTTTTCCAAAATTCCATCTACAATAGTTGTTCTAAACTCGATTTCTATGGACTGTAATCCTGTCATTGGCGATATAAATGAGTAAAGATATTGGAGAACTCCATCATGGCGCTTTTCTAATGGTAATGTTATGCGGTACCGGTCGATTATCAAGACTGGGTATAAATCATAGGGTGCACTCCTGATACTTCCACGTATGTAGTAGACGTTATCTTTGATCAATGTGGCGTTCAAGACAATAGAAAGGTCACCATCATTCACATCGTTCGAAACATCAATTGGTAATTTTTGGGTGGATTCACAAGAAAAGCCTTTAGGCGGCGTCGTATCGACTGTTTGTTCTGGAGAAAATATAGCGGAGCTTTCATGTCCTGCCGCGTCTACCGCCTTGACAATTCCAAAATAGGACTCGCCATGTTTAAGGTTAAGGTTCGTGAAAGTGTATGCCGTCGACAAACCAACATTCCTAAAGCCTATATTGGTAGCATCATACTTTATGCTATTTGCGACAGCAGCAAGGTAGTACATTATTCCTGAAAAATGATCCTGGAATCCGTGCCACGACATTTCAAATGTGTTAGTCGATCGTTGAAAAGCGGAGTTTTTGTGGTGCTTTGTGTTAAAAACGACTCCGTCTATTGGACTGTCCATATCAATTACAAACCCATCCGACACCAACGCCGTGTGAAGCCCAACGCTATTTACAGCTATAACAGTAAAATAATAACGTGTTCCTGGGTTCAGAGTTAGGTCACCTATACTAATATTCGTTGCGAGTCCTACATCCTTTTGAGGAAGGATATCGTCGCCTGAAAAAGTAAATATTATGTTTTAGGCATATTTTGGAAACATAGAGAATCAAATGAAACTCCAGTTACACCATCAGTAGAGAACATACCTTTAATTAAAACAAGTAAACAATGCCTTTACAGTACAGTGTCCAACACGAAAAACAGGATACAAACACGAAACAAATTTTTATATCAGATTATAATCATTGCCTTCTTACTGTGAGGTGAAGTTCCAAGACTGACACTGAAGTGATCGATGCGACTCTGATTTTCACTAAACACCCCGTCCCAACAGGCAATGATAGTGTCCGTCCAGTCAATAAAGTCCAAGTCCTGAAGACAATTGCCTTCTCTGATATAACGACCACGTTTCACACTGGGCTCCGTTTGATCGATCATCACAGGAGAAGATTCAAACACAGCAAATTCTTGTGCCTCATACCAAACCCTCATATACACAACATATTCTGTGTCATGTTCAAACGAACGATTTATTGGCAGGCAATGGATAAATGCAGACGTCAGGCCGATGTCTGTCCAAGGACTTTCCAATTGCAGATCATAGATTCCTTCACCAATAGGTTGACCAAGTACGCCAATACTCCATTCATAGCGACGAATGTTCTGTGATGCAACTCCTCCATCGGTTCGCGTCCAATGACCGCCAAGACAAGCAGATGACGCTGATATATTTAAAACCTCGTGGTGAAGACCTGCGTATATAATAAATACTGGCAAGTTTTGAGCAAGAGCATCTACCTTTGATATGTTGCTGCATGTAAGGTTCGTGTTTACTTCTACGCAAGGATGACCGATTACTGCACATGTGCAGTCCTTGTTACAAAAATGTACGTCGCATGAATGCTTTTCAATTTCTAAAATTCCTTTCTCGCTGCAGGCTGTGCTAGATAAAACATTCGCAGTGATCCTTCCAATTGAACTGTTCAAACCAACGTTGTTTTGCGCCCATATTGACAGAACTATGGAATCGTCAGCGGATAGATTTTCAGACAGTGCAAATGAGGTCTGAATTTCCCCGCTTTTATTGGTGTTTGGCATAGTAATCAGTCCGTTCGAAAGTTCATTAAGACCGTAGTACCTCGAGATCGTAATGTAAAACTTTTCAATACCGGACTCTTGGTCGTGGAACCCATACCATGTCAGGGTTAAATTCGTAACAATATTTCCATTTGAATCATTGTAGTTGGCCCACGACATTGGAGGTTTAAAGCCACCAAGATGTGGAGGAGTAGAATCAATCAAAAGGTCGGATGTTCTTGCAGAGGAACACAATCCAGCGGCGTTACAAGATGTAACAATTGCGTAGTATTTGTCCCCGTCATTCAGCCAGTTTTTCCCATCTAAACTGATAGTCACGTGGCGTTCAGATCCTAAAATCAAATGTTCGACAGGGGTGTGGCCCTCGTGGTGTGTTTTCAGCGTAATTTCATGTCGGACAATAGGACTAATGTCGTCTTCAAATTCCCATTCTAAGCGAATAATGGACTTTTCCCACTGAGAATATTTGCCTTGAGCTGAGTTGTAAGTAAGTACAAATTTCGGAAACTGTGTAACTACTGGCGGTGAATCATCAATTACAAATATGTCCGACGTTTTGGAAACATTCATGCCGACCCGATTGAAGGCCCATACCGTTGCCAATAGATGAGTGTTCCTTGGAAGCTTAATATTGGATTTTATAATGGAAGAATGAAGAAGACCGTTTAATCGCTCAACAACGTCACAAGATCCATGTGGAGTTGACACACATACATCATAGTGATCAATTCCCGACTGAGTATCTTCAAAACCTTGCCAGTTTATCTGTATAGATGACCTAAGGAAACAGAACGTCTCATTATAAATCACGAACGCATCCACAGTGAATATTGAATATTAATGTACTAATTAATTCATTTGAAAACAACAAGTGCCATCGTTTGTCAATGGGACATATACTAACCGATGTCCTAGATATTTGCTATGACCTTCACCGGGCCCTACACGCACAAGTCCACGTATGGGAGGAGAGTTGTCAACTATGATGCCATCTGATACACGCCTGGTACAAAGGTCTGCTTTGTTGCATGCTTCAACAGTTACAAAGTGCTTCTGTCCGGGAATGAATGGACCATTCCAGGAAACCTCTGTAATATAGGTTGCATCAATAATTCAATATACATTTAAATGTGATGAATTAATTGATAAAAATATAATTATACATTGTGAGTACATATTTTAATCTCTACTGAAGTGAAAAGCAGGTGTTGACAATATTTAGATTTAAGAATCATTGTCTTGGTTTCAAACAAGCGTTTCATAAACAAAACATCGGCATTTATGTTACATATTTATGGATTAAAAATATTGCATAAATGAAATGCCGAGAAGCCTACCGGTCATCAATCCAACATCTATCATGGACTTGACATCTGATTCATAAGGATCTGTCCCGAGACCAACTTTGAAAAATGCCAAATCGCTCTCTGGATCGTAAAAATCTTTCCAGTTCGCATGAATGACATCGGTATAGCTTTGAAAATCTATATCCTAGATTGAATAAATAAGTTCTGGTTGCTAGACTGTTAAACAATCACGAATGCTAATATTTAAAATTTTGCTAAAAAACCGATAGCGAAAATAAATTCATCTCAATGTTTTCCTGTAGTCAATAACGCTATTTGTTGGTGTATCATATTTATGATTTGTGCATTAAACAAGACAAATTAATCTAACGTAAGACCTTTTTTCTTGAATCCGCTCGCTCGATGTTTACCATAAAACCTACATATAACACTTGATTTTAAAAGGCTAAATATTTATACCTTTTGACCTTTGATACCATCGAACACGTAACCACCGGTTGGAGCGCTTCGGTCCAACACAAACCTCCTTGATACTGGTCTAGATATCAGACCCGCACGATTCACGGCCTAAATAACGAATGTGTAAAAAGTTACTGTTACTGTTAAACAAATGCAAGCATAGATGTATATGAATAACTGTTTACCGATCAATTTCATTTACAAAGCTTTACCTGAGTAACGATAAAATATGGATGGCCGTCTATTAGCTGTGCTAAATTCAGTTCTTGATAGTCGTTATATATTTTCGTTTCTGACACAATATCTGTAACTCCTTCGATTGTTCCAACGCCCAAACTAAAATAATCTATCCCGCTGTGCGGATCCAAAAACCCTTCGAACCGAAAACTTGCGAACTCTCGGTTAATAAACTGATTTCTTTGAAGATTATCTAATATTGCCACACTGCCAGGAGAAGGTGGAGAGGAGTCGATGGTCAGTTCCAACGAGTCTGAACTTGATACGAAGCCGGCGTAATCCGTTGCTGAAATGGGAATTGAATTGTAATTTACCGAATGTAATTAGTGTATACATCATGGTAAAGTAAACATTACAACGATCAATGCATCTAATGGCGGCCAAATATTTTCCGAACTCAGCAAGTGTTACGTTGTCATTGCATCTTCGACCAAAATACATTTACATTTCTGAAAACATTAATCTTTGTTATGAAGACAGTACGTACCATTCACGGAGACAAACACTGCAGATCCATCTGACAGTGTTTGCATTTTTAATACTGCGGATGTTTCTAACCCAGTCCGTACGATTTCTGCTATACTGTTACTTCCATGCTGTGTACCTAAATTTCATACACGATAAGAAAGATTAACTGAATCGCACGAATATACATCTACTGTGTACACATAGGTAATAGGTAGAGAAAATATACAAAGTATAAATTGAAAGTGCTTACCTATTCCAACAGAGAAAGAACGTATTTTGCTTGGATAGCCGAATATGGTAGCGTCGATATTGTCATCAAATTCCTTCCATGAAACTAAGACGTGCTGTGGGTTCGTAATAAATCCTTTATGATTTTGGACGTGAACCTGACCTTTTGCTGGCGGAGAACTGTCCAATAGGAAACCATTGCTACAGGATGATACCTTCTCAAGCGACTCAGTAAATAACTCGCGATATACCTCGGTGTAATTAGAATAGGCGCATATGTAGTAAATTTGATTCGGCGATATTGTGTTCTTGTTGAACTCTATATAACCTGATTCCGTTTTGTATTCGACAAAACAGTTGATGTCCGTATCACAATTGTCTGGCACATACTGCGTCTTCATAAGGTACCAAGTAATTCTACGCTCGGAAGCGTACATCAGAGCACCGGCTACTGTAGAGTTAGCACTACCTATGTTCAGTTCGGAATCATGAAGTAGAGAGTAATGCTGTCCAATGTTCGAACTGAGCAACATCTGTAAAACCCAACACACATGTTTAACAAACATTGCATTCTACGAACGACAAATAATAAAATCGACATAATATGTTGCTGCATCAAGTACCTTTTTTATTTGTGTCCAACTGTCTTTCGAGGTATCAAAGTCATAGACAGTTCCAGTTGAATACGACCCATGATCTCCTCTTGTGTTCTTCCGGCAAGACGTGCTTGATAATCCGCTCAACGAATATACTCGAACGCACAAAAAGGTTGTCACATGCCCATGATCTGGCAGATTAACGCATTTCTCCACCTGTGAACATATGATACTCTCTTCACCCTTCATCGCTTGACCGACCAATGTGTAAAAAATAAATTGTATTGTTATAAACAAATTGCATGAAAGAGAAAAGTCAAATCATTACCTTCAACTGCGATGTTGTAGAAAGAACATTTTCCCAAACAAATAGTAGGTGTGCTCCCTTGTCATCTCGACTCAAAGACCATTGGTAGAATCCAATATTTTTGACATCACCGATTAATTCCCATGCTGCGATAAAATCAACACAATCGCCAGCTTCTTTTACTTTTAGCTCCGCATTCGTTATCGAGATAATAGGTACTTCATGTTCTACAGTGAATGTCTTCGATTCAATGGATCGAAGGCATCTGATATTGTTACAGATCCTAACATTGGCCTTATAAAGTGTTCGACCTTCCAGTGTCACGTCAAGGAATGAGTAATTACGTGTAGCAACAGGTTTTTGAAAAGGCACCACTTCATTGTCCGTAAAAGAACCATTGTCATTCAGAATTTCATATAACCCTACAGAAAATAAAAACTCAGTCTTTGTATCTTTGGCATCCAGTATCCAACTTATATTTAGCTGGTTATTGATGGGAAGGATACTTTCATCCGGGCATCTATTAATTTTCAAAAGCAAGTTGTTATTAGAAATGTAATTGTGCTTGAGTTCTAGAGTAGGCTTATCCATAAAAGGTGTAATATAGTAGACATTTGCTTCTTTCCTGACAATGCCATCACTTGTGTTAATGTTCACAATATGTTTCCATCCATCATCTTCCGAAAACAAACCATACTGTTGTCCGATTGTCAGAGGAAAATGAATCTGTGTCATGGTGCTGTAATTACTCAGTGACATGTTCGTTATATATTCAAATGTGGAAAAGCAATTTTGCCCGATTTTGATGCGCATTTCATTTTCCAGCGATTGTTTATGGTATATATGTACCCCGTTAGAAGACGATATTGTAGAACCCCCGCTGCAGTTTGTTCTGACCAGGAAAAAGTAAACCTGACTGCTGAAAACTGAGCTTGAGTTAAGGCAAAATCTATTGATGCCGCCTGAAATACTTTTGAATGGAACTACATCAGTTGTAGTGCGATTCGAACCTATGCCCACTTCCAGTGAAACATTCTCGTGATGCTTAAACCCCATCCATCCAGCACATAAAACTTGTTCCGTAAAATGGAAGTCGATGTCTGTTGTTGTATTCGGCATCTCCGGATCCAAATCTAGCACAATCCCGTGCCCCGGTGTATACCGGGATGGCAATCGGAATTTTTCGGTTCTGATCGATGTAAAATGACCAGCTTTGTTGTATATGTGAAGGTTGAGATAAAACTGTAAACCATCACCATTGTCTTGGTTCTGTAGACGAGAAAGAGGATACCGAATGCAGCCCCCGGTGTGTGGGGGGCAAGGTGCGGAAGAATCCAATTTCCATTCAAGCAGTGGACTGGACGGTTCTTCGTCGTGACCTACAAAGGTTTCAAGTGTATCGTAAAACTAAATTTGTAATTCGTTGTCTTATTAAAAGTTATACACCATATTTAATATAAACGACAGTGAAAATTCCATTGTATCTTTAGTAGAGAAATGACTTGATTACAACTCTAGCTCCTTTATTTAACGCCTTTCAATTGCGGTTGAACCTATGGAATACAGTCAACAAATATTTAACGTAATTTTTGCTTACCAAATTGAAACACTAGTTGATCAATTGGTGCAGTCTGTTCATCGTCATAAAACATGTCGGATTCCCAGGCAAACACAACATTGTTCCCTTCGATAGTGACTTGTGGTATATTCTTGCATAATGGTGGCGTTTGATCGATTAAGATTGGACCCAATGTTGAAATTCTTGATAAACCAGCCTTGTTAACGGTTTTAATAAATATATAAAACAGCTGATTAGATCCTATTCCCTCGTGATTGTGTCTGAAATATTGTTTCTTCTCAGTGGAAATATAGTCAACCAAACTCGGGGAGATATTTTCCGTCACGTCAAGACCAAATCCAACAGAAAAGTCTTCAATTTGACTGCCGGTTTCGTCGACATCCCACTCAAGAAAGATATGATCGTTAGGTAGGAAGACAATAGTTTCATTCGTGTAAAAAGGCAGATTACTGCAGAGAAAATTTGAAATCTCTTCATCTTTGCTCTCAGCTGAATAATTTGGCAAATAATCAGCTATTGCGGTTTCCAATGTCGGACGACAGAGACTTGAACAGGCCGTCGAGTTATGTAGAGGAACTTTCTTAAGATCTGACTTCAATACATGCGGTCGACCGTTGTGGCAAACAATGCTCTCGGAAAACGACGAATGCTGGAGCGTTAAGTTTCGTATGAAAGGAGCCGATTCATCTCGAGTTATTCCATCGGAGCAAACGGGATTGGAAGATTCCATTGCATTATTCAGAGCTACCACGGTCACGAATCTTTTTCCAGTAAAGTTGGCACGGAGGCGAACAGATGTTTCTTGAAAAGGTAATTCTTTGTACTCCAAAATCGCATTAACCTCTGTAAAGTTGTACAGTTCCTCTCCCGTTAAACATCTCTCTGCAAGTCCTATCCTGTAAATCTTGACTCCACTTTCGTGGTCAATAAATCCATGCCAATGTACAATAAACGAATCTTCACTCATATAATCAATATCATTAGAGTCAACAGGTCCCTCGAAAACAACCCCGTCTTCGGGCGGAGATTCATCTACAAGCACGTCAAGATGTTCTGTCGTTGACAGCATCGCATTATTGGTAACAGTTATTGTGAAGAAATAGTTTCTGTTATGGTTTCCTGTATGCTTATCCTCTTCAACTAGCTTATTTAGAGGAATTGAGTAGTTGAAAAATTCACACATTCCTATATCCGGGCAATAACAATCCAAGGAGTCGGACGGACATGTCGTCTGAAAATATTGGTATAATATATAATAATTAATACAAATAATATAATGATAATATAATCATTGAATATTTGTCCACAATCTCTTAGTTATTTATGATTTAATGTAAGAAACCAGCAACCAGTAAATGCAAATAACTTCTCATGCGTACATTGATTTTGCGAACAGCCAGATGGCCTTGTGTAAGCACGGTAGAGGTATCGGCGATTCCAAACACCCAGTTAATTGTGCGAACGCCACTGTGGGGGTCCAATGCGTCAAAGGTCATCTGCATCTCGGAGAGGTCGGTGCTGTTGTGAACATATAACATCTCATATCCATCTTTCTTCAACCAAATGTTGTTAATATGCGGATGTGATTGATCGATGAAAACTGTTCGTGACTCATTTAAAGTGTTGTTGGCAATATCTACTGGACGTATGTTGAATGTGTAGGTTTGTCCATCGGAAACATTTAACCTGGTACAAAAACTCTGATTTCGAAAGTCTGGAACTAGTTGTTCTGCTGTATACACGCCGCCGTTGAGTTTCCATGACGTGTAGAACATTATTATTCCATGAACATTTGGCGTACCGCTAACAGGCAGAAGACCAGCTGTTTGTTCATATATTCCAGTAATGAGGCCATTTGGTTCTGGTTCAATTGGATTTAATAGTTGGTTGTCGAAATAAAACTTATTAATGAAATACTCTCTCCAACTGATACAAACGTTCTTGTGGTGCGTTTGCCAAGTAAAATTAGTTTGTGGTGATGCTGAATCGAACCGAATTTGTTTTTCTTTCCAGGTTTCAATGAAGCTCGAGTTGTCATATAACATAAATTTCCGTGTTTGACGTACATTGTCTGCAACATCTTTAACCTCTAGTGATATGCAATAAAGTCTTGGAGAATCGGAGGTAAGATTAAGATGTAATGAATGAACATCGGACGTGAAGTTTGTAGTCAATGTGTTTTTAGTATAATCAACCTTTAGTGATCCTTTCGAAGGTGGTACTTCGTTTACTGTTATTTGATAGCGTTCAATAGACGATGCCGTATTATTTTCTCCCCCGACTGGAATTGGGTCGATCCAACCGTTGAACTCCACTGTCGAAACTTCAGACCTTGTAACACGATTCGAAATTGTTAACGGTTCGGATGAACAAGGTTTAAACTTGGAGCAATGTTCCGGAGGTGCATTGTCGTATCGGTAACATACTTTTCTTTCTTTTGTCACTTTTGTGTAAGGTACAGGTCTAGATGTGGTATGCGTTGAGACGCTTGTATTAATGCTTTTCAAGTAGCCACCTGCTTTTGCTTCAAACTCCAAACACAGTCTGCAATTGAATAAAAGAAGACAATACCGTATACAGTATCTGAGCGTTAGGTCAACATATGAAAACAGTTTATCAGATGCACCATAAAATTGCTGTTTCATCTTTTAATTACAGTGAAACTTTTAATACATTTGAAAAAAAAAATAAAATCGTACGCCTCTCCATTCTGAAGGTTATATTTCGAGTCGGTGACAGTTATATTGCCAGAGTCGTATCGCGCCTGTACCACGCTCATACTGGAGTTTCTGTCTTCTAATTGTGCGTGGGTAGATATGTCCATATACGACCCTTTTTGAAAAGATTATTGCAATATGTAGTGAAATATAATTTATGGCTAAAAATCATTGTAATACGATTTAGTGTTTACATTTTTAAAACAATGTAATTTACCTGTTACGTTTTGGATTACAATATTTATCGTTGTGTCGCTTATGCCAAAGTTTTCTTCTTTAATGAAAGATGGTCTGGTAGCGTTGAATGTCGAATAGTCCACAGAAAATTCTGCAGCCATTTTAAATTGCATTCTCACTGGTTGGTAATTTCCATACATATCATCTAGATATTGGCACTCAGTGGAAGCTGTGGTGCTCAAAGCTTGTTTCTTTTCACCATTCGGTCCGACAGCCAAGGTGTCACATGTTAACATATCCGGAGGCGTATTAGGCTGACAGGTTGTTTCTCCAGAATTGACTAAACTGTAATCTTCAGTGAACCTTTTTTCAAAACCCTTGGCGCACTGGCAGTCCCTTGTCAGACCATCATTACCGCATGTTCCAGGCCAGCAGTAGTGATTGTTCCAAGCGCACATGCCTTTAAACAGAACATAATAAAATATGTGACGCAAACAGCTGTACATTCGAATTTGATGGTATTTATCAAACCAATAGTAAACGATGTAAATGCATTTCACAAATCAATTAATTTCATCACCCCTGTTGCTTAAAAACTTTCTAAACAAATGCCTTACGTTGACATTCTGTATCGCCATTAAATGGCTTGAAAATTGATTTGTGTTCGTAACATTCCACGCACTGGGTGTTGTCTGCAGTGGTGCAGTGCCTGTGCTGACATTGGGTAATAGCCTTGCATTCTGAAAATAGAAGTGAAAATTACTATGCTTTGGTGTCCATCAAATATGCTATTTAAAAAAGCGTACACTTTGTAATAACCAATACCCTTGGTACGAAAATGAAAACCGTTTTATGTTAAACTAAGCCAAACAATGACTCTTATATAACTAATATTTAAAGTATATGTAACTGACTAAAGGTTTAAGAACATGTTAACATCATTAAAATGACAGTACGAATAGTAAACGTATTATTTTCACAATTGTAAAGTTTAATCTAGAAGTATTGTGTGTCATAAACACTCGTACATACCAATGGTTGCTAAAATCCATCTGGTAACACGTATGTCACGTGGTCAATATTAAAAGATAAATATCTAACTATAAAGTTTGGACGTAGCATATATGATTCATCGTTTGAGATCAGTGTTCAAACATCGTATACATATACACAGGTGTCTATCTAACATGTGTTAAAGTTAAAATATGCCCGTATAATATTAAGGTGGAGATATGTTTGTATTTTAATGCATTTTCTTGTTTTCCATCGAGTTGTTCATTATATTGAGTGAGACATTTTATGCATAACAATGTTTTCCACCAAGAGAATGAACAACCAGAGTATAATGGATGATGAAGTTAAGCCTGGAGGTTAAAACAATAGAGGAACACTTCGTTACACCTCTTTGTGAAAATTACATTATGCATAAACCAGTATGTAAATATACAAGCCAGGTCAACGACAACGTTTTAGTAATAGGTAACCACATTATCGGTGTCTAAAATTGTCAACTATGAATGACGTCGTAAGTGGTGTTTAAATTGATTTTGCATACAAATGAATAAATACAATAAATAAATGAGCATCATTCATTGTTCTGTTGTAACACTCACTTTCCAATTATTAAGTTCGAGATGTGAGGTGGATGTTGTGATTGAAATTGCGCTGAACGTACAAAAAGGAATACAAATGAACTGATTCTGAAATATATTAACTGAAGTTTCAATGATATACTATGATTTAATTTATTTGAAGTTGGTGTCATCTGTGGTGATATTTTGTTTTTAGTTTATTTCCATAATTATTTTTTCAAGATCTAGTTTATCAGTCTTACTTTTTGGCTTGTATACAAATGCAAAACTTTATGGACGCTCTTCTTTATGATATATTTTTTTCAGACTATGCATGATGGGCAAAAAAAGAGGGATTTCCGATCCGATTAATGAAAGGCAATGATTTTCAATTTCAAAAAGCTTTGTTAATCAATTTAAGTTCCGAGATCAATGCAATCTCATTAAAACCAAATCCTAACGGTGTTAGGATCTGAAGGCATCGTACAACAGAACACAATCAAATGACCGTCGGAACAAAACATATCTCAGACCTGCTACGCCCACTGAAATTGCTTTTTGCACAGAAACGTTTTACCACGGTTTCAAAAATGTGATGCCTTTCCAACTGATACTTGGGAATAAAACATTTACAGTAAATTTTCGTGTGGATAACAATGGATATAGTGGTACTTTAGGCGACTGAACACCCGAAGTTCACGTTACTTTCGTGCATAGTTTTTGTGTTTTATATATAAGTTATACCGCAACATTTGAAAGGGAACAGTTTGATTGGCTCCAGAAAAGGTCACCTGAACGTGACCCCTAATGCGATGTCATCAGATCCAGTCAGCGGATAATATAGAAGTGTCAGACTGTTGATGATTTTAATGAGATTGGAGATCAATGACATACGCATTATTATCGGAACAAAACGTATCCAACTACAAAAGTGTAATACATGACATAAATATTTATCACATAATCACACGTTTCTGTAAATACAAGAAATGTATGAACAACGCGTAAATTAGGCACTAGATCTGACTTCGCGGTCAAGAGAAGATCTAAACTGCCAAATGAAATCTAATGTACGTGTATCAATACTGGTGTCCATAATGTGTTGCTAACATGTGTCATGGGAATAAATATTTTCTAGATTCCAGAATGAATCTAATTATCAATGTAGTTCTATTAAAATATGTACACATTTTGTTACTATGACAAATATCTTCGGTAGTGAGTTTGGCTTCTGAAAACTTTGTTGATGAGAAACAAAACGAAACCGCGAATAGTGGCACAAGTTAGCGCAAATGAAGAACATAAATATAATACGACGATAAACTCTCGATGGCATGGACTGAAAAAAAAAACTCAAAAACATGATTGTTAGATTTTCAAACTCGAAAATATCATACTCACCACATTTATACGTTTATAACATTATTGCATATCGTTTTTGTATCGTACTTAAACTGTCTTAGTTTATATCAGTTAAAAGGTAATTACAACATGAAACATAAAATAAAGTTCATAGTTACATCCGCTTAAGCAAATACATCGTAGATTAAAGCATACATTTTGCAGCTAAATGTTTTAAACATATTTAAATAACTTTTTACTTTTTTTAAATAAATTTAATTAAAAAATGATTGTCTCTACTTGACTCCTTGTAAAAAAAAAGGCTGATAAAAGGCTCGCAAATTGGACACCTTCGTACAAACACCATTCGAACATTTCACATGAATTTTTAAACAAATGTTAAACAAAGGTCAAGCATTCATGATAACAGCTTTAAATACCTGTTCGTCGCACAAGAAATAAGCACTAACTCTGTACTACGTTTTAAAAAAAAAAAAATCGTTTACCTTCCTGACAGCAACGTCCATAATAAATATCCGGACAATTGTAACTCGGTGATGAAAACAACCCTCCATTATAGCATTGCGTGTTACAAATCACGGCCCTGAGATGAATCGTCATCTAGCCCACTCTTTCGAACGCATTCATCATATTCCCAATCGTCCACGCAACATAACGACCGGGATCTATATTGGCGACCTCCACCGCACTCTGTACTGCAAGAACTCCAACCTTTCCATGATATCCCCTGATAAACCACAATTTACACAGGTAAAAGTTGTTAGCGAAAACACATATCCAAAGTGATAGTTTCCTTGTATATACTTAATATTCTCTGTATTGTTACAAACTATAACTAAAGTGTCTGTATTTGATGTGTACACTGAATACTTCAAACAATATTCACATTTCTGTAAATACAAATATTCATAGCTATCGCCCTACAGTCTGGACATCAACTGTAGTGTGGGGTTGAACCATGCGTATATATTTGAAATAACGCTACATTGGCGATAATGTCGTTCTGTTTGTAATCACAGGTACCTGACTATTTGTTAAAGCACAAGTCGGTTTTTATTTACCAATAAATTCAAGGAATCTTTAAACAACTGCATTGCATACAACAGAACGTTTGCAGGAATCAAGAATAATTTAACACAAAATACCTTGTAACCCCTAAAGGCTTAAAATATTGTGTAACCCCTAAACCACATAGTGAAATTCAATTGAAACAAGCCATTTTTGAATCTAATCGGTGACTCCGGCTCAGAAAATATTTTGCCGACAAAGAACAATGTGATGAAGATACATCCTCTCAGAATAAAGAACAATCATAATACATTTCGATAAAAAAAACCTACTAAGTCTACATTCATCCCTCCAGCAGGAAGAGATACAACTTTAGATGTTTATATTGATGCCATAACAAATGAACTTTTATAAGTCTAATTGATCACAAGAGGAAATATTAGCACTTAATGACCTTAGGGACGACAAAAATATCAGTATTAAGAAAGCTGACAAGAGTGCCATAGTTGTTATAATGAACCGCACAGAATATATTGATGAAGTTACCAGACAACTAAATAATGACTAATATTACTGTAAACTTGAAAGAAACCCGCAAGATGAATTATGCAGAGAAATAGAAAAGGAAATTTCAAATTTAGATGGCATTAGTGACAAAATCAAGGATGACATATATCCAACCATTAACAACAGAGTTCCTTCATTCTATATCATGCCAAAACTCCACAAGGAAATTAACAAGGAATTACCACTATGATTCCCTAGCCGGCCGATAGTTTCTGGATGTGAGTCACT
Source organism: Congeria kusceri (assembly GCA_027627225.1). NCBI lineage: Eukaryota > Metazoa > Mollusca > Bivalvia > Myida > Dreissenidae > Congeria > Congeria kusceri. The sequence continues at coordinate 52,054,253 of CM051037.1, forward strand.
AACTGAAAATATATCTTCATTATTGACACTGTTTTCAAAACCCCACATGGAAAACTTACCATCTAATGTAAAGTATACAACTGAATTTATAAAGAAGTTAATGAATGTCCCAAAACTTGATAAACATTCATTTTTAGTGACACTTGATGTCAGCTCTTTACATACAAATATTCCTCATGGTGATGGAATTATATCTTGCAATTATTTTCTTGAAACGGATCAGCACCGCTCATGTGAATACAATGCAGCAATTTCTAAGTTAATAAAAATTGTATTAACCAAAAACAACTTCCAGTTCAACGATGTGAACTATCTTCAGACTTTGGGAACAGCGATGGACACCAAGATGGCACCAAGCTATGCATCCTTATGGGTCAGTTTGAAATGGACTTTCTATCTAAAGAATTGTTATTAAAAACCTTTACTGTGGTTACGGCTCTTGGATGACGTTTTCTTTCAATGGGAACACAGCAAAGAAGAACTATTTACTTTTATTGAAAATATAAATACTGTTCATAAAAATATGAAACGTACATATACATATTCCCAAATAAATGCTACATATCTGGACGTCAATATTGAGAAAGAAGAAAATGGTTCATTTACAACACGTGTCTGTAAAAAATTTACTAATTGCCACCAGTACATTGAGTATTAATCATATCACCCTCGAACGTGTAAGCTGGGAAGCCCATATAGCCAGTCAAAACGATACCGAAGAATTACATCCGACGACAACCACTTCCAACGGGATTGTAAAAAGCTCAAAACATATTTCACAGAGCGAAACTATCCTATAAGAACTGTGAATGAGGCTATTTCAAAAACATTTTCACTTAGTGCAGAAGATGCTTTACAGCCAAGTTCTAAATCTTCGTCAAAAGACATTATTTCATTTGTTTGTACTTATAACCCATCTGTACCTAATATTGGAAAGATAATGTATAAATACTAAAGATTTTTTTTTGAAGACATTCAACAAATAAGTCAGTCAAAGATCTTTCCAAATTCAAACCAGTTATTGTTTTTAAACGTCCTTCTAATTTGCAAGATATACTTTTTCATTCGAAATTAACAAATGTTGTCACTAGTGGTGAAGTTTCTAAATGTAATAGACCAAGATGTTCTCATTGTAGTACACTCGAAGAAAATGACATATTTTCAAGTACTACTTTTTGTAAAGACTTTCAAATTAAGCAAGGATTATTTTGTTCTTCCACAGCAGTGATTTACCTTCTTACTTGTAAGAAATGTCATATGTTGGCCAGACAAAACAAAAATGTAGTCAAAGAATGAACAGTCATAAGTTTGATATAAAACATTTTCCTGAAACATTAACCAATGTTTCTCAACATTTTGACAAAGTTCAAAATAATTGGCAAAGGCTTTTACAAGAAACTAAATGGACGAACATTCTTGGAACTACCAGTCCAAATGGAATGAATTCAAACGTATTATTTTAATTCATTTGTGCACTGTTGAAATCTAATCGTCTGTTTTGATAATACATATTTGTTATATAGTTAATACTGGCCTCTCTATATTCTTGCTTTTTTATTTGCATCTTACCAGAATTATTGTATCATATTGTATCCTTTTTAACAAATATGGCGCAAGAATGTATGTCATATTTTGACGTTGCCGTTGACGTCTGATGACGTCGACGTCATTTCCTGTTTATAATAGCAAACCTGATGAAGGCCATCATGGCCGAAACGTTGTTTCAGTTTTAAATATAAATATAATTTCCTAGTTGAAGTTGGACTTCTTTTCTTATCACTTACATCTTTAAATATACGTATTAATGGCTGTAGACAAGCTTACAACATTGGCATCTGCCGCAAAAATGGCATATTTAACTACAGCTTTCATAAGCCGATGAGATAAATAAGGAAGCTTCGTAAGTCCTACACCGGGCTCCTCCGCCACAGCTTGTGTTGCATTCACTCACTTATCATGTAAAATAAATGAAGCATGTATATATTAAAAGCATATCAAATAAAAAAGGAAAGTTGAAATTCCACGAAAACCAAAATTTTCGAAAGAATTGCATTAAAGTCAGCACAATAATAACAGAAAGAATGCAAGGTGAGGTCATTCAGATATGGTTTGGAATACATAATCTCAAATCGTTCATGAGCCGTTGAGCAAAAAACATTTTTCTATTTAAGTAACCTTGACCTTGACTCCACCCATCCCATATGCAATCCCAAGCGAAGTCTCGATATGAGCATACATATGAAATCTCATTACACTATCTCAATCCGTTTTCAAGTTATTAAGCGGAAACCGTTTTTGTTTTATATTTTTAATAACAGTGACCTTGACCTTCATCCCACCCATCCAATATGCAATCTCAAGCGAGATTTTTTTATTATGTGTCTATGTATGAAGTTTCATTACAATAGCTCAATACGTTTTCAAGTTAGGGAGCGGAAACCAAATGTTGACGCCGCCACAATACGCCCGCCCGCCCAAAGACATATCCGAATCTAATAACCGAATTTTTTTTCCTTAGAAACATCTTTTTAAATAAAACCATAATATAAGAAAACCAATTTAAGCAAAAATAATACATTTTGTACCTGAATTTGCAATGCATGTTCAAACGCATTTATAACGATTAGACCATATAGGCAAGTAAATGTATATTTAAAATGTCTTGGCCTTATAGCGCTATCTTAAAAATAATGTGTTTGCACTGACTGTAAAGCAATACCAAAAAATAGCTTTAATATTGTAGTGATATGAAGTTTGCATTCTAAACAAGAAACGTTATCACAGAAGCTTCTTTTCGGTTTTAAGTGTGTACTTAAGAACATTTTATAGTACTGCACTTCACAAATTGTTAGAAGAAGAGTTGTAGGCGCCTAAAATTAACCCTTGGTTTTATCAACATTGCTCTTGTGTCAGCAAAGCTTTTTTTTAAACCATAGGTCTAAGTTTGTAAGCAAAGTAAATAAGAAAGTGTTATAAAAGTGCAACCGAAATCAGTGCTCCACTGCCCTCTGCGCTCATTGGTTGTTCTTATATTTTCAGCTCGATAGGATGGTCATGTGTATACCTATCCTGTTGCCAAATATTTAACGTCCATACAAGAGACTTGTTAAAAAAGAAAGCATATTTACGTTTCTGTACAAATAGTATAAAAGTATAAAGCGTTGTCAGTAATAATAAACAGACACAATTCTTAAGTTATATTTTTCAGATCCAGTTTTGCGTTCAAAAAAGAGTAAAGTAAGAAGCAACTGTTAACAGCAACAACCTTCTTTTTAAAGGGGCTATGTCATCGAAAAGGGCCTCAAGGGGACTATTTCTTGTTAATACTCTGAAATTTTGATATTAAATAATGTCATAAACGGCTAAAACAGAATACATATAATGGGAAAAGAGTTTACGCATTCTGAGATAAAAATCAACTTATATTATGTGTTATGTTTGTTTGGCCCTTTTCTGTTTGACGTCAGAATTGTCAGCATTCTGAATAAACATAGTTTATAAAAGACTCCTTACCAAACATGATAGCGCAGTTGTTTAAAGCTCTGACTACTGTCATTTCTTCGTATGGCTCTTAAGTCGTGAGTTCGATACCCGCTTGGAGTTTTAATTTTTTCAGGTTGTTTTGCTTATTTGTTTTTTTTATCAAATGCCTTATTGTGTGTTATATTATTTTTAATTATTTAATGCACATGTCTTAGTAAAGCGCATTTCTATCAAATAATATAATTTATAGTGCAATAGGAAGCCAATTTTTCTATGACATAGTCCCTTTAGTATACAATGAAAGATAAGCAGGCACATAAAACTGGCACTGAATTATTTAAAAATAATGTATACTTTATGAATCAGCTCTTGTATAAAAAATATGCCATGTAATTAAACGCGATTGTTATACGAAATTGTGTATGTTATTTAACCGTTGTTGACTAATATTCCTAGATGATAAAATGGACTTTTTGGTAAACAGGATAAACCGATGATTGCATTTATTCCGACATATAACCCCATATTCACGGTTCCACATATTTTAAAGACTAAAGCACAATTTGAATTTGTATTCTTTGCAAAATATTATCAAAATCGGATATATTTATTTGTGCTGTTCTATAATAGTTAAACCAAATTTACGTTTGCAGATGTTTGTGTTTTAATGTATGTTTAGTTGCGCCAGTAACCGCCTCACTCATTCGCTTTGTCTTATCATAAAAGTAAATTCGCTAATCTGAAACATTTCGTTCATCAAGAGTTGGAGTTTTCGTAAAGTACTTATTATCATAAAAGTAGATTCGGTAATCTGAAACATGTCGTTCATCAAGGGTCGGAGTTTTCGTAAAGTACTTCTTTTCTCCTTAAAACGACAATAGGCTTTTGAACATGTATACTTCAAACGTTGTTTTATCACATTCCACTAGAATAAAATTTGCAGATATGGGTGGTTGCGTTAATAATATTTCACGACATTTGACTACGATAACTGTAAATCGAGTAGCATTATCTTAAACTTTATTGTTAAGTTCAACTTCAAATATTAAATCACAAACTACACTCTAATAAATCAATAAAATAACTGATCAGTCGAATCAGTTGATAAGATTTGTATTTAATATATTCACTTCTACAGTCTTGGTGCGTAGCATATGGTTGAAAATTCGGCGATGTCCATTTTTTATGGTGAAAATAGGGAACGATTTAGAGCGTAATAGCAGGGTGCTTTTCCTGTTGGCCTCGTTTCCCCCCCCCCCCCCCCCCACACACACACCACCCACCTCCCGCTGCTGCCTCTCTGGGCTGTCGAATATCGTTTGAAGTGTAATATATGTATGCTCTTATCCTTAACAACTGAACAACTGTGTTTAAATACCTGAAACGTAAACCTTAAAATTATATATAAAAACTACCCCCTCCCCACCACACTGCTCCTTGTGAGCAACACCCTGTATATTGTTGTATTCTATATATTCTATATATTTCTTTATACACGTATACGTGTATATATTTAGTTCTTGACAGATGAACACCTTTCAAATGTAGTTATAAATTAATTTTTATAATTTATATTCGGATCAAATAGATTTAAATTGCATATGTGATTTATAATGCAATACAGCATACTATGTGACATGTATTAGCGGCAAAATCGATTACATTGTATGTTGACTTTAGAAATGTCTAGCGACAATTGCACAGAAACTAAAATGTTTAAAGAATTGTAATATTCGTTTCGAAACATATCTAGCATTCAATATAGTTACAATGCCATGTATTCTCTTCCTGGCTCATCGTGATAAGTTTTATAAAGTTCCTTTTAATACAGTGAAACGCATTTCTTTTTCAGCATACTTCAGTCCTCTTATAATTAATCTTAAAATGTTTCAATGTCTGCAAACAAAACAATATAGATATATACAAATGGTAAACATGCCATAGATATAATCTTGATTTTCCCACCCTCTGTTTATGTGTGTCGTAAATATATCTTAATTAAAATCGTAATTCGCGTATTGATAGTACCTGTTTTTCTTTCTGTGCATTAAACCAGTGAAAAAGTAGAGATCGAACCGACTAGTATCTTGCCTGTTTGAGTGAAAGATAAAATCTGAACACGTATTTAATCGTCCTTCTTGAAATACAAAATATCGTCTCATCTAACAACGCCATCGTACCTTAATAAAATAACAATTCAGCTATAGACATTGAACGCATTTTATTCGTCATTTATTTTATTTCATTGCTGCATCGAACAATAAATTCTTAAGCACATCACCATACAGAGAACAGATGATTTGCAGCATAAACTGTTTCACATAAATAAAACCAAAGTCACGATGCTTATAAGTTACCTGGGGATCCTCCAAACTGCTGGTTACCAGAAACACAATTGAGGATGTAGATGTGAACACATCCAGAATTAATCATAAAAAGCTCATCACTGATGAACCAGTCAATACCCTCAATTTATATTACATATTTTATACACACACAGCATATGCGCATATTCAAACTTCGCATAATTTAAATATAAATTAACAAAAATAAAAAAGGTAAAACTGTCCACATACGGTTGGCATAGGAACAACACAAGATCGAATTTCTTCAAAATAATATATTCATTTATATTGTTTTAATTATATAAAAAATATAATTATAAAAAGCTCTTGACGTTCAGCATCTTATTGAACATGTTTGTGCTTAAATTATCGGTTATAATGTGCATATACTACATTAACCAAATACATACTTGCGCAACATTCTCCTGTCCTCCAAACGTGTCAGAACCAACGTCCAAAAAGTATGCGTGACCGCTGAGCCAATGTTCATTGCCGTTTTAAAAACCTCTTTATCTATGCTAAATACGCTTTATTCGGATGTTCTGCATTGTCGACCACCTCCACAACTCTTGGAACAACTTGGCCAATCCGGGCACGTGTCATATTTTCCCTATGAAAATGCATCTGTAACAAAACAGTGCATCTAGGACAGTTATGATAAGAATTGATACTTATTTAAATTGCTATATTAAGCTTTTATTTTTCGTGATTTACTTAGTGATGTCATTGCAATTTCTTATACTAAAACAACAATCAATTATGAGGTGAAGTAAAATAACTTTTGCCTGAGCGTCGTACTTCCATTAAAACAAAAGGGCCAAACTGGTCCTTGTCTCGCTCACCTGAGTTAAATGAATCATATTGGCTTTGAAATATTTAATCGCGTGTTATAGGATGTTTGGAGTAAAGTTGCCAACAGTTACCAACAATGAACCACTGACAGCTATGTTTTTTAAATTCAAAATAATTTTAAGGAATTTGGCAGACGGTCATCAATGAAGATGTATGTGAACTTATTTCGAAATAAAGTAAGTGGTTTCAGACAAGAAGCCATTTAAAGAAAACTGTCCTGTCCCCCGGCAGCCATGTTTTATTTTAACAAATAACAATTATTTCAAGAAATTTGGTAGATGATCAGCCAATGAATATTTCTGTGAAGTTATTTTGAAATCTAGCCAGTGGTTTAAGATAGGAAGATTTTAAACGTTTACTATATAGTCATATACGGAAAACTGCCCTCTGGCAGCGATGTTTTTAAAGAACAAAATGATTTGAAGCAATTCGGTAGATGGTCACCTAAGGCACATTTCTGTGAAACAAGAAGATATATTTTTAAAGTTTTCAATATAGCAATATAAGGAAAATTTCTCTGCCCCGTTGGTGGACATGTGTTTAACGAATCAAAATAATTTGAAGAAATTAGGTAGAGGGTCGCCCAAGGAACATTTCTATTAAATAATTTTGAAACCCAGCCAGTGATTCAGACAGGAAGAATTTTAAAGTTTTCAATATAGTCATATTAGGAAAACTTCCCCGCACCCTAGCGGTCATGTTTTAAACGAATAAAAATCATTTGAACAAATCTAGGTCACCCAAGAAACATTTATGTGAAATTATTTTGAAATCCAGCCAGCGGTTTCAGAGAAGAAGTTGTTTAAGTAACCTAAATGAAATCGCATTGCAAACACTATTTGGGAGGTTACAAACGATCAAAAGCGCACAATCTGCATGTCGATCTCTGAAAAATTAGATAATTCGTATAGCTTATATAGGTAAGACACTCTTTATTACGACGAAATCTCACGAAAATGTCTTTACCGCAAATGCGATGCTTATACAGAGAAAACCGAGCAGATGAGTTGCATGAGTGGTCATGTCAAAATATCAATTAGCGAAGCAAAGATTGCTAACACAGAACAGTAACCAAAATGTGGGTTACAGAATTACTTGGTCCCACCAAGAATGCTTGAATATCGTTATCAGTTATGTAGTACAACATCAAATGTATTTTCATGTATTTTAATATATTTTGATTGCACAAAGAATTATGTTTTGTTAAACATTGCAATAAGAGTCTTGAGATTTTAAAATAACTGTCAATACATGTTATTAAAATCTAACAAAAACACATTCAAACAATACTAATAATTTTAATATTTTTCTTATCCTAAATATGACATGTTATGTCTGTTGTTAAACATTTAAGAAATGAATAAAAGTAATGTAAATATGTGCTGTTTTACAATAGTTGTAGTTCCTTTGGTTCGAAACAGCAATTTAAAGTTATCAAAATGAACCAGCCAATGTGTTTGCCTTCTTGTACGAATGCAAAGGAACGAGGGTCGCTTTTTTGTTTTTGTACTTTTAAAGAAGCTGTCCAGAAATATGTTTAAAAAATAAAACTTTGCAGAAATTGTTTCTAATGGACATCTTGCCGATCAAAATACAAAATCAACGCATTGTAATCGATTCAATTATAACGTTTTGGTAACTTTTTAACGTAAACTTATGTGTATGAGAGAGCTATTGAAGCCTCTGGAGTAAATCAGCATGCACATTGGTGTATATTCCTTTCGTACCAAGCGTTTTCGAAAATAGACCTTATAAATAAGAAACAGTAGTTTTCAGTCGAAAAACTATTCATTAACGTTCATTAGAACTAATGCCAATCTAATATGTATTGAATTATATTTTATGGGCTACGGCTTTAAGGCTGAATTATCAGTAACAACAAAGCACAACAGAATAGGTCCGAATTTTTCTTACGACAATTTTGTGTTAAAACATCGCATCAAATTGTAAGAAGAATGGCTTTTATCCTGCGCAGTGTATGCGTCATTTATTCGTGAATCTTAACGTAAGATAATTATATGATTTAATATATATTATTTGGATTACAACTGTTGAAAATCACTGCATTGCTGCAAAGTCATTTTTACTTCAAAAAGTCATTTAAAGGTGGGATTGATAACTTTCATAAAGTAAACTAATTGTTAAGATTAATGATACGTTCAAATAGTTCCATTATTTCTATTATTCTAATGATTTGTATTGCCAAAGTTATTCTGCTAAATAAACACAATAGTTACTATAGCGCTATGTTACAGATCGAGCTTTTAGTACCATTAATACATTTTAATGAACAAATATTCATGTAGAAACACTTTTTAACGGTATGAGTATATATTTACCAATTGTATATTAATTTAACCCTTTGTCTAGGTGAGAAAACAAACAGCACAAGCCAAATAATTACGTTTAATAAGATATGTTATCTCTAAGAGGCCTCGTAAGCACCAATAAACAAGGGAATTCAGCATATTAATTGCGACCAAAATATTAGTCCTAAACCGATATTTACCCTTGGGGTGGGATGAAGTGTTTAGCAATTTTATCTCAACTAACTCTTAAGCTGCATACTTCCTGATAGATAAAACATAAACCAATAGCAATACTCTAAAAAAGCTGTACGCTTTTATTGATGTGTTTTACTGGCGGCAGAAAATTGATCATAAGTTGTATGTTTGACAAATATGTTAAATGGTAATTATACAAAGCAAAACAGGCGTCTAATCGGTATATCTTAAATCAAATATCGTGTAATATAGTTTGCATTATTTGCATGTTGAATATTTGAGAAATTTCACATCTAAATTTCGTTATTTAACGTATTTTCACACAATGACTACATCAGCAAACGTGTTATTTGAATGTTTTACTGAATTTCGTAGCTTTAGTATGATCAAAAACAATAACATCCAAATAATAATATAAAATTTAAAATTCCATTCTGGTTCTTGGTCAACTAGCATTTTTTTCATATGAATAATAATACAGCACTTACCTTACAAAAGATAACGAAGTGACGGTTCATCTTTGTTACTGTTTTCAGTCATAGTTTTATGAACATAAATAGTATTCAGTAGAAAGTTCTTCATTTCTTTGCATAAACATTTGATAATTTCGAGATTTAACATTTTATTTCGTTCTTCAGGACGAAACTTCTGAAATTAAGCAAAACATCACATCTACATTTTCGGAAACCTGCTTGTTTTTGAATTAAAGTATATGTCTGTTCGTACCCTGTACCCGCGATGCGCAAAATATACTATTATGCGACGTGCGACAATCTGCATGACTTTTAAAACATGAATTGGCTACATTCAAATGTCAAAACTAGTAACTATAAAATTTGATTTCATAATATATAATACAATGTGAAACATACAGTCATTTCTTACATCCCGAATAGTTGTTGGTATCTTCTTTTAAACATGTTTCTTTGAATCCCATTAAAAAAGAAACACAATAGGATAAATAACTAATCTGATTAATTTCATTTTATGATTCTTGGAATAAATACACATGTAATTTTAATTAATTTTACGATTGAGTTTAAGAGAATCTTACTTGTGCTCCGTGACAACTCTTCATTTCGTGGTTAATTCAGAAACCACGCATGCTATTCGTAAATATAAGCCACACTCATTACATAAACGTACCGAAAATAGTTTCTTTGTGCTGCTGTTGTTGTTTTGGGGTTTTGTTTTCGAAATTATAGTCGCGTTGTAACAATATTTTATAAATTACGTGAACGTATTTGCGGGCGCATTTCTGTTTCACACATCGGAGCCAGTACTCAGGTAGACAGTTATCACTGTTGTAATTCTATATATATTAAGAATTTAACTATTCAATAAAGTATACATCCGTTGAGGCTTGGAAGATGAAAATAGAAAAAAAAAAATAGAAAAAAGACGTTTTTTAACTATTCCTGAACCAACCATCTACTCTCTTGTATTTGCCATTTACCTAAGCAACCTCGATTATATCCCCCAGAATAGTACGGATCCTCACACTGAGTACACATGATGCCATCAGGAGATCCTCCACACTGCTGTTGTCCAGAAAAGCAGTGGGGGATGTAGATATGTCTGCATACTGAAAGTTGTATATTTGACAAACAAACGTCCTCGAACTATCCAATATTAGTACGGTTCTCCTGGGCCTTCTCAAAATACTATATTGATGTCATTTATCACAAATCATACTTTGTCAGGTGAAATCTAAGAAACCGAGTGAAATCTTGTACAATACGTTCATTTATTTGTCGTTATTCACACACTTGTGATTCGCAAGAACTTCAAAGTTTATATACATAAAATGGCGAGAGATCGAGCAACAGGCTTTCTGTTTCAATAAAAAGTTGTTGATTTTATAATTTCTTAACAAAAGTATCTCTCTCTTCAATACAGTCCCAATATATTGTGAGCATTATGATACAACAAGAACAAAATCAATTGGCATGTAAGTGAGTTGGATTATTTTTACAAAATTGAGGAAAAAGATCAGTTTTGATGTTTTAAAACATTAATTATAATTATTTAATTGTAATTACTTATCACATCACGATGATATTCCAATCAAGCACGATATATTCTTAATGTCAGATGGAGGTTGCATTCGATGTAAACATAATAAAAACAAGGGCTGTCGGAGGACAGCGCGCTCGACTTTTCTTATGCTTGTTTCTGGCATTTGTTTCTAAAACAAACTGTATAGTAAGGGCCAATTAAACAAATTAATTTCTTTCTCGAGTTACTGAGTGGAAGCATTTTTTTAAATTTCAAAACGGTAACCTGACCCAACTAATCTCATATGCAATCGCATGCAATGTCTAGTTGTACAGTATCTATAAATTGATTTATATAAAAAATAATATTTAAATTTGTTTTCGAGTTATAAAGCAGAAGATTTTTTATATGTTGTGTAACAGTGACCTTGACCTTCACTCCACCCAACCCACCACAAATGCAATCCCGAGTAAAGTGTTGCTTTAGGGTATTTATGTATGAAGACTTATTCTCAAGTTAGAGAGTGGAAATCAAAAGTTGACGACGCTATTCAACCTACTTAAAATACTTTTTAAGTGTACAAATGCCAATAATTTTGAAAATTTCTAACTAGAATTATCAAAATTGACCTATGATTTCATTTTAATAGAGGGAATAAGTGTCCTAAGTTTGACTGAAATCTTTTAAGCCATTCCAGAGAAACCAGCTTACCGAAAAACTTTAACCTGTTCATATAGCTTATTTGTAAACATTCTCAGTGCACAACACCCATAACTTTGACAAATTTAAAAGTAGAGTTATCAAAATTAACATATGTGTTTAATTTATAATAGGAAATAAGTGTTTTAAGTTTGAATGAAATCCCTCCAGTCATTCCTGAGAAAGAGGCTTACCGAAAAACTTTACCCTGTCCATATAGCTTGTATGTAAAATCTATCAGTTTAAAAAGGTCCATTATTGTGGCAAATTTCAAACTAAAGTTACCAAACTTGGCCTGTAGGTTCATTATAATGTGGGGAATAAATGTTTTAAGTTTGAATGAAATCTATCAAGCAATTCCTGAGAAACTAGCTTACTGAAAAACGTTAACCTAGCTCGGAGGCCGACACCGACGCCGGTGCGAGTAGAATAGCTCGCCTTTTCTTTAAAAAGTCGAGGTAAAAACTGGATTGTTTGGAACATAAAGCGCAATTTTTGAAGGAAATATATTTTCTTACTTTCGCAACAGTCTCCATTCCGCCAGCTTGGGCATTGGCATCGTCCGTTATATGAGTGACCATTCCGACACTCTTCTTGGCAGTTTTGACAAATCTCTTTATTTTGTTTCCAGAAGCAAGATTCGCATGTTCTGCATTGTCGGCCACCTCCACAGGGTTTCGAACAACTTGGCCAATCCGGGCATCTATCATATTCTCCCCACGTACATGCAGCTGTTAAAAATATTGCAGGTTATGAAGTAAATATTCAAGAGTACGATTAACGTAAGAAATAATTTTCGAGTTATCGTTGTTTATCGACCAATAAACAAAGATTTGGTGTTCTGATTGGTAAGAATTATACCACGATGCTGTTAGCTCGAGTTGTTTAATAGCCACGAATCAGTACGACAAAGAGTTGTTAATTGGCCAATAAACAAAGATAATGCGAAAATTATTCCAATTATAACATGATTTGACAAATATTTTTGCAATTGTAATTACTTTTTACTATGCTCCTCTCAGAATCGGGACTTCTTTTTGCGATGTTAATTGGGTAGTTTAACAAAGATAATTTTTTTCTTATCAAATATTAATCTTAGCTGAATGTGTTTGAATAAGACAACACACGTTTCACTTGTTTTAATATTGTTAAATATCTTACCAGCAAGCTTAAAATCCACCGCCGCAAAGGCAAGGAATACAAATAATACTAAATTAAATCGCATTGCAGACACTGTTTGGACATTGAGAACGGCCGAAATCCTGAACTGGATATGTCGACTTTTTCGGAAATCGTTAATATTTCTTATAGCTTATATCAGTCAGAGCCATTCAATGCGCCATCACTGTAACTTCAGACATTCGTTGTAAAATATATCATCCCTTCCGTAATCAAACGCCAACTATCTGTTGCGCCGATATCACATTGGCATTCCATTGGCTCTAACTGATAGCCGTTAGTTACAATGTTTATATGGGGACCGAAATTAATGAACGGAATATAACATGTGATAACAATTTTATCCGAAAATATTATAAACAGTATTAAAAATGTGCGTCACATAATTTAATTTCCTTATTTGTTGCAAAAAGCGTATTGAAATTTTCAATTAATGTTGATAAAATAGAACATGAATTACCAAATGATAACGTTAAGCTTTAAAGCTTGAAGTATGACATTAAATGTTGTTAGATATGAACAGCAAAAACGTGTGCGGTTTGGTTGATACCTTAATAACGTGTAATGCCTATCATAGATGTGGTTCTTTTTTTTTTCAAAGAGCCATGTTAAGATTACAAGATGGATCAACTAACTGGACAGCAGTCGTTTCCTTCTTAAAGAAATGCAGTATCACATTTTTCTCGTTTCGTTCTTAAAGGAATGCGGTATCACATTTTCTCGTTTCGTTCTTAAAGGAATGCGGTATCACATTTTCTCGTTTCGTGAAGTATCGGTAACAAATCAAGCAAAGTTGAATACACTCGGGGTGTTCTAAATCGTTGGGTTGAATAAATCGGGCTGTTCTAAATCGTTGGGTTAAAGAAGCTTATCCAATTAGGTAAACAAAAGCAACAACATATGCGTCGACCATTTTGGTCATAAAGCAAAAGCATCGTTAGCAAGCAAGATTAAATAACTTGTAAACAGAATCGAAACCATTTTGAAGAGACACATTTTTTCAACGCGGTAGCTGGGAAACTTTAGACCCTCGTAGTTAGCTAGATAATGTGTAAAAAGCCATGATGTTTACGAGAGGAAAGCGATCAGGTAAAAGTAAACCCCTCAACTCATTATCTCTCTACTAAACTTGCGGAAATCAAAACACTAAATGAACATGGTAAAACATCGTTAAAACGCAATTGCTTGTATGCAAATGTTCGAGTGGGCACGTAATTTCAGATATATTGATGCAGGATCATCTAGACCAACGATTACGCCTAAAATAAATTACTTGACCGCAGTCATCAGTTGCAAGATAGATTAATTACGTCTCAATTGTAAAATTATTATGATGATGTCAAATATCAAAAACACAAGACAGCATGCACATTATTCAACACACCATCAAACATCAGTAGAAAACTGTCAGCTATATATTTCGAAATACATTCTAGCGTATACTCGCGGCTAGGAGACTCACCGGACCACTTCATTTCGAGGTGTTAAGAAAATGTCCAGTGGTTACTTCCGAGGTGGTCCGGTGGAGTAAAATTATGTAAATAGTACGTATGGATTTTCAATGTTGTATTATTTTCTTATGACTAAGGTGCTTTTTAAGAAATCGGCAAATGTCATTACTAGTAGGAATGCTACACGAACACTCATTTGTCGTATCATTAAATAATGTAAATAAATGAATGCTATAGTCATTGTAAGAATATGTCTATGATATATACGGACAAGTTTACCAGTCTGAGTTCTAACTACAACCCATTAATATAAATGTCTTCACATACGCATTACATGTCGTAACACTCTTCCTTATGGGTTGTAGTTTGAACTCAGTAAGGGTAAACATGTCAGTACATAGAGTATCATAAACGTATACTTTCAATGTCTTCAACTTATAAAAATCCGACAGCCTTTATATTTGTACATTATTTAACGAAACTACGAACGAGTGTTTTCGTTTATCATTCCTACTGGTAATGATATTGGCCGATTTTTTAAAAAGTACCTTAATACTGTACTTACACAAATACCCGCGTGTCCTTAAATGTGTTCATCTTTGTATGGGTTATTTTACTTTGTCTCATATTTAAAAGTCATCTCGTACTCTTTTTTTTACGTTTCCATTTTGAAGCTTTTTTCCTGTGTTTTTCACACACAAGTCTGAAACGGAAAACATTTTTACAGCTTTTGACGGGCTATCTATTTTTGTATGGATCTTGGGTAAGACACATTACAATAGAGTTACTATAATGGATTGCGTCATTTGCTAAATATTGCTTCAAGATAACATGAGAATATCAAAGAACGCATATCAGCCATTTACCTGTAAACCTAAATATTTGTCATTTACCTGTGTGTTCGTTAGCACCTTTCCGATGTAAAATACTAGCATCTTACGAAGTATATGATGTACCTGTTTATTCTGTCCTAGTCAAAATTGTTGGAAACGGTCGCTATGGATCGTAAAAGAACTACTAGTGAGATAAGTATCGTAGCAACAGACACCTCTCTCCTCCCCTCGGATTATTTTATATGGAATCGTTTTATTGTCGTTATTTTAAATCGTCATAAGAAACGAACATGCAACAACGTTTCTCTTCATTTAAATTCAAAACACAAAAACACATCTCAAATGCATGGCATTTATTGTCTGTTCGGGACCTAACATATTACCACAGAAAATACTGTAAACATTCATTTTATCTTGTGTTATTGAGAGCAATAAATGCTGGTTATATCACAGAAGTAATGAGCTTATGGTTTGCAATTTGGTATCTGTAACAAAAATTATTTATAAAGTCAAGATGCTTGTGATTTACCTAGGCAGCCTCGATTATACAATCCAGAATAGTACGGATCTTCACACTGAGTACACATAATGCCGTCAGGGGATCCACCACACTGCTGTTGTCCAGAAACACATTGAGGTATGTAGATGTAGGCTGTATGAATAACAAAATAATCAACATAAAATAATTTCAAAATATATCATAAAGCAAGCAAGCTTTTTTAAAGAGCTATTATCGAATCAGTATTGAGCTTTTTTAATTGATATTGCTATCGTAAATAAAATATTTGTTTATATGGAAGTATTTCAAATTAAACGACTCCACTTTACGAAAATATCTAAATATAAACTGTATCTACCAGCAATTGTAATGCTATGAAAGTGTGTATGTAAGATCTTTGATATCAATTATTTTCAAAATGAGCAGATGAAAGTGACAATAAAACTTGAAATTAAACAGACAAAAATAAATGACGAAGACAACACTTCAATATGAAAGAAATCAATCCGTACTAGTGTCGACTTTCCATCGTTTATTTGTGTTGTGTAACCTAAACCAACTGTCAAATCAATGTGTATACAACATGTATTTGAGTTTCCGATTGTGCATACGAAAACTATTTGGTGATTTAAATCTAGTTTATTGTGCATATAAAAGCAATCTTTGTTCTTAACTTTTATTCTATATTAAATATATATCTTTGTTAATTAACTTTATTTTGTTAAATGTATTTATGCCACTATATTTGTTGCAAGATCGTACATACAAATTTAATATTTATTATAATGTGCATTTACCACACCACACGTTCGCAACAGTCTCCTGTCCTTCCCTCGGAACATGTACAAAATCCACCCATAAATGAAAATCATGGTACATCACCATGGAGACATGGTTCGTTGCAGTTTTGAAAAAACTCTGCCTCGAAGTCTA
Organism: Congeria kusceri; assembly: GCA_027627225.1. Taxonomy (NCBI): domain Eukaryota; kingdom Metazoa; phylum Mollusca; class Bivalvia; order Myida; family Dreissenidae; genus Congeria; species Congeria kusceri. The sequence goes on from CM051037.1 coordinate 52,071,029, forward strand.
AGAAGCATTCTTGGCATATCCTGCATTGCCGACCAAGTCCACAACTCTTAGAACTAGTGGAACAACTTAATCAAGGCGCCGACATTCGTACATATCTACGAATCCACATGCGTCTGTGAAAGTAATGACGGTAATATAATGAAATTAACTTGATTTTAATTAAAATAATGTTAATTGCTATTAAGTATTAATGCACCAATCAATATTTTCCCAGAGGTGGAGCGGCGGGCAAACCCAGGGAAATTTGACTTTTTTTTTGGGGGGGTTCTAATTCCCCACCCTAGAGCCAAGCATTTTTGTCAACATCCCGCAATGGGGGACGCTTAATTGGTGTATCAAATGGCCCGGAGGCCAAAATAACCGGGATCTAAAATCCGAACAAAGTATATTTCCCGGGACACGCGGTGTCAAATTCCTGCTGTCTGGAAATGCTTTAAGTCAAAAGTCCCGTATATGCCCGCCGCTACCCCTCCGGCCGGGTGAAAATATTAATAGGTGCATAACATTTAATCGTCTTTATCGTAATCATATTTTAATATATTTTAATAATACAACAATGTGCTTTTGTTTTGATTTTAAATAATACATCTCACCAGAACGTTTTACATCCACTACAACAACGACCAAAACTTCTCGAAAACCCCAATGAAATCGCATTGCCGACGCAAATCTGTGTTATAGAAACTTTCAAAATCCCGTACTGTAGGTCTCGACCTAATCTGAAAGAAAGGATTATTCTTGTAGCTAATATCAGTCATACTGACACTGCATCAGTGCATGTTCAGACATTTATTGTCAGTCCCCTTTCGTAACTAAACTATATGTTGTTTCTATAACTTACTGACAGACCATTCGCTATGAAAGCTAGTTATATAGAAAGTATGCATGAAAACATAAACTAATTATATAGGTCATAATACACAGAATTATTAGTACTAATTATTTTTTATTTAAAGTCGAATTAAAAAATGCAGCTACCTGTACCTTTTATAAAATGAGTGTGAAAAATAAAACATATTTTGGGGAACGCAAACATTATGATAAATATATAACATAATTATTTTCTGGATGTAAACGTTTTACAGATCTTCTTAACAAATTATATTTTATCTTGGGACATAATGATATTAATTGTCCAATAAGTGTAACCTTTCTTTTTCCCGTTACCGTAATTAGAAAAGCAAAACAGTTAATGAACATATGTATGTTTTCAAATAATAATACAGATTATCACGTTATATAGTTTTAATTACGTGTATGCTGACGTCATTAGGCAGTCTGTATTCTAATAGATTTAGGTTTGGTTACACTTCAGAACTTACAATACGTTGTAAAGTGTCCCTTTACTTTAAAACGGACACAGGGTACATACAGTTACGTAATACGCACTGACATCACGGCGTTCGAATGTATTTATTACACTCCTAAAATTGTGTAAGATCAGAAACAATAGCGGTCACTTAGAATTATGTTACGGCACAAATAGCATTATTGTAAACAAAAGTACTGATAATATCACAGATAACATCATATTTTATACAATAAACTTGAAAACATTTAAAGCGAATTTTATCAACACTTAAGAATTTGCATTAGCAAAAATTGGATAATATATGCATTCTAGATTGCTTTTTAACCCGTTATCGTTGAAAAGCGATTTCATTGGATGTTAATTTAGTTAACCTTGGCCAACAAGGATTAATAAATTACAAGTTCAAAAGCAAGTTTATCTACACTTGAATATTCACATGATGCAACATACTATATGTGCATAGGTGGATACCTTTTTCAACTTGCTATCTTAGACAATAAACAAGTGTCTTGAGTGAACTTTACTAGTAATTTAGCCCACCTTATGCCAACAAGAAGCTTGGGCCGAACCCCTTGACACTTTTAATACCACGTTTAATTGTTTTTAATCTTCGACGTCAATATAACACATAGTTAAATGCATGTTATGACTGCTTTCCTATAAGTGAAAATGAATGCATGTCTTTGACATCTTCTCAAGATATACATGATACACACAAACGAACGACAAGATCTAACCAGGACAATGAGGTAATGGCTTTTCTACGAGAAATGAAAGCTGATGTGCGCGCTGATTTGTCCTCCATTAACTATAAAGTTGATGACATTAGCAATACAGGAAATATGCTGAAATTAGAAAACGAAACTTTAAAGCAAGAAAACCAAGATATGAAAAGGCAGATTTATAACCAAAGCGCAAAAGTGGACTGCCTTGAAGGTTATTCGCGTCGAAATAATCTGCGTTTTCACGGGATACCAGGTAAAATCGGGGAAATGTGGGAGGACACAGAGCAGAAAGTGAGGCATTTTATTAAGGACAAACTTGGGCTGTCAGAATTAGAACATGTAGAAATAGAGAGAGCACATCGAGTAGGTAGTAGAAATGCTGATAAATGCCCAATTATAGCAAAATTTGCACGCTACAAGGATCGTGATACCATTCTTAGAAAGTCAAGGCAAGTTTTTGACAGGCAATCAGAGTTTTCAGTACGCGAGAACTTTACTGAGTGAGTTCAACTACACAGGCGTGAACTTGGAAAGCGATTAGTTCAGGCGCGAAATCAACGACAATACGCTTGAATGCGCTTTGATAAGCTGGTGATTGACAACGCAGTATACAAATACGACGACTTATCCGGGGAATTCACGAGAATTGGCAATACCAGTAGGGGACAATATACACGCATGACTAATAGCCACTGGGAGGTGAGAATGCATGACCGTGATGGCAGTGAAGCGGAACAGTCTGGATCAGAAAGCGAAATTGAGGCCGCAGGCGGGGTAAACTAGGACAGTGGTCAAGGCCCGAATGTAAACATAAGCATTATCACATGGAATGTATGTGGCTTAAGAAAACTTGCAAATAACAGTGACATTGTCAATTATTTGCGACCGTTCAACATTATTGGTTTATTAGAGACATGGAGTGATTATAATAACGAATTTAGCAACTTGCTATTTAGTTATACATGTTTTGATTATGTTAGAACAAAATTAGATACTGCATGGCGTAATAGCGGCGTTATAGCCGTTTAAATTAAAAATGATTTGTTAAAAGATAACTTTATTTTTCAAATATGTCAAAATTATAAGGACTGCATAGTTATGTATATTAAAAGTTCTGTATATAGTTCTATGAGAGATATAATATTGTATATTGCTTATGTTTCACCAGAAAGGTCACTAATATATGAGAAAATGAATGAGAAAAATGGAATTAAAGTTATTGATTTTAATATTTCAGCTCTAAGAGCCCTTTACCCAGATGCATATACATATTTAGCTGGCGATTTGAATGCACGTAATAAAAATGTATTAGATTACATACCAGATGATAATATAGATAACATCTACAATATGAATGTTGACTATAACTCTGATATTTTTGATCTTCCACGGAATAACAAAGATTCCGAAAGATATAATTTGTTTGGAAAGTCTCTCAGTGAACTTTGTTGTACACATGATATGCATATTTTAAATGGGCGTATGTATGATGATGTTGTAGGAAATTTTACATGCCTTACTAATAATGGTGCTAGTGTTGTTGATTACCATATTGTATCTACAGAACTATTTTTGCATGTTACTTATTTTAATATTGATATGCGTGACGAATCCGATCATTTGCCTGTATGTTCTAAATTATTATTAGGCAAAACAAAAAGCACTGATGTTGACACTCGCGAACATAATCACGTACAAAACTGTAGCGAAGTCCTGGTGAAAATAGAAAAATATAAATTGAAGGATACGCACAAGGATAAATTCTTAAGATTATTCGAAAATAAATGTAAATCTGAACATGCGCAGATATTAAATTTAATCGCTAATGAGGATATTGACGGCACAGTTGATATAATAATATATTTGTACAAATACTCAGCATCCGAAATGATGGTAAATTATAAAACTAATTCTCGAAGTAGCAATGACAACTCAGATAGCCAACCATGGTGGGATAAAGAATGTAACGTGGCTAAACAATCGAAGTACGCGACACTACGGAAGTTTCGAGTGACTAACAATGTACTGGATTATCAGCGATATGTAACGCTCCGTAATGAATTTAAAAATATTTGTTTTGCTAAAAAGCAATTATATCAAACCGAAAAAAGAAACGAGTTAGTTTTATCTCGTTCAAACCCAAAGTTATTTTGGACATTAATAAAGGTAGTCAAAACGTAAGAAATAAGGATACTCCTTATATAGACGCAGGTGCGTGGTATGACTATTTTAAAAGCCTTCTTTTTAAGGAAAATCAACCAAATTTAAGCGATATATATTTAGAGTCGTACGCAAATGGCGATGAGCAGGATCAAATCTTGGATTCCGAAATAACTGATGAAGAACTAACGCAAAGTATTTTAAAATTTAAATGTGGACAGTCGCAAGGGACTGATGGTATTGGAGCCGAATTTTACAAAACTACAATTCATATAATAAAACCGATACTCCCTGCCCTGTTTAATCAGATTTTATTTACTGGACATTTCCCAGCTATTTGGCGAGATAGTATTATCGTCCCGGTGTATAAGTCAGGTGCTAAATATGACCCTTCTAACTATAGGGGTATATCACTAATTAATGTAATGTATAAAATATTCTCTAATATTGTGTATAACAGGTTATGCAAATGGGCCGATATATACGACAAAATCGAAGAATCACAAGCTGGTTTCCGTACCGGATATTCAACGATCGATAATTTATTTACTCTTCAAAGCATGGTTCAAAAATATATATGTAGACCCGGGGGTAGACTTTATGTTTTATACGTGGACTTCCAAAAGGCCTTTGATGGGTTGATTCTTCATTAATTATTTGCAACTATGTTTAGGAATGGAGTAAGGGGAAAGCTATTTCAAGTATTAAAATCTATGTATTCCAATTTACACGGATGTGTGAGAGTTAATGATAATTACGCTACACAAAACTTTAAATGTAACATAGGGACTAAACAAGGGGACGTAAGTAGCACTATAATCTTCAACCTGTACATAAATGAGTTGTCTCCCTTCCTAAGATCTAAAGGTCATAGAGGCATTTTTATCACCGAAGAAATTTCAGATATAATATGTATTCTTTTTGCAGACGATGTTGCGAGCTGCGCCGATACTGCTGTTGAGTTACAATCACAATTGAACTCTATTTCTGAATTTTGAAAAAACACTGGGATGACAATTAACCAACAAAAGACTGAAATAATCGTATTTAGAAACGGTGGTCCACTTAGATCATACGAACAATGGGTTTATGACGACAAGCCGGTTAATGTCCCATCAGTGTATAAATATATGGGTCTTCTATTTACGCCAAATGTATCATGGAGAAAAGCTAAAGAAAAACTCGCGCCTCAGGCCAGAAAATCCATTTTTGCTATTAAATCTTACCAGAAATCTTTTGGATATTTTTCGCATACTGATTGTTTTAAATTGTTTGATTCGATGGTCAAGCCTATACTTACTTATGGATCGGAAATATACGGAATAGAATTCTCAGATGTTCTTGAGCATGTTCAAATTCAGTATTGTAAAGATTTTCTTGGTGTAAATAACTGTGTCAATGTCAGTGTTGTATTAGGAGAATGTGGTAGATTACCTCTTTGTATAGAACACCATGTAAAATTCATTAAATATTGGTGTAAGTTAATTAGTATGACAGAAAATCGATATCCAATAAATTGTTATATAATGTTAAAACGACAAGACGATATTGTAAGAAAAAATTGGGTTACATCTATAAAAAATATTTTGTTCAGCTATGGGTTTTGTTTTGTTTGGCTTAGTCAAGAGGTAGGAAACATAGATTATTTTTACTGTCGTTTAGACATAGACTGGTTGATTGTAAAAGACAGAACTGGCTAGAAAGCATTCGAAGTTCCCCAAGATGTGATACATACAAACACTTTAAATCTATGTTAAATCCAGAAAAATATTTATATATCGATATACCATTCTTAGCTCAAGAATCATTAGCTAGATTCCGCTGTTCAAGTCATAAATTAGCCATTGAAACTGGTCGACATTTAGGGATTTCAAGAGAAAACAGCATTTGTAGTTATTGTTTAGTTCACTGTTTTGACAACTGTATTGAAGACGAGTTTCGTGCATTTTTTAAATGTCCTAAATATAGCCAAGAGAGGCAAAAATATTGTTTTCATGGTTTAATGGTGAACATAATTTTCATAATTTCTGTAATCTTATGCAAATTTTAGATGACAGAAAATTAAAAAACATAGCATTCTTTGTTAATGAAATAATGAAAAAGAAAGATGTAGATTTAAATTGACTCAACACAACTCAATTCATGATATTTCTGTAATTTGTAATCTGTATTTTGGCCGGTGGCCTATATTTACACAATAAACGGTTGTCTTGTCATTGGTGCTATCGCACATTTTATGCAAAAATAAAATTGAGATAGATGAGTTTTGCAAATTATTAAATGAATAATTAAATATATATTTAAATAAAGCTTAATATACAATATAATTTTCATTATATCATTTTAAGGAATGAATATTCACTAAAAGTTACACGGTTATCAAACATTTATGCATACTTTAACACAAGTATTAAAGTCGAAAATGAGCTTTCAGTATTTTTACCTGCAAGTTATGACAATGTCAAATACCGTTTCGCACAATCATTTCGTTTATTTTGTTATGTATCTTTTTTAACAAAGACAAAAGATTTTGTTAAACTCTTATCTATGTTTATTGATAATACAACTTGATTTAAAACATTTCAAATCAAACCTCGTCTGTTCAAAAGCCCTTAGAGATTGCGTTGCTTGTTTTGATAACAATTCCCGACTTTTGGCGACAGTAATTGTAGATAGGATAGATTTGTACGGTGCCACGTAAGTGACATGTCATACACTTATTCCAGAACATAAAATACGTTTTGCTTTTTTGTTCGTATTGGTTTATATATTAAATTAATGAAAGTTGTAAACAAAAAGCAATATTACTCCGAAATGTAATGAAAAGCACAATAACATTTCGTAATATGGTAATATTATCTCTTTAAATATATTAGCATTATTAATTTAAAAAAAAGGTCGATCTATCTTCTTTTTTTTTTAATTAACTGCGATATAATAATTCGAAACCAAGGTGTTGACTATACTGGATTTTTCATTAGTTATCGCCATAGGCTTTATCCTTTTCGTGAACATGATTTTACATTTGTTTACGCTTAATCCTTGCGCAGTATATCTTATTGTTTCAAAATACATAGACTATAAAGGTTGCGTTGCAAAACAATTCTAAACGTTATAAATCATATGCTGTCTTTAAAAGGATGCATCAACAATAAAAAACTGTGGACTGTTTTAAAATATTAATTCATTTTGAAGCATGCCTCTTGCTTACTGTTGTCATCATACTCCTTATTTTTGCAACAAAATGCCAAATGTTACATTTTCTTGTGTAGTGCTGTACATTTGTATTTTTCGTTTAATTCGATTTCTTCAGTGGTCCAAAATTGTATCCGGTAATGATTAGTTTGCTGCAAATAAAGAAATAAATAATATTGTAAAGTTTACAAAATCATAATATTTCTTTGTTTAATTATACAACGTTATCTGTAGTGTTTTGTAAGTAAATTACATAAGTAGCAAAGAACACATAATTTTTACCTGTTAATCATGTCTTGTGTAAACTGTTGAAAACGGCCCGCATGATTTGTAAATAGTTGATCTTCTGGTGAATATTGATGCAACAAAATAGTCTCTCTTGTCCTCGAGTCATTACTTAAGAATGCGGACGGATTCAAACCAGTCTGCTTGTTAAAGAAACTATGATGCGAAGCTATTCTTTCAAATATATAGCACTAAAACTAAATCACTCCCTAAAACGGTATGTTGAATAGAGAATATCATCATCTGATGATGACAAAACAGCTTATTAAGAATGAAAAACGTACCAATAATAAATTGAATATATTTATTGTGTAAATCTATTGCACTCTATAATTACTTTCAACAATAAACAATAAACAAGTCATCAATCACGTGATTTACCAAGGCAGCCTTGATTATATCCCCCAGAATAGTACGGGTCCACACATTGAGTACACATGATTCCATCAGGGGATCCACCACATTGGTATCGCCCAGAAACACAATTAGGGATGCCGTAGTCAATGCAGGCTGAATAATAAAATAATAAAATCATTTAAGAATCCCAACATAAAAATTAAGCACACAAAATAAATACTATTCAAGACAGAAAACAGCATGTAAACTGGAACTATTAATACCTAAACGATAATTACAGTTTCTGTACATTACAAGTGGCCACAACTGTTAAAAAATAATGTACTTATATCTATGGGACTGATTGTTCAACAAATGATTAATCTGTGTAAAAAAGTATTATCTATATTTATTAATTGTACTAGCATTCACGTTTACTTTATTTGATTACATTTGACGAAGTTTCAAACATATGTAATCTATTTTAAACAGAAATAAGGCAAATTAGTGTGTTATTGTGTTGCACCGAAAACGCTTTTATTTTTACTTTGTGCAATATCCTCGAATCGTCCATTCAATCATGATAACAGCTTAATATTAATAATAATAATTTTAAGAAACATAAGCCATAGTAGACTAGATATAGTTGTATTAATTGTATGGACATTTATTTGAAGTCTAATAATATAATTATTCGATCATTCAATAATTCTTATATTTGTTTTAATATGTATTCTAACAATTTATTCGATTTGTTAGAGTTGTTCAAAAAAATCCACTTGACGTAAAATATTTTAATGTAAACAGTATAACAATTTAAATACTAGAAGTATTTACTTAAAATGTGCATTTATTGCACTAACTCATACATACGCTCGCAACAGTCTCCGGTCCGCCAGGGTGGGCATTGACAATGTCCATTCTGAAATGAGTGACCGTTGTCACAGTGTTCATTGCAGTTTTGACAAAATTCTTTATCAATACCCCAGAAGCATGATTCGCATGTTCTGCATTGTCGGCCTCCACCACAACTCTTGGAACAACTTTGCCAAGGCGGGCAATCGTCGTATTCCCCCAATGTACATGCATCTTAACAAAAATAAATTTATACTTTTAAGTTATAAAATTTAAAAGAATAATGAAATATACCAGTAATACATATATAAATATTTAAATTAATATAAGCATTCACACAGTGCAGTTATTGCGTTTCCTTATAATAAGTCAACAATTAATTGTGAGTTAATATGAAATACTATCAAATAACTTCTACATGTACCTGTGTGTTTAACATCCACTGCAACAAAGGCAAGGATTGCGAAAAGTCCTAGATGAAATCGCATTTCAGATACTTTTTAGAGCTTCAGACACCATCCACATCGTTCACATATGACATGTCAAATACTTCTGAAAATTGTGATGATTCTTATAGCTTTTTTCATTCAGAGACATCAACTCGCCAAAATTGTTACTTCAGACACCATCAAAATTGTGCACATAAGATATATCCTTTTTTTTTAGAAAAAATGTGATAATCCCTAATCCCTATAGTTTGTATCACTCCGAGACATGAACTCAATATTTATGCGACTTCCGACAGTTGTTGTCAGTTACATAACCCATTCCGTAATGAAACGGCAACTGTCTGCTGGACGATATCTCACTGGCATTCTATTCGTTGAAAAGATAGCTATTTAGCATAAAGGGTATACGCAGAAGACCGAAATGGGTGAACTGAATATTTGTGATAACAATATTCAGCAGAAAAGATAGTAAACAGTATACAAAATGTGCGTAGCACAATTTCTTGGCCGTGCCAAAGAACGCTTTACTGTCCTTATCATCAATAAAATTTCAAAACAAAGATGGATGTTGTTGTTTTTTCAAAGTAATTTGTTGCAATAAGCGCCTCGAGATAACTGTTGATAAAAAGTCACATTCATAACCATTTGATACTGTTAAGCTTGCTCTACATTGAAGTATTACAATTAATCTAAGCTGTTAAACATAAAAAACAAAAACGCCTGTGCGGTTTGGTAAATACCTTAACATCGTGTAATGCCTTTTCATAGTTGTAGTTCTCTCTGTATTCAAGTAAAATAAACAAGATGGACTTAATTACTCGATGGCAATAGATGACTTCATAAAGGAATACAGTACGCAAATCCCATGTTTTTCTCGGTTCTATTTTTAAAGTTACAGTAACGATTCAATAAAAATTGAATAAGCTAGAGCTGTTCTACATCATTGGGTGCAAAAATCTTATCCAGTTGAAAGAAGTAAAACACGAAACAAGCAAAACACACTAACATGTGTCACCGAATTGATTTAATCAGTCAATACAAGCATTTGGACGTTTAAATCGCTTTGAATCAGTCAATGCAAGCATTTGGACGTTTAAATCGATTTAAGAGCTCGCATAACTTCACAGTTGGCCCAGAATTAAACGCAAAAGTGAAAATGTAAATAACAAATAACATCAGAGCAACGCAATTCAAATGCATGTCAACAATATAATTTTATAGCGCACATTAATTGGTGGTAACTAATAGTCCTAAACGTCTTATATAACATCTATGTATGACTATAGCTGCAGTCTGTATGGGTTGGTATGTGAGACATATTTCATTTTCAATTTCACAGTAATCGTTACAGCCAAGCTTTATGCAAAATGTTTTCAATGACATCAAATAATTAAAACCAATAATTCACATTACAATGCTAGACAACATTAAGTGTTTTATATATGAACAACAAGGTGCATGCCATTCGTTCTGGTTTCGAAAGATTAAGAAGCATGCTCATATATTTTCTACAGCCATTGCGTTGTCCACTACAATACAGTTATCAGACAAGCACCATTAAAGATAAAAGATAAAACAACCTGTAAACATTATTTAAATAGGTCTGAAGCGTTTTATCTATATCACGAGACTCATATTTTCAACGCGGTAACCGGGAAACTTCAGACCCTCGTTGTAAACTCGATAATGTGTAAAATCTCATGATTTGTTAGGAGTGGAAAGCGATGCGTACGAAATGTACGAAATGTCCAGTTACCACTGTCTGTAAACACCCGTAGCCGATTGTATAAAACTGGATAACTTTAGCCTATCCAAAAGATATCCAGAGGTTAAGTTTATCCATTTTTGGATAAGATATCCAAAGTGGTTATCCTCTTGTATAAAACTTCAAAACGACTTGGCTAACTATATCCATTTTGGTTAAAGTTAGCCTAACCAAAACAACCCACAATGCATTTTTCATCTGGTTCCGGTCAATAGCGATTTCGCGGAAAGTGTCACTTACAATGGCCGAACAATTAAAACGAAAGAAGCGGTCGATTAATCTTTCTAACGAAGAAAAGAGGATTATAAGGGAAGGCGTGCTGAAATTCAACCATATAATTAGCAACAAATTCACAAGCGGCGCCACGCCTATTACAAAAAATTACAGGACGAGGCGTGGGAAAAAATAACAGATAAAGTGAATGCCACCGGCCGAGCGTGTCGCTCAGCCAGTGAGGTGAAAGGTATGTTATTCAATGGTCTTAAACAATAATTTTTACTAGCATCTACCAAATAAACATATGATAAATTAATTATTGACGCATATATACAGCACATATTGAAACATGTTATGCGGCACACTGATACATTTATTATTTATGTCGCATAATTTATAGCATATATTTAATTGTTGCAGCACAATTACGTTAATTAATAAAAGCGACATAGATCTACTAGCATTAAATATGTTTAAGGTGTGATATAACTATGTTTAAGGTGTGATATAAAATCAGATACCTTCATTTTGGTCAAACATGTCTGACGGGGTTCGCGTTGCATTGTAGAGAATGGATCAATTGGAATAAAAATAAAAATCGGACTCTTTTCAAATGTATTACTGCATATATTCGTTTCTTGATAATTAATATTCAGAGAAGTACAGGAAAATGGTCGGCGATGCGAGAGGATTGGTAGCGGTGGACAGGAAAAATGCCCGGACGACAGGTGGTGGGCAGCCAATGCCGAGCCCGGACCCCATTACACTCTCCATCATAAATACACTGAAGGACACTCCTTCCTTCAGTGGAATACCAGGAGCATCGGCATCAGAAACCCCTATTGGTATGACACTTAGTGCACGATAGTTCATCATTTTTGTATAGATTGAAATCATAATACTTAATTTTCTAGCATGCCTTATTTATGCAACGCAACATATTAAATACATAGAAACATGAATTGAAGCAACCATACTACGAAATGCATGAACGTCATATAAGTGCATAGCAAAACGATTAACAAGAATATTGAAAAGGTTAGCAGTTAACAATTAAGATATTAATAATGATCTGTTCAACGGAAACTTAAAAGCAGTGTAAAGTGCAATTTAACATTACATTACCTTGATTTCACCAAGAACCAACGCTGCGCAAGTATACCCCATAATATCTTCAGTATTTTAAAGATGCTGTTAAATGTTTGCTCCCAAATGACTATATAAAGGTATACCATTCTGGCTGTGGATATGGAGGACTCATAGAACCCTAATATCCAACGTAATTTCGATTTCAAAAGCAAAGTGCAGAAGGCAGATAATAGCTTGTTTGCCAACAGTTATGTTCATATTTGTATTGGACAAGTTTCATATACAAAGTGCTCGTACTATGAGTTTTGCCATACGATATAAAATCGTACCTTACATATAATATGTATATTATTTCATTTATCCTTATGACAGTATTTGATGCTATATTTCTTGTTAAATGACCACCAATTTTTCCATTTATTATTTTATGAAACTTGATGGTGAATGGAATCTTGTTGTATTCATTAATTCTGGCTTAATTTGCCTTTTAATTAGTGTGTACATAGTCATGCATTCCAAACTAGGTTTTGTAGGTTGGTAGTTATTTCTTTCTTTCCATCCCTTGACGCCAATACCCGTATCCGCACCTGTCAATTTCGTACATAACTCACTTGGGTTCTGTTCAACATAATTGCATGGAGAGCAGCTTGCACAAGCAAAATAAGATTAAGACTATGATTGTAAACGTTATACCAAAGAACGTTTCTCTGTTAAATTATTGATTTTCTATAACTTCTATATCTTCTTAAACTAAAATAAAGGTATTCAGAATTAAAGGCCTATACCTACTTCAATCTTTCTTTACCCGCACCCGAATCAAGGACTCGTTGTCCTGTGTATTAAGATCATGCTGTGGTCACAGTGAGCACACAGTGTGGTGACTCTTAACAGCAGAGATCAATACACTTCTGCAGTGAAAGAGGTACATTGAAACAGTGCACTCAACCATTCCTCAGTCAACGGAGAGAACAGATTGCAGTTAATGATAAGATATTTTATTGTGGATCAATATACAGAGTTGAATACCCCTTGGAGAGTCCAGATATTTCTTAAACTAGATCTTTCACATCTCATTATGGACCTGTTCAAGTGAAACTCTCATAATCAGCGTTAAGTGCAATTAAACATTATAACATTACTTTGATTTCGCGGAGTACTAATACTGAACAATTAAACCGTAATATATCATTAGTTGTGCACAGTTGTAAATACATATTTGCCCCGACTGACTATATAACGATATACAGTTGTAGTGGTGGATAAAAAAAAATCATCGAACCCAAACCTCGAACGTGATTTCAATTTCTAGCTAAGATGAAAGAACACACTAGGCTAGTTTGCAACATTTATGTTTACGTGTATGTTGGATAAATTTCATATACAAATTGTATAGTATTTTGCTATAAACTATTAAATGCTGCCCTTGAAAAACTACCGTTTTAAGGGTGTATAGTGTATTGCAATAAAAATGACAACAGTGCTTGGTGCCATTTTCAACTGGTTTTCGTTACCCAAAATTTAATTTTTGTTGCTCAATGTAATGTAAAAAACAATCAATGTTATTGTGTGTACGTTTGCTACAGACATCATATCTTTACGATACTCGTACCTGGTTTAACTATATAGCCATTATGCAAAGGAAACATCTATATATTAAATTGCTATATAGCTTCAGTTCATTATTACTTTAAAGCAGTATATGGTGCTATATTTTGTTTTATATTGTAATATCACTAATCGTACTGATTATTCTTGTTTGCAACTAGATCTAAAATGCTATATTACTATACTAATTAAATCCGGAGCACCCGTGAATTTGCCCCAAACGATTTGATCGTTGATGATTCGGATCAATTACGTGAGATTATTAATCCCTGTAACATTATTACATGCTTTTGTTTTGTTTTATTGCCACACAAGTTGCCGTTTATACTTGATGGAACTCGATGGAGAATGCAATCTTGTTCTTACCATTACATTCGGTCCATGCAGAGCTAGATTTGCCTTTGAAGGATATTCATTTATAAATTTCAAAACACGTTTTATATAAAGCGGTTTAAATTGCCAATGCTTCACATTGACCATCCCAATGCGGTAACACCATTTTAAATTATTTGTATGTTGTGTGATGTGTTGTGCTTATTGTCTTGCATATTACACGTCTATTGGCTTAAATAAAGGCTCTGCGGATATTAAAACATAATTCCCCCTAATGGTGTCTCTGGAAGAAATTCACGACTGAGTGCTCATTATGGATCTTTCAACCGAAACTCTTAAAGCAGCGTAAAGTGCAATTTAACATGAGTACATTTCGTTAATGTTACGAAGTACGAATACAGCATAATTATACACCAATACATTCTTTGTATTGTACAAATCATGTAAATACCCCAGCTCGGCTTATTTACTAAAGATATTCCGTTGCAGCTTTAGTTTTTGAGAAACCGTTCAATCCGAAACGTCAACGATTTTTTTCGGGTTCCAAACTGATCTGAAGGCAGATAATGGCCATGACTGGAAACACTTTTCTGTACATATGTCTTGGTTATGTTTCAAATAAACATTTTGTAGCAGTGCACGTTAAATGAAATGATACAATATTAAAAGCTTAAATTTAGAATGTTTGTTATTGTTTCAGATGTTAAGTATATGTGTCAGTAAAGATAAAGAGCCCGTGGTGATATTTTGTACTTGTTTACCATTTATATTCATTTTCATGCAGTGCTGGAGCCGGTTGAACCGGGACGTTTATAGCGCTTGGCTACCTGCACGATCAAGGGACGACCGAAAAACAGATCAACGTGTTCGATGCAATTCTCGGGCTCAGAGATCAGAGGATCAACATGGTGCAAACACAGGTTGTCATGCACGTCTTTTAGCTTAAATTGAAGTATAATTTACTTCTCAAACGTTTACAACTACCGCTGAAAGCCCTCTATAACCGCAGTTATTGTTTCAGGATACATGCTGCTTCAAATACCTGAATGTTTATTCATAGTGAGATCAATACATGTTTAGAAGGCTGTAATTATATGTTGTATTCACGTTTTAAATGTATTTTGACAACTTCAGTACCTGTATCTCCACGAAGTGTTGTGTGAGGCTCTGTATCCTATAGGAGATGTTTTCACACAAGAGACTTATGTTGATCTTAGGCATTCGACAGACGCTTTGAATGAGGAATACCGGGTAGGTATTGCGATACACAAATATTGAAATTCTTGGTATTATTATAGACTTCCTTTGCAAACAAGTTATTTTTTGTTGTTCATGTATTTGCACGATAACATATATTTGGCCTTGATTATAATTTGAAGCGCGGCTTTTTAAAACTATTCCAATATTACGGGATGAATACTGGTAATATCAAAGATTTAGACTGTGAAAAGCCTGAAAATAGGCGAAAGAACATTGATCCCACTTAAAGTCCGGGTGCGTAAGTTTGGTTTATGACTTCAATAGTTATGTTCCTTATTATGATGAAGAGCAGGGTCAAGTTTCACATAACTTAAATTAGATAACAATTATTATATTTTAAAAATATCTTTGTATGGAACCAACTTATAAGTTCCCAAATTTTATGGGGATTTTAAAATTGTAAAAACTTATTTATAAATGTATGTACCCCCCATATTGTGTTCGTTGTAAATATGTAATAAAGAATTTATGAATCGAGGGTTGAGCGTGAAACTACTGTGTATGATATAGAAATGTTAAGCAAATGCAATAGTTTCACGCTCAAACCTTGAAATGTGTACACCCAAGATGTTATTGTTCAATTTTGAGTTTGTTTTAAGCTTGAAATAATGAATTATAAAACGGCTTATATAATAATTTATTTAAATCAATAATATTTACTCCCGAAGTAAGCATGCCTTTACATAATCAAGCACTATTTTTTTTTAGCAATTGAAAAATATAGTTTTGGAAGTTTTAGATTATGCCGTATGACTCACTATTACCATTGCATGATTGTCAGATTTACGACTAGATATATTTGTTAAGATAAATATACACTTTACGAAAGGGTATCAGATTTGCACGCACACACAAAGGTATATAAATAAACGATTGTAAATAACCAAAATAAATATCGTAGTTAGGAAGTTTATGCCGGAAGTAAAACATTGTGCTGTATTTACCACATATAGAGACATGTTATTTTAAACATGTATCTTAGCATATACCAATATGTTTCATCCGGTATTTCTTTTGTTAATTATTCGGGTATAATTTCCCATAAGATAATTGACTCAAAATGCATTTAAAAAGGTATAAAGAACTTAAAATTAATATATGAATTCGTTAATGTATAAACTGTTTAAACGCAGCTGTGAAGTCCGTGTGCTTCGAATGCGTTCTTTAGGTTAAATATATGTTCATGAATAAACCTCTATAAGCATCAAGTAGTTATCCTAACGGATATACTTTTATATTTAAAATGTCACGTTGCCATAAACGTCAATGTTTGTTTAATGAGCTTCCTTATTTCAGATGAAAGATACAGACCTGTATTGAGATTGTCTGTACATCTAGATGGACACAACGACTACATAATTGCTGTTAATATATCGGTTAATAAAAACAATTACGTATTCCGTTGATTGTAAACATGTATTATGCTCTCCGAAAAATTTCGGTGGAGCATCTAGTCGCCGCTTTGTCCGGTCCGTCCGTCAGTCCCGTTTTCTTGTCAAGAGTATTTCTCAGCAGATACTGACCAGAATTTAATGAAACTTCATGGGAAGCTTCATTGTCAAGAGGTGTGCACTGAACTAGGACGTTCCGCTTTTAAATTATTATTTTTTCTCAGAGTTATGGGACTTTGAAGATTTCTGCTATTAGCAATGAGCGCACATTTAACGTCCGGTCTATTTCCACGCAACTACTGGTCTGAATTCAACGAACCTTTATGGAAGCTTCATTACCACGAGGAGGTGTGCACTGAATCAGGGCATTCAGCTTTAATGATTTTTTCTCAGAGTTATGGGACTTGAAGATTTCTAAAATAAGCATTTAGTGCACAACTCTTGTCCGGTCTATTTAAACGCAACTTCTTGCCAGAAATAAATGAAACT
Source organism: Congeria kusceri (assembly GCA_027627225.1). Taxonomy (NCBI): domain Eukaryota; kingdom Metazoa; phylum Mollusca; class Bivalvia; order Myida; family Dreissenidae; genus Congeria; species Congeria kusceri. The sequence continues at coordinate 52,088,494 of CM051037.1, forward strand.
TTATAGGAAGCTTCATTACCCAGAGGAAGTATGCACTGAACCAGGATGTTGTGCTTCAATGATTTTTCTTAGAGTTATGGGACTTTGAAGATTTCTGAAATAAGTATTTAGTGCACAATTTTTGGTCAATTTATTTCTACACAACTAGTGACCAGATTCCAATTAAACTTTATGAAATGCTTTATTGTTGTGGGACTTTTCTGAAATTAGAATATAGTGCACAATTCTTGACCGGACTATTTCTCTGCAACTTAAATCAAACTATATGTGATGATTCACTATCAAAATGAGGTGTGCACAGTACAAAAAAGGATGTTCCTTCAGTAATTTTCCTTGGAGTTATGAAACTTTGAAGGTGGCTAAAATTAGTGTATAGTGCGCAATTCATATCTCGACTGTTTCTCAGCAACTACAAGCCACTATTCAATGAAACTGTATGGGTAGCTGCATTGTCCAGAAGAGGTGTTCACTGCACCAAGAATCTCCGTGTCAACGATTTTTCTTATTTTTCTTGGCAAAGCGCATTGGGGAGCATTCATCAGTTCACTGATATTCTTGTTATAAATACAAGGCATTTATTCATAATACCTTAGATGTGGTGTGAGATAATGAAATAGGTAGGAAAGTAGGCAAATATTCAAATAGATAGATAGCTATAAAGGTAGATAGTGGTAAAGAAGATAGGTAGATAAGATAGATATATAGTGGTAAAAAATATATGTAGATAGTGGTCGTAAACAAGGTAGGTAGATATTGATAAAGGTGAAATGTAGATAGGGGTAAAGAAGATATGTAGAAAGGGGTAAAGAATATAGATAGTGGTACAGAATATAGGTAGATGGGGATAAAAAAGATTGGTAGATAGTAGTACAGAATATAGGTAGGTAGTGGTAAAGAAGATTGGGAGATAGTGGTAAAGGAGATAGGAAGAAAGCGGTAAAGAAGATAGTGGTAAAGAATATAGGTAGATAGTGATGAAGAAGAAATGTAGATATGTGTAAATAATTAATGAAGATAGTGGTTAAGACGATAATTAGATTGTGGTAAACATTTATCTAAGATAGATCTAAGTTGTATCATAGGTAGCCGAATTCGTAGTTATATAAGTACGTAGAGCGGCAGCGTGGTACGAAGGCTGAAATGTAGGTAAAATGGTATTTATTAATGTAAAGAAGTGGTAGATAGCTAGGTAGATAGAAAGTATGGTAGAAAGGTATGCAAATAAAGATATAAAGAGATAGAGAAGAAGGTAGATAATTCGTCAAATAGTTAGTTGAGTGGTATGCAGTTACATGCATGTAGATGTTAAGGGTCAATGTTTTGCATATGTTTCTTGCAGAGCTTTCTCGAGCTAGGCAAGCTTATTTTAACCCAGTCTACGAGAGAAATTATATCGCACCTCCATGCATATGGTTGTAATATGATTTGATGTCATTATGTTATTGTTTCGTTCCTTTTTTCAGGCGCAATACCGATTCTGCCACGAATGCACACGAAAGTACGTGGAAGGGTTCCACGAATATGTGAATGATTTTGAGATCAGATAGCTCATACTACACACTAAGTGATAAGCAGTTGCCCAAAACATACATTCACTTAAATATATAAGCAAGTGTCTTGATAATTAGACTATTATAGTAAATCATCGTGTCTTTGTCTATCACTAAACGATTTGTGTTATTGTGTTAATATATATTCACAAGTTGTGATGTGTATAGCATATATTTTTGTTTTGGACACACGTTGCACATGCCATTGCCATTTGTTCATTGTTTAATCCCACCTTCTATTGTGTATTTGCCATGTTTAACAAACTTCATGCGATAGTCGATAATAGATGCATGTATTACCATTTCATTCATTCAATTTATGACATTTTACCAACAATATACTACTATTTTAAATAACTATTTAAAACTAATTTTAAAATCGATACAATCTCATAGTGGAAACATCTTAATGCATCATCGTCTGAGTCACACGCATACTATTCATGGACCGTATTACATAAAATTTGATATAATATTATTTTAGTTAATTAAATGGGAACAAAACGCCGACGGCTGTCAATAGGATTGGTTTACGGTTGATATATTTGCATGTACTAGTATTTTGTCGAAAAACATGTCCAATTTAATTTTCAACAATAATGCATGATATATCGAACTATGACAAAGAGGGCTGAAAATCTGTTACAAAATAATCGTGTGATTTAGTCTATGAAACAATCGAGTTTGATTCCACATAGGTGTTCATTTTGTTATCAACAACAGTAGATGAATACCACGCAACATATATCTTGAATAATAATTAGATCTAGCATTACCAAGCCAAAGAGTTGTTTGGGTTATTGAGTATGGCTGTCATACCCAGTCGATGCATTGAATAATTCTTCCTGTTAAAAGTTTCAGTTATTTTTTATTACTGTTTATGACTGTATAACATATTTAGATTGTGCAAGAGGTTTCGATTGATAATCCCGCCGCCTCTTTCTGATAACAAAATCTATAAATTAAAACAGATATTCTCATCTAGTCCTCTTGGCTGTTTATCTGCATGTTTACATGTATGGCAGTTTCGATTAGCTGTTCACGCAACGCCCAGGTTTTATTTACATCGGTTAAACTCCCGAAACCTAGAAGCGAAGTAACCCAAATATAATTGCATCATTTAACATTGTTAGATTGTCCTTCTTTACTAGGTTTACTGTAATAAATCACAAGCACAAGTTTGTTTATTTTACCTGCATGTTTAAATAATCAATATCTGATTGTACGTTTTTCATCAATCACCCACGGGTACAGTGATGCTTACAGATCTTTATGTTTATGGCTTTTTCCGATAAGATGTACACGTAACACCCGGTTTATATTTAAACGTTATAAACTAGTTAATAAAATAAAAGAGAAGTAATTCAAATATTACTTTACCATTGTCAATTGTTAGGTTGTTTTTCTTCACAGTCGCTTGCTTTAAGAAGAGAACACAGATTGTTTGCAATATTCGGGTATTTCTTGACAATAAACTATACAAAATAATTGCGAAGGAAATACTCTCGGAATACATATGACAATCTTTCGTTTATTAAAACGCAGTTTCTGGATACGTTGTGGGTTTATATTTTGAAAATGCTTCACGCAGTCTAAATATTTAGTTTGCACTAGATACACATTATAATGATGTTGTCATTTACCACTGCATATATTGTTACTGAAATAATTTTATGCCGCAGCCATACGAAAAACACAACAACATGCGACTACTTTGACGCGTTGGAAAATATTTGAATTTCTACATCAATCAGGCAATCCACAATCTCGATGCAATGCCTGATTGTCTTTGATGAAATGTACAACGTGCAGGTAATATTAAACAAGAAATGTCCTTACAATATATTCGGCGTCTATGGTAAGTCTGACAATAAAGTATATAAGCCGAACTTCATACATAAATAATTATATTTAAACTGACAAATGCGTAACACGGTTGGTTTTTCTCTTATAACTCACTTATCCGTCACATGAATGACTAGATCCAAACGGCACACAATACACACATACTTAATTATACTTAACTCCCCCTAACAGATCTGTTTGTGTTTTACATTATTTGTTTTTTTCGACATTTGAGACGAGTTACACTTTGTTTTAGAATGTCCCGTGTATTTCGATCTTAGACGTCAATATATTAAACGCAAATACTGGCATCGCCCAAATATCCATTACTGTATTATTATAAATAATCTCTAACACTATATAATTTAAAGTGACAAAGATACGTGCATGAATATAAGACCACGATTACGTTGTTATAAATATGTTGCTATAATTCTAACACTCATATAAACACTCGTGTAATGTTTTTAACACTCAGATTCTAATATTTGTCATGTAAAGACGTCCTAACCAGAAATTGCAACTGTATGTATGCATATGTAACTAACACTGTTTGAACTAATGAGTGTATACGTATTGTTCAAAATAAAGTCTCTTGTCTTCTTCTTTAAAAAAGACTTTGCGTGATCTTCAGAGATTTTATTATTACTTAATAAAATTGAAAAAAAAAATACAGAGAAAAAGAGCAATACAGATAATGATGGCTAGATTGTATACAATTAAATACATTGGGTATCTGTACATACACGGCAAGTTATTTTGGTAACTAGTACATTAATTTCTGAAATCAAGTTCCTTCCATTGTCCACTACGCCTATAGTTTAAAGCTCAGAAAGACTGACCTCACACTGACCTTGAGTCCAGGATAAATCCATTCACGAGCGTCGGGTCAATATGCCTTTGCGGTGGAAGCATGGTCTTCGACACAATGCTAATTATAGTGTGCTTATTGCGTATGAGTAGTAGTCAAATGTATTCATTTACATAGTTGCAAAATGATAAATTTATCGCTCTTTTACATATCATTAACATTTCAAATATTTCAACAGAGTTTGTTATATATGAGAGCTTTCATTTCGTGTATCTGCGGTATACCATTATTGAATCCTCCATCAATACTCCAAAATGGTTACGAATGTGTCTTCCATATTTTTGGGATGTTGCACCCTTTTTTTATGACCAGTGTAGTTTGATATGTTTTTCAATAAGCCGATGCAATATTAGGATTTTTATCATTCGGGACTACTCGCGGGAAGTTTTCATAACATTTGATTGGATATTGAAAAGGTCAAAAGTGAGGTTAGACACTTAAGACGAAACAAAAGTCTGTGACCCAGGAAAATGACCCATGTAAATGACAATATTAATGGTACTTACAACCACCGTCTCTTGAAAGCCATAAGGTGCTATTAGCATTATGTGCACCTATGCTCATAGCACCCTCTGGCTTTCAAGGGACGATTTGTAAGCGTTCAGTAGGGCGCCACACGCACATTTGAAGGGACGCGTTTGTACATGAAATAAACGCATACCCCGGTATTATAAAATTCATACAACAGGATCAGTGATTTGATGCACCAAACGGTCATGCACCTAAACAGTATATTTTCTATACATGATATAGTTCCATAGTGGTATAGTTGAATATCAATATTTTAACGATTTAAGAAAATTGTAGGCATAATTTAAACAAGAATTTGAAGCATTTCCTGGCAAACAGGCTAAACCTATTCAAGACATTCGTTGTTTAAGATAAAACGATGCAATACGCGTGTGACAGCTTGGGAAATATTGTATATGTACATGTATAAACTATCATATTCTCTACTACTTGAATATCGGGAGAGTAAAATAAATACAAGAAACGTTTAAAATGATAAAAACATTTTTTAAATATTTGTTTGGATACAAGGATACATAAATATTCACGTAGAAACGTAAGTAGATTTGTTAAAAGCATACAATTCCTTAAAGATGTGGCATTATGTAATGAGTTGTTGAATCGTGAACAGAATCGACATTGATTATTTTGTTGCTTAAGTTCAAAAATAGACTATTAATTTAAGCACAGGCAATTGCATTTTAAAATTGACAAAAAAGAAAGTTAAACGATTTGACTTATAAGCTTATTAGGTCCGAGACCTTCGGTTTGCGTGTACCTTTTGATATGACAATGTATATGGCTAATACCTTTCTTGACCTACTGTGAACTCTGAATATACACCGTATGTATACGTGTCATTCGTGGAAACAGTGGTCTTAGTTAAAAGCCGTTAACGCTAGGTAAGCAGGTTTGTTGTTTGAATGGCCTCGTGCAAATATCTAGTTTAATAATTCAATAGTGGATATACACATAGTCCATCACTCGACATGTAAAATGTTCAGCCAGCCGTCAAATGATGGATAATGACGATTGAATTAAAGTAACAAATTTATAAGCATGGTTAGTGCCTAAATAATTATTTAGAGCGTTAAACAAATTTAAACATGTATATCCTTTCGTGGATGTACTTGTTAATTATTCTCATATTTACTTACATTTACTACAATATACTGTCGCGTCCGCCGAAAACAGGGAACGTGGGATGTACATTTTTTGTATATGCTAAACAAATACTGAAATGTATCGCATTGCGTTTTTATATTATATACATTAAAGTAGGTGTTGATTTACAAACTGGACATTTTCAAACGGATCGCAGAGTTTGGTTCATGTATTTGTCTGTTTTTATTACTGGTTAAATTTTCTAATACGTTTACATGTAGTTATTTTATACATTTGTCTGTACCCTTGTTCATAAATTAACGAAGAACTGATTAGTAATTGTTCATTAGAAACAAAACACAGAAATATATTTGTGAAACCAGTTGACTTGTTTCTTTTTCCAATTACTAAACGTATGCAAATGCCTTTCTTGGTATAGAGCTTGGATAAAAATCAGGTGTACATGAACGTTATAAGAAAAATGGGCTCCAATTTTAAATTCAGTTAACATTATTTTTGTTCATATCTAGCTATTGTTTGATGGTTGCTCAAACAGTTTAAAACCGTGTGTATACCGATATTTATAATCTACAATGTATCAGTGCCTGCATGTATCCGTCTGCTCATATGTCAGTAGACGCTTCCACAAATGTTAATCATATTTAAATTAATCTGCAATGTTATCCAATCATCGCACTTGGATATCACGTGTTTAGCGGTTGAACTATTTCATTAAAATAAGCACGTGCATAATGTGTGTGATATATTGAAGAACACGTGGTTATGTTTGTGATATTCAATGAATGGAAATTAATCATTTAACAATAGATGGGGATGAGTTTAAACTATCCGAGGCAAAACCTTGATCGGTCCTTCTCGAAATATATCCCTTTATATTATATAGTGGATGCATATACAAGGGGCTAATAGACCGTTACAGGTTTTGTCACGAACAGCTATTGTAAACAGATTAATTTCAATTTATTAAACATCACAAACACATCAGAGGCTTAACCACGTGCACTTTTAAGTAAATTACGATAACTGTAAAACACATGATTGGATAAATATGCCGATTTATTTGCACATGATGGACAAATATAAACACGTCTACTTTTTCTCTCTTTTATGTACTACAAAATACAGTCACGAGCGCCGAAAACACCTTATAATTAGAAAAACTTCATGGGCGCGTCTGAGGTTGAATACAGCATACACACTGATACATGGAGACATGATCCCCTCAGTATTTTAAGAATGGCGAAGATAGATGTTTAAATATAGGGTACATGACGGTGGTTGTAAAATATGTTCGTGTATAGTATAAAACACGTCATAAAGAATAAGACATCGTTTGTTTCAAAAAAAATAAAATAGATTGTAAGCTTCAAGTAAAGGATCGCATTGAAACAGAAAATTGTACAACGTGTTTTTGATCGACTAACATATACAAAAGCAGCTTTTGTTGGTTTTTTATTTGAACTTCCCTAGTGACGTTTCATTAAAAGACGTTTTTGTCAGTTTTAAATGTTCGATGTTTGTTTGCAGCCCAGTGTATGCAGGTGCGTGCGTGCCTATGTTTGGGCCCGACCTTGATGTTATATACATTTTATACATGATCAACAATGATTTTGTATAGAGAATGTTTAAATATACAAACATGTATATATAATCAATATATGGAAAAACTAAGAAGAACCCTTGCATTTTAAAAGCATATGCTTAATTCCACAATACATCCCATACATGTATATACGTTGGGCAAAATAGTTGTTTACGGCCTTACAACATTAATTAACGATATAACATGAGACAAAACTTAATGTGTGTTTTTATTAATTCGATATATAGGCGTGTCCCCATATGTTTATACGAACATTCGCACATACACTCATTAATTACCGTCTGTGTATATAGAACACCAAACCATACTGTAAGATAAATGCCAGAAGTCCACATGCTACCCTTGAGGCCAAATGTTCAAAGTAGACTAACGTACATGAAAAGTTAATTTATAAACTTATTTTGAAAAGCATATTATTTTAATCGCAAAGAAAATCGATTACCAAGCAAAAAATGTATCAGTCTTACAAATTTGGTTAAAACGACGTTTAATATATACGTATTGGAAATCAATAAGTAGAGAACGATGTTTTAATGCAATGCATGCTGTTGTTGTTGTTTGGAGGATAAAACTATTGCGATACTCAATAAAACGGTCGCTATATTCGAATATCCATACCTTTATAAAAATTACTATTCACATGTTCGCCATGTCGTTGGCACAAAACACCGTTACAAAATGTTATACATGTACATGTATTCTGCTGACTATGTTATTATATTCTAAGCGAATGAATAAAAATGCGTTAAAATACAAAAACATATTCGTTGTAATCAGCATTATATCCATATATTTTCATTTAAACTACATAGTAGTACAAAGGTTTTAACTGAATTAGGTTTCCTTTAACGCAAAACAAGGAATATTCAGACTAAATTAATACAATACCCTGAGACAAACACAAACTTTAATAGCTAAAACATTATATTTCTTCCTTTACAAGAAAACTTCATACAGCAAGATTCATGTTTTCAAAATATTATAAAAGGCAAGAATCGTGATTTTAATCGTACCATCTGGGCTGAATTAATGAGGCAGTGATTTGTATATTTAAATTAAATCTACGATTATCTGCCGCTGCAACTGTCAGTCCGCGAACGGCGGTCCTGATAAATTTCCGGTTTAGAATACAATTGAAGATAAGACCACACGTGTTAACAGTAACAGGACCGAAGATGGTGATTGGCTGAACGGCTAACAACGCCATGTAGCTATAAAATATTGAAGGTTTCTTTTGTGAGAGTCGTCAAAAATCCCTGGTACCGACATTCGAAGGGACTCTCCGCTTTCTTCGCAACAACGAAACTGTCACTGTAAGTGTTGGCAATTTTAATTTTAGTTAGCATTTGTAAGTGTTCATGAGTTAATTTTCGTAAATTGTTGGCAATTATTTATGATTCATTTTGTTATATTACATGGGAAGTGTTTATGGTGTTTGTTTTAGTTGTCACTAGTTTTGGCTATTTTTATTTTCAGTTATCACTCTTAAGTATTTATGTTGTAAAGGTTTAGTTGTCGCTAGTTAGTGATGAGCATTTATATTCTTCGTCAAGTTTATGTTGCGTATGTTTAGTTGTCGATTGTATGTGTTTATGTTGTTTATTTTGTTTAGTTGTAGATGTTTATGCTGTATAGTTTTAGTTTTTTGTTTGGCCCTTGTTTATGATTTATATTATTTGTACATGCATATGTTTATTTGTCGCTGCTGTTTGTGATTTTTATTTGTTATGTCAGTGGTAAGTGTTTATGATTTATATTTCATTTATGATTGGTAACTGTATATCACGTATTTGTTTAATTGACACTGGTTAGGCCGGGCGAAAACATAATAAACTAAATAAAAACAAATTGCTAGTATAAACACAATATGTTTCGAAATATATATGACGATAACAATAATAATTCAATGCAACGTGTGCTATATAAACTTGGACATAAAATCAACATTATTTACGGTATATTGTTTATGTTTAGAATGTATTGTTAAGTTGTCGATTGTAAGTTTTGTAAGGTAATTACAAATGGATGTGAGGTCCACCTTGCGATCAGGAGACCGTGAGTTCCATCCCTACTCAGGAAGGTTCGGGTGGTCTTCCATTAAGATACTAAGTCTTGGTCCTAAATGTTCACAGGAAACGGACTCGAACGTGTCGCAATAAGTATCTGGCTTAAGTTTAATTTTAATTGTCACATATATGAGTTTGTAGTGTATATTGTTTTGTTCCGTATACTATTCGTATAAGTTACACATAACCGTTAGCGAGACCAGATAATCTGATTAGTTTTAGTTGTAAAACAACTAAGTTTGGAAAACATCCCAGTCTTACGGCGGGAATATTTAAAATAAAATTAATTTATATTATTAACATTGTTGTTTTTGACATACACGTAAAAATACCCCATATGCAATCCCAAGCGAGGTCTCGATATAAGGTATCTATGTATTAAGTTTCATTAAAATATCTCAATATGTTCTCAAGATATTGAACGGAAACCGCCGTTTTCATTTTAGTAACGGTGACTTCGACCTTAACCCCACCCACCCTATATCCAATCCCAAGCGAGGTTTCGATATAAGGTATCTATGTATTAAGTTTCATTCAAATATCTCAATGCGTTCTTAAGTTATTTAGCAGAAACCGTTTTTCTGTTTTTAGTAACAGTGACTTTGACCTTGACTCGACCCACCCCATATGCAATCCCAAGCGAGGTCTCAGTATAAGGTATCTATGTATTAAGTTTCATTTAAATATCTCAAAGCGTTCTCCAGTTAGAGAGCGGAAACGAAAAGTTAGGGCGCCACTACGACCGCCTGCCCGCCCGCCTGCCAATCTAATAACCGAAATTGTTCGTCGAAAAATTTGGTTTAAAATGTGTTTCTGTTTTGTATGCATCTGGGTTTTTTTAATCTGACAATATATCGCCAAATTCAAAGAAATAAATCCATTTAATTCGTGTTTCATATATTTTTGTAGTATTCATTTATATTTAGGTATGTGCGCTTGAAACAATCATTGTTGATATAGTTCGAAAAGACGCTATTAAAACTATTCTTAAAACGGCAACACAAAGTTTACGGTAGGATGCAAAGCTATGGTCAGTCGGGTTAGTGAAAACATTTAACACTCATGGACTGACAAAGGAATGCCAGTGTGCCAGTGGCTTTGTGAAAAGGTCCACCGTGGACTACAGTTCAGAAAACAACCTGTCAGCCTAATACGCCTCCTGATATTTTAACTTGTGACACGGTAGCTATCGGACCCAAAGTTGTAAGGAACCAAGCCAAGAGCACAACCGCTTCCATCGTATGTGAATTCCTAGCGGACATGTACGGGATTTACCAACCAATGAACATGGAATTTAACATGACTTCTGAATTTACAGTTGACAGTACAGAGCTCAACACTCTTAGACCAACGTTTATCAAAGATGAAAACTTCGGTATTAGCGACACCGCAATAAAGGTCAAGATTCAAAGAGAAGACGGCAATGATTGTGACATTTTATTTCACGAGATTACTTAATGTTATATAATACTTATTAAGAAAGCTATTGTTTTGACGTAAAGGCTAAATATACGTATATGCACAAATAAATGAAATAACTCTCCTTCCATATGATTCCGGTAAAGGTCAACATATATTATGTAATTATGTTATTATTTGAAATGTCAATGGCTTAATATGAATAAACAAAATAACGAAAATAAATGTCTTTGCAAGGAACGTATGTCCACAAATCGTCCCACATGCTGTTTGAGGACACAACGGCCAGTACTAATGTGCAACCCGTGCACATTGACCCAGTGGAAATACTGGTCAGTGACACAATACATACGGTACAAAATGGCCAGACGTAAGTACGTTCAGTCAAAAGTGTGATTTTAAAATTGAGTTAAACTTTTTCATATCACTGTGACACAATTATAGTATGGATGTATATAAGCTCTAAGGCTCAGTAGCTGGCATTATTTATTATATAATTGATATGTTTGTGTTTCCTCAATGTAAAAATGCAAACTCTTACAGCCTATGTTTGGAGTTTGAAGCAAAGGGAATTGGGTATTTAAACAGCATTGACACGCGAGGCTCAGCAAATATAATATCTGGGCCAGTTCCGTACACCAAGATCACAAAACAAAGGACAATCTGTTACCGATACGATGACGTTAACCGCAACACTGCTCCGAGATTGGGTCATGCGTTTATGAACCTTTAACGATTCCAAATCGAGTCACAAGGTCTAACATTGTTACGGTTGATTTCATTGGCTGGATTGACCCAATTCCTAGCGGAGGAATTGAAAAAACAGCATTGGCGATTAAAAGCTACGAATTAAAAATGAATAGTGTGTATTTATCAAACCAAAGTTTGACAGTAGACCATACGGTTAGCTTGTTTTATGAAACGGTATCTGCAAATATTACAAATATAACATTCCGTCTTTCGGCTGATCTCCAAAGTTGTATGGTGTGTATCTCGGTGTACATGATCGTGCTGGCAACGTTAGGAGGGCCGGTCGCTTTTTGTTATACGATAATACAAGCTTCATTGACAGGTCAAATGGGAGTATCTTGTACTTTTCCACATCCTATCCTGAAAGCAGTTATAAGTGGCAGAACAACAGTTATGACTTACCTGGAGAAATTATTTTGTAAACGAAGCCTACATGCGTAACAACTTTTTAAATACAATTCAATCAGACTCAATTTTGAAAATCACGGGTGTATATGAACAAATCAGAGGGCTGCTACCCGTGTCTGGAACGCCAAACGTTAATGGTATTGTGAGATACTTCTTGTCTCGAAGTATTGGCGGTGGCGAGTTTACACCGGAAATTCTCGTTCCGGAGTTCCCTCAGCAACAGTTTTGTGACCAAGTAAATCTTACCGATGGACAAGAAACGATTTGGAGGATTCAGGCGGTTGATATTGCTGGAAATGACCTGAGCGATGAAAGGTCTTTGTTTTTCGATGGATCCCCACCAACTGTTACAAACATAAAACTTCTTAACAATCATTATGAAGTGGAGTACATACGACGCTTCAACGATTTGGGAAGAATGGCACTCAATGTTACCGCTACAGATTATCAGAGTGGGGTGTATGCAATTGCTGTTGGTGCTACAAATGGAGCTTCATACAAAAGTATCGTGCCATGGATAAACAACAAGGTTGGTCTATGGCTGTTTTTAAATGGTTTACACAATAAATTATTGAGAAAACGAATGTAAGACGGTTATCGAGAATGGTACAATCGATTAAGTCGTAAATTGTAGACGTTTTAATGTGTTGATATCTGTGGTGGATTTATGAGGGAAGATTCCCAAACTTAGTTCTGTATGATTGCAAAATAACGATGTTATAAATATAGGGCTCGTTTACAGGTCGAATGCTCTGCAACTCCGAATTGCTACTGTGTTCCGCCAGGGCATTGTCAAATTACTCACCACCTTGTGCAACTAGATGGAAACGAAGGCATTCGGACCACCTTGAAGGAAGACGTGTGTGGTGATCAATGCGAACTTCAAGTTACTGTGGTGAACCAAGCTGGCTCATCAACCGTTCAAACATATAGGCCAAAAATTGATGTAACCGAGCCAGATACAGGAAGCGTTGAAATAGGTAAATAATAAATGTACATGTATTTTCCCACCTTATCAACCCTGTGGTATAAATCAAACACGCGCAGGCATCTTGTTGATTTGTATGACGTCAATTTATGCTTAATATGCCTCGCTAAATAAACTTATCTTTGTTCAACACTAACTTAGTATTCTCTATAAAAACAGCTCATATATATATGGTAAAAGGTAATTATACTAGAATTAACCTGTTTGTGCTTCGTACGTTTCGTATTGTGTACTGTGATGTATGGACAATGTATAAATGTATAGACAATTGGTCACTTTAACTGCCTGAGATATAGGTCCTTCGGATATTAATATGGAGTTTACTATCGCTGATTCAACTGAAGTATTCATTTTTACAAGTGATGATATTGTTGTAGCTGTTGTGTATGTTATTTTTGTTTTTATGTTGTTGTTATTTTACCTTTGAAAGATATTACCACGGAAACCAGTTCATTAAATTCATCTGCTGCAAGAGTGAAATGGGAGGGTTTCAGCGACCAAGAAAGTGGAATTCTTTTCTACAGAGTATACGTGTTTGACCATTGCCTAACCACAAACGAAACGATGCTGGATTCAAAGACAAGGCCATATGAGGAGATGAATGCGTCAACAAGTATGATGGAAGTGACTAAAGAATTTGCAGGCACTCGCTATGTTACAGTTGTTGTTTTCAATGGCGCGCTGACAGCGTCACGGCCGGTGTGCTCAGAAGGAATTGAGGGCGTTGTACCGTTGCCAAGCAATGCAGGTTCGCGATTTCCGTGTCATTGTATCAAGTCATGATTCATTGTCATGATTTTTGTTGTTGTTTGTTTTATTCGTATATAAAAATTCAAAAGGTGAACCAAATTAATTCATTCCATGACCGATTATTTGAACAAGCATCACATTTGTGTAACCTGTTAAACATCAAAGATAAGCATAGTACATCATACTTATCAGATCGCTAATCAACAGCGAAGCTTTTGTTTCAAAATTCAGTTAGTAAATACGCGTATGGTATCGTTGTAAACGGCAATTGTTAATATATGTACCATTGCAGATCAAAATAACACAGCAGTAGCCATTGGAACCTCGGTCGGTGTGGTTTTAGCAGTTATAATCATTTCCATAACGGCTTTCTTGTTAGTACGGAGATCCAACAAACATGGTAACTGCATACTTTCAGATGTTATATATTATTCAGATATGCATGCGGCAATCAGACGTTTAACCAATTAACGATAATTATAATTGCATTACTGCTTATAGAAATAATGCTGAAGATGTATGCCAATAAATAACATATATTTGTTCCTTTCGTTCTCTCAACATTTTGGAGGTCGTTTTATTACAAAGACCTTGGCAATTTTCATGTTGATTCGCTCAAAATAAGGAACCTAGAGTGGACTAAAATTTTCTAGAGATAAATATAAATGTACATGCTTAATAAAGACGATATTATATCACATCTGCATCACTTATCCATGACAAATATGGAATACATGCATAAAATAATTAGCACAACACAATGCTTACAGATTCCACTGACCCCACCCGAACTATCCATCCACTGACACATCCAATGAGTAAGAATAACACATTTTATATTATTTAAATGCGGAATAATCATTCGAAATGTGCTGAATAGTTTAGTGAACGTAAATAGTTTCACTGGGATAAAATTATGCACCGGTACTCCGGTTCTATTTTTCATCGGCGTCTTAAATGTTACCTATGGGCAAGTTTTTGGTAATGTACATTGTTTTATGGATAGTAAGTTAATGTTGAAACAATAAGTTACTCTGTATTGTGTCTCTAATTTGTAAAGTCATTTACTATATAACATGCTCATACTTGTCCAAGTGGATTCTAAATGGGCTTGGATTATCAGTTGATTATGTAGTCTAGTGGCATGTACAACATAACTGATGAGGCAATATCTTTCAAACGACAGTTCTGTTCAAATATTGTTTTCCACAGATATGTATACAGTTTAGGTGTGTACAGTTTTGCAGGGCTGTTATTATTATACATTCAGTCTGCACATATATCAACCGCATTTCCAGTAATATTATGTATATTGCCAGGTGCCTCAAACATTGATGGTTCCAACAAGAATAAGTAGGTATTGTTAACAACATATTAGGTTATTTTGGAATAATAATAAAACAGCGCCACATTTGTCCTATTGTTTATTGACTTAAAATAACACACTCCCTGGTTACATGTCCACCTATGTCTAAATCATATGTGCTGATGGCAAACTATAAATCATATAAATTAAGCACACACTTATATAATTAGATGGACACACTATCATATTTGCTGATGGCAAAATATATATCATACAATCAAGGTTAAGCACATACATGTATATGTACGTAGTAAAATAAATGGTTTTTTATCTTTTTTTAATTAAGTATTCAGGTCCCATAAGATGGACACAAATATCATTGTCACAGTATGAAAGGTTTCAATTTAAGTAATATTTATTACAGCCGAAATCAAGGTATATATGAACTAGCAAGAAACCCGGCTTGTGAAGTATCATGTAGATATTGATACGTTATTTTTGTTGTGGTAGTTGTTGTTTATTTGTTTGTTTTTGTTGTTATTTTGTAACTCTGAAATATTAAAGTGTTTACTAAAGTTAACCAACAGTTTCAAAATAAAAGTACTTGAATAACATTGTGTATTTATCTCTGATTGTAAGTATACTTACCATTAGCATATTGGTAAATTTATCAAAGTTTATACAAATGTATACATGTATTAATATAAATGTTAATTGGTTCCTTATTTATATTTCAGATCAACCACAGTGAGTTCAATGTTTTTTTCTTCCTCTTTCTAGTGCACACTTCCAATCGTTGAACTGAACCACAACAACATCAAACCTACAGTGTATATTTAAATAAAAGGGATGTCTTTCTAAAGAACTAACTAGTTATTCAGTATCTCGTAACTGCTTAAGTGCACCCGAATAGTTTGCGAGTTTTTTCTTTGTTTATATTCATATTCCCTTGTTTATCTTTGTAGTACACGCTTTGGCCAGTCACCCGTTTCTAACGACTATGATGAAGTTTTCGGTAGGTTCTGTTTTTGGTAGAATTTTCTTTTAACAATAAAGTGTTGTATGCATAATTGTATACTAACAATGCCATAATGTACATGTCATACTCACTGAATTTGTGGTGGATAAATCCTCACATTATGCAGCCTAGAAATAACCTAAGACCTAAATATCATATTTCTTGTAGAGCAAATCACTTGCAAACCTTTACCATATCTTTGACCCCAATTGTAGTATACTTGTCGTCATCAATACATTATTGTGAATATTTCCACTTGTACACTTATCGCAACTATCTGTTTCAATCAATACATTATTATGAATATTTCCACTTATACACTTATCGCAACTATCTGTTTCAATCAATAGATCATTATGAATATTTCCACTTATACACTTATCGCAATTATCTGTTTCAATCAATACATTATTATGAATATTTCCACTTATACACGTATCGCAACTATCTGTTTCAAGCAATACTTTATTATGAATATTTCCACTTATACACTTATCGCAACTATCTGTCTCAGTCAATACATTATTATGAATATTTCCACTTATACACTTATCGCAACTATCTGTTTCAATCAACAGATTATTATGAATATTTCCACTTATACACTTATCGCAACTATCTGTTTCAATCAATACATTATTATGAATATTTCCACTTATACACGTATCGCAACTATCTGTTTCAATCAATACATTATTATGAATATTTCCAATTATACACTTATCGCAACTATCTGTTTCAATCAATACATTATTATGAATATTTCCACTTATACACTTATCGCAACTATATGTTTCAATCAATACATTATTATGAATATTTCCACTCGCAACTATCTGTTTCAATGAATACATTATTATGAATATTTGCACTTATACACGTATCGCAACTATCTGTTTCAATCAAGGATTGAGGGTAAAATCTTATACCTGATACAGAAACGTTCAGCAATTCAACAGTTTCACGCTCAACCATCGCAATGTCTAAGATTACATACGAATTTGTTTAACAGATAACATATGAAGATCAACATTTCAAGTCACGGTTACATGTCTGGAATTTGTTCTTTAATGTAAAATACCTTTATATGGGCATGATTTATTAAGATACTTATTTAGCACGTGTTTACTCTTTCAGGTGACCATTCCATGGCTGAAACTGCAAACTATGATCTGTAAGCCACTATTGAACTATTAAGATGCAACGATAGTATTTGTCTTTATGTTGAAGTTTAGTTTTGTTATTGATCTATATTTGACGTGCTGTTTTTTTTTTTTTTTTTTTTTTTTTTTTTTCCTTTCTGGCGGATTTTCAAGTAATTCATTTTTTTCTGTTTATAACAAAAATACATTTGAAGAGTGTCGTGGGAAAACCGGGCTTAATGCATGTGCGTAAAGTGTCGTATCCGGATTAACCTGTGCAGTCCGCACAGACTAATCCAGGACGACACTTTCCGCCTACAGTGGATTTATATTTAGAAGAGACTTCATTGGAACAGAAAATACCATAAAAGCGGAATGTGCCGACACTTACGCACATGCATTAAGCCCGCTTTTCCCACGACACACCTAATTTAAATTCTTATTATTTCCAAAAAATATATGTATCATAAACGTTGCTGTCTTTCACACACATATGCATATATGGTATTTGCACATTAATGAACATTTCGCTGTAACTTTTCCATAAAATATGATATGTAACATTAATGCATGTTTTAATTTAAATTTAATAATAAGAAAACAATGGAGCTTAAAGGCTGTTGGCAAGGTTTTGGAACTTAATATTAACGAAACTATTATTTTCAGTCCAAACCAAGGCATATATTCACTGGCGAGAGATGCGGCAACTAAGTATAAATAGCTGTAAGTTGTTCGACTTACATACATACGAGTACGTATAAGTATTTCTATGTTTTTAACTTCTCCTTCAAAACAACACTTAACAGTATGTCCGTTTCGTCATCAAAAAAGTTATTTGACACAAAGATGCATGTTTTATCTTGGTCAATTTTCGCTCGAATTTCTGGTTGTCTGGCAGTTATGAAACTAAAGTCAAACGGTGAATCTCGTCTTGTTAATGAACTACAGAGTAAATCCAGTATATAATCAGTATTTTTTTAAATATGAATTCAAGTAATTGTTGAACAAAATTAATGATAGTTTTAAAGTAATTGACTATGCCAATGTATATCATTGAAAGGTTTATGACATGCATGCATAGGCTTATGCACATTTAAAAGCAATATTTCGCGTTTACAGTTTGCAGTAGACACATTATGCTGATTAAATACGCATCATAATATAATAATTTCAATTTAATAATTTAATATTCAATTTCAATTTAATAAAAATTAAACATAGCATCACAGATACCTGTAACAATGATTAGTTATATTCTAAACGTATATATACTATATGTCTTATTATAGTATATATACATATGGAACATAAATAATCATTGTTACAAGTAACTGTGCATAGCATGACACGAAGCGTACCTTCGCCCACGTAACTCTATTCCTGTTTCAGAAGCCTGTCGCATTTCTGGAATAGTTTAAACTGGAACTGAACTAAAAATGACACTATATGTGTAAGCAACTTGCGAGCGCTTTCCACAATTGAAATATGAACGTATGGAAAGTTTAGATATTTGAGATTGTTGCTGACTTACTAAAACATATACACATATACTTACTCATGTTATACAACTGAAATGTTAAGCCACAGTTAAATTGTTCTATTGTTGTATTAGCTGTCATTATGTAGCAAACATGTACATTTATACATATGTCATTCAGTTAATTCAACTTTAATTACCCGGCTTATGTCCGGAACTAGAGTAAACTAAAAATATATGTGTTTATTAAACGTGTTTATTAAACGACACATGTTCTTTTATGTTGTTTTAAATGTGCATATGTATTCCTGTATCGAAGTAGACTGAATTTGATGTTTTCACTGTACCAATGTTATGGGTTCTATAACTTATAATAAAACCATTTAACCATGCGTTAGCATTAATTAATGTCTCCTCATACTCATTTTCGAAATAGAATATCTACTTACTTCAGTTGACTGCGAAATAAAAAAATATATATGTCATGCAATCGATGCTAATTTAACAAATCAACGAAATAATCAAACGTTAAAAGACAGTTATAATTAACAATATGGAATAACGTGGTAAAAAAAACATAAGTATATGTAGATTCTATTATAGAATACACAACTACCAATGGACTGTGACACGAACTACGAACTTTGTGACTGTAATAATGCAGTTATACTCTCTTTACAGGACTATTCGTTATATGAACCGTTTCGGAGAATCGTTTTAAAGTATTACCAATTTGAAAGAGTTGAAATCCCAAAATGTGTGTAAGTCTATTTTTACCGATGTGACACCATGCCGTTTTTATGTGGGCCGTTACATGAAATTTGCGATTATCACAAATTAATTATATTTCAGATTCGAATAATTTGGCGGGAGTGATTGTCAAACCGGAAAACGAAGTTTCGTTTGGTTTTTTCATCGATCTGAACACAATTTTGTCCGATCGATGATCCATAATAGCTTGGGCTAATTAACCAACTGATTAACCAATCAATTCGGTGGTAAAGCGCTAAAAACATGTCCCAGATTTCTTTTCTCGACTCCGTTGTAACTTGGGATGATCGTCAGTGTCAACAGAATCTTAAAGATGCCTTTCCAAAGCTCGCTGTATCCTTAACATTTCATAATCCAGATAACAGAAGCACTGGCGCCAGGGTCGTAATGTTCCATTTACATATCACTGTCTGCAAAAATACGAACATTATATGCATGGTCATTTAATTAACTTTATCACATATGGTTTTCGCCAGGCCGTTTCCCACTTTGGGCCCAACGTTTATTTGTCTGGAAAGCAATATTTCCTACATTGCTTTATCATATTATATTGCCTTAATTATTTGCCGGCAAACCTTCCGAAGATAGCACATAGATTACAAATAACCGTCTTAGTCCATACCCATAACATGAAAGCAAGTCTATCTACAAAACTAATCAACCTTGACCGTGATAATCGCTGTCACTGTGTCAGGCAGGCACTTACATCTATTATCTATTGTATTTCCAAGACAAAGAACGCCTAATTGGCAATAAAAAAATCCCCTTCTGCACCAGTGTATCTATCAATAAAATCTAGGATGCTAACTGTATCGAAAGAAGTTTTGCCAACAAGTTGAACAACTGTCGTTGACGCGACACTATCTACATGCGAAAAGACCAAACCTTTTTCTTGATTTGTTTGTTAGAGTAAATATTACTGAAGGAAGTTACACATGAACATGAGTTGTTTATATAAAAAAAAGTATACAATTTTATATATACCCCAAGTACATGAAATACACATGTAAATTGTTGGGTTAGTGATGCGACCATTTTCTATATAAAGACGTGACCTCGTAATAATGATTAGTTGTAACCTATTGAAACCTAAAATAGAGTTCTGGACCAAAACATACCCCCAAATGCACCTCTGTTAGGGCATGCAGGTCTTTATGGAGATATATAGACTATTAGGTTAGTGTTGAATACTGATAAGTTTATTTAGCGAGGCTTATAAAACCTAAACCACGAGCCATGGCGAGTGGAAACCACGAGCCATGGCGAGTGGTTTAGGTTTTCGTGCCGAGCAAATAAACTTCTGGCATGGAAGGTTTTTGTGCCGAGCAAATAAACTTATGGCATGGCATGGTTTAAATATTTGCATTGTATTGATTATCCTATGAGGCACTTATATAATGCTGTAACTGCTGTAGGGCTAGCACTTTAACAATGCAGTAAGAATGTCAGCCTTTCATATTTCATCCCCAACAGGCGCTCGGGACCTTTATATAGTCAGAAGTAAATGGTACTGGGCTTGTTCATTTTTTACTAAGGTTTCAGGGCCATGCGGATGCAAGGCACAGGTAAACCATATGCCTGGCCACTGAATTATTAAGAGGGGAGGAATGTAGAGATTGCATATATTACTCTTCAAAAGCCTTGCTGTTGGGCTAGCTCTTAAGCAGCTTGGTTAGAGTGTCCGCCTCTCAGACAGAGGACCCAGGTTCAGTCCACTGCAGGCGTGCAAATTTGTCTTCACTTTAGAAATGTTAAACTAACTAAGCCACAGCAGAATGGGTTTGCCTCACTGAAGGCTGCTTTATAAGTATAAACTAGCCTGGCCCGGCTAGCTCAGTTGGTAGAGCGCTGGACCCCAGCCCGGCCACATAACTTGTGTGGTGATTGGTCATGAAATTATTTCTACGGCCATTCTCACCCTACAGCTGATTCAAGTAGGGCAGTTGAGTTGTCAGTTACTGGCATAAGTATGTGCACTTAGTACTGGTAAACCGCTTAGATCGGCTAAGCTTGCCCAGGAAAAGTGTGAGTAGGTTAACTGACCACCGTGATCTGACTGAAATACTGATAAAAACGGCGAAAATCCAAACAAACAAACATAAGTTTCAACTACGTATTCGCCTTGACACAAAACAGGAACATTTGCAGCAAGCATAGATTATTCAAGAGGAGTTGGGTAAGTATGTCTTCATAAAATGATTCCATTACAATCAATACACAGTTAGCCATCGTTACAACGATGATCGATACAACAGAATATTTGACACAGTTTTGCTGCAATATTACTGACAACTGTTATAAAGGCAATTCGATTTAATGACAATTTTACCCGGAACAGATTGTTCCGTTGTAACAAGGGCTCAATGTTCATGTTTTATGGACCATAATTTATGTTTTGCCAATGCAGTGGACATACAAAATCTTAGCAAATTTTTATTGCCAAACCCAGGGACGTATACATATAGTACAAACACATTCGAGTCACGGCTACATGAGTTTAGGAAATACGCAGATCAGCAGAATGAGTTTCTTACTTCTATAAGTGATGGTATCTTGTTAATTTAAGAAGTTATACTTTATTTCATAATACTTGTGCATGTGTTGAATATTTGTCACATTTAAGTGTTGTTTTACACCATTTGAATCAGGGTTCATAAAGGGCGACTCTACCATTAATCAGCTTGTATACCTGTATGACGATATTACTAAGGCACTTGATGATGGTAAAGAAGTCCGCGCCGTCGTCTGTGATATATCTAAAGCATTCGACAGTGTATGGCATCGAGGGCTTCTGTCTAAATTATCTTCTATTGGCATAAGTGGTTCTCTTTTGAACTGGTTCGCCTCCTACTTGTCGAACAGAAAACAGCGTGTTGTCTTTGCGAACACATCTTCCTCTTGGTCCTCTATTAACGCCGGCGTTCCTCAAGCGTCCATCCTAGGCCCACTACGCTTTTTTATTTACATAAACGATATCGTCAATGACATTGGGGCCAGCATACGTCTATTTGCCGACGATACAAGTCTTTACGTCATTGTTGAAAATCCTGTTGTCTGCTCAATTGTTAAACACTGATTTATCTCGAATTATTGAATGGTCAAATGCGTGGCTGGATTCGTTCAATCCAGCAAAAACAAAGTCCGTCACTTTCTCACGTAAACGAAATAAACCCAATCATCCGGATCTTCTTATGGACGACGTCCCAGTATCTCAAGTCAGGTTACATAAACATCTAGGATTAACTCTATCAGAGGATGCAAAATGGGCATCTCATATCTGAGTCATGGTTAATAAGGCCTGGCAGAGAATCGGAATCCTCCGTTCTTTAAAGTATGTACTATCCCGCGCAAGCCTAGAGCGTATGTACATAGCCTTTATTCGACCCCTCTTAGAGTACGCCGATGTGGTATGGGACAATTGTTCTAACGAACTCATCAACGATATTGAAGCAGTCCAAAACGAAGCTGCAAGGATCGTAACTGGAGTCACCAAGTAGTGTAACCTTGATCGTCTCCTGTTGGATCTAAACTGGGAATCTCTAGCCGAAAGACGACGAAACCATAAACTTCTACTTCTATTCAAGATGAAAAATAATCTTACCCCAACATACCTGTCTAACCTGATTCCTGTGCATTCTGACCGGACCTATTCACTTCGTAGCAATCACGACATTCCTATTATCTACACAAAAAGTCATTTGTATGGGTCTTCATTTCTATCCTCGACTATACGTGCATGGAATGCTCTCCCATAGCCCACACGTAATGCAACTACTGTGCTAGACTTTAAGCGAAAGCTTATGAAAAAGCAAAGCATTAGATCACCTACCCTTTATAACATTGGTAATAGAACATTATAGATTCATCACTGTCGCCTTCGCCTGGGATGTAGCACACTGAACTACGAGCTGTATCGTAGGAACATCATGGACACTCCGTTCTGTTCCTGTGGTGAAGAAGAAACACCAACCCACTACCTTCTCCTTTGCCCTAGATTCAATAGTGCTCGACTAAACGCTTCGACGCGTAGACGGTGTTTTGGATCAATCCTCCCCGACTCCCTTGGGGTGTGACAATGTGATATTCATTTGATATTGAATTTACTTATAGTTCAGGATAGTCGATATTTTTCACTAAAAGCTGGGCACATTTTACTCTGTCATAGTACTTAGAACTTAACTACCGTATCCAACCAAGCGACAAAATGTTCTTTTGCAACTACAATACACTCATAACCAACTGATTAAATGTGCAAATTATCTTCGTAAACTCCAGCATGGAAAAGAACTCGCATAAGCATCTTCGATGCTTGTTTTCTAATCCATAAATTACCATATCATTGTTGTATATGCACATGTTAATTATGTTGTACATTCATGAACAAATAAATATGTTTAAACTAAGTGTTGTTTTTTATTTTTGTGTCCTTAAAACCAACACTTGCTACGTCTGTTGTGTTACCAAGTATTCTGAAGATTATATGCCTGTCTTTTCTACCCTGGGTGGACATTGATGCAGCAGAAAGTCAGGTGTTTTCCCTGGTGTCTGGCAAGGTAACTATGAACAGAAAATTGAATTGCTTGAGGTCCATTAAAACCGCAGTCCATATTCACGAAAGACATTTTATAATGTCTATGTTGGAAATGCTTGGTTGGAACAAAATTTGTATTCACATATTTCTGGACTGCTGCTTTAAATTAGAATGACTGAACTGTGAATTCAACACCCAGATCCAGAACATAACATTAAAATACCCTTGAACAGAAAATCAGATATGTTTGATTTGTACATCAAAGTCAGAAAGAACAAAACATCCATGTCTTTTTTATAACAATCGGTGTTCTTGAATATGCAATTGTCACAGAAAGCACCCGGTTTTGTTTCTGATGACAAAAGGGCAAGGAAAACCCAATTAAGGCAGCGTTTGTCCTCTATGTAAACTTGGTACCCTGAAAAGGTACCTTTTTCCAATTCATTTTACCTACAAATTTTCCCAATTAGAAGTAAACAAATCCCAAATGTCTGGAAAATTAATCTGAGAGGGTCCCAAAATTATTTACTATATGTATGTACCTTTAACTTTCATTTTACCTCCTGGAAACATAAATACAAGGAAAATAATCAATGGAAAAGTTGTTTTAGAGTTTATTTATTGTAACTTATTGTTTTGTAATTCTCTTTGTCAGTATATGCTGAAAGTGATAAAATTCCCAATTTGGTTGAATACAACGCTAATTTTTCCAAGTTGACCAGTGCCGGTACCGTTTCCAAAGTAATGAGGAAAAATACTGTAAGGATAAATCATGTTTGATTTTTTCAGACCTGTGACATTTTGGAGCGACTGTCACTAGATGTTGGCATGCTGCCCAAGCAGTTGTCCTGTCAACAAGAAATACACGCATTGATTGAGTTATTGTTATTATCTGAATGGTTGTTGTATGCAGAAGTATATCTATGTTAGCACAATTTTAGGCTCATAGTCCAATTTCTACAAAAATTATTAGGAAATTTGACATATTTTGTGATTTTTTTTTTAAAGGACAGGTATTTTTGCAAAAATGAAACATTGGGCAACTACATGTAGGGAAAGATCTATGATCACAAAACGTACAGGGTGCTGCTAAAAAGGAGCAGGGTGGAAACCCGGACCAGTCTGTTGACATTTGATGATTTCTTAATAACTTGCTAAATTCAGCATATTAATTAGTCTAATGCTTGTAGTTAAGGTTTTTAAGCAAAGTCTATTCATTTGTCATTTCTGTGTTGACTAGCCAAGAGGGGCAGTAGGGAGGAACCAAAAATGAACAGGGTGCAGCACCCTGCTATTTTGCTCTAGATCTTTCCCTAACATGTCAGAGTTTTTTTTCCAACATTTGTGAAGAGGCCTAGGCCTTTTCATTTTGTGAAATATAAGTGCGATCAAATGGGAAATTGGAAATTCTATGAATCTGGTATCAAAAATACATTAACAACAACAGCACTTCTAGATAAATATTGAGGAATATACTCTTATAGCGGTATACTGGATTTTTACAGTCCAAGACAGCAGTGTATGCAAGGTAAGACATCCAAAAATATTGTGATAATTTAGTGAAATAAAATATCGACAAAAAGTGAAGTCCAAATTTTGTAATTAAAATTTTAGTGACTAAAGTAGAAAAAGGTTGTTCATGAAAATATTGTGCTTGACTGTTTATGCTGGTATGGTTTTGGTACAATGTACAAGACCCACAACCTAAATGCACATCTTAGCAAATCGAAGTTATTACACAATAATAATAAACACAATGTGTGGTTATTTTACGGGACCCATCCAAAGATGAAACAAGACACTGTGTTCGATAAACACACATGCCCCCGGTTGGTACTGGACAGCCCATTTGAATTATATGAAGTCCAAATTAGGTCAAGGTCAAATCAAGGTTTGGTGGATTGAGAATGGTCATCAGCAACAAATGTATAAGTATCAAAGTGTTGTAGTAAGTGTTGTTGGTGCAACAAAAAATAGTCCATTTGAATTATTGTAAGTCCAAATTAGGTCAAGATCAAAGTGAGGTTGGGTGATATGGGTGGACTGGGAATGTTCATAAGCTACAACTGTGTTAGTATCCAAGTGTTGTAGTAAGCGGGGTTGGTGCTAGATGAAACAGTAAAATCTTTTTAACCTTGTATGGAAGGAATCACGCACGGACGGACAGAAGGACGGTCGGACAGAACAATTTGTATATGCCTCCCGCATCAAGATGCCAGGGGCATAAACACACCTGTCCAACATCCTTTGTTTTCAGTTATGTTCAGAGCTTCTGGTGTGCTTCTCATCATGCCTTAAATATGGTGTGAGTGACAAAGAGAGAGTCGAGGTATCACAAATACATTCATTGCCATACGGAGCTGTTCAGTTGCTAAAAGGAACCTACTCCCATTGCAAGGTAGTACTGGAATTATTGTACACATATTGTTCTTGTAGCTGATGTTAGTACAAAGTGGTCATGCCAAAATAAATTCTGTGTTTCGGGCAACTCGACCCTACCTAGCAAAAATCACCCGAACTTAATGTTTTTAACGATGATATTTTCCATGAAATCTGTATTCATTAGGTTTTAGATAATTTTCCATGTTTTTTTATCAAAATGTTTCTTTAAAAAAACGTTTTTAAAAAATCTCAATCTCGACCCTACCTATCTTTTTGGAGACTGTTGCCCGAAACGCACAATTTATTAATTTGTTTCGCCTCACCATGCTGAGGGTATACATTAAGCAGGATAAGTCTGAAATCTGTGACTTTAAAGTAATGCAGGGAAGACATAGACTTTGGGAATCAGAGGAAAAATGTACAAAATATTCCCTGCATTTAAAGAAAAAAGTTAAAGAATACATTCAACGTGAAATTTGGAGTCTTACACATGATCTAGACTGTTGCAATTATAAAACAATACAACGTTCATTTGTTTAGAACAAAATCTAGATTGGTATTAAAAATGGTTGGAAGGGGTACTGTGATTTTGCGTGATATTTATTGTTGGGTGACGATTACAATTAGTCCATCGTGATATCAGAGTATATAAATATGTGGCCTCTTTATGTACTTCATATAATAGCGGTCGGATAATAAATATCTTTAAAAAATCACAGGTCAGTCAGGGAAAAACCTTGGAAATACAAGCCATGTTGATTGTAAGTTAAAAAAAACATGGTCTGAATGAAATTTCGAACGGGGTGGTAGCTATTTCTAGAACCAAATAAGGCGAATAAATTCAGACATCATATGCGCTGTCTGACAGACTGTCAGCTGACGAGACATCATTTGCGCTGTCTGACAGACTGTCAGCTGACGAGACATCATTTTCGCTGTCTGACAGACTGTCAGCTGACGAGACATCATTTGCGCTGTCTGACACACTCTCAGCTGACGAGACATCATATGTCTGTCTGACAGACTGTCAGCTGACGAGACAGGCTAATCCAGGATGGCACTTTCTGTTTATACGAGGGTTGTCCGGAAAGTTCGCAGACTGCTCGAATATTATTTGTTCTGCGTTTAGAAAAGTAATGTGAATTGCATGATTAACTAAATACACGTATATTTGTTAAAATTGCAAAATATCTGTCACAAGTATTAATGGTAAAGATACATACAACATAACTAAAACAGCGCATCACACGAAGTACGGAGCAGTTTGACGTCGATTACGACATCATGTGCATATGACGTCACTATTTGTCAGACTATTCTCCGGATACTGAAACTATGACGAACTACCGATTTTCTATTACAAAATACCCAATGCGTACAGATTTTAATGTACTATTCTCTGTCGTATTTCTTTTTTTTATCCATTGGTATTTAAAAGTTTTGAATGATTTTCATAGCGCTGCCCCTACAGGTGAAAGTGTAAACTCAGACACACTTCGAAGTTCATAGGGACACCGTCTGGATTAAATGGAACCTGCTTAATCCGTTGTAAAATTAGGAATGTGATAGTCGCTGACGTGTCATGTGTGCTGGTGGACACCATGTTCTCGAAATCCATCAATGTCTCATTTTTTTCGGAATGAATTTATACGATCGGCGTATGAAGTGATAGAAATGGACCAATGCAATTGCGAAAAAAATCGTGATGAAATATTAATTTTGCATGTGAATGTTACAAAATTGATTAAAATCACATTTCATTTACTGTCGTTAAACATATTTAATATCAGAAAGGTCTTTTATGCCCACGGCATCTTGATGCAGGAGGCATATAGTGATCGTCCTGTCCGTCCTTCCGTGCGTCCTTCCGTCCTTCCGTCCGTTACAAGATTAAGTAGATTTTACCGTTTCGTCTAGCACCAACACCGCTTACTACATTACTTTGATACTTACACAGTTGTTGCTTATGACCATTCTCTATCTACCCATATGACCCAACCTTACTTTGACCTTAACCTTGACCTAATTTGGACTTCAATAATAATTCAAAAGTGCCATTTCTTGGTTAACTAGATTGTACCGTTTCGTCTAGCACCAACACCGCTTAATACAACACTTAGATATTTACACAGTTGTTACTTACGACCGTTCCCAATCGACCCATATCACCCAACCTTACTTTGACCTTGACCTTGACCTAATTTGCACTTAGAATAATTCAAATGGGCTGTTTCTTGTTTAACTATTGTTTACCATTTTGTCTAGCACCGGCACTGCCTGCTACAACACTTGGATACTTACACTGTTGTTGCTTATGACCATCCTCAATCCACCCATATCACACAACTTTACTTTGACCTTGACCTTGAACGCATTTGGACTTATAATAATTAAAAATGGTCATTTCTTAGTTAATTAGATTTTACCGTTTCGTCTAGCACCAATACCCCTTACTACAACATTTGGATATGTATACAGTTTTAACTTATGACCGTTCCCAATCCACCCATATCACCCAACCTCACTTTGACCTTGACCTTGACCTAATTTGGACTAATAAATGGACAACCCAGCACCAACCGCGGGAATGTGTGTTTATCAAACGCAGAATCTTGTTTTTTCTAAAACTATGAAACGTTCACCGTGGCGTGGCTAGTTAGCAGCATTCAGACTAAGTTCAAACAGAATATGAGTATGATTTAATTTACCTACCGGCATCATTTTCAACCGTAAATGGACAAAACTATTCAAGTCCGAGAACGTCCTGCAGACGAATATCCTTAACTCACGAATAGCATGTGTCCGTTGCATTCATTGCGGTATTTAGCCAAACATGTTAACGCTGCACTGCTCCGCACGAATGTCAAACGTCGTCATTTTTCGTAACTCGCGAAATGCACTTTCTATCGATATGCTCAAGCGTTTATTTTATTTGATGTCATTAAACGTGTAGATTTCGCACACGTTTATAATATACTTTAATGATAATGGTGCGTTAAAATTATGCAGATTCGCGTTGAAATGACAAATTATGAAAAGTTTTAAAATCGATTTACTACTGATAAATTTCAGAACAATTTGAAGTGCTCCGTACTTCAGTAGTTGTGTTGCCAAGACTATGTAAACGAAGAGAATGTAGTGGTAGAATATGGTGGAAATGCACAATATTGTTAGTAATATACGTTTGAGCGTGTACACAAGATACATTGTTTTAAGATTATAATATTTCATTTGACAACGCTGGTCTACGAACTTTCTGGACAACCCTCGTATGATATTTTTTGTTTCAAGGAAGTCTCTTTCAAACATAAAATCCACTGTAGGCGGAAAGTGCTGTCACAGATTAGCCTGTGCAGAATTACACACATGCATTAAGCCGGGTTTTCACATGACACGCCTCATACATTTAGTTGATAAACATATGGATTAGCCCACAGAAACAGTTCTTAATAGCACGTTGAATGTATGGTGATGGGTGAAATTGCAGACGAAGTGCTTGCCTAGCCTCAATTGCAGTTAAGAACTGCTTGCACCTGATGGTTTCAATGCATATAATCACTTTGTGGTATGCAGATTATGCAGTTCAGTGAACACTAAACATATTGTACAAAATATTTCCCGATTTCAAATACTTTCAAACATTTTTAGGGCACTGTGTGAAACTGTGTAAAATCCTATCCCTTTGGGGAAATGTTGTGCCCTTCACACATATATTACTTTCATTAATTTCATGTTATACATTAATAAATAGAGTGGATGAAGCTCGCTGTCGGAATCTGAGTCTGAGTTCGAGCCCCAGGACGGGCTCTCGGGCCGGTAGTTTCCCTCCGGGTCGAAGTATATGGGTACGCCCGTCTTTGAAATAAAGGCCCGGACGGATACGTCACTGCCCCGGGTTGACATCTGGAACTTTGTAGTGATGTCGTGGTCGACTGTAGATTCATGGTATTTCTGGAGTTGAAATGAGAAAGATTGGCTCTATGTCTAATAATCCTTTTGTTAAACGAATATGTTTCCTTACATAAGTTAAACAAAATGGGCAATACAGACACTTGACAAGATCAAGCCTTGTTTCAGTTTCCATCAAGAGACTACATAATTTAAATAATAATAGTTGATATTTTGAATAGTAAAAGTTCTCATGCTGTTTGGTGATGTCTTACCCTGGTTTTGAGAGACGTCCCATCCATATAGTGGATGTGTCCCTTGCACTGGCCACCCCAGAAGATACGCTGGTAGTTGTTCTAGTGGGGACTGCACCAGTGGATAATT
Organism: Congeria kusceri; assembly: GCA_027627225.1. NCBI lineage: Eukaryota > Metazoa > Mollusca > Bivalvia > Myida > Dreissenidae > Congeria > Congeria kusceri. The sequence continues at coordinate 52,119,278 of CM051037.1, forward strand.
TGAAAACCATTTGAGGCGCGTCGTGGGAAAACCGGACTTAATGCATGTGCGTTAAGCGTCGTCCCGGATTAGCCTATGCAGTCCGCACAGGCTAATCCAGGACGGCACTTTCCGCTTTTATGGTATTTTCTGTTTCAAGAAAGTCTCTTCTAAACATAAATCCACTGTAGGCGGAAAGTGCCGTCCTGGATTAGCCTGTGCGGACCGTTTTAACAGGATTTCGTCATTGAGCCCATTACAGAGGTGTATGGTTAGAGCAACTAACGACATCTCTGCTCTTTCTGGGATTTTATTTATTTTAACACTAATAAGATAATGTAAACACATTCTCGTTGATTTTTTTTTCGGATTACGAAAACGTCTTTAAATCTATTGTATTATTATTGGGGTAGTAAACAGTAAAAGTATATTTTTCATATTTTTACTTTGTGCAATGAAAATAGTTTGTGATCAATGCGGATTTTAGGCCTTAACAATCATTATGTCCGGCCTGTTTGCTTTTTCGAATGAATAAACAACACACGTTAATTTGATGTTTTCCTTAAGTGTTACGATGCTTATTAAAAGAGCACATATATTCCAAATGTTTCTAGGTGGTGAATTGTATAATACATTCCAAAATATATTACGTTAGTTAAGGCATTGTTATACAGTACTAGTTATTACGCAAAACGACAATCCCTACTACAACACCCTGCTTCAAAATTGTCAAACGAAGCAAAAACTGAATTGAAACTTTTGTACAACAAGACAGTTTTTTTTATTAAAATCAAGTAAATACGCTTATATACAACAAATTACCCACACCATGGACAACGAAAAACAAATTAACAAAAGCACAACAACAATAAAATGTGTGTTTACATCGTTTATTAACAGCACATTCTAACATATATATGGCAATAATGTCAAATGAGGATTATTGCATGCTAACCTGAATGCGCAGCCGTTAAATTGCAAACACTTCTGTTGTTGTCATAGCTGTAAAAGTTACAAACAAAATGTACATAATATTTACAGAAACAAACCAATCTTTTTACGATAGAGACCCCAAAAACATAAAAAGACTTAACTATATTTTCATTAAAAAACTGGCATAAACACTACACTAGTCTTTAGTAAAAACTAATTCGCACAAACTTATAGTTCTCAGTTACAAAAATGTGCATCATTAAAGCTGTTTTGTAGCAATAATAAATTATATTGTTATAATGAAACCAGTATAACTGTAGAGTTTTAACCATATAAAATACCATGGAAACTTTTATTTTATTTGTTGCACTTCAATAACAAACATTTCTTACCCTTTACCGCTCATACCTGTAACAAGAACAATTCATTGTTCTGTCGGTAAACATGCAAATGATAATTGATATAAACATGAAGAGCTTCATTGAGGTCAATCAGACGACTTTAGTACAGACGACTGAAGCGTGTTTACAAAGCGAATATCACAATTACCTAAATTTAAATCGACTATATGTTTTTTTTTATCATGACGATAATTAAATACAGTCAAAACGCGAAACTATGAAGAGGCACGATTCACGATAATAATGCAGTTGTAGCTATATGGGAGATTCTAGTATCGCATGAACTCACATGAATCCTCTTCATATGCATTGACCGATGCCCGGCATGAACTTGGCCTAAAAGGAGATAATGTAAGACAGACATAATACTTTACTAACGTCTCACTTTTGTCCATAAAACAATGACTATTACAATATAAAAAACATGACATATATGTACACAACTACTCAGAATATAGTTATGAGACACGAACATTCTAAAATGCAATTAAATACGAGAACGTTAGTAATATACTAAAGGTATGGTAATAAAAATGAAACAGTGTACAATCTTAAATGCAAAAAAATAAATTAATCGTTATCTTTTAAAACAATTAAATAAAACCCATATACATATGTACAACAAACATATCGCTAGAGTATTAGAAGTAGCAATACTAAACAAAATATTAAGTAGCAATACTAAAGAAACTTGTTCACAGATTTTTGTATTGATTAAATATGCCATTAAACGTCTTAACTTGACAGATTTAAGCATCTGAACTAAAGAGCTCAAGTATTATATCAAGAAATGCATTTTAAAAAAGCTGTTCATACCCGTGTTCAAACCTCAGACCTCCAGTACAAAAGTCTAACGCCTTAACGTGTCACCCATTTCAATTTATATATTTGACTATGAGTTTTTTACGTTATCTAAATGTTCCACGTGTTTGTAACAATATTGATGAAAACAACAGAAACACTCCAAATTGCGCCATCCTGTTGCGTTCCAAACGCTTTATCAATTATCTGTTTCAACTGATGATAACTCATTAACGAAACGGAATTTACAGTTTATTTCTATGTCAGTAGTTATTCCGCTCCTGTATATAAACTAAAAATCTTACGCCTCTCCATTCTGAAGGTTATATTTCGAGTCGGACACAGTTATATTGCCAGAGTCGTATCGCACCTGTACCACGCTCATACTGGAGTTTCTGTCTTCTAATTGTGCGTGGGTAGATATGTCCATATACGACCCTTTTGAAATGATTATTGCAATATGTAGTGAAAGATAATTTATAGCTAAAAATCATTGTAATACAATTTAGTATTTACATTTTTAATACAATGTAATTTACCTGTTACGGATTGGATTACAATATTTATCGTTGTGTCGCTTATGCCAAAGTTTTCTTCTTTAATGAAAGATGGTCTGGCGTTGAATGTTGAAGTGTTCACAGAAAATTCTGCAGCCATTTTAAATTGAATTCTCACGGGTTGGTAATTTCCATACATATCAGCTAGATATTGGCACTTAGTGGAAGCAGTGGTGCTCAAAGCTTGTTTCTTTTCACCATTCAGTCCGACAGCCAAGGTGTCACATATTAACATATCCGGTGGCGTATTAGGCTGACAGGTTGTTTCTCCAGAATTGACTAAACTGTAATCTTCAGTGAACCTTTTTACAAAACCCGTGGCGCACTGGCAGACCCTTGTCAGACCATCATTACCACATGTTCCAGGCCAGCAGTAGTGATTGTTCCAAGCGCACATGCCTTCAAACAGACCATAATAAAATATGTGAAGCAAACAGCTGTACATTCGAATTTGATGGTATTTATTAAACCAAGAGTAATCGATGTAAATGCATTTCTCAATTCAATTTTAATTCCATGATCGATGTTGCTTAAAAACTGTATTAACAAATGCCTTACGTTGACACTCTTTATCGCTATTAAATGGCTTGAAAATTCATTTGTTTTCGTAACATTTCACGCACTGGGTGTTGTATGCATTTATGCAGTGCCTGTGCTGACATTGGGTAATAGGCTGGCATTCTGAACATAGAAAAGAAAATTACTACTCTTTAGTGTCCATCGAATATGCTATTTAAAATAGTGTACACTTTATAATAACAAATACACTTGGTACGAAAATGAAGACTGTTTTATGTTTAACTAAACCAAACAATAAACTCTAGTCAATTTGTAATAATTTTTAAAGGAAATAAGATAATGCCAGTTAATGAACTAATATTTCATGTATATGTAACTGACTAAAGGGTTAACAACATGCTAACATCATTAAAATGACAGTACGACAAAAGTCCTTAAAATAGTAAACGTATTATTTTCACAATCGTAAATTTAAATCTATAAGTATTGTGTGTCATAAACACTCGTACATTGCAATGATTGCTAAAATCCATTTGTTATGACATATGTCACATGGTCAATATTAAAAGATAAATATCTAACTATAAAGTTTGGACGTGGCATATATGATTCGTTGTTTGAGATCAGTGTTCAAACATCGTATACATATACACAGGTGTCTATCTAACATGTGTTAAAGTTAAAATATGCCCGTGTAATACTAAGGTGGAGATATGTTTGTATTTTAATGCATTTTCATGTTTTCCATCGAGTTGTTCATTCTGTTGAGGGAATGCATATATATGCATAACAACGTTTTCCAACAGGAGAATGAACAATCAGAAGTATAATGGATGATGTAGGTAAACCTGAATGTCAAAACAATAGAGGAACACTTCTTTGCACCTCTTTGTAAAAACACGTACAGGAACATATGTGATAATTAAATTACATCATGCTTGATCAGTATATACATATACAAGCCATGTCAGCGACAACGTTTTAGTAATAAGTAACCACATTATCGATGTCTAAAATTGTCAACTATGATTGACGTCGTAAGTGGTGTTTAAATTGATTTTGCACACAAATGCATAAATACATTAAATAAATGAGCATCATATAATTTCTATTGTTACACTCACATTTGAATTATTAAGTTTGAGATGTGAGGTTTATTTTGTGATTGAAATTGCGCTGAACGTACAAATGAACTGGTTCTGAGATATATTAACTGAAGTTTCAATGATATACTATGATTTAATTTATTTGAAGTTGGTGTCATCTGTGGGTTTTTATAGTTAATTTCCATAATTAGTTTTTCAAGATGCAGTTTATCAGTCTTAATTTTCGGCTTGTATAAAAATGCAAAACTTTATAGACGCTCTTTTTATGATATTTTATTTTTAAGAATATGCATAACGGGCAAAAAAAGATGGAATTCCGATCCGATTAATAAAAGGCATTGGATTTTCAATTTCAAAAAGCTATGTAAATCACTTTAAGTTTCGAGATTAATGCAATCTCATTAAAATCAAAACCTAACGTTGTTAGGATCAAAAGGCATCGTACAACAGGTAACGTTCAAATGACCGTCGGAACAATACAGATCTCAGCCCCGCTGCGCCCACTAAAATCGCTTTTTGCACAGCAAATGTTTACCACGGTTTAAAAAAAGGGATGCCTTTTCAACTGATCCTTGGGAATAAATCATTTACTGTAAATGTTTGTGTGGATAACAATGGATTTAGTGGTACTTTAGGCGACTAGACACCCGAAGGTCACGTTACTTTCGTGCATAGTTTTTGTGTTTAATATAAGTTGTACCGCATCATTTTGAAGGGAACAATTTGATTGGCTCCAGAAAAGGTCATCTGAACGTGACCCCTAATGCGATGTCATCAGATCCAGTCATCGGATAATATAGAAGTGTCAGACTGGTGATGGTTTTAATGAGATTGGAGATCAATGACATACGCGTTATTATCGGAACAAAACGTATCCAACTACAAAAGTGTAATACATGACATAAATATTTATCACATAATCACACTTTTCTGTAAATGCAAGAATGTATGAACAACGCGTATATTAGCCACTATATCTGACTTCGCGGTCAAGAGAATATCTAAACTGCCAAATGAAATCTAATGTACGTGTATCAATACTGGTATCTCTTATGTGTTGCTAACATGTATCAAGGGAATAAATATTTTCTAGATTCCAGAATGTCTCTAATTATCAATGTAGTTCTATTAAAATATGTACACACTTTGTTACTATGACAAATATCTTCGGTAGTAAGTTTGGCTTCTGAAAACTTTGTTGATGAGAAACAAAACAAAACCGCGAATAGTGGCACAAGTTAGCGCAAACGAAGAACATTAATATAATACGACGATAAACTCTTGATGGCATGGACTGAAAAAAAAAAATCAAAAACATGATTGTTAGATTTTCAAACTCGAAAATATCATACTCACCACATTTATACGTTTATAACAATATTGATTTTCGTTTTCATATCGTACTAAAACTGTCTTTAGTTTATATCAGTTTAAGCAAATAAATCGTAGATTAAAGCATACCTTTTGCAGCTAAATGTTTTAAACATATTTAAATATCTTTTTACTTTTTTTAAAATAAACCTTATTAAAAAATGATTGTCGCTACTTGACTCCTTGTAAAAAAAAGCTGATAAAAGGCTCGCAACTTGGACACCTTCGTACAAACACTATTCGAACATTTCACATGAATTTTTAAACGAATGTAAAACAAAGCTCAAGCATTCATGATAACAGCTTTAAATACCTGTTCGTCGCACAAGAGATAAGCACTAACTCTGTACTACGTTTTCAAAAAAAAAATCGTTTACCTTCCTAACAGCAACTCTCATTATAAATATCCGGACAATTGTAACTCGGTGATGAAAACCACCCTCCATTATAGCATTGCGTGTTACAATCACGGCCCTGAGATGAATCGTCATCTAGCCCACACTTTCGAACGCATTCATCATATTCCCAATCGTCATCGCAACATAACGACCGGGATCTATATTGGCGACCTCCACCACACTTTGCACTGCAAGAACTCCAACCTTTCCATGATATCCACTCACATCTATCTTTACCTTCTGGGCATCCACTGATAAACCACAATTTACACAGGTAAAAGTTGTTAGCGAAAACACATATATCCAAAGTGATAGTTTCCTTGCATATACTTAATATTCTCTGTATTCTTACAAACTATAACTAAAGTGTCTGTATTTGATGTGTACACTGAATGCTTCAAACAATAATCGCATTTCTGTAAATACAAATATTCATAGCTATCGCCCTACAGTCTGGACATCAACTGTAGTGTGGGGTTGAACAATGCGTATATATTTGAAATAACGCTACATTGGCGATAATGTCGTTCGGTTTGTAATCACAGATACTTGACTATTTGTTAAAGCACAAGTCGGTTTTTATTTACCGAGAAATTCAAGGAATCTTTAAACAACTGCACTGCATACAACAGAACGTTTGCAGGAATCAAGAATAATTCAAATTTAACGCAAAATACTGTGTAACCCATAAAGGCTTAAAATATTGTGTAACACCTAAACCACATAGTGAAATTCAATTGAAACAAGCCATTTTTGAATTTACACGAAGACTCCGGCTCAGGAAATATTTTGCCGACAAAGAACACTGTGATGAACAATCAGAATACATTTCGATAAAAAAAAACCTACTAATTCTACATTCATCCCTCCAGCAGGAAGAGATACAACTTTAGATGTTTATATTGATGCCATAACAAATGAACTGTTATAAGTCTAAACCACATAGTGAAATTCGATTGAAACAAGACATTTTAGAATTTACACGGAGACTCCGGCTCAAGGAATATTTTGCCGACAAAGAACAATGTGATGAAGGTACATCCTCTCAGAATAAAGAACAATCAGAATACATTTCGATAAAAAAAAACTACTAATTTTACATTCAGCCCTCCAGCAGGAAGAGATACAACTTGAGATTTTTATATTGATGCCATAACAAATGAACTTTTATAAGTCTAAACCACATAGTGAAATTCGATTGAAACAAGACATTTTTGAATTTACACGGAGACTCCGGCTCAAGAAATAGTTTGCCGACAAAGAACAATGTGATGAAGGTACATCCTGTCAGAATAAAGAACAATCAGAATACATTTCGATAAAAAAAAACCTACTAATTCTACATTCATCTCTCCAGCAGGAAGAGATACAACTTGAGATTTTTATATTGATGCCATAACAAATGAACTTTTAGTCCAAACTAAGAAATACACTTATAAGTCTAATTGATCACAAGAGGAAATATCAGCACTTAATGACCTTAGGGACGACAAAAATATCATTATTAAGAAAGCTGACAAGAGCGTCACAGTTGTTATAATGAACCGCACAGAATATATTGATGAAGTTACCAGACAACTCAATAATGACTTATATTGCTGTAAACTTGAAAGAAACCCGCAAGATGAATTCTGCAGAGAAATAGAAAAGGAATTTTCAAATTTAGCATTAGTGACAAAATCAAAGATGACATGTGTCCAACTATTAACAATAGAGTTCCTTCATTCTATATCCTGCCAAAAATCCACAAAGAACTTAACAACGAAGGATACCCTGGCCGGCCGATAGTTTCTGGATGTGAGTCAGGACGATAGTTTCTGGATGTGAGTCACTAACTGAAAATATTTCTTCATTTATTGACAGTGTTTTAAAACCCCACATGGAAAACTTACCATCTTATGTAAAGGATACAAATGAATTTAAAAAGAAGTTAATGAATGTCCCAAAACTTGATAAACATTCATTTTTATTTACACTTTATGTCAGCTCTTTATATACAAATATTCCTGATGATGACGGAATTAAATCTTGCAATTATTTTATTGAAAATGATCAGCATTTGAATACAATGCAAACATTTTTAAGCTAATTAGAATTGTATTAACCAAAAACAACTTCCAGTTCAACGATGTGAACTATCTTAGACTTTGGGAACAGCGATGGGCACCAAGATGGCACCAAGCTATGCATCCTTATTTATGGATCAGTTTGAAAGGGACTTTCTTGAGAATTGTTCCTAAAAACCTTTACTGTGGTTACGGTTCTTGGATGACGTTTTCTTTATATGGGAACACAGCAAAGAAGAACTATTGACTTTTATTGAAAATAAAAAATACTGTTCATGAAAATATTAAATGTACACATACATATTTCCAAATAAATGCTACATAAAAGTTATTGCTTTTAAACGTTCTTCTTATTTAAAGATATACTTGTTCATTCGAAATTAACAAATGTTGTCACTAGTGGTCAAGTTTCTAAATGTTACCAAGACCAAGATGTTTTCATTGTAGTAAAATCGAAGAAAATGACATATTTTCAAGTACTTCTTTTTGTAAAGACTTTAAAATTAAGCAAGGATTATCGTTTTCTTCCACGGCAGGGATTTAGCTTATTACTTGTAAGAAATATCAGAAACAATATGTTGGCCAGACAAAACAAAAATTTAGTCAAAGAATGAACAGTCATAAGTTTGATATAAAACATGTTCCTGAAACATTAACCAATGTTTCTGAACATTTTAACATTCCTGGACATGCCTATAGACCAAGTTCAAAATAATTGACAAAGGCTTTTAAAAGAAACTAAATGGAAGCACATTCATGGAACTACCAGTCCGAATGGAATGAATTCAAAAGTATTATTTTAATTAATGTTGTGCACTGTTGAAATTCAATATTCTGTGTTGATAATACATATTTGTTATATAGTTAATACTGGCCTCTCTTTATTCTTGCATTTTATTTGCATCTTATCAGTATTATTGTATAATATTTAATCCTTTTTAACAAATATGGCGCAAAAATGTATGTCATATTTTGACCTTGCCGTTGACGTCTGATGAGGTCGACGTCATTTCCTGTTTATAATAACAAACCTGATGAAGGCCAACATGGCCGAAACGTTGTTTCAGTTTTAAATATAAATATAATTTCCTAGTTGAAGTTGGACTTCTTTTGTATCACTTACATCTCTACAGCTTTCATAAGATTTATACTGAGCCGATGAGATAAATAAGGAAGCTTCGTAAGTCCTACACCGGGCTCTTCTGCCACAGCTTGTGTTGCATTCACTCACTTAATATGTAAAATAAATGAAGCATGTATAAATCAAAAGCATATCAAATAAAAAAGGAAAGGGGAAATTTCACGAAAACCTATTTTTTTCGAAAAAAATAGCATTTAAGTCAGCATAATAATAAAAGAAAAAATGCAAGGTGAAGGTCATACATATATGGTTAGAAATACATAATCTCAAATCGTTCTAGAGCCGTTGAGCAAAACAAAATTTCTATTTTAGTAACCTTGACCTTGACTCCACCCATCCCATATGCAATCCCAAGCGAAGTCTCGATATAAGCTGTCTACATATGAAATATCAGTACAATATCTCAATTCGTTTTCAAGTTATTAAGCGGAAACCGTTTTTTTCTATTTTAAGTAACAGTGACCTTGACCTTCATCCCACCCATCCAATATGCAATCTCAAGCGAGGCTGTTCTATTAGGTGTCTATGTATGAAGTTTCGTTACAATAGTTCAATACGTTTTCAAGTTAGAGAGCGGAAACCAAATGTTGACGCTTCCACAATACGCCCGCCCGCCCAACGACATACCCGAATCTAATAACCGATATTTTTTTCTTAGAAACATTTTTTTAATAAAACCTTAATTTAATAAAACCAGTTTAAGCAAACATAATACATTTTGTACCTGAATTTGCAATGCAGGTTCAAACGCATTTATAACTATTAGGCAAGTAAATGTGTATTTAAAATGTCTTGGCCTTATAGCGCTATCTTAAAAATAATTTGTTTGCACTGGCTGTAAAGCAATACCAATAAATAGCTTTAATATTGTGGTGATATGAAGTTTGCAGTCTAAACAACAAACGTTATCACAGAAGCTTCTTTTCGGTGTAAAGAGAGTACTTAAGAACATTTTATAGTATGGCACTTCACAAATCGTTAGAAGAAGAGTTGTAGGCGCCTAAATTAACCCTTGGTTTTATCAACATTGCTCTTGTGTCAGCAAAGCTTTTTATAAAACCATAGGTCTAAGTTTGTAAGCATAGTAAATAAGGAAGTGTCATAAACATGCAACCCAAATCAGTGCTCCCTTGCTCTCTGCGCTCATTGGTTGTCCTTATGTTTTCAGCTCGATATGATGGTCATGTTTATACCTATCTTGTCGCCAAATATTTAACGTCCATAAAAGAGACCTGTTAAAAAAGAAACCATCTTAACGTTTCTATACAAATAGTATAAAAGCACAAAGCGTTGTTAGTAATAATAAACAGAAACGTAAATTCTTAACTTAAGTTATATTTTTCAGGTTAAATTTTGTGTTCAAAAAAGAGTAAAGTAAGAAGCAAATGTTAACTTTAATACAGCAACAACCTTTTTTTAAAGGGGCTATGTCATCCAAACGGGCCTCAAGGGGACAATTTCTTTTTAAAAACCTGAAATTTAGATATTAAAATACTGTCATATAATAACGGTTAAAACAGGGTATATATAATGGGAAAAGTTTGTACGCATTCTGAGATAAAAATCAACTTATAATATGTGTTGCGTTTGTTTGGCTCTTTTCCTGTTTGACGTCAGAATTGTGAGCATTTTGTATAAACATAGTTTACGAACGACTTCTTACCAAACATGATAGCGCAGTTGGTTAAAGCTCTGTCTACTGTCATTTCTTCGTATGGCTCCTAAGTCGTGAGTTCTATACCCGCTTGGGGTTTTAATTTTAATTAGGCTTTTTTGCTTATTTGTTTTTATCAAATATCTTATTGTGTAATACATTATTTTTAATTATTTAATGCACATATCTTAGTAAAGTACATTTATGTCAAGAAATATTTATAGTGCAATAGGAAGATAATTTTTCGTCGACATAGTCATTTTAATGTACAATGAACGATAAGCAGGCACATACAACTGGCATTGAATTATTTAAAAATACTGTATACTTTATGAATCAGCTCTTGTATACAAAATAAGCCATGTAATTAAAAGCGGTCTTTACATGGACATTTGTTTGTTATACCGTTATTGAATAGGTGATAAAATGGATGTTTTGGTAAACAGAATAAACCGATGACTGCATGTATTCCGACATAAAACCGCATATTTACGGTTTTACATATTTTAAAGACTATAGCACAAATGTATGTGAAATTTCGCAAAATAGTACCAAAAGCGGATATATTTAATTTAGCTGATATATAATATTAAAGCCAAAGTTCGCGTTTGAGGATATTTGCGTTTTAATGTATGTTTAGTGACGCCAATAAACGCCTCACTCAATCGCTTTGTCTTATCGTAAAAGTAAATTCGCTAATCTGAAACATGTCGTTTATCAAGGGTCGGAGTTTTAGTAAAGTACTTATTTTCTCCTTAAAACGACAACAGGTTTTTGAACGTATACACTTGAAACGTTTTTTATCACATTCCACTGGAACAAAAATAAACTTATGGGTGATTGTGCTAATAATACTTCACGACGTTTGACTACAAAAGCTATAAATCGAGTAGCATTATCTTAACCATTTTTGTTAAGTTCAACTTCAAATATTTAATCACAAACTACACTCTAATAAACCAAGAGAATGACTGATTAGTCGAAACAGTTGATACGATTTGTAATCACTTCTACAGTCTGGTTCGTAGCGAATGGGTGACAGTTTGGCAATGTCCATTTTTATGGTGTAAATAGGGAATGATTTAGAGAGAAATAGCAGGGTGCTGCTACTTTTGGGCCTTTGAATATCGTTTATAGTGTAATATATTTATGCTCCTATCCTTCACAAATGAACCTCGGTTTTTAAATTGTAAGAATAAAAATGATATATAAAAACTAACCCCACCCCACCACCCTTCTCCTGGTGAGCAACACCCTATATATTGTTGAATTCTATATATTTCCTTACATACCTTTCCATATATTTATTTAGTACTTGACAGATGCACACGTTTTAAATATAGTTTATATTTTATTTTATAATTTATATTCGGATCTAATATATTTAAATTGCATTTTTGAGTTATAATGCAATACAGCACACCTTGTAACATATATTGGCAGCAAAATGGATTTAAATCTATGTTGACTTAAAAAAAGGTTAGCGACAATTGAACAGGAACAAACATGTTTGAAGAATTATTATATTCGTTTCCAAACATATCTAGCGATCACTATAGTTACTATGCCATGTATTCGCTTCTTGGTTCATCTTGATAAGTTTTATAAACTTCCTTGTAATACAGTGAAACGCATTTCGTTTTCAGTATACTTGGGTCCACTTATAATTAATCTTAAAATGATTCAATGTCTGCAAACAAAACCATATAAATACATATAAATGGTAAACATTATATAGATATAATCATGATTTTCCCACCCTGTGTTTATGTGTGTAGTAAATATGTCTCTATTAAAATGGTAATTCGCATATTGATAGTACCTGTTTTTCTTTCTGTGCACTAAACCAGTGATAAAGTAGAGATCGAACCGACTAGTATCTTGCCTCTTTGAGTGAAAATAAAATCTGAACACGTATTTAATCGTCCATCTAGAAAAACAAAATATCGTCTCATCTAACAACGCCATCATACCTTAATTAAATAAAAATTGAGCTAAAGACATTGAACGTATTTTATTCGTCATTTATTTTATTTCATTACTGCATCGAACAATAAATTCTTAAGCACATCACAATACAGATAACAGACGATTTGCAGCATAAACTGTTCCACCTAAATAAAACCAAAATCACGATGCTTATAAGTTACCTGGGGATCCCCCACACTGCTGGTGACCATAAACACAATTGAGGATATAGATGTGAACACATACGGAAGTAATCATAAAAAGCTCATCACTGAAGAACCAATCAATACCCTCAATATTACATATTACATATATTACACAGAGCATATGCGAACGATATATGGGTCAAACTAAATATTATTGAGCGTAATGGACGCTCACAGAACCATACCCTATACTTGATATATATAATGTATTTGAATATGCTTTTATTTACCAACACAAATAATATTAAACTTACCTGGAGCTTTTTTCCTAATACGTATGACTTCATCATCAGGCTAAAGGGATTATCCTACTGGGAATTTACACCATCCTGCCTGATCAATGTCAACAAGCTTTCCCAGATGTGCAACAGGCTGTACAAGCCCCCCGTCCTTCTAAAGTGAGTAGACTTGTGTGTCTTAAGTATAAGGACGAAAGCCCCAGGTTATTATTTGTGTTGTATATAAGGCAAGTGCCTTAGTGTCTATACAACATATTATGACAATGTACAACACAGCAAACAGTAGACAAACAAAAACAAAATCAAAATTAAAAATGCGGCTACCACCATGGAACAACATAGAAAAGTTAACCTATGTGTTAAAGGATGAACTGTTCAAAATGGGGCAAAGAGTTCTAATCGTAGACATTACGAAACACTTTGTTAACCAATTGATTGCGCTTTTTAATCTTCTTAATATTGATCTTTATTAAGTGAATTATGGTACGAAAACGCATATTCAAACTTCGCATAATTTAAATATAAATTAACAAAAAAATAGGTAAAGCAGTCCAGATACGGTTGGCAAAGGAACAACAAACGATCGAATTTCTTCCAAATAATATATTAATTTATATTTTTTGAATTATATAAAACAAACTATTTAAAAAAAAGCTCTTGACGTACAGCATCTTATTGAACATGTTTGTGTTAAAATTATCGGTTATAATGTGCATATACTACATTAACCAAAAACATATTTGCGCCAAAAAGTATGGGTGACCGCTGAGGCAACGTTCATTGCCGTTTAAAAAAACTCTTTATCTATGCTAAATACGCATTATTCGCATGATCTGCATTGTTTACCCCTCCACAATTCTTGGAACAACTTGGCCAATCCGGGCACGTATAATATTTTTCCCAATGAACATGCATCTGTAACAAAACAATGCATCTTGGAAAGTTATAATAATATTTTGATACTTAATTAAATTGCTTTATTAAGATTGTATTTTTCGTGATTTACTGAGTGATGGCATTTTCTTATACTAAAACAACAATCAATTATGAGGTGAAGTAAAATAACTTGTGCTTGAGCGTCGTACTTCCATTAAAACAAAAGGGCCAAAATGGTCCTGGGTCGCTCACCTGAGTTTAAATGAATCATATTGGCTTGTAAATATTTAATCGCGTGTAATAAGATGTTTGGAGTAAAGTTGCCAACAGTTATCAACAATGAACCATTGACAGCAATGTTTTTTAACAATTCAAAATAATTTGATGGAATTAGGCAGATGGTCAGCCAGGAACATTTCTGTGAACTTATTTCGAAATCAAGTAAGTGGTTTCAGACAAGAAGCCATGTAAAGAAAACTGTCCCGTCCCCCGCACCCATGTTTTATTTTAACAAATAAAAATTATTTAAAGACATTTGGTAGATGGTCAGCCTAGGAATATTTCTGTGAAATTATTTTTAAATCGAGCCAGTGGTTTCAGATAGAAAGATTTTAAACGTTTACTATATAGCCATATAAGGAAAACTGCACTGCCCTCTGGCAGCGATGTTTTTTAAAGAACAAAATGATTTGAAGGAAATTGGTAGATGGTCACCCAAGGCACATTTATGTGAAATTAGAAGAAATAATTTTAAAGTTTTCAATATAGCCATATAAGGAAAATTGCCCCGCCCCCTGGTGGCCATGTCTTTAACGAATCAAAATAATTTGAAGAAATTAGGTAGAGGAACATTTATATTGAATAATTTTGAAACCCAACCAGTGGTTTCGGACAGGAAGAATTTTAAAGTTTTCAATATAGTCATATAAGGAAAACTGACCCGCACCCTAGCGGTCATGTTTTTAACGAATCAAAATAATTTGAAAAAAATCTAGGTAGAGGGTCACCCAAGGAACATGTATGTGAAATTATTTTGAAATCCAGCCAGCGGTTTCAGAGAAGAAGTTGTTTAAGTAAATTGTTGACGACGATGACGACGGACGACGGACGGTGACTGACCAGAATAGCCACCCTAAAGCACTTCGTGCTCAGGTGAGGGAACATAGCCAGAACTTCGAAAAATCCTAAATGAAATCGCATTGCAAACACTATTTGGTGGTCTAGCAAACACTATGTGGGGGTTTACAAACGATCAAAATAGTACAATGTGCATGTCGATCTCTGAAAAATTAAGTAATTCTTATAGCTTGTATAGGTAAGACACTCTTTATTGCGACGAAATCTCACGAATATGTCTTACCGCAAATGTGAGCTATTGCACGATGTTTATACAGACAAAACCGAACAGATGAGATGCATTAGTGGTCATGTCATAACATCAATTAGCGAAGCAAAGATTGCTAACACAGAACAGTATTCAAAATGTGGGTCATGATTTTCTTGGTCCCACCAAGAATGCTTGAATATCGTTATCAGTTATGTAGTGCAACATCAAATGTATTTAATATATTTTGATTGCACACAGAATTATGAAGCATGTTTGCAAAATAGAGTATTGAGCTTTTTTAAAGTAACCGTCAATACATGTTATTAAAATCTAACAAAAACACATTCAAACACATACTGATAATTTTAATCGTGTTCTTATCCTAAAAATGACATGTTACGTCTGTTGTTAAACATTTAAAAAAATTAATACAAGTAATGTAAACGTGTGCAGTTTGGTAGATAGATAAACACAATGCAGTGCCTATAATAGTTGTAGTTCTTTTGGTTTTAAAACAGCAATTTAAAGTTATGAAAATGAACCAGCCAATGTGTTTGCCTTTTGGTAGGAATGCAGAACGTGGATCGCTGTTTTGTTTATATACTTTTAAAGCAGCAGTCCAGAAATATGTCAATAAAAATGAAACTTTTAAGAAATTGTTACTAACTGACATCTTACCGATCAAAATACAAAAAAGCATTAAAATCGATACAATTATAAAGTTTTGGTAACTTTTAACGTAAGCCTATCTGTATGCGATAGCTATTGATGCCTCTGGATAAAATCAGCATGCACATTACTGTATATTTCGTTCGTACCAAGCGTTTTCGAACTTACACATTATAAAATGTGTTCCGTAAACAAGAAACAGTAGTTTTCAGTCGAAAAAACTTCATTAACGTTCATTAGAACTAATGCCAATTTAAGATGTATTGAACTATATTCTATGGACCGCGGCTTTAAGGCTGAATTATCAGTAACAATAAAAGACAAATAGAATTATATTATTTAATATAAATTATTTGGATTACAATTGTTAAAAATCACTGCATTGCTGCAAAGTCATTTTTACTTCAAAAAGTCATTTAAAGGTGGGATTGTAAACTTTCATAAAGTAACCTAAAAGTTTCATGATACGTTGAAATATTTCTATTATTTATATTATTCTAATAATTTGTATTGTTTCTGATAAATATAAACAAGAGTTACTATAGCGCGATGTTCAGTACCATGCAGGAGTAACACATTTTTTTCAACGCTGTGTGTAAATATTCAGCAATTTTTGATTACATTAACCCTTTACCCTAATAATGAAAGGTAAAGAGAGAAAACAAACAGCACAAGCCCAATAATAACGTTTAGTACGATCTGTTATCTCTAAAATGCCTCGTAAGCACCAATATATAAGGGAATTCAGCGACCACAAAATTAGTTCGATTTACCTTGGGGTGGGGGGTGAAGTGTTTAGCAAGTTTATCTCTACCAACCCTTAAGCTTGCATACTTCCTGATAGATAAAAAATAAACCGCTTTTATTGATGTGTTTTACCGGCGGCAGAGAATTGATCATAAGTTGTATGTTTGACAAATATGTTAAATGGTAATTACACAAAGCAAAACAGGCGTCTAATCAGTATATCTTAAATCAAATACCGTGTTATACAGTTTTCATTATGTTGAAGTTATTGACACAGAATGAATACAACAATTAACGTTGTATGCAAATAATACTATACAATTTAAAATTTAAGTTCTTTTCTAGGTCAACTATAATTTTCCATATGAATAATAATACAGCACTTACTTTACAAAAGATAACGAAGTGATGGCTCATCTTTGTTACTGTTTTCAGTCATAGTTTTCTGAATAGCATCAATCTTTCGTTCTCCAGAAAGAAACTTCTGAAATTAAAACAAGACAACACATCTATATTTTCAGAAATCTGCTTGTTATTAAATGTCCACTGTAAAAACCGCGATGTGCAAAATATAATGTTATGCGACGTGCAAACCATCTATCTGACATGAAAAAATGAATTGGCTACATTCAAATATCTAACCTATATCAATGATCGTTAAACAAAATTAAATTTGTACCAGAGATGCAAATATAGCATGTTACACGAGTTGTCATTTTATACAAGATTTTAAAATCAATTTCAGGAAATTTATTAGTAAGCGAACCTTTCGCGAGCTTACTAACACATTTCTGGACGAAAGTTTAATAAAATATTGTATTAAATGACCATCACATGATTAAACAGGGTAAAATTGCAGGTTTATTCATTTCGTAACGTTTCTGAGCCAAATATTTTGACAGCCAAATTACTACGTCAAGAATTTCATCTTTACGCTAAAAAATCCAAATAAAATCAAACAAAAAGGTAAACATATCCTCATTTTTAATTTCGCAAATGCCCTTAACAAATTAAATAGATAAAACCTTTGCAATCAAATATCAAACAACACGAATAAATAACAATTTGAAACAAAATACCAACTGCAAAAAGCTGATGATGTCATACGGTAGAGTACTTGCAATGCATAACGTAGGTAAATAAGTGATAAGTCTAGCCAATAGAAATGCTCGATAGGTTATCGTAGACATGTTTAAGATAAAAAATATTCGTTATGGGTGTATTGCACGAAAAACAGGGTATAGCATGTGATAAAGAGAAATTTGATACCTGGGGCCATTTCCACAAAGCTTCTAAGAAAAATCTTAACTTTAGTCATATTTAAGTGAACAATTCAAATAACATTTTCCTTGTGAACATCAATATTTTATATTTGAAATATGGTAAAATTAGAAGCATCTTTTCATCGTTAACTAGATTAAAACCATTTTAGACAAAACAAAGTTTGAAATAGCCAGTCACAGACTTAAGGAATTTTATGAATTTAAGAAATTTAGTTTTCACTAAGGAGCTTTGAGCATATGGGCCCAGGGCCCGTATTCACCAACCTATTCTTAGACTTAAAACTTAAGAATAAAGAATATTCTTTAAAATGTTTGTTCTAAAAGACCGTTAATTTGAATATTAATTGCTGTTCACTAACTCATATTATAGCATTCTTTATTAAGATCAATTTGTTAACGACATAAGCAATATCTGTACATTTACACGTATTCTTTCTTGAGTGTAAGTATATTCTTTATTCTCAAGACTAAGAATTGTTTTATGAATTCGGATCCAGCTTACCTTTAAGCTCACAGCTTCATCACGGACTTCGCATGCTTGTGTATTTGTTTCAAGTTCGTAACTAGTAACTGAAAACTTTGAATTAATAATATATAATGCACTGTGAAGCATACAGTCATTCCTTACATCCCGAATAACCGTTGGAATCTTCTTGTAAACAAGTTTGTTTGAATCCCATAAAAAAGAGAAACTGTAGGATAAATAAATGATCTGATTAATTTCATTTCATGATTCTTAGAATACATACACATGTATTTGTAATTAATAAAGATTGAGTTCAAGAGAAACTTACTTGTACTCCATGACATCTCTTCATTTCGTGGTTAATTCAGACACTGCGCATGCTATTCGTGAATATCAGCCACGCTCATTATATAAACGTACCGAACTAATTAGATTTTGGTGCTGTTGTGTTTTGTTTTTGAAATCATAGTCGCGTTGTAACAATATTTTATAAATTAGACATCACTTCATGTGAACGTATTTGCTGGCGCCTTTCACACATCAAAGCCGGTGCTTAGATAGAAAATTATCAGTGTTGTCATTTTATACAGAATACGAATTTAACAATGCAATGAATTATACAACCATTTAGGCTTAGTAGTTAAAATAGAAAAAAAATAATATATATATACTTTTCTCCATTCCTGCACCAACCATCTTATCTCTTGTATTTGTCATTTACCTAAACAGCCTCGATTATATCCCCCAGAGTAGTACGGATCCTGACAGTAAGTACACATGATGCCATCAGGGGACCCACCACACTGTTGATATCCATATACACAGTGTTCTATGTAGATATGTCTGCACGCTGAAAAGTGTTAAAAACAAATATTAACCTTCCAAAAGAAGTTACGACACTCTACGGCTTACACACAATACTATCTAGACGACATTTATTATCATTAATCATACAAAACATTGTTGGAACAGATATTCTTAAGTGTCAGACGGCGTAGTTTTTAAGACTATATTGCATTAGAACATAATAAGAAGAAAATGGACGATAATGACTGTATCGCTCCACTGGCTTATTAAGTAAGGGGTGTCAGAAGGAAGAACCTTATGAGCCGTATGAGGAAACGGGCATGCCATCTGCCGGGCACGTTTTTAACGAATCATATTAATTAAAAGGATTTTGGTAATGAACCACCGTAAAATTATATTGAAATCCAACCAGAGGTTTTTAACAAGCGCATTTCAAAGTTTTCCGAAGAAGGAAAATGTTTTTTTCAACGGATCAGAATCAATTCAGCAAATTTAGTAAAGAACCACCAAAAGAACCTTTCGGTGTATTTTTTTCAAAATTCAACCAATGGTTTCTAACACGAAAAAGTTCGAAGTTTTTAATATAACCATAAACTGATTAATAGCCCCGCTCTCTGGTGGTCGTGTTTTTCAATGGACCGCAACCATTTGAGCATCTTCGGTAGAGAACCACACAATATACATGTCTGTGCAATTATTTCAAAATCCAATCAGTGGTTTCTTACAAGTAGATTTTCGAAGCTTTTAATATAACCTTAAAAGCAAATATGGTTCCGCCCCTGGCGGTCGTGTGTTTAAATAGACCGCAAAGATTCTGTAAAATTATTGTAAATTCAGACTTAACCTTTCTGACAAGTAGATATTCGAACTTTTCAAAACAAAGTTTTTAAAATAGCAATAAAATAGAAATTATTCGGACCCCTGGCTGTCGTGTTTTTCAATGCACCGCATTTGATCAAGAGAACAACCCAAGGAACCTTTCTGTGAAATTATTTTGAAATCAAACGAGTGGTTTCTCCAGAAGATAAAAACAAAATCAATATCGCTATTCAAGGAATACGACCCAGCCCTCCTACCCGCCATATTTTTCAACTGACCGGAATCATTAGAGCAACTTCGGTAAAACACTACAAAAGGAAACATTATGTGAAATTATTTTAACATCTAACCAATGTGTTTTGTCCAGAAGAAATTTAGTTATACGTTTTCATTTTAGCCATGAAAAAAATAACCCGCCCCCTGGCCATCATGTTTTTCAACGGACCGGAGCAGTTTATGAAGAGAACCCTTCGAAAAACGTGTATGTGATTATTTTATAAGGAGATGTCGTTTAAAGATTTTCCTTTTTCTAACACTGGCGACAATCATGTGCAGCGGACCGAAACCATTTAGCAACTTTGGTAGAGGACCACATAAGAAACATTTCTGTGAAGTTTCATCTGATTCGGCTTGCTGGTTTTAGAGGAGATGTCGTTTAAAGGTAATGTTTACGCACGCGAGCACGGCGGACGAACGGCCACGGAATAAGCTCGCTGGCCTTTAATTGGAACAACATAAAACGCAATATTCGATGGGAATATATAATGTGTTTTACTAACTTTCGCAACATTCCCCAGTGCGCCAGCTGGGGCACGTCCATCGTCCTTTTTCAAAGGAGTGACCGTCGTAGCAACATGTATTGCAGTCTTGGCAGAACTCTTTGTCAATGCTCCATGCGCATGACTCGCATGTTCTGCATTGTCGACCTCCACAACGTTTATTACAAGGTGGCCAATGCGGGCACTTATCATATTCTCCCAACGAACATGCAACTGTTAAAATAGTGTAAGTTATGAAGTAAACATAAATAAGTATGCTAAACTAATTATTGTTTTTCCTTATTAAATGTTAATCTTAACTGAATGTGTTTGAATAAGACAACAAACTTATGACTTATTTTAATATTGTTTAATATCTTACCTGCAAGCTTAAAATCCACCGCAACAAAGGCAAGGAATACATACAATCCTAAATTAAATCGCATTTCAGACACTGTTTGGTCATTGAGAACGGCCAAAATCCTGAACTGAATATGTCGACTTTTTCTGAAATAGTTAATATTTCTTATAGCTTATATCAGTCAGAGACATTCAATGCGTCATCACTGTAACTTTAGACATTCGGTGTAGAATGTATAATCCCTTCCGTAATCGAACGCCAACTATCTGTTGCGACGATATCACATCGGCATTCCATTGGCTATAACTGATAGCCAATAGACACACTGTTTATATGCGGATCAAAATGGATGGACTGAAAGATCATAAACAGTATTTAAAATGTGCGTCACACAATTTAATTTCTTGGCCTTGCCAAAGACAGCTCATCTGTCGTTATCAGTCATAAAATATAGATAATTGATAAGAAAACCAAAGATTCGTGCTTTTGCAAAAAGCGCCTTGAAAGTTTCGATGTATGTTGATAAAATAGAATAGAACCTGCATTACCAAATGATAACGTTAAGCTTTAAAGCTTGAAGTATGACATTACATGTTTGTTGTTAAATATGAACAACAAAAACGTGTGCGGTTTGGTTGATACCTTAATAACGTATAATGCCTATCATAGATGTGGCTCTATCGTTTTTCAAAGAGCCATGCTAAGATTACAGGATGGATCAACTAACTGAATAGCAGTCGTTTCTTTTTTAAAGGAATGAAGTACCACATTTTCTCGTCTCCTTCTTAAAGGAATGCAGTATCACATTTTCTCGTTTCCTTCTTAATGGAAAGCAATACTACATTTTCTCGTTGCGTTCTTAAAGGAATGCAGTATCACATTTTCTCGTTTCCTTCTTAAAGGAATGCAGTATCACATGTTCTCGTTTCCTTCTTAAAGGAATGCAGTATCACATTTTCTCGTTTGTTGTAGTAAGCGGTGTTTTAGAAGAAACGGTAAAATCTAGTTAACCTCGTACAGAATCACAAACGGAATCACGGATGGACGGGCGGACGTGGGCGGACAGACAGGACAATCACTATATGCCTCCCGCATCAAGATAATACTAACACAGCATTGAAATTCAAATGAATGTCAACAATATAAGGTTATAGTGCACTTTTATCGACAAGAACTTATAGTCCTTATTGTCATCAAAGGCAACTGTGTATGGATATTGTAGCAGTCTGTATAGTTTGGTTAGACAGATATCCATAGTTCATTTACAGTTTACACTTGAGAGACACATTTTATGCAACTCTTTAATACGACACCAGTTAAACCAATCATTCACATTACAGCAATGTCAGACAATAATTAATGTTTTTTATAAATGAAGAAAAAGATGCATACGGATCTTTCTGGTTTAAAAACATGAATAAGCAGGCTCATATATTTTCTACAGCCTTTGCGTTGTCCACTTTTAGCCACTACAATACAGTTATCAGACAAGCACCATTACAGATAAAAGATAAAACAACTTGTAAACATTATTAAAATAGGTCTGCAGCACTTAATCTGTATCAAAAGACTGAAAGATTCCACGCGGTAACCGGGAAACTTCAGACCCTCGTAGCAAGCTAGATAATGTGTAAATTCTCCTGTTTTGTAACGAGTAGGCATGTAATTTACAATATATTGATGCAGGTTTATCTAGGCCAACGGCGACGCTTAAAAACTTTTACTTGATCGCAGTCATCAGTTGCAAAATAGATTCCTTACGTCTTTATTGTAAAATTCTTGTGATTATGTCAAATATCACAATCACAACTTAGCATGCAAACTATTCAACACACCATCAAACATTTCGGCATACTTTTTAGCATATACTGTACTTACACAAATACCCGCATTTTCTTCAAATGTGTTCATCTTTGTATGGGTTATTTCAGACTGTCTCATATTTAAAAGTCTTATGTTACTATTTTGTTATGTTTCCATTTTGCAGCTATTTTTCCTGTGTTTTTCAAGTCTGACACGGAATACAGTTTTACATGATGCAATGACGGGCTATTTATTGTTGTATATTCAATATATAATTTTTGATGTATCATTGTTTATCGCCCAATAACAACGATTTGGAGTTCTGATGCGAAGGAATAAAACCACAAGTGGGGGGGGGGTAGCCCAAGTTTTTTAATTTCCACGCATCAGAACGACAAATAGTTGTTTATTTGCCGATAAAGAACGATAGTGCGAAAATTATTTCGATTCTCACATGATTTGACATATATTTTTGCAATTATAATTGGAACACATTTTACTTTACTCCGCCCAGAATCGGCACTTAAGGTTTCGTCCTGGCACAGGCTGATCCAGGACGACACTTCACGCACATGTATTAAGCCCGGGTATTAATCATGTTCATATGTGATATTTGTATATCCAAACATGCGACCTGATACAGTAATATGACAACAATATATATCAAGCAGTAAATAACAGTTTGTGTAGTTCTGCGAACGTGACATTCGACACCAAACATCGCAGCGTGCTCAACCGTTGAATATTGTAGTTCTCATTTTCATATTTTCAGTCTTCGACAAATTATTGGGTTATTATTGCATTGCTGCAAACGAATAAATATATAAATGTAATAAATGGTACACTTTTAATATGTTTTATATTTTATTAAACAACGTATTTGTTATATTTCGTAATTAAATCTAACTTAAAATGTAAACTACTAGCGGCTGTTGAAGTATGATGTACCTGTTTGTCATGTCCTGGGAAAACTGTTGGAAACGATTGATACGGATCGTACAATTTTGAAATACTGGTGACACAGTTATTGTAGCAACAGACAACTCTTTCCTCCCCTCGTGTCATAAAGTGTGTCGGTATATTTTATTTTGAATCGTTGAATTGTCGTTAATATGCATCGTTGAAAGTCGCGCATATGCAAAAACTTCTCACTTCATTTTAATTCAAAACACGAAAAAAAAAACATCTCAAATTTATGGCATTTAGTAATGTCTTTTCCGGACCTAACAGTATTACCACAGAAAAAAACATTTATTTCATGTTGTGCTGATTATGTCACAAAAGTAATGAGCTTATGGTTTGCAATTTGGTATTTGTAAAAAAAAAAATCGAAAAGCCAAGATGGTTGTGATATACCTACGCAGCATCGATTATATTCCGCTGAATAGTCGGATCCTCACACAAAGTGAACATGATGCCGTCATGGGATCTACCACACTGTTGTTGTCCAGAAATACATTGAGAAATGTAGATATGTTTGCAGGTTGAATGAAAAACGAAATAATCTATATATTTTTTTTACAAATATATCAAAAAGCAAGCAAGCTTTTTGAAGATAAACAATTAAATATTTAATGCAGAAAACATCACGTCAACTCGAGCTATATATAAATGAATAGTTATTACATTGTGTGTGTCGATAACGAGTAATCATCGATGTCAGAACTTTTCAAAGATACTAGCAAACAAAGTATCCATTAGAATGATTGTTCAACCAAATAAATCATCTGTAAAATAACAAACTATCTAAATTCATCGAGTTAACTTACATTCACGTTTTGTTTGCAATTTTCCTATGTTTACAACATTTGTTTGCTATTTTTAAACAATAATATATTTTTCATAAGAAAAGACTATCGAGGCAAACGATACAATGGTTATCAAATCTTTGAATTGTAAAACTTGATTAATCGGTGACTGTATGGACTGTTGCACAGATTTTACTGCAAACATTCATAGACTTGTCACACTACACAATAAGTCCATACGTTAGCCCCATAAATGCAGAAGTTTATTTATTTTACATAATACTTAATCATTATTATCTCGTGTTTATTAATATTGGTATGATAAACATTCTACTTGTTTATACTGAGGTATTTCAAGTTAAACAAATCCTTTTAACGAAAATATGTAAATATAATCTTATCTCCCAGCAATTGTTATACTATTAATACTTATTATAATGTGCATTTACTACACTAACACATATAACTTTCGCAACAGCCTCCTGTCCTCCACTGGGGACAAATACAAAGTCCACCAAACAATAAAATATGCTGGAAAAAAAACACCATGCCGAAAAGGTTCGTTGCAGTTTTGACCAAACTCTTTCTCAATGCCCAACACGCATACTTCGCATATCCTGCATTGTCGACCAGGTTCACAATTCGTGGAACAACTTGACCAAGGCCGACATTCGTAAATACCTAGCAACCCACATGCGTCTGTAAAAGTAATAACGGTAATAGAATAGTAAATTAATTTGATTTTGAATTATAATAAAATGAATTTAGCTATTTGTATCGTATTTTTCTGTTATAAGACAATAATCAGTTTATTTTGTTTTATTGTTTGTTTGTTCTTTTAAATAATACATCTTACCAATAGGTTTTTCATCCACTACAACAACGACAAGAACTCCATGAAACCCAACTGAAATCGCATTGCAGACACAATTTGGGGATGAGAAAAAAATCAGAATCATGTACTGTCTCTCCCGACCTTATCTGAAAGAAAGGATTATTCTTATAGCTAATATCGGTCATACTGACACGGCATCATTATACAGATATTTCATTGGCATTTGGGAACAGTCAAATCGTTTTCCTGCAGTAGAAGAGGGGAACTTTTAAACTGTTGCCACGAGGCCGGTAAGCAATTTGCCTGTTCCCAAAATGACAACGAATATATGTGGTTTTATTTTAAATCACTTCAATACTAATGGAGTTATGCACTGCACAATACAATTAACTGAAGGGCAATAACTCCATAAATATTGGAGAAAAAGTTATGGTCCTTGTACTCTGCACTTCCTTTTAATGTCCTCTTTCAATATATTTGGTTTTATCTAAAATCCCTTCAATACGAATGGAGTTATGCTCTGCACAAAAAATAAACAACGAGCCATAACTATGTAAATATGGACCTTGTGCTTTGCACCTCCTCGCATTGCCCTCTAGCATTATATGAAGTTCATTTGAATCCCTTCAATACTGGAGTTATGCTCCGCACAAGAAAATTAATGCTTGAAATAAGCAAATAACACAAATGGCAATAACTCCGTAAATATTGGAGAAAGAGTTGTGGTCCTTGTGCTCTGCACTTTCTCTCATTGTCCTCTATCATTATATCAAGTTTCATTTGAATCCCTACAATACTAATGGAGTTATGCTCCGCACAAAACAAATAAACAAAGGGCAATAACTCCGAAAATATTGAAGACTAAGTTGTGATCCTTGTGCTCTGCACTTCCTCTCATTGGCCTCTATCATTATATGAAGTTGTATTTGAATCCCTTCAATACTAATGAATTTATGCTCCGCACAAGAAAATTAATGCTTCACAAAAGGAAATAAAACAAAGGACAATAACTCTATACATATTGAAGAAAGAGTTATGGTCCTTGTGCTCTGCACTTCCTCTCATTGTTCTCTATCTATATATGAAGTTTCATTTGAATCCCTTCAATACGAGAATAGATATGTTCCGCACAAGACAATTAAACGACTTTAAGATAATATTGATGAAAAAGGTGTGGTCCTTGTACTCTGCACTTCCTCTCATTGTCCTCTATCATTATATGAAGTTTCATTTGAATCCCTTTAATAGAAATTGTGTTATGCTCTGCACAAGAAGCGTGACGGGCGGACGGACAGTCCGACAGACGGACGGACGGGCGGACAGACGGACGGACGATGCAATTACTATATGCCCCAATGTTACCTTCGGGGAAATAACAATCAAACATATTTTTGGGGAATGCAAACATGTGAATACAATTGAAACATAATCATTTTCTGGATGTAAACGTTTTGCAGATAAGAAATCATCTTTTATTTTGGAACGCAAGAACATTAATGGTCCGTTAATTTAACCTTTCGTTTTACTAAAATGTTTATTTATAGTTGTAAGATGAATCTAAATATACCTAATGTTAAGACAACAAAGTCATACTTATCTTTACATTATAATGTTTTGAATGAAATTAATGTTTTTTTTAAGATTCACAAAAAGATAAGAATTAGATCTTTTACTTGTATACTATGTGACATGTGACAAAAAATACTTCATATTAATACAATTAGCAACTACACATTTTTCTATACTGTGTAAGAAGCAATTGTTTAAAATGGTATAGATGTATTATAATATACATGCATTATATTATATGAAATGTACGGTGTGGAGGGATGCTCTCGAACCCCACACACCTATTGTCAAGGAAAATAAATATATAAGGAAAAAAATGCAAACAAATATATCGGTCATGTGATATTTACGGTATTGAAGCCCAAACTATTGTTAATTAGTTTGTGTGACCAAAGAGTGCTCTTCATGATGCATAGGTCTTGCAAAAGAGCCCTTAAATTATTTCAGGCGTGTCGTGGGAACACCGGTCTTAATGCATGTGCGTAAAGTGTCGTCCCGGATTAGCCTGTGCAGTCCGCACAGGCTTATCCACGACGGCACTTTCCGCCTACAGTGGATTTTTGTTTAGAAAAGACTTCCTTCAAACAGAAAATACCATAGAAGCGGAAAGTATATATGGATTGAATATTATCTAACAAACAGAACCATGAAAGTTTTAGTCGAACAGTCAGCATCTGACACCGAGCCTTTGAGGTTCGGTGTACCTCAGGGTTCTTGCGCCGGACCGGTGCTCTTCACCCTGTATATATCGGCTCTCAACCGAGTGGTGCAGAAATCAGCCGATCTCGATGGACACAAGATTGCATTCAAAATTCAAGGGGAAATTATCAAAACGAGGCAACTGTTTCTCAACAACTTGAAAGTTGCCTGAATGCAATCATAAAATGGATGACAATCTTCAAATTGAAAATGAATCAATCTAAAACTGAAATAATTATATATGGAACTAGACAACAGTAAGCGAAATTAAACATTTCAAGTATAAATGTTGGTGGTTGCGACGTAAAATGCGTCGATTATGTTAGAGACCTGGGTGTTATCATGACCAATACACTCAACTTTGACCATCACATTCAGAAAAAGTGTCAGATGGCTCATGTACAGCTACGAAACATTAGAGCTATACGTAAACATCTCACGCAAAAGTCAACTGAATCATTAGTGCATGGATTGGTTCATTCCCATATTGATTTCTGTAACGGTCTTATTACTGAAATTCCAATCTACCAAATCAACAAACTACAGTGAGTCCAAAATCATACCGCTAGAGTAGTAATGAATGCTTTTATGAACAGTCAAGTTCTGAACTTCTGAACGAATTACACTGGTTTCTAGTTAAAGCTAGAGTTATGTTCAAAGTCTTAGTAATAGTGTTCCGTGTCATCAGTGGTACAGCTCCAGTTGTACAGCTCCAGTGTATCTGAGGGAAATGTTTGTTCCAGCTCGAGGGCCGTACAGTCTGCAATCACAAAGTGAGACTAGCTTCAAAATCCCTAGACGGCGAACAAAATTAGCAGACAGGTCTTTGGCTGTCGTTGGTCCTAAATGGTGGAATGATCTACCTAGCTATCTGAAAAACATTCAGTCTGAAGCCAGCTTTAGATCAAAACTGAAAACACATTTGTATAGTCAGTGTCACGAACAATGAGTGTGCTCTGAGTGTGCTATTTTAAAAACAAAACATCTGTAGTGATATAAAACAATATTGATATCCATATGTCTGAATCTAAGTTCTAGAATCCTGTTTGAATATTGAATGTTTAGGTTCTATCATGTGTATATAATTATGTAGTATAATAATGTCATGCGTAATATGTATTATTTTTATTTATCAAATGTGTGCTATGTAAATGTGAAGCGCGATATAATATTTTATCATTTTTGCGCTATATAAATGCCATGTAATTGTAATTGTAATTTTAGATTAAAACGCAGGGACGCCCTTGATTGTGTAGCATAATTTTACAATAATATTAGTTAAACACAGCAATCGGATAGCAATGTTTACGACTACCGTCAATATATCTAACAAAAGGCCAGATGTCCTAACGGTACCAATGCTTCTCTTTAGCCAAGAGGCATTCTAAACAGGACTATACGGCAAGGCTCCATAAAAGTCTAAGGTATTTTCTAGTTCAGGTAGTTTTGGACAAGACGTTTTTTTGTTGTATTTAAAGGCAATAAAAAAAATCGAGCCTCACAAATATTGCATTTTATGACTGTGCCGGTACAACCTAGGTAAAATATCAATTCTTATAAATGTGTGTTGTTCGCTGGAAAGTTAAATAGCATGCACGCTCTACTGTGCTGTTAATATTTTTAATGTGGAACCGTGGAAATTTGATTAATTAAATTCAAATCATTTTGTTGAAATTATTCGCTGCTTTCTTCTTTTTAGTAATTCCTATGTTTTGCATACTTTGTAAATTATATATCAGTACCAATTCAAGTAATTTGGTAGTTGTGTTGTTTTCGAATAAAAGCATTTTAGTAAAATTCATTATTAGTAACATAAGACCTTTGACAGACAAAAATGGAACATGTACACGACATATCATCATATCATATGAAATAATAGATCATCCAAATGTATAAGAAACTCCTTACAGGCATTTAGGAGTTGTGAAGCGGAAACAAAATATAGATGGGCATTTTATATTTTAGTTTGACCTCTAAAAGTGACCTTGACCTTTAGGCTGCAGGCCTGGCTCGT
Organism: Congeria kusceri; assembly: GCA_027627225.1. Classification (NCBI taxonomy): domain Eukaryota; kingdom Metazoa; phylum Mollusca; class Bivalvia; order Myida; family Dreissenidae; genus Congeria; species Congeria kusceri. Next base: position 52,149,398 of record CM051037.1, read on the forward strand.
ACGCGCAGCATACTATCTCACGATGGGCATCAATTCTGCCAAGTAATTTGAAAATTCTTCCATGTCAGAAAATAGTATGCTTCAGACAAATATTGACCTTTTCCCTGAAACTGTGGCCTTGACCTTTGACAGACGAGCATGGGTCACCTACACGACACATCACTAATGGGGAATATTAATCTGCCGCCGTTATATTAAAATCCTTACCAACATTAAAAAATATGGAGGAGAGACGAAATACAAATATTTTACACTTTGCCTTGTATTGGGACCTTGAACTTTGACAGACAAACATTGGTTATGTACCAGACACATAATCCGGTCACGGAGAATAATAATCCGAAGGTATATTAAAATCCTTCCAGACATTGATAAGTTATGGAGCCGACACGAAATATGGACCGACTTACGTACGGACGGACGACCAACGTGCGCGATTCCTATACAGCCCCCACTTTTTCAAATAGTGGGTGTAATAACATCGCAGCTGCTCGAGCAATTCCTACTGGATAGTGTAGTAGAAGCAAAGTGAAAAATACTGAATTTATCTGAACGTTGTTATTTGTGGATTTACTGTCGCCAGTGAAGTTATTTTAATATGCCCGTTTAATTGAAAAACTGCTGCGGTATTTACAAAAGCATAACATGGAATTAAAAATATTTAAAATTAAATTTATCAATACAATGTATTGCTTTATAATTATATTTGTCATTTGTTTACATATTGAAAACATTGTGAATGTCGCTCTTAGATTGATTTAAGTTTAGTACGATACACTCACATAATAAACAAATACAGTAATTAACGTTATATGCCATTGGCGTAATACATAACGGAAGGAAGAAGGCGTGCCTTTTACGATTTTTTAAATCCAGTTTTAATCTCGACAGTTCTAAACATAGTGGTCAAACAATAGTTTGACACTTTGACATTTAAATTACTGGTTGTAAGCATTTTCCAAATGATCGATTAATAGTAATAAAGCACTTACACAACGAAAAGACGAATCAATCTCGTTAAGTTTTCAGTTGTTTGCTGAATCATATAAAGCGATGAATACCTATGTTAACCATATTGTTCTTCTCAGTCTCAGTATATTCGTGACATGCCCTTTATGTTTTCCGTTAGACTATTTATTTGGTCGATGTTTTAAACGTATATCGTTCTCCATTCAAAAAACTTCTGAAATAAAAGAAAGTCATCGGATCTATATATTCGTGAATTTGTATATTATTGTTAGATAACAAAAGGTCAATTCGTTTAAAGTGCAAAATATGAGATGTGTTTGACATAATTAATGCAATGTGCAGATCATCGACCTTAATTTAAATTATATTAAAGGTAAATTTCATGTTACCTATTAGCCTATCTTCCATTACTGGATTCATCATCAAATTTACGAGTGTGGCGCAGACATTTATTTCTGCAATACGAAACTAGAGCAATTAACGCACTCCAATTCAATATTTAATATCTACAGGACTTTAAATCACGTGGTAGTATTTATTGCTTTAATAAATAACTGCAAGTTTAGTCTTACAATTTATGATATGATATGAAATGTGAAACATAAAGCTATTCTTCACATGCCGATTGAATTTCAAGTTTGGTTTATGATTTCATGTAATATGAAACGTAATCCATCTTTGAAGACAATCACAAGCGTTTTATATTCGTTTGTCTGTCATAATTTTCTCTAAATTTTGTCATGTAAGAATGCTATCTAATGTGCAATATGTTTGTTAGCGCAGTTGCACTGTTCAGTCTGGCGCACATGAAAGCAGTGATCTCAAAGACAATTATTAGATCATTAGACCACTTGCATGTCAATTTGGTCTTGATAACTTCGCGAAATGCCGCAACAACGGAATGAGTGTTTGGAAAAACGAACGGTAAAAGCAAAGGCATCAACGTATGACGTTCAAATTTACAACCGGTGACGTACATTTCATGTGTTCGCTTAATTTCGTGAATAACAAGTTCCAATAGCGAAAGTTACTGAGTTCGGTAGACGGACTATGTGGCACAATACGACTCAATATTTTACTTGCCCCGGTATAAGCTTATCAAACTGCATAAATCT